>OZ012684.1:24257829-24289624 GCA_963942565.1 Maea johnstoni
TGCCACCAGCAGCTGCAGTAGGTGCTGCCATCTAGGTTCAGAGAAAGAAACTAATATTTCCATGAGGTTGCCTTTCCTTATTTACTAGTGGCGTTGTAGGAGAATCACACTAGAGGTCTATGTGTGTAGAATCATGTTTAGATCCCAAATGCATTTCTTAATCTATGAGGAATTTAATATTCTATATTCTGTCATTGAGAAATGAAGAAAAACATAAACCAAATGGCATTCATATCCAGTTGTATACCTGAATGTGTTTGATAACACCTATACTCTCAGAATGTAAATAGCCTGTTGCGTAGTATAAACTAAATTTTTAATATTTTGCCCAAATATTTTAAGATATTTTTAATGGGAAGAAATAGCTAATATGAATATTTATTTTGAAAAAGATTATTTTGCAATTGCTATTAATATTAGTTTCAAGATGGTCAAATATTTACTGAGGTCATAAATTATTTATAAGTTAACCTACTTTTTTCTATGATAATATTACTTATTTCCACCCTTTAACTTATCTAGTGTATTCAGTATTAAGTACCCCTCCTAATACTGCATTTCATTAATTCTTTATCACAGTGACTTCCATTGTAGAAAGAAAGAATTCTGTTCTTAAAAGGTCACTTCTCTTATAGCCAGCAGGGCTGAAAAGGCAAACAGTATGATAGCCTCACACACTTTTCTGTAGCCTCGGGCTGTTATAAGGGCTTGTGGTTAAGCTGGACCCCTGAAATGGAAAAAAAATCCCCTTTAGAGTTAAGTGTTGTTTTTCATTAGTATTAGGCTGTAATCAAAATCAGTGCTTTGAACCTAGCAGGTGGCCTGGGTGATTCGGCTGCAAAGAAAATGAAAACATCAGCAGCAGCGAACACTTGGCAAAGTTGTTGGCTTGTCAGCTTGTTTTTTTAGGTTGCCATGGTTTTATGTTGTTTTTGTGTGTTGGGGTTAAGTGGAGGGGCCGGGGAGACACATTACCTAATGTCGAGATGGGTTTCATGGCTGTCAAGTGCGGCACGGGTTTTCTACCATTTGGATTGCTCATTACACCTACATGAGGCAGGCAGTCAAGAAGATAGCCGCTGTCTACTTAAGGTGCTGCCATTGGCAGTTGGGAGTAGTACAGAAGAATCAAGGGCCCCATTACAATCACTGAGACAACCATTTCACTCATGCCGCCTCTCTTGGCCATCTACGGCAATTGCAACTTTTGTTTGTATTGGAGAAAATGTTTCTACCTGACTGGAAGATTGGAAGAGAAATCATGTTCTTTTTCTAAATTTACGAATGCTTTTAAAGACTTGATTGGATTAGATGGGATGTGCATTGTGTTAAAGGTTTACTGTTAAAGCTTTTGAAAGGGTTTCAGTGAAGCTTGATAGGGTAAGGCTTGCCTCATTTGGTGTTCAGTGAGTTCTTTGGGCATTTCCTACTATTTAATGAGAAATAATCATAAATAATTGCACCATTTTAGAAACTTTAAATGGTTGGTCCATCCTGCAATGGGAATAAAATGAGTTGCATTTAAAGTTTTAAACCATATTTGTATGTGTGCGTATGTGTAAAACTTTCCTCATTTGTTTCATTAGTATAAGTTGTTCATTTATACAAATTATGTAAACAGGTTTTCTGAAGATACAGACAACTTGCTTTTTACTCTTTCACTCCTACTTTAACTACTTCTATAGAATGAAATCCATTTTCTCCAATTTAATCCTGAAAGCTGTTTCTTGAACCTTAAATTACTTGATGTTCATCTACTATTCAGATAAGATATAACTTGTTAAACTTTCATTGTCATGCTTTGTTTTATCACTAAATTAATGTAATTCATCATCCTAATTGATAATCAATACATTTCTACTGCCTCCAGATAGCAAAAAATACACAAAAAAATAATGACTTAGACAATCTTAAGTTTCTACCAAAAAAATGCCTAAGTGATATATGTAATTAAGCTGAATTGCATAATTGCAGCATAGCATCGGGATTGAGATATTTATTTATATGTCAGACCTGGTGTACTCTTCAGCTGTTGAGCCGGAAAAGCACCTGTTGCATGTAAGGATCTATTAGCTCATGTGCATCTGGAGTACACATATGGTCTAACACTCAGAGCAGCCAAAACAGGCCTGACAAATTTGGAAATATATTACTTTCAAAAGCATTTTCTGGAAAACATTTGAATTAGAAATGTTTATCAGAAGCCAAACTACATCTCTCCATCAAATATTTTGTGAGCTTTCGCTTTGTTCTGAAGTTATTTTCAAAAGTATGAGAGTAGCAGACGTTAGGTTCTAGTGGATTTCTAAGTGTGAATGGGTTAAACGCAGCTCGTTATTTAGGCAGGACTAATCTTTGAAAGATATTTGAAGATGGATTGTTAAAAACAGCAGAAGCAACAACTTTCAGTCTAACATTTTTGAAAATATTGCTCCTAGATAAAGATATTTTCATATATGTCAGATCATGTGTATCACAGCTCCAGATGTGAAAGCGCTCATAGTACATCAACCTATCTTATCTACGACACTGTCACGTCCTATCTCCACCTGCTACCAGTCAGGTAACTCCTCTTGACCATAGTGGTCACTTAGTCTCGCACCTGGGGTGTGCGCTATTGCTGAGAAAGTGACCTTAATGGCACCTACGTGTGTGATTGATGTGTGGCACAACCCAAGCTAATGCTATTAGGTGCGACAGGCTTTCATGAGATGCAGGACTAATTTTTTAAAAGGTTAGATAGGGGTCACTAATGGGGAGAGGCTTTCTCAGAGTAGTAATATTTTACCACACCTGGGAATTGCTGGCACTTTATGGAGCCTCCAACCTTTTATTGAATGCTGGTAAATGCTATGCTATTGAAGCCTAATTGTAATGGTTTAACTAAGAAGTTTTTTCCACGTTTTTTGTTCATGGCTTAAACATTGATGAATACAGTTTTACATGTCACTTTTCTTCTTTCACCTTTCATTTTTAACCTGTCACCTTTTCACCTTTCAAAGGCCTGCCTGCCGTCATAGCAGAGAGGTCTAAGGCATTGCCACTTACTGCTCTCTGTCTCTCAGTACTGCCTGTATTCAAATCCTGCTGGGGGCATGTAAGAAAGTTGATAATGACTTTAGGTTAGGCAGTTAGGGTTAGGCAGTGATTTTTTTCTGCCAGTGGGTACTTAGAACTCCTCTACTACTTACAATTGGTAAGTCATGATTTTGCTTGGATATGACAGAAAAAAAGTGATGATAATCAAATTTCCAAATTCTAATTCTACTCTTTCCCTCATTTCTTGTCAGCTTTAGCAATATGTGTTATTATTATATGCCTACTGCTCATTCTCTGCTGTGATTGGTCAGATCATGGTCACATGACCACCTTACAAAAGTGATATTGGGGTGCAATATCACTTTCCAACACTCTGACTGAGAGCTGTCAGGTTCATGTGCTCAATTCTCAACTTCAACTCTTGAAAAGGAAGCCAACAGAAGTGAATTGGGACAAGGAACTCAGAAGAGTTTGGGCTTCTTGTAAAATTATGATTAGGAAGGGAATTAGTAAAACACATTTTTAAATTAAATAAATAAATCATTACATTTCTAAAACTAATGCATGTGACTGACTTGTGTATTTATAGTATTTTGATTGTGATATTACTGAATTAACACAAGAATATATTACAGCTTGTAAATTTACAATAACCCAATGGTTTGTGGTAAAACCTGGAAATGAAAAATATATTAATAATATTTACATTTTCAAAATTCTTTAAATTAGTAAATTATTCTATTTGAATGAGCAGTAGGCATATAATAAAACAAATATGGCACTTTGGTTTCGTGCAATATCAATTTTTATTGCACTCTGAAAAATGATATTGCACTCGGCGCAAGCGCCTCGTGCAATATCATTTTTCAGAGTGCAATAAAAATTGATATTGCACTCACCCAAGTGCCATATTTGTATAATAGTGTAACAATATTAAGTCAGCAGAAATGTCAGTGAGGGCAAGCAGGTAAATATCTAATGATATGAAAATAAAAACAAAAACAATAAACTTAAATTTGCCATCACTGTTGATTGATAATTTCTGTTGAAGGTCAATGTTTCACATTTATAACATAATATGTAAAAATAGTGTTTGACCTTATTTTCAATGATCTAATAAATTGATTTATGCTTACTGTGAGCTAAAGCTATGAGACCAGTATATTTTAAGATAACTAGCTCAGTTTTCTTTCAGTATTCCGTTCTTATCTGATGATCAAAATGGTCTGACACACATGGAAATACCATACAAATGCTAGTGTTGGGACGATCATCGATTATAATCGATAATCGATTGTTTACCTCTATGATTTGATTAATCGATTTCAAAACTGGCAATCGATAATAATCGGAAAAGGTGACACCTGATGGCAAAATATATAACTATATGACAGACACGTTGTCAGCTTTCTAGCTATGAAACTAAGCTCCAAAAACACTTTAAAAAGAAGTTAAGGTAGGTGCTAATAGCAAGTAATTGTCATAGACTCTCACTCATTATTAGGTTCTAGACCTCTAGTACCCAATTAATGCAAAAGTGCGATAAACTGATTATGATCGATAATCGATCAGTTGGCTATAACTGATTATCGATCATGAAATCGCAACCGATTCCCAACCCTAACAAATGCTCAAATCATCTTATGTGTCTATTACCCTTACCTAATCTAACATAGAATTCCTTGGAAATTCTTTTGTTTTTTTTTGCAGAATAATGGAAATAGAACCAGAATCAGAAGAAATATCAGCAACAGAAAAGGATAAGATAGATATATACCAACAAAAATGGGAGAAATACATAATAGCTTTCTTGTAATAAAAAAAACATTTAAGACAGAATAAGATATATTTTGTAATTAACAACAAACAATTGAAGGAGAGTATGGTGTGTATATATATTTAAAACCTTCACTGTTTGTCCTACGTGTAATACTTGTGGAGTCAAATATCCACAAATATGAGAAGAAACAAATGGATGTCATACATATATAGTTAAGGATATTGTAACTTTGTAAATTTCATTATGATTTATATACAAATAAATGAACATTGGGTACCCATAGTTCTTAAAAAAAGTTTTCTCAGCATCAACTTAAGAATTCCTGGGTATTTAAGCTGCATTTGATATTTTTGGGAAAAGGTATTCAATGTGAAGGGTATATGTACATGAAAAATACCAGAAAAGTGGTCTAAAAAATTATTTTTCCTTGAAAACTTAAAGCACACTCTCTTTGCCCATCTGGAGTGCATTAACAGGGTCCTTTAGGAGAACATAATGTCATTCAAAGATGGAGTCATTTTAAAAGTTAATATTCCTTTTACTGTGGAGGAACATTTCAGTTGTTATTGGATTATAACATGACTTACTCCGCCCTTGTGTATTCTAGCCTCATTTGCAATTGACTCACTTTAGTCTTTGCCGTTTGCATTACTTGAAATCTTTACCACTCCTTTATAAAATATGCATTACACTCTTAAGTGCAGTTTCAGGTTTCTTTGCTTTCAATACATTTTTAAGTGTAATTTTCTCTCTAAAGGGATTAGTTGGGAAGAGGCTTTTTCTGTAAGGCCATTGTTTTAAAGAGAAAGTTGACAATGTTGTCAATTTAAAATCTCTTTGTGCGTGAGACAGAAACTGAATAGGTGAACAATACGGGCTAATGCCAATGTATGCTAGTGGGTAAACCCAGATTTTATTTATGCTGATTTGAGTCATAAAGTAATTGTTTGAGAGCTAATTAAGCTATATTTGTAAAATATGTGATAGATAGTTATTTTGATGATGTAGAGTTTCACCCAAAACTGCCTAATGATTTTGGTGATCTCAGCTCTGACAAAAAGAATAATTATTAAAAATATTGGAAGATGGAGTGCTGATAAGGAATTGACTAACAACTTCTCTTCTAATATACTTCTAATTCATGCCTAATTTCTACATTATTCTCAAACGCATTATCAGTCCATAGTGCCAAGAAATCTCCAGGCATAAATGGGTATTTACACTGAAATTGTTATAGTTGGTCACAATCAGTTATAATATCCAATTTAGTAATAAAGTACATGAATAACATCTTTATTATTCCCTTAGAATGGCCAAAACAGGTCTGACAACTTTGGAAATGCTTTTCTAGCAAAAGGACTTTTTGGGAAATATTTGTAGGAGAAATGTTAACCTAAAGTTTAACAACAACTCTCCTTGAAATATTTTGTGAATTTTCACTTAATTCCCAAGTTATTTTCAAAAGTATGAAAGTAGCAGACGATACCATCTAGAGGAACTTTATATGAGTATCTGAGCTGAATTGGGTTAATGTGAAGAGGTAATTCTTGGTTACTCCCGGCTACATGTGGTAAGGGCTAAAATGAATTGTCTGGGGATGATATTTGAGCTCGAATGGATTGGGACGGAACAATCTCATTTATCTAGACAAATGGAAATTTGCGGTATTCAGTGGAACCTGGACTCGGCAAATAAATCAAAGAATTAGTTCGCTCAATTTCACTATGTGATTGAAGTTATGAATATAAGCACTTTGTAATGAAAATTCACAGTCTGCAGAATTCAGCTGATTCCCTAAGGATTATTGAGGATCAAAGCATCTTTGTTCTATAATGCACATATTCACTTTGGTGAAAGGATTTTCCTATATCATATCCACAGGAGAGTGAGAATATTTGGCAATTTGCACCCAAAACATGGTTATTTTGGGATATCCCCACAAAAGTATTAGCAATTTGTTTTGCATATGAGAAATGTCGGAACTTTTTCACCAAGGCATTCTTACTTAATCTTCACACTGAAATTTGTAATAGTTGGTCGCAATTAGTTATAATATCCAATTAAGTGATATAGTCTATGAATAACATTTGTTTTATTCCATCATGTTCTCTTGGTTCTACTCTAATTTTTCATTTATTACAATTAATAATAATATTTTTATATTTCAAAACATTTTTATTCAGTTCTGGCATGGAATATCAAGTCATAACACATTAATAATATAGAATCATTTGTAGTTGTACATAGGCGAACATAAAGACATAAGAGTTTGTTGAAAAGAGACCTTTGCATGAAACAATGGCCGGCATTGTAATTACATGTGATTATGTATATGAGATTATGTAAAATACGACATAACACATTGATATGTGTATTGTCAATTATAGTTTACATAGGCAAAAAAGAAAAATAAAGGGTTGTAATAATTGGAGATAGACTTTTGTTTAACAATGAGTTGTGTTATTATTTACATGTGATTAGTCATGTAGACAAAGGTTTTACTATACACTATTTTGCATAGCAATTTGATGTGATTGAAGTATACCTATTTGACATGTAGTTTGTCGCAAGAGTATAAGTATAAATATAAATTGCAAATAGGCACACTGTTTTGCATAGCAGTATTGTAATGATTAAGGTGTCAAGAGTTGACATATAAGTTGTCACAAAATTTTTGTCCATAAATAATTTTGAAAGATGAGTTTATATGAATAGTCTCAAGTGTCTTTGGAAGTTGAACAATTTGTTAAAAGGTTTTCTTGGAGTATGTGGAATAAATCTTTTTTTTTTTTTTTTTTTTTTAAAGATATTGGCCGGTGTTATTGATGATTGTATTGAAAGAAATTGAGCAATAAAGACCATTTTCTTTCGAAAAGGATTCGTTTGTTATTTATGGACAATTTGTATAAATCATGATTGTATACCTTTTTGACATTAAGTTGTACACGCAGTAGAAATGGCTTTCTGTTTTCTAGTTTACATAGATACAATACCTTTTTTGTACATAGAATAATTATATTGATGGTGTCGCTATTTTCTAAATCGCCTAATATTTTCCCACGGTCAGTTAGAATGTAGTCATTATTACCAATAGTTTTTATCCATTGTTCTACATCTGTCCATAATTGGCGAGTATAACATATGATAATTACTATCAATACAATTTTCGCATTGGGAACAAGTATTATCAGTCAATATTTTACATTTGGTAAGCACATCGTTGGTGTAGTATCTATAGTGGAGTGTTCTAAAATGTGTATATCTCAAATATGTATCTTCCACTTGTTTGTTTGTAATTGTGAAAGATCTCTTAATGTCATGAGGGAGCATTACTATTTCAGCCTTTTCATACCATTTATTACAGATGTTTTGAGTAATATTTGGATTTTTATTATAAAGCTCTTTATACAGATTTGAGACTCCTGTGTAGTCTCTGCATAATATATTGTTTAATAAACAGTTTGTTGGTCGTATTTGATTTGAATTTGGTAGTTCGGAATTATCTAAAAATAATTTGATGGATAAGGCAAAACCACCATATTCTAAAAAATTTGTTTTAATTTCAAATTTTGTTTGGAATTGTTCAAAATTCATAATTTTGCAGTCTTCGGTTAGGATATCTCCCACTGTACTGACACCTTTTTTATACCATTTGTGCTTAAGGGGTATTCTTAATTGGCTATTGTACCATAAAGGAGTAGTACATACATAATTAACATTGGTACAAATTTCACTTTTGAATAATAATTTTAAGCTTTCTAGGACATCTTTCCAGAAAGGAATTTGTATGATCTCATACATTCTTTCAACAAAGTCATTACCAAAATTAAAAATTTCATGGAAATCTTCCATATCTAGAAAAACTTTCCATTTACCCTTTGATTTTAAATACCTCTTTAACCATCCTAATTTTAATGCTTTGTCAAATGTAGATAAATCATGTAGTTTTAAACCACCATCGATTACTTCTGCTTCTAGAATTGCTTTACTGAATTTGGCTGGCTTGCCGCTCCAGATAAAAGATAGGAACATTTGTTCAATAAGCTTTATTGTGTGTAACTTGGGACTTGGGAGGGACAGAAGGATATGAGTTATTTTTGATAGAAGAAGAGATTTAACTATGGTAACTTTACCATAAGGGGTTAGTTTACGAGTGCTCCATGTTCTTATGAGATTTTTTATTTTGGTAATTTTCGAGTTTAAGTTTATTTCAGTTATTTCTTCCAGTCTAAATACATCATATTCAATACCTAGCACTTCAAAGGTATTAGTCCAGGTCAAACCAAATTGACCTTCCCAAGGTATCCTTCTGTCCCTTGACGCCCCAATTTTGATGACTTTAGTTTTTTCCTTATTTATTGATAGCCCAGATATCTTATCAAACCATCTCAGTACGTCTAGTACGCATCGCAAGGATTCTTTATCTTCTCTCAAAAAAAGAGTGGTGTCGTCGGCGTACTGAGATAATTTAGACTCAACATCCCCAATCAAAATGCCTTTTATGTCTCTATTTTCTCTAATAACATGGGAAAGTACCTCCGCGCAGATAACAAACAAGTAGGGAGATATGGGGTCACCTTGACGGCAACCTCTAGAAAGCGATATATTTTCTGAAAAGTGGCCATTTTGCTCAATTTTAGAGAATGAATTTTTTTGTAGCATTTTAACAATTTCATAATAAACTCTCCATAGTTAAATAGTTGTAAACAGAACTCCACAAAAGGCCATTCGATAGTATCGAAAGCTTTAGCATAGTCAACCACTACCAAAAGGCCTCCCATGTCGTTCTGTTCGCAATAAGTCATAGTATCTAATAAAAGTCTAGTGTTTTCCCCCAGAAATCGATTAGAAATAAAGCCTGTTTGGTTTGGGTTTATTAAGGAGTCTAAGGTATTTTTAATTCTGTTTGATATTATAGTAGAAAAAAATTTATAGATTGAATTAAGAAGGGTAAGTGGTCGCCAATTCTTTAAGGAGTCTCTACTTTTACCTGATTTGGGAATACATGTTATAGTACCCTCTAAGATTAATTTATTTAAATAATTTCTATCTAAAGCTTCCTGATAGACTCTAAATAACCAATGTTTTAATTCTACGTTAAACATTTAAAAAAATTCATTAGAAAATCCATCAGGACCAGGGGCTTTGTTATTTTTACTAGTTTTAATGGCTATCTCAAGTTCTTGTAAAGTTATTGGTTTATTTAAGTTATTTTTAGTATTATTATTTATTTTAGGGATGTTGTCTAAAAAGTGATTATATCTGGTATGGTGTTCTAATTTTATATTCTTAGTGGAGAATAAATCTGAATAAAAGTCCGCTTCCATTTTTAGGATTGTTTTTGGATTATTTATTGTATTATTATTTGCATCTTTTAATTCGTTTATATTTTTATTTAGGAAGTTTTTTTTTTCAAGATTTAAAAAATATTTAGAGGGCTTTTCCCAATCCTTTGTGTGTTGGTATCTAGATCTAATTTGATGCCCTTTTAATTTTTCTTCTCTAAGTTGTTCTAATCTTAATTTATTTTCTTCTAGTTCTTTCAGTTTTGTTTTATCTACTTCTTGTATTTCATCCAATTCTTTTTCTATGTTAGAAATTTTGATTATTAAATCTTGTTCCTGTTTATTCCTATTTCTACTCAGATTTTTTGAAAATTTTATAGTCTCTCCCCTAATTTGGCATAATAAAGTATTTAGAAATAGGTCATTTTCTATTGATATTTCTAATAATTCTCCTTGATCTTGATCTATAAACTCTTCGGAGTAGACAGGTAAAGCGTAGGTGTGTTTGGCTAAATTAATTATGTCCTTAACTAGCTTGATATAGTCTTTATTGGTTAATAGTTTGTTATTTAGTTTCCATGAGCCTTTTCCTCTAGGGTTTGAATTTATATTTAATTTAAGAGAAATGCTGTTGTGATCACTGCGATATGCAGTGTTAATTTCTGGTTTCGGGTTAAAGGAGAGAATTGATTCTGATATTATGAAATAATCAAGACGAGATCTTTTAAAGGGCTTTTTCGTCCCCCAAGTAAATCTTTTTTGCTCTTTATTTTGATCTCTCCATATGTCAATATAGTTATTTTTATCAATATATGAATTTATTATCCCTCTCGATTTTAAATTTCTTTGGACTTGGTAATTATAAGTGTCTTTTTCGCTTAAAGATGTATTCCAGTCACCTGTCATTATAGTGTAGTCTGAACTTTGTTTATCGATTAAGTTGAAGAGAGAGGTGAACCATTCTGGATTATCATTGTTACAGCCATATATGTTTATTAATTGAAGTGGTATAAGATTATTTATTAAGAGATTTATTATTATGTATCTGCCACCCTGATCTATTACAGTATTAGTTATAGAGTATTCAAAAGTGTTGTTAATAAGAATAGCGACTCCTTTAGAATTTGAGGACCTCCCCCCTATAATATACTCTATGTTCCATTCTAGTTTTAGTCTATTGATATCACTTTCTATTAAATGCGTTTCTTGAAGGCATACTATGTCTGCCTTCATGTCCTTAAAAAATAGCCACATATCACCCCGCTTGTTTGTATCTCTTATTCCTCTAACATTACTAGATATTATATTGAGGTATTTAATACTTTCACCCATTTGGTTGTACTCTTTTAAGTGTCTGAGGTGACAAGCCAGCTGCCAGAACTGTTTTCAAACAAAGTATAAAACATATAACCGAGAACAAATACAATAAACATATAAACAATGTACAAAGGGCCTTGTTTTTAGTCAACAAACTTAGGACTGTAAACAGGCTTAAATATTCATAAGATTTTAAAGTCTCCATATATTAGCTTTGAGAAAAAGAAAAAAGAAAATATGATGAGAGAATAAGGAAGAAAGAGAAACCAAAGAACTACTGGAGACTGAAGTGAAAATTAGGAGAACGGGTTTGAATAGAATTTTTCTTAAAATTCTTTGATATAATAATATTTTTTATTACAATATCATATTTAGAAATGATTGGCAAAAAAGTCAAATAATTAGCCAAAAGAAAAAAGATTTTGATCAAAGATCTATTCTTTAATCCCTGAACTACCAAGGTTGCTATATTCCTGAATAAGATATTTCTTTTAGCACTTTAGGCTGTGCAATGAACAGTTAGAAACACTGTTGGTATCTGCTTGGAAGAGGTTTGTGGTCTTGCTGAAGAGGTCCAGGCAACCTTCAGATCCTTTAGTTCCCATTTTTCATTAATAAAACTAATTTAAAAAAATAATAAAAGTACAAATATAATTTCTCTAGGTGTAAGAGTATAGGGTATTTATAAGATTAATAAAGATACCAATGAAATTTCTCTAGGTGTAAAGCGAGTATAGGGTATTCATAAGATTAATAAAAATACCAATAAAATTTCACTAGGTTTAAGAGTATTGGGTATTTATAAGATTAATAAAAAATACCAATAAAATTTCTCTAGGTGTAAGAGTATAGGGTATTCATAAGATTAATAAAAATACCAATAAAATTTCTCTAGTGGTACATGTAAGAGTATGGGGTACTAAGCATGCAGCAAGAAAGCTCATATTCGGCCTGACAATGCCTGAGTGATAAACAAGTCTTATTTGATTATCCTTTGATGCTAATCATATTCCCTTGATGTGCCCCTTTCATCAGGCACTCATGAATATTCAGTGGGATTTATTTGTCGTCTGAGGTGAGCGTGTTTTGGAACTATCAACCAGGTAGGGATTAGGCTAATCCAATAGGGATGTGTTGATTGGCTTATGAATAATCAGGCGGTGAGCTCCCATGTGTGAGTAATCTAGTTAGACACTAAAGCTGCATGTTAATTACATCTGCTGGGATGTAAAGTAATCATGTAGTTTTCTACCTTTTACATAAAGGGGCTGACATGTTCAGGATGTAGTTTTTTTGGTATGATAATTTTTCTCCACTCCTAATAGAAAAGATGGAAAAGGGAAGTATATCTCTATGTCTTTATTTGAGATTTATCATTAGCTATCTATTGTAGAGTGGCCTGATTGTTTAACCCTTATGCTGCTGGTGGCTGATTTGGCCTATACAAAAATCATGCAAAAAACCTGAAAAATGACTGAAACCCTGGCAAATGGGTACTCATCTGAGAGTACTCGACGAGAGCTTTCCAATGAATACCAACATGACAGGGTTTGGATGGTTTTCAAAGGTTTTTGCATTTTTCATCCATGGACGAAAGTACCCTCAGCATGGAAAGGGTTAAAGCACATGTATATTTAGGTTATGTTTAGCAAAAATCAAATTTTGTGCTACCGTAAATTCACGGTAATTTGGAGCACTTTTTAATAATTATGATTTTTATGTGTCGAGGGACCCTTGGCTCTTATTTTCTTAAAGTTCAGATGAAGGAGAGTAATAGTAGCCCAGACTTCCCCCAGAAATGCTCTGCTTGAGTGACTTAACCCTTATGCTGCTGGTGGCTAATTTGTTCAGTACAAAATGATGCAAAAAAGCTGAAAGAATACTTGAACCATGGCATATGGGTAGTCATATGAGAGTACTCGGCAAGATCTTTCCTATGAATACCAACATGACAGGGTTTAGATGGTTTGCAAAACTTTTCACATTTTTCTCCCATAGACGAAAGTAACCTCAGCATGGAAAGGGTTAAAGTGAGATCTGGCAGGTGAAATTGTGACAATCCTATCGTTATTGTAATCTGGTGACCCCAATATCTAGGATGGTCCAAATTACCGGGAATTTACACTAATAATCTTTCAAAGGAGATACTTTCTCTCTCCTCACCTGGAAAGAAAAAAATTAATTTTAAGTTATTTTTGAAAATACTGTATTTATTGTTCATTGTAGTTGAACCTATTAAACTAAATATCTAAAACCTCAAAAACTGGATATTTTCTGAGGGTTACTGCAACTATTTTCTGTGGTTCAGCACAAATGTGGGGGTTACCTGTACACAAATTGGATACAATTTAAACTTTAACCTTGTCTGAAACTTTTCAACATGCATAGGATCTTCTTTTAATACCTTTATAGATATTCTTAAAATGTCTCTCCAAGTGGAATGATATAGCATGATATTCGCACAAGTTGTAGTAGTCTACCTAACCAAATGAATCTGGGAATTCTAAGGAATTCTTAGGATAAACCTAGGAAAATCCCATGATTTTCTAGAAAGTCTCAGATACATTACGGTAAAGAGGAATGATTGGTTGAGTGTTTTTTCACATTAGCCAATTGTTCTAATCAATTATCATTATGTGTCGAATACGTAAGGATTATTTTGATGTAGGAGTAATTTTTGCAACTGAGAACTGAAGTTTGACCGTAATGACGTACAAGAATTAATGGCCCTTGACATTCTATTGACTTGCACCTGATCTGGAGCTATTTTTATATGAGCATCTCGCTAAAATAGTAATTTAATGAATTGCCGTTGCCCACGCATTGGAAAATCCGTCTATAAATAGCTTTCTTTATTGTGACCCTGACAATGAGGTCCTTGGCTGAGTTTATTGTTGTATTTGCCCAGCGGCGCTTATGTCCGTGAGTATAATTCAGTGTGTGGCGTCAACAACACAGTGCGTTTAATCTAACTCGTCTCCCAGTACACAAACATAATCCCTCCCCCTCAGAGGCACGCCCGACAGAAATCGCAGATTAAACTTGACTTAAGCAGCATGATACATTGCGGGTGTGGGGATATTTTATTGCCTTGGTGGCAATAAGTAATGGCCTGTTGTGTTTCGAAAGCCGTGTTTTTCACTTTCGCAGCAGGATTCTTTACCGACTGCTATGAGATCTTATTAAAATCTGTTGTTTCTGCGCAGTATTCAGCTTTGCCCGGTTTACTCCCCCTGCTGAGATTCTTACTATTCTACTATTTGCGATATTGATTACATCACCAGGGAATGTTTTGTTTGGAATGATTGTCTAAAGGATGTTTGACAGCAGATTTTCTGTTGATGAATATCAGCAGCCTCAAGCAACCTCATGATCCAGGGACTCAGCCGGGACCCATCCTGCCTGTCTAAAATTCGCACTGGCAGTTTCCACAAAACCTCCATTTTGGATAGGCAAAAATCTCTTAGAAAAATCTTTAATCATGAATTTTTTCTAACAAAACATCTTGACTTCTAATATATGACTGAAGTGTAAACTGCCCTTTTTGACTCAATTGTCTATTAAATTTATTTGTAATTTTCCAGGATTTGAAGTAGCTGTCAGTATCTAAATCTAGGTAGGAAAATTTGTGATTGCTGTTTTAGAAGTGTTTTTGAAATCCTGTTGGTGCACAATTCTTTTAGGGCATCAGTGGCTATCATTATCTTTTAGTGGCAGCCAGTAGGTATGTGCTCTATCACACTACTATCTCACTGTCACAGTAAGAGGTTGGATCTGCAGAGCTAGCTCGGCAGCTTCAGGAGCTCCCTCTAGAGGTAACTGTTGCGTCAAGATTGCTTAGCACTAAGTGCTATTGATGGTGGCGGAAACTGAAGTATCCAGGAAAAACCACTGACCTACCACAAGTCAATGCCAACCTTCTCACATGCCTCAAGTTGCATTCAAGCTTATATGAACTTGGATACCGGTAGTTTTGAATGACAGGGAAAAGTCAGTGGATAATGCTTAACCCTTGTGCTGCTGGTGAATAATTTGGCCAATACAAAATATGGGGGAAAACCCTGAAAAATTACTGAAACCCTGACATATGGGTACTCATCTGAAAGTACTCAACAAGAGCTATCCAATGTGTACCAACATGACAGGTTTTACACAATTTTCAATAATTTTAGCTAGAGCTGCACTCACCACTCACAAACTCGAGTGGCTCGAGCCCTGGAGCAAACTCGCCGAGCTCGAGCTGAAATGTTCAAATCGTGAGCTCGTCGATGTTGGGAACGCAAATGTAACACAGGGCACATAACACACATTATCAACATACATAACTGCTTATCGCTATCATGTCTTCTTTACAATCTCCAATGTATATATTCAAGCGGTGTTGCGTGTAAAACTGACCTTTGTACCTCGTCGGCACGTTTTGAAATTAAATAAACATGGCAATGTTAATAGATGTCCGCCAAGAAATATTTATTTCTTAATAGCTGGGCTGGAAAATAAATATCTTTTTGGAAAATCAGAACATCCGTGAGCTCATGAGCTCACGAGTCAAACGGGTGGTGAGCTCATGAGTTGATCTCCCTCCGTGAGTGCAGCTCTAATTTTAGCGTCCTTGTGCTTTGGACGAAAGTAGCCTCAGTATTGGAAAGGTTAATTTAGACCATTTGGGTATTGATCTCACATAGAGTGGCTGTAGATATGTACTCTATCGAATACTGTCACTGTAGAAGAGATTGAATCTGCAGGTCTAGCTCGTAGACTTGAGGAGGTCCCTCTTCTGGGAGTCACGTCAAGGTGGCTCGGCACTTAGTGTTCAGGAGTTATAGGTCGCTGCCATAGACCTTCCTCTTCCCACCTGCTCTACCTGAAAATAGCCATCACCTAATACTGTATTCGCCTGATTAAGCGCACTGTTTTGAATAAGCGCACCCCCAAATTCTTCGCAAATTTTGGGGGACCAGCAAGCGCCAAAGATTGTCTCCTTGTGTTAAATTTCTACTGTTTTAGTAGAACAAGAAGGTATATAGAATTAGCAACCATAACTGACATCTATCGGTCATTTCTTGTTGCAGTACGTAACACCGTGATCGGCACTCATCGGGAGGTGCGGTTAAACAAATGTTTGACAAAACCCCTGCTACAGAAAAATTTCCCAACTTTCATCCACACGGTGCGCTTAATTGGGCGAATACGGTATTCCTTACCTTTTTACCCTCTGTCAAATGCAAGAATTGCTACTCAGTTAAAGTTGGTGTATATGGGGATACCAAGGAATTTCTAGGATAATGCTAGGAAAATGCCAGAACTTCATTGAAAGACTAAAATTTATTTCATATGGGTACCTTCTCAAGGTGGTCTTAACGTAACTTAACTTTCCCTTTTTGTGAAGACCACCTGTCTATAAGGACAACCCATGATTTGACTGTTAGGTTGTATATAAAAAATGCATTGAACTTTCCCTGTTTGTTAAGACCACCTTTCTTACCACTCATGATTTGACTGTTAGATTGTATATAAAAACATGCATTGAACTTTCCCTGTTTGTAAAGACCACCTGTCTATAAGGACGACTCATGATTTGACTGTTATACTGTATATATATCATATAACTATTTGTGAAAAATACAAAGGCCCTCATGCATGATACTTATGTTTGTACTTTTCTTTTTTAGGTGAGTGTCCTTTGAGTTGTTCGTGTTATTTGATTGGCCTGTAATGGTAAGTGCAACGGAAAATCATTCTTTTTGCCGTAACAACTATAAATTGTCCCCAATAAAGAGAGTTCAAAGTATTCTGTAAAATCATGCAATTTCCTTCCAATCTTGAATTACTCTCAGCTCTGAAATAGACTATTGGTTGCCCTGATCTGTTAGCCTAGAGAATCTCCTACTCTTTTGTGTGCCTTGATTGCACTGTAGCATCTGATTTGAGGTGCATAACATCTGCCTCCCTCTCCTCCAGAAAGAACGCGCAAGATTGCTATGATTAAGTGGAAAATAATAATACGCAGAAAAAGCATGTCTCTGCTTTCCCTCCTCCCAAGCGGTTTGGGTAATTACTCTAGCTTTAAGGAGATCCCTCTCGGTTGATGGTAAGGTTCCTGTTCAAGCAACGTGGGTTTGGTTAAACTGGAGCACCCCCTGCGGGGAGGAAATAGACTTCTTTGAGAAGGCTGATGAGTTTGATGGAGTTGGACAATGCAAGGACTCAGTTGTGGATTTTCTGATTCAAATTTTTATTGAGGTTGATGGTAGGACATTGTATGAAGTGTGCAATGCGGTCTTCTGCTATCTCACTGTGGGTATAGGGTATGTGGCTGAGCGGATGTGGGCGGAAAGTGAAAAGAAAATGATACAAAGGGCTGGATGAATAGTTGAGAATAAGAAAAACTCTCTCTCTCTCTCGCTGACTCTCTCTCTCTCGCTGACTCTCTCTCTCGCTGACTCTCTCTCTCTCTCTCTCTCTCTCTCTCTCTCTCGCCTGACTCTCTCTCTCGCTGACTCTCTCTCTCGCTGACTCTCTCTCTCTCTCTCTCTCTCTCTCTCTCTCTCTCTCTCTCTCTCTCTCTCTCTCTCTCTCTCTCTCTCTCTCTCTCTCTCTCTCTCTCTTGCTCTTTCTCTCTTGCTCTCTCTCTCTCTCTCTCTCTCTCTCTCTCTCTCTCTCTCTCTCTCTCTCTCTCTCTCTTCTCTCTCTCTCTCTCTCTCTCTCTCTCTCTCTCTCTCTCTCTCTCTCTCTCTCTCTCTCTCTCTCTCTCTCTCTCTCTCTCTCTCTCTCTCTCTCTCTCTCTGATAAGTTCCTTTTGTTTTGTACACGTGTCGTCAAATAAGCATGATTAAATTAGCCTGGGAAGCAAGACATTATAGGCGGAAGTATTTGTATTTTTTCTTATGACGCAGGTCTTCAGGTGTTGCAGAAATTAGATTCTTCAAATGACATTCTTAAAATAGACCTGTCTCTTGCTACTGGACACTAATACATTTAACTCTAACCAGCTCCATTTGGCTGCTAACAGGTAGAAGTAATATTGTTGTGTTTCTATTTTAAGAAACGATGTGCGTAGTTCTGAAGTTAGTATGTTAAATAATGCCCAATTTCTAAATTCTGGGAGGATATTTTTTTACAGGGGAAATGTGAGTTGCGTGAGGTGCGTAGTTGTTTTGAATCACCTCATTGAATGCAGCTTGAGACAAGTGAGAATGTTGCCTGCAGTCACTTGCGGTTAGCTACTACCTGGTGTCCCCAAGAGCACTCTAGTTTCCTCCACCGTTATTAGCTGGCTATAGTCTTGATAAGTCTTGAACATGTGACAGAGAAATTAGTAGCAATGCATAAAACTCAAATCCAAATCACCTAAATTAACAAATGGCTAGTAAAGGTAAAAGGTAAAGGTATTCGGTTTGTAGTCTTGTATCCACCAAAGTGCTCCCCTAGCAGGCATGTACACACGGAAACCATTTCAATCCCCCCGAGGGATATTCCAGAGCAATTGGCAGCATATAGCGCACAAGCTCTAAGCACTGCCTTATTTATGCTAGGTACCCATTTTTCAGCCGGGTGGACTGAGGCAATATGGAATAAACTGTCTTGCCCAAGGAAAGGCCAAAGTGCCCCGGCCGGGAATTGAACCAGTGACCTACTGATTAGTAGTCTATCACCTAACCAACTTAGCTACTTTGCCCCCATTAGTAACGATTTAGTTGTAATATGGCAGGAAGAGAACGATATTTCAAATTTGAATCCTCACACATTAAGCTGGCAATCAGCTGGATAATATCCATAGCATAGAATTCTGCAATAAAATGCCTCATACACTGAAAATGATTGTTGATAAGAAACCATATTGCTCAGTCATACTATTTGAGTGTTACCCTATTTATTCTTGAGAGTTCCTCTAGAAAGTATCATCTGGATCTAAGATATGTTGACAATAACTTTGGAGTTAAGAATAGTTTTACAAAACATTAGAAGGAAATGTTGGTAGTGTTCTGATAATCATTTCTCCTAATTTTTTTTCTATCTCTGCTTTTGCCTCAAAGATTTATTGTAATTGTCAGACTACTTATGGTTAATGTAAGCATCGATAGGTTTATATTTTTTATGAAGGATCATGCAATATTGTGGCTGCCAGTCATTGTTTGAGCAAAGAAAGACTGCAGAAAATGTTTTGTTTAATCAATTAACCCTTGTAGAATGTACAAGCAGGCAAGGAGGAAAAGTTAGAAATGCTATAAAAAAGAATTATTTGGCTTTTATCAATTTTTGAATGGTTATCATATATTTATTTATTGCTTTTCTGTTGTATGGTAGGCAGGCGGGTTCAAAACTAAACACAATATTTAAGAAAAAATGTTTGGCTTACTCTGGTTTTTACTTCAATATATGTAAAGTTCTCCTTATAATATCAATTTTACTGTTTGTTTGAAGTATGGATTAGTTATTGAAAAGTGCCTTGGCAATCAATCTAGGCATTGTCATCTTACAATACAGGTATTTCATCAGTTGTGTTGTTTAAAGGATATACTTTTTGAGGGTGACACAGTTGGTGTAAGCCAACAACTCTTCAAACATTTTAAAACTCTTCTTCAAACATTTATATTTGTCATTTCTGTAAGTCGCTTATTATAAAGATGATACTTTTGGCGGTAACAAGGGAAGAAATATCAAAGATTTGCTTACTATGATATTATTTTCATTTTCTTTTCTAATGAAACAAGCAGACATGAGGTACTAACTTGTACATTATGCTTAAAAGTGCTAATTGTATGGGCTGTCCTGATAGTCAAAAAAGTCATAGCATTTTGCCTTGACTTCTAGCTCAATTCTTTGACACCTATTTGTTCCCCCGGCCCTTATCAAATGTAGCCGGAAATACCGAGGAATTCCTAGGATTATCCTTGGAAAAACCCATGGATTTCCTCGGAAGTTTAAGGTACATTTGGTAAGAGCAGGCTCGACTTCATCGCAAGGCATGTTTGGAAGGTGCAATTCAGGGTTTGTCTGTTGGCTTTTTTAGGTAATCCAATTTCTTCCACTTTCTTGGGCAGAAGATAAGGAAACTACAAATTCAAATTCAGTACTTAAACTCCACTGGGTTGAATACCTTCTCTGGCAATGAATTCTTCAGACAAGATTTTGCCAATAATTCCAGATGAACGACGAATAATTTTTTCTCTTTTTGATTGGCATGTGTACTTGCGAGACACGAGATGTCCTGGACTCCAGAGAGATGTTTACCTTCACTATAGGGACTAAATGTCTCGCGGCAAAAAACTCCCCCTTCAGATCTCGTCATCCATGGAATCTCGGAGGACTCGTGTCTCCTTCACTGACAGGCCCCCCTGCAGCCATGCTACTCGAGAATCCTAATGATGAGAAGCACTCCGCTCTATTTGTTATTCTACACCAAAGAGAGCAAATGCTAGAAAACTAGCTCTGGGATTTGATTTCATATTTCAGGCTCTTCGGAATTCTATCTTGTGTGTGGACAGCGGCAGTCATTTGTTTCTCCTCATCTTGAGTGGCGTCATTTTCTATCCTGTTGACGTCGAAGTAACGCAGGCGTAGGCATCATTTGAAAGTTTATATGCAACATTCGATGTTCCCCTTATGAATTTGATCAATGTTATAGGTTTTTGTCTTATTTAAAAATGTATGAAAATTACTTATGACACTTGGGAAGATCCTGAGACTTGAATTAGGTACACGACTCAGTTATTAGAAGAATAAATGTATATTCATGGACTTCATTTTTTCCCATATTTATCTCATGATTTTCAAACTTTTTATTCTTTGAAATTGAAACATGATACCGATAGAAATTTTCTAGCTCTCGGGTTAACCTGAATCCCAAAAATGGGTGGATGGCTACTGTACTATGGTCTGTTTTCTCATTTTAACCCTTCCAGTTACTTACACTACATGAAATACTGTTCTGTTATGAAGACAGTGATTAAGCAGCCTGACAACTATGGTGAAATCCAGAGTTTTTCGGAACTAGGGTTGGATGCCATGTGTCGGCAGTAGAGTGGGTGTAGTAAGGGGGGGGGGAGGTTGACTGTAACGTGTTCGTGTTCGGCGTTCATTTACACTACAGGTCTGTAGTGTAAATGAACGCCCGCTACGCGTCGCTGCCGTCGCGTATTATAATATTATAATTACTTGTGACGTCATCAAAACTGTAAAATCGCTAATTTCACTGATTTAAAAATGGTTATTTAATTTCCTAAAAGTGTATTCTTAGTACAATTGGTCCATTGAATGTATCCATGCTGTTTGACCAAAACAGATTGGACGCTATCATACATAACTGGAAGAACCAAGTTTTCTGTAATAAAACAATCCATGGCGTTCCGCGAAGGCATTCGTCGTGTTTGAAGCCGCCTATCGGCGGGTTCTGGAACCTCGCCTCTAGCGGGAAAATGTAGTTAGGATAAAACTTGTCATGGAGAAATGCTAATTAGAACATTCAACCAACAGCTTTCTTTCAAATATTTTGTAAAATCATTCTCAATTTCAAAGTTATTGTCAAAAGTATCATAGTTCCAGACAATAATTTCTGGAAGAATTTTTAGGCATTTATGGGTCAAATGCCCAGTGACCTATTTAGACATCCACCACTATAGGTCAGCCATGGTATTGTATATGTAGTGATAGCTGTCCATATCAACTCCCACCAAATAAAGCTTAGAAAACCCAGGAATTTTTAGGATGTTGCTAGAATAATACAATGATTTCTTTTGTTTTCCAAGCTTCATATGGTAAGGGAGTTATGAAAAATTTAATAACTGTGTAACATTTTGATACAGGTGTCGTTGTTCTAATTTATGATTTCAATTTTGTCTTTCATTTTGGAAATAATCTTCCTTATTAAACTAGATAATAAACTTTGGCGTTGTAAGTATCAATTTTCTTTATGGGTAACTAGAATATTACCGGCTCTTCAGACAGTAACTATGGTAACAATGAAATTTCATTTTATACCAAAGATATCACAGCACAATTAAAATGATGAAGATTTATAAGGCCAGTGCAAGAAAATTTTTGGTATTACGGAATCGCGGACCAGTTTTTGGGCTTATTCAAGAAAAATTAAATTCCAGAATTTCTAAAAAAAAAAAAAATTCTAATATTAAGCCAATGTAATTCTAACGATCCTTTCTGAAAAGACTACCTACTCGCCTGCAAAAAGGCCTTGGTTTTTATGTTTCCAGGTCACTATATTTAAAGAAAACATTCAAAATAAACTTAATTATGCGATCTCTGTCTATCACATACATTTTCTTAACTGGCAACCATTTTGACACGCTGTGCTCCGGACCGAGAATTGAATTGAAGTTTGTTTTTTTTGCACCTGACAAAAATATCTACAAGACCAAAAATCAAATTTGACTGGCAAAATAAGAATTTTATGCATTGAATATTCAAATACTGACAATTTTAGAGTTTTGTTAATTTGGTGGGAGAGGTTTGACTTGGTAAAATCCAAAAATCATGAAAAGGAAAGACCAAATTTGACAATGAACCCCCCCCCCTCCCTTTTCCCCTTTATATATAGATACAAAATTGTCAACTTTAGAAATTGGCATGAAAAAATGCAGAGGAGTCCTGGTCATATGAATAAGAGTGCTGATTTGGCGGGAGAAGTAGCAAGCTAATACAGAAACTTAGAATCAACTTACACTATTCATTATGAAAAAGAAACATCAAATTTGAAAATAAACCATTCTGAGGTATTCCCCATCATATAAGTACAAAGGTGGAACCTTTAACACCTTGATATAGCTTAAAGATGGGGAAAACGTAGAGAAATATCTGCAGTCTCTGAAGACCCTTACGTCTCATTGCTATTTATACATGTGCATCATTACCACACACAGCCTGATAACATATTTAGATAAAATATTTTGTTGAAATCATGATAACAGCAATTTAATCTAAAATTCTAGAGATAATGCTAGGAAAATACTAGCTAAGGGTTTCATATGAAGTCTTTAGCTTCAGTTTGTTAGGGCATTCGTTTCAGTGAATTTCGGTCCGCTCCTGAGTGACAGTTTTGTACCTAAAGACATGTAAGATAATCTGATTAGCTTGGAAGGCCATGTGCAATGAATGTACCTGTAAGATGTTAAATGCAACAGGAAGTGATATTATTACCCTGGATAATTGATGCTTAAAACAAATTAGACATCGCAGGATGCTTGTAATAGTTATTTCAAGCGATGTTTATGTTATCTTTTATAGAGGTGCATGATTTATATGGCATGGGGAAGGCAGTATGGTAGCAATTTATACGGAGAGACACCACATTAACTGTTTTGCTCTTTCCATATTTAGCTGGGAGAACCCAGGGAAAACTTAGGATAAAGATATGGAAATACATGGTTTCCTATGAGGAATGCTTGGTTATATTTAACCCTTATGCTGCTGGTGGCTAATTTGGCCAATACAAAATGATGCAAAAACTTGAAAAATGACTGAAACCCTGGCAAATGGGTACTCATCTGAGAGTACTCGGCGAGAGCTATCCAATGAATACCAACTTGACAGAGTTTAGATGGTTTTCAAAGATCTTTGCATCCTTATGCTTTGGACGAAAGTAGCCTCAGCATTGGGAGGGTTTATGGTAACCCAAAAGGTTTTAACTCATCATAAGTCAGTTTTCCATCCTCGGAGTTTGAAGTGAAGGACATTGTTGAGTCATCGTTTCCAAGGCTACTTATGGTATTGTATAATATAACAAATTGTTTTTGGGTTCCCAACCATTCCCTTAATCTCAATGGAAACCATCAATTTGAAATGGTACTGTTTGATATTGAACACAAAAAGAAGAAAACCCTATAGTCTTAGCCAGCGGGCGTCTGGGTGTCATTTTGGACACCCAAACCCTCAAAAACCACCCTTCAGGACACCCAATTTTTTGTGAGGAATTTCTTGAAATGCCATTGTTAAGCATACAATTGAATTATTTTCACCTCTATATAATTCCCATGGCATTGTTTATTGATATTATACCTTATTTGAATTCCTAAACACATGTTTATGGTTGTTATCTGAGTATATTATGATTTCCCCTTGAAAACTTGGATGCCCAAAAATTTTACATTTGTCAATTTTTGGCACCCAGTTTTGAAATCCTGGCCTATGTCTTTTATCCACTGTGTGAAGCCAAAAATGTTGTAATTGATTAAAATGATGAGAATCCTTACCTATTCAAGTAATGTCCAGTCGCCATGGACCACATACATCATTTAATGGTATCGTACAGATTTTACTGCACTTTGGGACATGACTTTTATGTTTTACGATATTTCTGTCCAGGATTTGTGGGAGCTCGCCTTATTCATATTCCGCCCGCTCACCGCAGTTCTCCTCCTTATTTCCCAACAGGAACATCTGTTCTGGTGCTTGCTAGTGTGTTTGGGTTAATTTCCTGAATAAGAGTGGTTTTGGAATGTACAACTTGTGTTCGCCTAATTTCTCTTTGTCTATGCACTGAGCCACAAAATAGTCTACCTTTTTGTAGCATACATTATCAGAACAGAAAAGTTTATTTTGATATCGACCGTGCTAGTATAATTGGACATTCTATAAAAAACTTCAGAAGTGTCAATAAAGTGCGTTTAGGGGTGTTCTAACGTCCAGAAACATTATGAAGGCAGTCCTTTTTATCATTTTTTTACCATAGGGAGAAAGAATAGTATTATTTAGCAATTTGTATGATTTTGAATCCTCACAAATGTAAGCCATTTTCATGAACAGAATATAATTGTCCTTTATTGTATTGATGTTTTCTCCTAATGAAAAAACTCAGTTTGGACATATCAAGTCATAAAAACTGAAATTTTCATTGTTGCATTTGTTTTGTTTTGTTATTTAAGCCATACTAAGGTAGAAAATGTAAGGCTGTTTTCCAGCAAATTAAATATTGTAAGATTTTCATCTTTAGTAACACTTATATAAGACAAAACTATACTTCATACTGACAATATGCTGTTCATGGGAAATGAAAATATCTTCATAATTCTAGGAACCACTAAAAAATACTGAACTACATTTGAAAAGGACTCATAAAAACCCATCCCCTGAATAGATATTTTTAAATTTAAAATCACTTTAGGTAAGTTGTTATTGTCTGCTGTCTTCATGTACCTGAAGTTGAAACAAAAGATGTTTTTCAGACACTTGATGCTATTACTGATATTAGTGATGGTGGCAACTAATATATCTACCTAGCAAAACTTCTTGATTGAAATAGGAAACTTTTTGAATTATAGCGAGCCCAGAGTCATGTGTTTTAAAGGGCTCTGTGAACCCACCTGGTAGAGAGAGGGAAAAGTTCTAAAGGTTTATGGATGCAGTGATGTTTCCTGGAGGCATTACAATGAAACGTGATGCGTGGAGTTTAGCAAGGAGCTGTTTGCGGAGGGTCATGTTTCAGCCTGATGGAAAGTGGAAGCAGCAGCAGTGGGATAAACAGTGTAATAACTCAGCCGCTTCCGACTGCCAGGTACGCCACACCTGTGCTGGGGAAGAAGACACACCTGAACAGGTACCACGACCACCACGCTGCCTTATATATTATACATAAGTCTCCTCGCTGGTGCTATTGTCAGCTCACCTGATGACTCTCCCCAAGCCTCCCAGCCCCGGCCGCTGCCTGACGCGGCTCCTGCAGGGAGTGGTCTACAATAACAGACCAGACGCCAGGTCACCGTGGGCTCTAAGTCGGAACAACACAATTAAACTGATTGCATGCAAACTCATCTCATCATGGGGTGTGGCAAATTAGTGATAGAATTTTGATCATATCTGAATGCCATCAGACTCTCTGACTCATGTTAACCCAAACATGTTTAAGAATTCCTTAGATATTTGTTAAAATAATTAAGGAATAAAGCATCAATTCAAATTCACAAACTATGTAAGACAATTTGTTTAGTGGGTTTTAATTAAAATTTCCCATTCAAATATTTTGAGAAAGATGTTTTTCTTAAAGGGATATTGCAACAAGGTATTCTTCAACTTATTATGTTAACCCAAACATGTTTAAGAGTTCCCTAGATTAATGATATTTGTGAAAAATAACTTTCCTCTTTAAATATTTTTAGAAGGATACTTTCCTTCACTGGTTATTGCTGAAACTCATTGTTTAAAGTTAAGCATCCTTTCCATCTCGGTTCTGGATATCAATGCTCAAATACTTTTAAAAATTCAAACTCCAATAGCAAGTAATGATTTGACAAAAAGAGACAAATATAGAAAATTGTTATGAAAATATCTTTATGTGTTAGATCACTAATGTACACCCCAAAATGTGGATGGGTTGAATGATGGAAGACTCCTAATTGCTAATAGACATCTATAGAAATACCACTGATGGTTGTCTCCATAAAGTTGCAGCTGTAATGAAGCCTGCTATTGATGACCTCCCCACCTATGTTTGATCTGTGATCACACAATAAGTGGATGATGCAGCTGACAAGGTCAGTGGGTGTTTCCTGCAATTGATTGCCTTATTTTACCTGTGTGTCATCACAGGATCGTCCTATTGTTCACACAATCCTTTGTTCTTCCCTCGGGGTAACAAACTCTAATTGATTATCATCTATCATGAGGTAAGTTTCTTTATTAAATTGACAACCTTATACTGAACGAATCCCCTTACAGAAATTCCGGATCCACCCCGGGTTGTAGTATTGCTGATATGATTTCCCTCTGAAATATTTTCTTGATAATAGCCTAGTCTATCTTTTATTTTCTCTTTTTCTTTTTTTTTTTGTGGGGGGAGAAGCTTGAGATGAATAGGTTTAGTCAACCTTTACTATTCAAAGATTTTTTGTAGTGTAAATATCAAAGAGAAAATGTTTACTTCTCTTTTAGCCCCCCTCACGGATGTTTTCCCAACAAACAGCTATAGTAAGTGTCCCAGGTCGAGGAAATGTCAGTAGGCTCATTAGTAGATCATGTCAACCTGTCCAGAATGATGCTCCTGTCAGTCTGGCACAAAATCAACAAGCATGCCCTCAGTGGTAATCCCTAACGTCTTCCTTTCTCACTCCCTCTACCACATGTTACTCTAACCCTTTCAATGCTGAGACAACTTTTGTCTAAGGCACAAAAAATCTAAATATCTTGAAAATCAACTAAACCCTGTCATGTTGGTATTCGTTGGAAAGCTCTCACTGAGTACTTTCAGATGAGTACCCACTTGCCAGGGTTTTGATCATTTTTCAGGTTTTTGGCATCATTTTGTATTGGCCAAATTGGCCACCAGCAGCATAAGGGCTATAGAACCGGAAGTTACCTAGGATATCATGGCTATGGAAATGCCAGGACCTCCTGAAGTCCTCAGAGGTCCATTGACAAGTCCCAGAAGCATTGACAGAATAGCTTTATGTGCTACATCTTAGATGAATAAAATAATGGATTGATCACCGCAGACCAATTACCATTTTGCCTGGACACTCCTAATGACGCTGAATCTAGTCTCGGTGGTACGTCACTAGGATACAAAGACCAATGAGGGCTCTCATATTTGTTTACATCATAGAGGAGGTTTCTCTGACCCTCATCAAATGAAGCTGGGAATGCCAATGCATTCCGAAGATAAACTCAAGAAAATCCCAGTATTTCCCAGGAAGTCTGAGCTACATTAAGTAAGGGTGATGGCCTCATGCGCTGAATGCACTTCTTGAATGACTCTCCTCAACAACTGGGCTAGGAGTGATGTCCAGGCTACTGAGTGAGATCTGCTGGTTGCATATCCGGTGATCGACATGCGTGGTTACACTAGCATGAGTGGGTTTAGTTTTTAGCATAGGGAAGTGGGTCTAGTTTTTAGCATAGGAAAAGTGGGTCTAGATTTTAGCATAGGAAAGTGGGTCTAGTTTTTAGCATAGGAATGTGAGTCTAGTTTTTAGCATAGGAATGTGGGTCAGTTTTAGCATAGAAAAGTGGGTCTAGTTAAGTTAGCATAGGAAAAGTGGGTCTAGTTTTTAGCATAGGAAAGTGGGTGTAGTTTTAAGCATATGAAGGTGGGTCTAGTTTTTAGCATAGGAAAGTGGGTCTAGTTTTTTAGCATCTGGGGGAAAGGCCTAACAAACATACAGACTGGTCAGTCACGTGGCTCTATAACTCTAGCATTGAATTACCGTAATGGCCAGAGTCCAGTGAAACCACCACCTGAGTGCATCCTGCAGGTAATTGCTGTGCTGGCTTCCATTGTCTTCGCACATGCCTCACAGATCCTACCTGGGATGCAATGAATACGTCTTGAGGAAACCGCTCGAATGCCACTAAGTAACCTCTCCAGTCTCCTCCTCTCACCTGGTTGCCATGGCTACAGCATGCTCACTGATAAGACAAGATTTCAATGAGAAATGGAGAAGTGAAAACACTAGCACCTTGTCTGTTGAAGTGTGATGCTTAGTTGAGATGATTATGGATGAGCTGCTCAATAATTTTAACTCTAGAAGATCGCTTTTTTCACATCATTTCGTGGAAATAACAGCCTTGCAAAAGAGCAGTTTTTGTAATGAAAAGCCTTACTTTCAAGAACTGTTGGGCTTAAGGGAATTAATCCTCCACAACTTCTAACCTTGCCCTTTGATTTTTTTTTGTTGGCCAATATCACATCCAATGTTTACTGAACCAGGTTCTGTCTGTCCCTTCAAGGTCTAGATTGAATAGCAGTTGGTTGAGATTAAGTTTGGGGATCACTGTAGCCAAAGCATAGACTTTCGGAAAGTACAGCTATCCATTGAATTGTTTGTTATATATAATGGCATGATATCCAAAAATTACTCATTGGAACACTATAAATAAAAATGTAAGTTGGCAATGAGGTGTTATTTTCTGTCCCAACTCTTACCAAATGTAGCTTAGACTTTACTAAACAATCCTTTCATTCCTTTACATTAAAGTGAGTTCCCAGCTACATTTCTTAAAGGAAACAGAGACTTTGAAAACATTTTACACAATACCTTACAGTTTATCCTCCATAAAAGGTAAAAGATATTCGGTTTATAGTCTTGCATCCAACCGAAATGTTCACACAACCTTCCTTCCCTAGCAGGCCTGTACACACGGAAACCAATTCAATCCCCCAGCGATATTGCAGAGCAGCTGGCAGCATATAGTGCACAAGCTCTAACCACTGCCTTATTAATGCTAGTTACCCATATTTACAGCTGGGTATACTATGAATATCCTCCTACAGTGGATATTTCTATAAAAAAGAAGAATTTTTTTTAAACTTCTATAGAAAATTTATTATTTATATCCATGGATTGAGTAGTAAAAAGTTTTGGGATGTGTGGGGTATTTTGTAGGAAGCCATTTATCTGTGTTTGTCAGTTAATTGTCATGTGCCTTGTCTGAGGAAGCAGTATAAGGAGGTTAAGGGTGTGGAGAAGTGATGGGGGTGAGACAGGCACAAGGCAGACTTGATGGAAGACCGTGGCATTGGGGCAGACAGGTGAGATAAAGGTCAAGTCTTCTCCTCCCAGAAGCAAAGACGGAAGATCACTAACATTTGCCACGCCACTTTTTCTCCACAGCTCTTAGTCAAGCAGTCTAGCCAGCAGACGTTCACATTGACTTCTGGCCTCCAGTCCCGGAAACATATATCAATATATACATCGCTAATCTTGTCCGCATCTTTATTACAACAGCTACTTCTCAAGTTTTCTAGCATGCAAACCTTGACTTTAACCTTTTGGCCTCCAGTCCGCAAATTATATCAATATATACACCATTACTACAGTCTGCACCTTTTTTTCACATCCCCTCCTGTCTTTCAAGCAAATCTACACTTTGAATTCTTGTCTCTATAAATCCCCCAAACATATAAATAAATACATCGCTAATATTTTTTCTATTCCCTCATTTTGCACAGCTCCTCCAGGGGCTTTTCCCAAAAGACAAGTGGTCTAAAGTATTGCCAGTGACCACCTCTTGTATCTCACCTGTGCCTATATATAGCCTTGAACACTCCTGGGGGTATATGGGAAAGTTGCCAGTGACTCTGTTGGTGCACAATTGAGCATTTTTGACTTATCCAACTTTTAAACCTTTTAACTGATTCATCCTCTTAAAGCAGCCCTGACTTTTTTGACGAAAATAGCATCTACCAAATGGAAGTGAGGATCATTTGGTCAATGGAAAAGGTCTAGGGATGTCTTTATAAAAAGTATTGTAAATCCACACAATATAACAAAAAAGGTGAATTGTGTTGACCTTATGCAGAACTACCTGCTTGACCTATCAATTGCCTGCCAAACATTACTTGTCCATCCTTTCAGCCAAATCACCATACATTCTACAAGTTTTGCATGTTACCCTTTCATTGAATGGATCTTTGATCCCTCCCTATGAGGATGGTGACCTTTGCATAATGAGGTACCTCAGGGCATCTATTGTCCTTCAGGGATAAAGGTAGATAATAACAAAAGCACTTAAACCCTTCATCATGCAATAGCAAGATAATCATAATGCTCTTGTGAGGTCACAATTTATTTAAAATCCCCAAATACTGCAAAATCCCTTAACAATATATATGGGAATTCCAAGATATTTCTGGTATTTTCTCTCCTAGCAAAACAATTTTTTAATTTTTGATAATTATCTATTCGTTAATATTAAAACTAGAATGCTGGACAAAGTATTTACATATTTGAGCATATAGCCCCTGTGTTGTTTATACCGTTTGAAAGCATTTGGGAAAAAATGGTAAAATAAAACTCACAGAAAAATTAGCCATTCTAGACAGTACCTTGGAAACAGTGAGCCTTAGTGGGTCAATCCAGTCGCCCCAGGAGATTACCCTTGTTTACTACCTTTTAACCACTCAAACACTATATTGAGGTATGTGTACAGTGAAGCAAAAATCAATTATCTAGGCACCAAATCAATTTGTCGCTGGTATGTTTGCCGTAATAAAAGGTGCACAGGCACCTGTGCTTGAACATGGCTAAATTATTAACACTTTAATCAACTTATAGTTTTTTAAACCAGAACATGTAAATTTACCATTATATTTTTATATATAAACTAAATAGATTCTTTTAGACTTACTGAATAAGATCTAGCTACAACCTCCATGGAAATCCTGCTATTTTTTCCAGAATCAATCTCCGAAAAGGAATATATTCTGAGCTTCATAATTTGTTAAGGCGAGAGAGAGAGAGAGAGCGAGAGAGAGAGAGACGAGAGAGAGAGAGATGAGAGAGAGAGAGAGAGAGAGAGAGAGAGAGAGAGAGAGAGAGAGAGAGAGAGAGAGAGAGAGAAAAGAGAGAGAGGAGAGAGCGAGAGAGAGAGAGAGAGAGAGAGAGAGAGAGAGAGAGAAGAGAGAGAGAGAGAGAGAGAGAGAGAGAGC
>OZ012684.1:24289824-24339824 GCA_963942565.1 Maea johnstoni
GAAGTGTGCAATGCGGTCCTCTGCTATCTCACTGTGGGTATAGGGTATGTGGCTGAGCGGATGTGGGCGGAAAGTGAAAAGAAAATGATACAAAGGGCTGGAGTGAATAGTTGAGAATAAGAAAAACTCTCTCTCTCATCTCTCTCTCTCTCTCTCTCTCATCTCTCTCTCTCTCTCTCTCTCTCTCTCTCTCATCTCTCTCTCTCTCTCTCTCTCTCTCTTCTCTCTCTCTCTCTCTTCTCTCTCTCTCTCTCTCTCTTCTGTCTCTCTCTCTCTCTCTCTCTCTCTCTCTCTCTCTGGTCTCTCTCTCTCTCTTTCTCTCTCTCTCTCTCTCTCTCTCTCTCTCTCTCTCTCTCTCTCTCTCTCTCTCTCTCTCTCTCTCTCTCTCTCTCTCTCTCTCTCTCTCTCTCTCTCTCTCTCTCTCTCTCTCTCCTCTCTCTCTCTCTCTCTCTCTCTCTCTCTCTCTCTCTCTCTCTCTCTCTCTCTCTCTCTCTCTCTCTCTGATAAGTCCCTTTTGTTTTGTACATGTGTCGTCAAATAAGCATGATTAAATTAGCCTGGGAAGCAAGACATTATAGGCGGAAGTATTTGTATTTTTTCTTGTGACGCAGGTCTTCAGGTGTTGCAGAAATTAGATTCTTCAAATGACATTCTTAAAATAGACCTGTCTCTTGCTACTGGACACTAATACATTTAACTCTAACCAGCTCCATTTGGCTGCTAACAGGTAGAAGTAATATTGTTGTGTTTCTATTTTTAGAAATGATGTGCGTAGTTCTGAAGTTAGTATGCTAAATTCCGGGAGGATATTTTTTTACAGGGGAAATGTGAGTTGCGTGAGGTGTGTAGTTGTTTTGAATCACCTTATTGACCAGGTTTGAATGCAGCTTGAGAACAAGTGGGAATGTTGCCTGCAGTCACTTGCGGTTAGCTACTACCTGGTGTCCCCAAGAGCACTCTAGTTTCCTCCACCATTATTAGAAGGAAGGAAGGAATTGGGTTTTACGTCGCTTTCAACAGCTTAGGTCATATCGCGATGAGATAGAAACCTGTAACCGGGAAGAAATTCCCTACTCTTCACGAATAGTTCCAAGGGGTCTTTCAGTTGCAGAAGGACCATAGACAATCCCCCACAACGTCGCACATTTATATAGCGACCAGGCCAACCCGCTTGGGATCCAGCGGAGACTCGAACCTGCGAACTCACGCTTGGGAGCCAGGCATGGTAACCACTAGGCTCTACCACTATTAGCTGGCTATAGTCTTGATAAGTCTTGAACCTGTGACAGAGAAATTAGTAGCAATGAATAAAAACTCAAATCCAAATCACCTAAATTAACAAATGGCTAGTAAAGGTAAAAGGTAAAGGTATTCGGTTTATAGTCTTGTATCCACCGAAGTGCTCCCCTAGCAGCATGTACACATGGAAACCATTTCAATCCCCCGAGGGAAATTCCAGAGCAGTTGGCACCATATAGCGCACAAGCTCTAAGCACTGCCTTATTTATGCTAGGTACCCATTTTTCAGCTGGGTGGACTGAGGCAATATGGAATAAACTGTCTTGCCCAAGGAAAGACCAAAGTGCCCCGGCCGGGAATTGAACCAGTGACCTACTGATTAGTAGTCCATCACCTAATCAACTCAGCTACTTTGTCCCCATTAGTATCAATTTAGTTGCAATATGGCAGGAATAGAACGATGATGATATTTCAAATTTGAATCCTTACACATTAAGCTGGCAATCAGCTGGATAGTATCCATAGCATAGAATTCTGCAATAAAATGCCTCATACACTGAAAATGGTTGTTGATAAGAAACCATATTTCTCAGTCATACTATTTGAGTGGTTACCCCATTTATTCTTGAGAGTTCCTCTAGAAAGTATCATCTGGATCTAAGATATGTTGACAATAACTTTGGAGTTAAGAATAGTTTTACAAAACATTGGAAAGAAATGTTGGTAGTGTTCTGATAATCATTTCTCTCTGATTTTTTCCTATCTTTGCTTTTGCCCTAACCCTTATGCTGCTGTCCGCTAATGTTTCCAATACAAAATGATGCAAAAAAGCTTGAAAATCACTGAAACCATGGCATGTGGGTGCTCATATGAGAGTACTCAGTGAGAGCTTTCATATGAATACCAACATGACATGGTTTAAATGGTTTTCAAGCAATCTTTGCATCCTTGTGTCTTCGGATGAAAGTAGCCTCAGCATTGGAAGGGTAAAAGATTTATTGAGATTGTCAGACTACTTATGGTTAATGTAAGCATCGATAGGTTTATATTTTCATGAAGGATCATGCAATCTTCTGGCTGCCAGCTAAGTCATTGTTTGAGCAAAGAAAGACTGCAGAAAAGGTTTTGTTTAATCAATTAACCTTGTAGAATGTACAAGCAGGCAAGGAGGAAAAGTTTAAAATGCAATAAAAAAGAATGAATTATTTGGCTTTTTATCAATTTTTGAATGGTTATCATATATTTAACTATCGCTTTTCTGTTGTATGGTAGGCGGGTTCAAACTAAACACAATAGTTAAGAAAAAATGTTTGGCTTACTGTGATTTTTACCTCAATATATATAAAGTTCTCCTAATTTTATCAATTTTACTGTTAGTTTGAAATATGGATCAGTTATTGAAAAGTGCCTTGGCAATCAATTAAGGCATGAATGGGTTAAGCATTGTCATCTTACAATACAGGTATTTCATCAGTTGTGTTGTTTAAAGGATATACTTTTTGAGGTTGACACAGTTGGTGTAAGCCAACAACTCTTCAAACATTTTAAAACTTTTCTTCAAACATTTATATTTGTCACTTCTGTAAGTCGCTTATTATAAAGATGATACTTTTGGAGGTAACAATGGACGAAATATCAAAGATTGGCTTACTATGATATTATTTTCATTTACTTTTCTAATGAAACAAGCAGACATGAGATACTAACTTGTACATTATGCTTAAAAGTGCTAATTGTATGGGCTGTCCTGATAGTCAAAAAAGTCATAGCATTTTGCCTTGACTTCTAGCTAAATTCTTTGACACCTATCTGTTCCCCCCTTATCAAATGTAGCCGGAAATACCAAGGAATTCCTAGGATTATCCTAGGAAAATACCAGGATTTCCTCGGAAGTCTGAGGTACATTTGATAAGAGCAGGCTCGAATTCATCGCAAGGCATGTTTGAAAGGTGCAATTCAGACTAGGGTTTTTTCTGTTGTCTTCCTCAGTAATACAGTTTCTTCCACTTTCTTGGGCAGGAGATAAAAGAAACTTCAAATTCAAATTCAGCACTTTAACTCCACTGGGTTGAATACCTTCTCTGGCATTGAATTCTTCAGACAAGATTTTTCCAATAATTCCAGATGAACGACGAATAATTTTTCTCCTTTTTGATTGGCATGTGTACTTGGGAGACACAAGATGTCCTGGACTCCAGAGATGTTTACCTTCACTAGAGGGACTAAATGTCTCGCGGCAAAAAACTCCCTCTTCAGATCTCGTCATCCATGGAATCTCGGAGGACGCGTGTCTCCTCCACTGACAGGCCCCCCTGCAGCCATGCTACTTGAGAATCCTAATGATGAGAAGCACTCCGCTCTATTTGTTATTCTACACCAAAGAGAGCAAACGCTAGAAAACTAGCTCTGGGATTTGATTTCATATTTCAGGCTCCTCGGAATTCTATCTTGTGTGTGGACAGCGGCAGTCATTTGTTTCTCCTCATCTTGAGTGGCGTCATATTCTATCCTGTTGACGTGGAAGTAACGCAAGCGTGGGCATCATTTGAACGTTTTTATGCAACATTCGATGTTCCCCTTATGAATTTGATCAGTGTTATAGTGTTTTGTCTTATTTAAAAATGTATGAGTAAAATGAAAAAAATATTTGTGAACTATCAACTACTAAGTATCTCTTGATTCAACACTCCTTACTAAATTTTGCCTTTCTTGGAAGTTACTTATGACACTTTGGAAGATCCTGAGACTTGAATTAAGTACACGACTCAGTTATCAATAAAATAAGTATATATTCATGAACTTCATTTTTTTCCCCATATTTATATCATGATTTTCAAACTTTTTATTCTTTGAAACTGGTCTGTTTTCTCATTTTAACCCTTCCAGTTACTTACACTACATGGAATACTGTTCTGTTAGGAGGAAAGTGATTAAGCAGCCTGACAACTTTTCTGAAAAGACTACCTACTCGCCTGCAAAAAGGCCTTGTTTTTTACGTTTTCAGGTCACTATATTTAAAGAAAACATTCAAAATAAACTTAATTATACGATCTCTGTCTATCACATACATTTTCTAAACCGGCAACCATTTTGGCATGCTGTGCTCCGGACCGAGAATTTTTAAGTTGTTTTTTTAAAAGTTTTTTTGCACCTGACAAACCTTTTTGGAACAAAAATATCTACAAGACCAAAAATCAAATTGGACTGGCAAAATAAGCATTTTATGCAAGAAATATTCAAAAACTGACAATTTTAGAGTTTTGTTAATTTGGTGGGAGAGGTTTGACTTGGTAAAATCCAAAAATCATGAAAAGGAAAGACCAAATTTGACAATGAACTGGTAGAAAGGTGGAACCTTTAACACCTTGATATGGCTTAAAGATGGGGAAAATGTAGAGAAATATCTGCAGTCTCTGAAGACCCTTACGTCTCATCGCTATTTATACATGTGACGTCAGTACCACACAAAGCCTGATAACATATTTAGATAAAATATTTCATTGAAATCTTAATAACAGCAATTTAATCTAAAATTCTAGAGATAATGCTAGGAAAATACTAGGGTTTCATATGAAGTATTAGCTTCAGTTTGTTAGGGGATTCGTTTCAGTGAATTTCGGTCCGCTTCTGAGTGACAGTTTTGTACCTAAAGACATGTAAGGTAATCTGATTAGCTTGGAAGGCCATGTGCAATGAATGTACCTGTAAGATGTTAAATGCAACAGGAAGTGATATTATTACCCTGGATAATTGATGCTTAAAACAAATTAGACATCGCAGGATGCTTGTAATAGTTATTTCAAGCGATGTTTATGTTATCTTTTATAGAGGTACATGCTTTATGTGGCATGGGGAAGGCAGTATGTTAGCAATTTATATGGAGAGACACCACATTAACTGTTTTGCTCTTTCCATATTTAGCTGGGATTACTGAGGGAAAACCTAAGGTTAAAGCTATGGAAATTCAGGGTTTCATATGAGGACTTTTTAGTTATATTTGGTAGTCTCAAAAGTTTTAACTCATTAGCAAGTTTTCCATCCTCGGAGTTTGAAGTGAAGGACATTGTTGAGTCATCGTTTCCAAGGCTACCTATGTTATTGTAATATATCAACTTGTTTTTTGGGTCTCTGAAATCCATCAAGTTGAAGTGGTACTTATTGATATTGAACACAAGTATTGAGAAAAAACCCATGTCATTTATCGACTGTGTGAAGCCAAAAATGTTGTAATTGATTAAAATGATGAGAATCCTTACCTATTCAAGTAATGTCTGGTCGCCATGAAGCACTTACATCATTTAATGGTAGCGTACAGATTTTACTGCACTTTGGGACATGAATTTTATGTTTTATGCTATTTCTGTCCAGGATTTGTGGGAGCTCGCCTTATTCATATTCCGCCCGGTCACCGCAGTTCTGCTCCTTATTTCCCAACAGGAACATCTGTTCTGGTGCTTGCTAGTGTGTTTGGGTTAATTTCCTGAATAAGAGTGGTTTTGGAATGTACAACTTGTGTTTGCCTAATTTCTCTTTGTCTATGCACTGAGCCACAAAATAGTCTACTTTTTTATAGAATACATTATCAGAACAGAAAAGTTTAGTTTGATATCGACCGTGCTAGTATAATTGGACATTCTATAAAAAACTTCAGAAGTGTCAATATTTAGTGTGTTTAGGGGTGTTCTAACCAGAAACATTATGAAGGCAGTCCTTTTTATCATTTTTTTACCATAGGTAGAAAGAATAGTATTATTTAGCAATTTGTATGATTTTGAATCCTCACAAATCTAAGCCATTTTCATGAACAGAATCTAATTGTCCTTTATTGTATTGATGTTTTCTCTTAATGAAAAAACACAGTTTGGACATATCAGGTCATAAAAACTGAATTTTTCATTGTTGCATTTGTTTTTTTGTTTTTTTTAAGCCATACTATGTAGAAAATGTAAGGCTCTTTCCCGGCAAATTAAATATTGTAAGATTTTCATCTTTAGTAACACTTATATAAGACAAAACTATACTTCATACAGACAATATGCTGTTCATGGGAAATTAAAATATCTTCATAATTCTATGAACCACTAAAATTACTGAACTACATCTGAAAAGGACTAGCCCCTGAATAGATTTTTTTATTATTTGAAATCACTTTAGGTAAGTTGTTATTGTCTGCTGTCTTCATGTACCTGAAGTTGAAACAAAAGATGTTTTTCAGACACTTGATGCTATTACTGATATAAGTGATGGTGGCAAGTAATATATCTACACAGCAAAACTTCTTGATTGAAATAGGAAACTTTTTGAATTACGGCAAGCCCAGAGTCAGGTATTTTAAAGGGCTCTGTGAACCCACCAGGTAGAGAGAGGGAAAAGTTCTAAAGGTTTATGGATGCGGGGATGTTTCCTTAAGGCATTACAATGAAACGTGATGCGTGGAGTTTAGCAAGGAGCTGTTTGCGGAGGGTCATGTTTCAGCCTGATGGAAAGTGGAAGCAGCAGCAGTGGGATAAACAGTGTAATAACTCAGCCGCTTCCGACCGCCAGGTACGCCACACCTGTGCTGGGGAAGAAGACACACCTGAACAGGTACCACGACCACGACGCTGCCTTATATATTATACATAAGTCTCCTCGTCGCTGCTATTGTCAGCTCACCTGGTGACTCTCCCCAAGCCTCCCAGCCCCGGCCGCTGCCTGACGCGGCTCCTGCAGGGAGCGGTCTACAATAACAGACCAGACGCCAGGTCACCGTGGGCTCTAAGTCGGAACAACACAATTAAACTGATTGCATGCAAACTCATCTCATCATGGGGTGTGGCAAATTATTGATAGAATTTTAATCATATCTGATTTTGAATGCCATCAGACTCACCAACAAGGTATTCTCCGACTCATGTTAACCCAAACATGTTTAAGAGTTCCTTAGATATTTGTTAAAATAATTAAGGAATAAAGCATCAATTCAAATTCATATTTTGAGAAAGATGTTTTTCTTAAAGGGATATTGCAACAAGGTATTCTTCAACTTATTATGTTAACCCAAACATGTTTAAGAGTTCCCTAGATTAATGATATTTGTAGAAATAAGTTAGAAATTAAGCGTCAATTCACAAATTATGTAAGACAATTTGTTTAGTGGGTTTTAATTAAAATTTCCCATTCAAATATTTTGAGAAAGATGTTTTTCTTAAAGGGATATTGCAACAAGGTATTCTTCAACTTATTATGTTAACCCAAAGATTAATGATATTTGTAAAAAATAAGTTAGGAATAAAGCATGAATTCACAAAATATGTAAGACAAATTCTAAGTTGGGTTTTGATTAACATTTTCTCTCTAAATATTTTGAGAAGGATGCATTTCTTAAAGGGATATTGCTGAAAAAGTGTGGTCTTTTAAGACTGCTACAGGCATGAATGGTTTAAGAGACGCCAACAATGTTTAAAAGGTAAAGAGGTATAAAGGTATTCGGTTTATAGTCTTGTATCCACCGAAGTGCTCACACGACCTTCCTCCCCTAGCAGGCACTGTACATACAGAAACCATTTCAATCCCCCGGGGGATATTCCAGAGCAACTGGCAGCATATAGCGCACACACTCTAAGCACTGCCTTATTTATGCTAGGTACCCATTTTGCAGCTGGGTAGACTGAAGCAATATGGAATAAACTGTTTTGCCCAAGAACGACCAAAGTGCCCGGAGTGGCCGGGAATCGAACCAGCGACCCTCTGATTACTAGTCCGACACCTAACCAACTGAGCTACTTTGTCCCCATATGTTTAGCCCATATATCCTATTTGAGGCTAAAAAAGTCTGAATATTATTGCGATATATTTGTTATGTTTGTTAGATCCCAACTGACTACTTGATATTTTATAGTATCTAAGGAATTTATACTTTTTAGCAAAGTTATTTTGAGTTGAATAATTTTAGACCAGATTGTGGAAAGCTGATGTTATTCATTGTCAGTTGAGAATGTTTCACCCTAAAAAGAAGATTTACACCTGACGCCTGACTATTTTGGTTCTATCTCTGTAACATTACAGCAATTATCAGAAAACATTTGAAGGAAAAATGGTGATCAAAATCCAACAAACTATTCTTTTTTAAATATTTTGTAAATTTCTGTTTTAATTCCCTAACCTAACGTAGCTCAGACTTCCAAGGAAATACTTAAATTTTCCTAGGTTTATCCTACAAATTCCTTGGTATTCCCAGCTTCATTTGGTAAGGGAATTCCACAGTTATTTTCAAAGGTATCTAAGGTCCAGACAACTCTCAACAGGCATGCAAGGATTAAACAGGCAAAGACATCACAAAAAAAGGCTATAGTTCATGTGCACTTCCTAAAATATTTTCATCCCACCTATGCTTTTAATATTTAACCTATTTGCATCTGAAGCACATACTTTGTCTAACAAGTTTGGCTCATCAAAATGCGTAGTTTTTGAAAGACATTTGTAGAGAAATTGTTAAATCCAATAAGAACAATAACTCTCAGTCAAATATTTATCAAAATAATGCTTTGTTATGAAGATATTTTTATGTGTTAGATCACTAATGTGATCACTCCCTACTTTGGTCCACAGCACAAGGACAAGGACCCAAATTTTTGAAAACCATCTAAACCTTGTCATGTTGGTATTCATTGGATAACTCTTACTGAGTACTCTCAAATGGGTAACCATTTGCCATGGTTTCCATGATTTTTTAAGGTTTTTCGCATCATTTTGTAATGACCAAATTAGCCACCAGCAGTATAATGACTAATGGACATCTATAGCAGTGCCACCGATGGTTGTCTTGGTAAAGTTGCAACTGTAATGAAGCCTGCTATTGATGACCTCCCCACCTATGTTTGATCTGTGAGCACACAATAAGTGGATGATGCAGCTGACAAGGTCAGTGGGTGTTTCCTGCAATTGATTGCCTTATTTTACCTGTGTGTCATCACAGGATCATCCTATTGTTCACACAATCCTTTGTTCTTCCCACGGGGTGACAATCTCTAATTGATTATCATCTATCATGAGGTAAATTTCTTTATTAAATTGACAACCTTAAACAGAACGAATCCCCTTACAGAAATTCCGGATCCACCCCGGGTTGTAGTATTGCTGATATGATTTCCCTCTGAAATATTTTCTTGAAAATAGCCTAGTCTATCTTTTATTTTCTGTTTTTCTTTTTTTTTGTGGGGGGAGAAGCTTGAGATGAATAGGTTTAGTCAACCTTTACTATTCAAAGATTTTTTGTAGTGTAAATATCAAAGAGAAAATGTTTACTTCTCTTTTAGCCCCCCTCACGGATGTTTTCCCAACAAACAGCTATAGTAAGTGTCACAGGTCGAGGAAATGTCAGTAGGCTCATTAGTAGATCATGTCAACCTGTCCAGAATGATGCTCCTGTCAGTCTGGCACAAAATCAACAAGCATGCCCTCAGTAGTAATCCCTAACATCTTCCCTTCTCACTCCCTATACCACATGTAACTCTAAAGAACCGGAAGTTGCCTAGGATATCATGGCTATGGAAATGCCAGGACCTCCTGAAGTCCTCAGAAGTCCATTCCCTAACCTAATGTAGCTCAGACTTCCAAGGAAATACTTCAATTTTCCTAGGTTTATCCTACAAATTCCTTGGTATTTCTCAGCTTCATTTGGTAAGGGTTTAGAGGTCTCAGAAGCATTGGCAAAATAGCTTCATGTGCTACACCTAAGATGAATAAAATAATGGATTGATCACCAAAGACCAATTACCATATTGCCTGGACACGCCTAATGATGCTGAATCTAGTCTCAGTGGTACGTCACTTGGATACAAAGACCAATGAGGGCTCTCATATTTGTTTACATCATAGAGGAGGTTTCTCTGACCCTCATCAAATGAAGCTGGGAATGCCAATGAATTCCGAAGATAAACTCAAGAAAATCCCAGTATTTCCCAGGAAGTCTGAGCTACATTAAGTAAGGGCGATGGCCTTATGCGCTGAATACACCTCTTGAATGGCTCTCATCAACAACCGGGCTAGGAGTCATGCCGAGACTGTTGAGCAAGATCTGCTGGTTGCAAATCTGGTGATTGACATTCGTGACTACACTGGCATGAGTGGGTTTAGTTTTTAGCATAGGAAAGTGGGTCTAGTTTTTTAGCAAAGGAAAGTGGGTCTAGTTTTTTAGCAAAGGAAAGTGGGTCTAGTTTTTAGCATAGGAATGTGGGTCTAGTTTTTAGCATAGGAATGTGGGTCAGATTTAGCATAGAAAAGTGGGTCTAGTTAAGTTAGCATAGGAAAAGTGGGTCTAGTTTTTAGCATAGGAAAGTGGGTGTAGTTTTTAGCATATGAAGGTGGGTGTAGTTTTTATCATAGGAAAGTGGGTCTAGATTTACAGCATCTGGGGGAAAGGCCTACCAAACATACAGACTGGTCAGTCACGTGGCTCTATAACTCTAGCATTGAATTACCGTAATGGCCAGAGTCCAGTGAAACCACCACCTGAGTGCATCCTGCAGGTAATTGCTGTGCTGGCTTCCATTGTCTTCGCACATGCCTCACAGATCCTACCTGGGATGCAATGAATACGTCTTGAGGAAACCGCTCGAATGCCACTAAGTAACCTCTCCAGTCTCCTCCTCTCACCTGGTTGCCATGGCTACAGCATGCTCACTGATAAGACAAGATTTCAATGAGAAATGGAGAAGTGAAAACACTAGCACCTTGTCTGTTGAAGTGTGATGCTTAGTTGAGATGATTATGGATGAGCTGCTCAATAATTTTAACTCTAGAAGATCGCTTTTTTCACATCATTTCGTGGAAATAACAGCCTTGCAAAAGAGCAGTTTTTGTAATGAAAAGCCTTACTTTCAAGAACTGTTGGGCTTAAGGGAAGTAATCCTCCACAACTTCTAACCTTGCCCTTTGAGTTTTATTTTGTTGGCCAATATCACATCCAATGTTTACTGAACCATGTTCTGTCTGTCCCTTCAAGGCCAAGATTGAAAATCAGTTGGTTGAGATTAAGTTTGGGGATCACTGTAGCCAAAGCATAGACTTTTGGAAAGTACAGCTATCCATTGAATTGTTTGTTATATATAATGGCATGATATCCAAAAATTACTCATTGGAACACTATAAATAAAAATGTAAGTTGGCAATGAGGTGTTATTTTCTGTCCCAACTCTTACCAAATGTAGCTTGGACTTTCCTAAACAATCCTTTCATTCCTTTACATTGAAGTGAGTTCCAAGCTACATTTCTTAAAGGAAACAGAGACTTTGAATACATTTTACACAATACCTTACAGTTTATCCTCCATAAAAGGTAAAAGGTATTCGGTTTATAGTCTTGTATCCAAGGGAAATGTTCACACAACCTTCCTTCCCTAGCAGGCCTGTACACACAGAAACCAATTCAATCCCCCAGCCATATTGCAGAGCAGCTGGCAGCATATAGTGCACAAGCTCTAACCACTGCCTTATTAATGCTAGGTACCTATTTTTGCAGCTGGGCATGCCATGAATATCCTCCTACAGTAGATATTTCCATAAGGAAGAAGGAAAAAAACTTTTTTAACATCATAAGAAAAATATTATTTATAACCATGGATTGAGTAGTAAAAAGTTTTGGGATGTGAGGTATTTTGTAGGAAGCCATTAATCTGTGTTTGTCAGTTAATTGTCATGTGCCTTGTCTGAGGAAGCAGTATAAGGAGGTTAAGGGTGTGGGGAAGTGATGGGGGTGAGACAGGCACAAGACAGACTTGATGGAAGACCGTGGCATTGGGGCAGACAGGTGAGATAAAGGTCAAGTCTTCTCCTCCCAGAAGCAAAGAAGGAAGATCACTAACATTTGCCACGCCACTTTTTCTCCACAGCTCTTAGTCAAGCAGTCTAGCCAGCAGACGTTCGCATTGACTTCTGGCCTCCAGTCCCGGAAACATATCAATATATACATTGTTATATATAGTCTGCATCTTTATTACAACAGCTACTTCTCAAGTTTTCTAGCACGCAAACCTTGACCATTGTCTTAGCCAGCAGGGTGTCTGTGTGCTTTTTTGGACACCCAAACCCTTGAAAAGAACCCCTCAGGACACCCAAAAAGATTTGTGTAGAATTTCTAAGTATCTCAATCTCAAGCTTATAATTTAATTTTTTAATCTCCTTATATTTCCCATGACATTGTTTAATGATATCATGCCTTAATTTGATGAATTTATACATATTTATTGTTGAAATAGGAGTAAATTGTGATCCCCCTTAAAAATTGGGACGCCCAAAGATTTTTCAACTGCCAATTTTAGGCACCCAGTTTCTTAATCCTTGCTAAGACCCTGACCTTGACTTTAACTTTTTGGCCTCCAGTCCCAAAAATATATCAATATATACACCATTACTACAGTCTGCCCCTTTTTTTCACATCCCCTCCTGTCTTTCAAGCAAATCTACACTTTGAATTCTTGTCTCTATAAATCCCCCAATCATATAAATAAATACATCGCTAATATTTTTTCTCTTCTCTCATATTGCACAGCTCCTCCAAGGGCTTTTCCCAAAAGACAAGTGGTCTAAAGTATTGCCAGTGACCACCTCTTGTATCTCACCTCTGCCTATAAGCTTGAACACTCCTGGGGGTATATGGGAAAGTTGCCAGTGACTTTGGTGGTGCTCAATTAAGCATCTTTGACTTTTCCAACTTTTAAACCTTTTAACTGATTCATCCTCTTAAAGCAGCCCTGATTTTTTTGATAGTAGCATCTACCAAATGGAAGTAAGGATCATTTGGCCAATGGAAAAGGTCTAGGAATGTCTTTATAAAAAGTATTGTAAATCCACACAATATAACAAAAAAGGTGAATTGTTTTGACCTTATGCAGAACTACCTGCTTGACCTATCAATTGCCTGCCAAACATTACTTGTCCATCCTTTCAGCCAAATCGCCATACATTCTACAAGTTTTGCATGTTACCCTTTCATTGAATGGATCTTTGATCCCTCCCTATGAGGATGGTGACCTTTGCATAATGAGGTACCTCAGGGCATCTATTGTCCTTCAGGGATAAAGGTAGATAATGACAAAAGCACTTAAACCCTTCATCATGCAATAGAAACATAATCAGTAGATGGCCTTTAGTCATCAGGGCTCAACATTAAGAAAAAACTTCATTAGCCCAGCAGGGCTAGTTACTGTAACTTTTACTAGCCCTGATATTAATGATATTTTTTTCAAATAATGACCTTTGTTGATAACATAGCCTATGTTAATAGCATGAAAAGAATACAGTGTATTGTGTTTAATTGAGTTATTTTATCATCCAGGTATGCAGAGCCAAAGGAAGGTTTTGTAATTTTTAAGCGATGCTATTCTAATCCTATCTAGCCCCTCAGGGCTACTCACAAGTAGAATTTACTAGCCCTGACTTTCAATAACTAGCCCGGGACTACAGGGCTAGCCTTAATGTCGAGCCCTGGTCATATTCTATTGTCATAATGCTCTTGTGAGGTCACAATTTATTTAAAATCCCCAAATACTGCAAAATCCCTTAATAATATATATGGGAATTTTAAGATATTCCTGGTATTTTCTCTCCTAGGAAAAACAAAATTTGCAATTTTGAATAATTATCTATGCGTTAATATTTAAACTAGAATGCTGGACAAAGTATTTACATATTTGAGCATAATTTGGCCCTGTGTTGTTTATATTCGTTTGAAAGCATTTGGGGAAAAAATGGTAAAATAAAACTCACGGAAAAATTAGTCATTCTAGGCAGTTCCTTGGAAACAGTGAGCCTTAGTGGGTCAATTCCAGTCGCCCCAGGGGACTACCCTTGTTTACTACCTTTTAACCACTCAAACACTATATTGAGGTATGTGTACAGTGAAGCAAAAATCAATTATCTAGGCACCAAATCAATTTGTCGCCGGTATGTTTGCCGTAATAAAAGGTGCATAGGCACCTGTGCTTGAACATGGCTAAATTATTAACACTTTAATCAACTTATAGTTTGTTAGCAGAACAAGTAAATTTTACTGTTATGTATTTTTTACATAAACTAAATAGATACTTTTAGACTTGGAAATCCTGCTATTTTTTTCTTGAATCAATCTCCGAAAAGGAATGAATGTATTCCAAGCTTCATTATTTGTTAAGGCTAGAGATAGATAGAGAGAGAGAGAGAGAGAGAGAGAGAGAGAGAGAGAGAGAGAGAGAGAGAGAGAGAGAGAGAGAGAGAGAGAGAGAGAGAGAGAGAGCTGAGCACATTTATCATCAGTCCTCAGTTTAACACCTAATTTCTCCCCTGGCAATCACCTATTAGTGGGCTTTGTGATAAGACCCACACATTATGCTCAAACCTCTGCAAGGTCCAAATATTCAATTACTTAGTTAGGGCATATAATTTATGGTGAATCTTGCTGCATTTATGATCCTTGCTACACTAGAAGTACAACTATCCAGCTTTTATTTCAAATATCACGAAGCAGAGTCTATTTCATGTTATAACTGGATGCCAGTAGGCTTGCATGTACCTGCAGAACTAGTGTACTGATGAGGACAGTGTAAGGTATACTCTGCCAGGTAGTAGTGTTACTTTGCTCGGGAATACTGCACACAATCAAAGCTTTTATGCCATAGCATATCAGGAAACTTGATCTCTTTCCAATTTGGAATGAAAGCATGGTATCTCGTATGCCATGTGTACTAGGGATGATTGTGAAAGGCACAGTGCTCTGTGCTGTGTGATCAGTTGCCATGTTGGAAACAGGATCGAGGCTTCCACGGTACCGTATTGGCTTCGAATCCCGGCCTGGGCATGTGAGAATGTTGCCAGTGACTTGGGGTTGTGCGGTGGTTTTCGCCGGGTACTCCGGTTTCCTCCACCAGCTACAACTGGCTAGTCACGAATTAGCCACATTTGGCATTAAATGTGACGAAAAGGAAAATTCCAATTCCAATTCCACGGTATTCCGGGTGCCTCAGGTTTGTGCTGGTATGCAATTCAAACACACTTTTGTACCCTATACTCTTTATGTATTGATCAGCATGCTTGCCTTACCAAATGTAGCTGGGAATACCATGGAGTTCCTAGGGTTGCAGGCCTCAACGCTAACTCAAAATGGTACTGGCCCCTGTAGGACCAGTAACACCTAAAATCTACTGGTCCTGCAAAGATTTTACTGGTCCTACAAATCTTTCTTTAACATTTAAAGAAAAAAATACTTAAAATTGACAGACAACATTTATTTTTTTGTTTATTTTCTCTTCATTTTTTTCAAATATATTAGGGATATTCTTGAGGGGAAACTTGTTAATAAAATGCCCTGAAATGTTTACTTGCCCTGTAGGACTAGTTGAAGTCTTATTTTACTGGCCCAAAGCCATTTTTGGAAAATTTTACTGGCCTGGGGCCATAGGACCACTGTTAGTGTCGAGCCGTGGGTTGTACTCGGAAAATCCTAGTATTTCCAAGGAAGTCTAAGGTATATTTGGTAAGGGTTGAAAGTAGACCATGATACGTAAATGATATTGCTCTGCCTGATAATTAATAAAAAATAACAAAATGTGTTTAAACCATTCATGCTTGGAATAACCAAAAAAATTCTGTTTTGGTAATATATCTTAAAGAAAACCATTTTTTTTCGAAATATTTTGAAGGAGAAATTTTTCTCACAACTCAACCAAGAACTCTCCTTCAAATGTTTTGTAAACTCTTAGTTTTATTCATCAGTTATTTTCAGATGTAGCATAATGCAGTTTAGTGGAGGGGCATACAATTAGTGCAGCCTTTTTAGCAATTATGCAAAAAAATTAATTATCCAAACTAAATCTCTATAAATGCTGTGCATGAAATCACATTGTCAGAGAATTTAAAAAAATTGTGCAAAAAATATATTTATCTAAAACTTTCTAAAAACTATGTATGAAATTATATTTTCAGAAACTTTTCTAACGTGTGCATTATATTATGTTAGTTTTATATTCTGAACATCATTTTGAATCAAATCATCTGAAACCTTTCTAAAAACTGTGCAAAAATTTATAATATCAGAAACCTTAATAACAGTTGTGCATGAAAAAAATAAACATTTTTTTAATAAAAAACAATTGTGCATAAAATAATTTTACCTAAAACGCTGTGCTTAAAGTTATCTTCCTCAGAGGTATTTCTAAAAAAATTTGCATGAATTTATATACCATCAGATTATAACCTACCTACTTTGCATGAAATTATGTTATCAGGAACTTTTATTACAACTTTGCATTTGATTATGTGTTAATTCTTATTGCTTTAATGCCCTTTTCTAATTATATTTTCTTTTATCAATTTCCAGGTGAGTTTCAAAATCCTTTTAACTTCCACAGTGCCTAATAGATTGCATGGTAAGTGTGTTCACATTTAGATTACTGTCCACAAAGTTGGTCCTTGCGGCCGTTTAGCAGATTGCATCCATTTGGTGATGACCACAGTGACCAGGTGGACCACTATAATGTGCTTTATGGCTGGGTTATCGCTGTTGTTCTCATAAAGGGGGCAGTCGTCTCCCTTGCTCTCATTCCATTTGCCTTCAGCATGCCTCTGACCTCTCCGTGTTGGTCTGGAGGGAGGCACTAGACGTTAAAATAAGGTTTTATGTCTTTGTTTTGTAGTGATGTTTAGTAATTAGGAGAAAGGAAGGATCTGTATGGACTGTGTAAACAGTAAGAATGTTTATAAAGATCTCAATGCATGGCCGTCATCCAATTTGTTCGCAGTACCATAGATCTTCCGCAATACCAGGGGATTTAAAGGCCTTAGTTGTAAAAGGTTATAAGTGACCTTTGATAGTAGTGAGTGTGATCTGGGGCAGGTGGTTGAAAAAGGACCAGAGTCATTGCGTAGCCAATAGGCTGCAGGAAGCTAGTGCTTCTGGGGTGGGGGCAACACCTACTGGTTATATGTGAACCTATTAATAATTAGGAGTTCCTCAAGATAGTGTCATCATGATCAATAATATGTATAACAATAACTTAGAAATTAAGAATTGTTTTACAAAAAAGTTGAAAGTAATGTTCTGATTTACATTTCTGCTTCAAGTTGTTCTTTTGTCTGAAGGATTTCCCCAAAATTATGAGGCTATTTTGGCTGCTAATAGTTCAGCGTCATATCCCCACAATATACAGAACCAACCTCAGGCGAAAAAAAGACACCTTTGCCATTTAACCTATACCACCTGAGAGTTCAGAGAATATTTGACACCAGCACAAATAACGCGGCAGGTTACTGTCAGCTCCAAATAGATAGTAAATAGCTGGAAGTAAGCTCACTTTTCATTTTTGTAATTTTCCAATCTATTTTGAGTCTCACAGAAAAGGGCACCAGGGCACAAAATGGCTACTTGTTTGTTACTAGCTTGCATGACATCCACAAAATATGTCTTATTCTGTTTTGATTTTACTAAGAATGTCTGTGAAGATAATTACCCTTTGAGTTACTGACACTGGAGTGGGTGACTATTAAAAAAAGATGGCATGTATGCTATGATACAAGGAGGTTTCAGAATAAACCTATTTTGGCAGGTTAATAAAAAGTAAATAATTCCGTTGAAGTTCCGTGGAATAAATTGTATCTACACAAACAAAATAGTTTTTGGGTGCTTATTAGCACCTCTATCATTATTATCCTTAAATAATTAAAACTGGCATTGCATTATTCATCGAGTGCACTGCCCTTATTTTTCCTACTTAAAGGGAACTTTATAAAATGTAGATCAGGTTTGCATGAATATTGTAACATTTTCCAAACTTTACTCTGGGAATAAAATCCTTCTTTATTTCTCTAGTTACATTTTTGTCAAGTAGCTCTGTGCATGTAAGAATTAATGCTGTGTGAGTTTGCCTATATTTCTTCCTGCCCCTGTGGCTAATAATCTGGATAATGGTTGGCATTGTGGGACCTGAAAGAAGTGCCTTTATGTGCATTGGTCCCAGCCCATGCATACAATGGCAATTAACCATAGGATCAGGAGGGACACAGCTGCCTGGATGACAATCACCTTTTGGCACCCAATATCATAAAAATACTTACTTGGGGCATTAGCATATAAATTGACTAAAGCGATTTACCTGATGTAGTCAGGAGTATCCAAGAATTCCTCGACTAATGCGAGGAAAGATTTCTTAGGAAGCCTCAGCATTTGGTAAAGAATTTTCCCAACTAGCTGTTATGATGGTGTTGAGAATGGGTTTTTGGTACCATATATAGGTCAAATGACCATATTTGGGTCACCAGACAATTTGATTAGCACTTATCATGCAATGCATTATCTTCTGCCTTCTCAATAAATGTCAAAAATTGCTCTTATGTTTCTTTCGATCTGGGGAAGTTCTATGTCCAATACTTTGTTCTCCAGACATAAAATGGGTAACCCTTCCAATGCTGAGGCTACTTTCATCCAATTTAGCACACAAACTTGAAGATTTTTGAAAACTATCTAGACCATGTCATGTTGGTATTCATTGGATAGCTCTCACTGAGTTTTCTCATATGAGTACCCATGTGCCAGGATTTCAATAATTTTCCAGGTTTTTTTGCATAATTTTGTATTGGCCAAATTAGTCACCAGCAGCATAAAGGTTAATAGAACAGATAGGAGATCTGTTATAATGCCCCACCTGACAGCATACGTATAGCATTCTTACTAGGAAAGACTTGGAGAGTACCACATCCACATCCATGCTGGCCACATGAGGAGAGCAAGGCTTATAATGGCATTTTGCATTGTGCTATGGAGCACTATGTCCATTAGCATATAAAGAGATGATGAATAGAGCATCTCTGACCTGGTGATTCCCCTCAACACACTCTTGGCAGACTCAAGCCGGTGGCTAGAATGATCATCATTTATGTAGGAGAAAACAATAGAAGATGCATTTTTCACAGTCAAATCTATCACCTATTGTCATGGGGTGTTCACAGAAGGATAAGGCAGGAATTAGCCGAAAGTGTATTGGTCACCTTTCGTGGATGCAAGATTATTTTAGGATTACTGCCAAGTGTCTGTATAAATGTTGAAAAAGAATCATTCAACTGCATTTTATCTTAAGGCTACAAGGTGTATTTATGTTAATAGGTAAAAAAAAACTTTTTTTTGCTACATTTTCATTTGCTAAATTGCCATATAGCTCTGTATCACATTAGAAATATATATATATATATATATATATATATATATATATATATATATATATATATATATATATATATATATATATATATATGTATATATATATATTTATATATATATATATATATATATATATATATATATATATATTTATATATATATATATATATATATATATATATATATATATATATATATATATATATATATATATATATATATATATATATATATATATATATCATCCCTTAAGGCAGGATATAGGAATGTTTTGCAGTACAATACATTGGCAATACATTTCAGCAAACAATACACATAATACATAACTCATGCCATTGTTATATCATAAATCTAATAGTTTAAATGTTATTTGACAGCTCAGTTTTCAGCATTTACATGAGATACCATCTATGCTTAATACCATAGCTGTTTCTGAAGGGGTCAGTACTCTTGTGCCCCAGGTCCTTTTAAAGTGTCGTTGATCATTATTAAAGTTGAAGGTGGTTTATGAATGTTTACTCTCAGCCTGACAGTATGCTGTTTAGTGAATGACTGTGGCTTATGTAAGTTTTTAATCTTTTAATCTATTAAATGGAACTTTTATGCCTAGACATCTTCTTATCAAGTATGTGTCATCTAGACCTCAGGTAATATCATTCAGCCTGTGATATATCATTTTTCTTTATAGCAAAACAGGTTTTTGGCATTTTTGATATATTTTATTACATGTCTCCCATGAAGTTGAGGCAAAGAATAGAGACTGGTCAATAAGAGTTGCTCAACTGAATAACTGAGAAAATGATCTTAGGAAAGAAGCATGAATTTACTAATAAAGAATTTCTTTATTTGAGTAAATTTGGATTGAAATTTCTACTACTTTTTTAGAATATTATCACCAAAAAAACAAAAGGTCTTTTTATGTGCAGGAAGGAATGGTGTTAGTGGGATGCCTGCCCACCATATATACATGTGGTCTTTTGCAGTGATGTCTGTAGCTGTCTTAGTCAGCCCCATTTTGACTTTTCACAGACAAACAGGGTGATTTTCCCCCTTCCTTCCAATTATTATTATTGATCACAATTTGACCTTTTAACTTTTCAAAAGTTCTGAAAATCTAAAGAATCAACAAAAAGAGGTGATGAGGAGAAAAAAATCCCAAAGGAAAATCTTTTGGATATTATATCTTTTAATAGTTCAATTTCACCACAGATGAATTATTTTAAGGTATATGATTGGATCCTGGTCGATATGACGTAAAGCTGTAAATTAATACAGTTGATTCCAGCCAAAGCATATGTGTGTCAGATGCTTAATTCGCCAGGAAGATTTGATATCTCTTTGTGCTGTCTGAGTTTCTCAGAAGATGTGTGCTCTCCAGTTGATTAATTGTTCTTTCTTTGGCGTTTGAGCGTTTCTGCAGTCACCATCAGTCACGTGATCGGACCCTGATGAACTGGCTCTCATTACAATATAATCATCACCCGACCACAGTCTAGGACAAAGCCAGGACACACTCCCTCACTCACTCCCAGAGCGAGCCTCATCCATTTATCCATGCGGTCAAATGGCGCCCAGCCAAATAGAGCAGAGAATGTCAAGGAATTCTTTGGATAATGCTAATAAGAAAATGACAGATTTTTTAAGGATTAAGTCTATAAGCATTTGGAAAGGGGTCTTAAATAACCACAACCAGGGGTAATTTTATTTCATATTATTAGTTATTATGACCCCTGCAAACATGGGCCATAAATCAACCAACAAAAATTGTAATTGATAAAAAGTGTCCTGAATTTCCAACAATATGCCATTTGACTGCATGCCATCTCTCAACAGCACTACCAGAAGTTGTCAGGAATGAATCTCCCTTACCTAATGTAGCTCAGACCACCTAGGAAATCTTGGGATTTCTTGAGTTTATCTCAGGAATTCCCCTGTATTCCCAGCTTCATTTTGTAAGGGCTAGTTGAAGCAAGTGTGTGAGAAAGTGGCCAGTGACTGTGGGTTAGATGGTGGTTTCCCCAGGTACTCATTGGTTTCCTCTACTAGTAACTAGGGTGGAATCGGTTGCAATTTCATGATCGATAATCAGTTACAGCCAACCGATCGATTATCAATCATAATCAGTTCATCGCACTTTTGCAGTAATTGGGTACTAGAGGTCTAGAGCCTAATAATAAGTGATAGTCTATGACAATTACTTGCTATTAGCACCTACCTTAACTTCGTTTTGAAGTGTTTTTGGGGCTTAGTTTCATAGCAAGAAAGCTGACAAAATGTCTGTCATTTAGTTCTATATTTTGCCACTAGGTGTCACCTTTTTCGATTATTATCGATTGCCAGTTTTGTAATCGATTAATCAGAATCAGAGAGGTAAACGATTGATTATTGATTATACTCGATGATCGTACCAACACTACTAGTAACAATGGTTTTCCTGAATGTGGAAGGAAAGTGATGAAAAGTGATATTCTAAAAATCCCCTGCAGCAGTCTAGATAAAGTCTGGACCATATTGGTGATATACATTTTGAACATTATAGCATTCTTGAAAAAAATTTGGAAGAAAAGTCAGACCCAGAATCTATACATCTCCTCCAGTTGATTTTCGAAATTAATGCTTAATTTCCAAGCTATTTTCATTTCAAAGGTTTCATTGTTTGTTATAGACAAGGGAAATTCTAAGCATGAATGGGTTGATTATTTTAAGTCTGCGATAAAATGTTTCATAACAATGGGCTGATAATCTAGGCAAATCAACTTCATTGCACCATGTTTGTGCTAGTTCTCAGCTGTCGATAATTATCAATTCCTTCTACCCAAATAGTCCCCGATCCCTATAGTTAATGTTTATTAGATAATGGATCTGCCTAAGGTAATTATTAGGTCATCATAACGAGGTATTTCTTTGATGGTCTGATCATGCAGTATTAGCATTAGATCAATAGCAATTAGTCGGCTTTTCTCCTGATCACAGGATCTCCTGTAGACTATCCTCAAGTCTCAAATAAACTCATTCACACATGGCATCACACATCACATCTTATACCAAGCTTATTTGATAAAAGTCTTGTCTGATCTGTTCAAAGACATTCTCTTATAATAATTGTATTGTTAAGAGTCATTGTGGTGGAGAGACATTGGTTTGCAATTGCAGACTATTAATGAATGAGATCATTTTTATAATTTGATTTATTAACTTCTTACAAATATTTGGTTTGCCTGTCATTTACCTCGTACTCTCCATCTTTGGTTGTACCTACACTGTGGTGGAGAGACATAGGTATTGCAAACAATAATTGAATTTAAAGATACATACACGTTAAAGATACATACATTACCTACACTGTTTACACTCAAAGAATACCGCATTTGTCTGAAGAATTGCACAGACCCCTATTAACTGCAGTCACCACTATTTTATGAGAAATATTGGAAGGGGCAAGCCAGCAGACATTATTTTCTGGCCTTAACCTCCCCCTTTTCTTACCTTTATATGTGGTACCTTAAAAGGCTGTATAGTGTCCTTATTTTCCACTTCTTGAACATGTCATGTTATCAGTCTTCCACCGATCAGTCAGTCCTTGGCGCGCCATCACTCAGGTGTCCAATCAGACATGGCGTAACAAAAGACAAAAGAGCATGACGTGTCCAACCTCTCGGAGGCCATAGATTGTTACCATGATTGGCACCGTGGGTGGGATGCAGTTAAACGGAATTTCGCCTGCACCCTTTATGGGGTATTTTTCCCTAAACTTTTCGACTGAATCATGTACTTTTATATTGCCTTGGCAGCCTGCAAAAGTAACAATCAGGTCGGCTGATCTCATTCATTAATAGTTTAGCTTGGAATTTTTTCAGGATTATATTGTAAGAAAAATTGCTATGAAAATATAAGAATATGTTGGGATTTCCAAGGAAGTCAAGGCTACATTTGGTTAGAAAATTTCTCTTCTGCGAAGCAAATATACATGTGTAAGATGGAATCATTTTCTCCCAATATCTTCCTTTACCAATTTAGTTAGAAGTACCTTGGAATTCCAAGGATCCTAATTGTTTTGACAAGAGAAAGTCTCAGGTACCCGTGGTATTATTTGTAGTTCTAAATTGCCTGATCATATCTATGCTGGTGCAGCAGAAATAGTATGTTGATGATAGCTTTAGTGGTTAATGTCGTTGCGGTTGTTGGTGTAGCAGAAACTATGTTGATGATAGCTTTAGTGGTTAATGTCGTTGCGGTTGTTGGTGTAGCAGAAACTATGTTGATGATAGCTTTAATAGTGGTTAAAGTTGTGGTTGTTGGTGTAGCAGAAACTATGTTGGTGATTGCTTTAGTGGTTAAAGCCGTTGCGGTTGTTGGTGTAGCAGAAACTATGTTGATGATAGCTTTAATAGTGGTTAAAGTTGTGGTTGTTGGTGTAGCAGAAACTATGTTGGTGATTGCTTTAGTGGTTAAAGCCGTTGCGGTTGTTGGTGTAGCAGAAACTATGTTGATGATAGCTTTAATAGTGGTTAAAGTTGTGGTTGTTGGTGTAGCAGAAACTATGTTGGTGATTGCTTTAGTGGTTAAAGCCGTTGCGGTTGTTGGTGTAGCAGAAACTATGTTGGTGATTGCTTTAGTGGTTAAAGCCGTTGTGGTTGTTGGTGTAGTAGAAACTATGTTGATGATAGCTTTAATAGTGGTTAAAATTGTGGTTGTTGGTGTAGCAGAAACTATGTTGGTGATTGCTTTAGTGGTTAAAGCCGTTGCGGTTGTTGGTGTAGCAGAAACTATGTATGATAGCTTTAATAGTGGTTAAAGTTGTGGTTGTTGGTGTAGCAGAAACTATGTTGATGATAGCTTTAATAGTGGTTAAAGTTGTGGTTGTTGGTGTAGCAGAAACTATGTTGGTGATTGCTTTAGTGGTTAAAGCCGTTGCGGTAGTTGGTGTAGCAGAAACTATGTTGATGATAGCTTTAATAGTGGTTAAAGTTGTGGTTGTTGGTGTAGCAGAAACTATGTTGGTGATTGCTTTAGTGGTTAAAGTTGTGGTTGTTGGTGTAGCAGAAACTATGTTGATGATAGCTTTAATAGTGGTTAAAGTTGTGGTTGTTGGTGTAGCAGAAACTATGTTGGTGATTGCTTTAGTGGTTAAAGCCGTTGCGGTTGTTGGTGTAGCAGAAACTATGTTGATGATAGCTTTGATAGTGGTTAAAGTTGTGGTTGTTGGTGTAGCAGAAACTATGTTGGTGATTGCTTTAGTGGTTAAAGCCGTTGCGGTTGTTGGTGTAGCAGAAACTACGTTGATTATAGCTTTAATAGTGGTTAAAGTTGGGGTTGTTTGTTGGTGTAGCAGAAACTGTATGCTGGTAGTTTGAGTAGTTAAAGTCATTGTGGTTGTTTGTTGGTGTAGCAGAAACTGTATGCTGGTAGTTTGATTGGTTAAAAGTCATGGTCTTCGGCAGTTTCCTCGTTTTGGGTGCCCATCAGTGTAATGAGGCACCTATTGATGTTAGCTTGTGTTCACGCTGCGTGTGCAAGCCACATTCCTCCCGACCTGCACCTGAGGAGTCCTCAACCTCAGGCTATCATCACTGCACATCCCAGCTGCACGGGATGGCAAAAAACGCATACTTTTATTCGATTCCGTTTTTAGCATCTGCTACGTTACTCCATGACAACCCTGGTGGTCAGAGTTGCCGTGGTGATACTGTGGAGACAAACAGACAGACAAGTCAGGTGTCATCTGGCACGCAATAGCAACATTAGACATTCGCTTCTCTCCTCTAGGATATTGTATGAAGGCCGAAGGAAATTAAAAGTCCTTTGAAAGTAAATAGCAAAGGTTGGGGTAGTCATACCACCAGCACTGGAGTGTTTGAGGTTTGTAAACACATGTCATCATTATCACGCAATGATTCCTAGCCCAGGTTTCATCTTAAGAAAGGCTCTGTCCCTGTTAACCCTTTTACACTCAGAGTGGCCAAAAGAGGCCTTACAATGTTTTGAAATATTTTACTTCAAAAAGCATTTTCATGAAAACATTTGAAAGAGAAATGACGATCAGAAGCCTAACAACAACTCTCCTTCAAATATTCTTTGAACTCTTGCTTTATTTACAAGTTATTTTCAAAATAATGAGAGTAGCAGACGACACCTCCTTAGCATAAAATTGCAAAATACTAGAATGAATTATGGGTTGGGTTCTGCCTTGAAGGGTTCTCCCAACGTTCCTCCTTGAAGTATATTCTCAGAACTGCTTTGGTGACAAAGAGAACACCATAGTTTAGTCACGGCAGAATTTGATGAGTGCTATTAGCATAGTCTTCAGATCCATAGAGGATCAAGGCATCCTTAACCCATTAATATTAAAGAGTTCCTTCAGAAATTGTCATCTCGATCTATGATACTTATGACAATAACTTTTAGATTGAGAATGATTTTACAAACTATTTGAAGGAGAGTTGTAGGTAATGTTCTGATTGACATTTCTCCATCAAATATTTCCCTGAATTTCCTTTTGCCTGCAAACTATCATTAAAATTGTGAGGCTGATTTTGGCTGCTGTGGGCGTTAATGGGTTAAGATGCATGGTATCATGTAACAGACAGATCCATTATCATCCCTCTTGTATGTAGTCCTTGTGAGGTGCATACTCGGTTGATTGCCAGAGGACACGGTTTCTTTTTCAAATATATTTTCATAAACCTTAAAGACATCTCAGATGAAATAAACATTCCCTTTTAATGTAGATGCTTTAATACATTTTCATTGAATTCTTAGCACCAATTTATTTTACATGTATTTCTATTTCATATCTTTATAGATCCTGAACAAAACAATTAGAACGAGTTAGAATTATGAGTCTACAAATCTTGAATCACCAATAGACCCCATGCTCCCTGAACACATAAAAGCTTTCCACGATTAATTAGAATAATTAATGTTGCCCTTCAGCTTAATTAACAAGTTTCTAGGAAAAGCTGGCAATTTCCTAGCTGTATTCTAGGAATTTCTACCCTTTGCCATCTGCATTGGACAAAGTGGGGTCACTGAGCTCAAGATGGGCAATGGATCTTGAGATATATTCATCAGTATTGCTCTGGTCGCTGCTGCCCACGCTGTCTGATCCAGTCCCCTGAATGAATGCCTCTAGTGCAGTAATTGCCAATATCAAACTTCTTATTGATAATGATAATTGTGTAATACTATCAATTTCTATTTATTCAAATGAGGAGTATGTTCACATGCCATATTTGTTCCTCTGTTCATGATTATTGCATGATTTGCATACTACATATTTGCATTAACAATGTGCCATCTTTCAGTGTAAAATGATGACCATGTGTTATAGCGATATAGAAACAATATGTGCTAATTTTATTCTTAAAAAAGATTGAGAAAATGAATAGAATATGGGTAGTAAAATGGATATGTCATTGATTGCTCTGGGTTTGTTTTTAACTATGATGAGATACAGTGTTACAATGAAAGGTTACAATGTTACACAATTGCTTGATACAAGGTACTCAATGGCTTTGAAAAAATGTATAAAAATTGACTAAGATTTATCGATATTTTTGTAACAAATTGTAAGAGTTATAACAATGAAATACAGTGTTACAATGAAAGGTTACAATGTTACACAATTGCTTGATACAAGATACTCAATGGCTTTGCAAAATGTATAAAAATTCATGAAGATTAATCAATATTTTTGTAACAAATTGTAAGAGTTGTAACAATTAAAAGACATACTATGTTTTTTTCCAAAATTAATCTGTGCATCTGTGCATGTAGGTTGCTTATGGAGCCTTGCAAAACACATTCCTTTTGCACTTTTCACCCTTTTGTCCTTAAAACAAGTGGTACCATCTGGAGACCTCACATCTAAGAGAACAAAGAGCATCCCTAGGCCTGCTGCTTCATCCTACACCTTCTGACCAAAGGCATGAAAAACAACTACTAATCGGACATCAAAGAAGTGTCAAATTATACAGTCACAGGCATAAACTGATAATAGCACTAATGTGGCATTACTTGTGGTAAAGAATAGAAATCTCCGTGGGTGGTAATTTTTTTTGTGTGTTTTTCTTGTTGGGCATAGTATAAATACAGATGTTATAGACAAAATGCCTCATAGTAAATTGTTTTCCCATTGTCTGTGGTACAATGTAGGTGTACTCTAAGGCATTGTCTTTACTGGGAATTGCTGATCCCCGAGGATGCTTGGAAGGTTTTTGCACACTGTTATTGTAGTGTGATACCTTTGATAACGACTTTGATGATTTGAGTTTTTGAGCAGGTTGTCCTCCTGAAGCCACCATACTAACTGCATAATGCTGTTTCATACAAATACTTTTGACTGTGAACTATTAGCATAAAGTTATGAGAAAAACCAGATTAAATTCATTGGTGTCTCAGCAAATATAGTTAATTGACAGTATTCTAGGAAGGCCATATCCACACCCACACATAATGCTGTTTCATACACATAATTTGACTGTGCAAGATTGGCAAAAAGTTATGAGAAAAACTTTATAAATATTATTGGTGTTTCAGGAAACATAGTCAATTGAAGGTAATTTAGGTAGGCCCAATCCACACCCACAATTTTCAAGGGGTACTTGGCTTATGATTGGATTGTAATGGTTTTGAAGCAATACAAGTGGTTCTCTTGGTTTATCCTGGTAAATATAAAGTATCCCTGACCTATCTAGTATGGGCACAATACATCATAAATCCTTGGAGAAGCCTTACCCGACACTCTATGACACTCAAGGTCAAGGTTATCTCATTCAGCCTACCTGCAGAGCTGGTGGATTACGCTTCGTAAGCTCATTTTGTTGGAATTACTTTGATGTTTTGATCCTGCTCATCCTTCTTCAGCATCTTCTCAGCTGCTCAGAGAATGTGTTTACACTGTTAAAATTCCCCGCAAGTTTGCTCAGCAACCAGACTTTATAAAATTATAATTGGCAATGCTTAAATGCAATATTATCTGTATAAACTTGACTCTTAATAAGTATCTAATACAAATCCTTTATATATGCATTAAACCTTGATACCTCAATGTCCATGCACCCATGAAAGTGAGTCCTAGCTGTTTATCCTGGTGGTATTCTGCTTCATAATGTTAACAATTTCGACACTTTGTAAAAAGGTTATAAATACTTTTCCTCTAGATAAGTGCATAGAGATTTATTCATACATACCGTAAAGTCTCGGAAATCTCGGCCGCCCTAGGAAATTCGGCCACTATAATTAATCTACCAGATGGTTATTGGGGAAATTCGGCCACCCCCGATTCATCCAAGGACACATTTCACCAAAAGTCGGCCACCAAGTAAATTTCATTGATATAAGAAATAAACATTTAGATTTCCAAAGTTTGCGATTGATTTTGATTAAAAAGGATCATTTCTAGTGCCACTATCCGCCAAAACACAATCGTAGCCGAACCGGAAGTATGTAGCGTATTTCTGCTTCAGGCAGGCATGGGGGCGTTTCTTGATTGACAGCATTGAAGAGATTGCACTTTGCTCGCTCAGCCAGTCAGGGTAGCCCCCTGGCTGTCAATCACACACGTGCGAGGCATGTCTTGAACATATGAAACTGACGATAAATACGCCATAGCACCTTCTAGCATTCTTGTTTTGGTAAATCCATGTAATTATATGCTTTTCTGGGGCCCTCATTCCATCTGATTATACATGTACATGTACATCGCCATCGCATGGCGTCATGTAGTTAGCAACCGATTCACCAATATACATTGTTCCTGCCATGTGCCTATAGCTTGGCCGGTATATGCCGGCGCATGTCAATCGTTCGCCGTCTTTGCGAACTAGCATAGGTAGCCATTTTAAGTCTGACTTGTAAACAAGTATAAATTCAATGCGTTATTGGCGTGCGGCACAAAGAATAAACAAGTAAACAACAAATTCCTTTATTAGTATATATGGTAGTATATGTAGCAGAGGAATGACAAGTCAGGTAGGTGGACAATAAGGATTTTGTGGGGGAAAGTTGTGTTCTTTTGTACGAAGTAAGCAATCAATTTTCCATCTAGCTTCCGTTTCAATTGATGATGTCGGCGAATTTCGGCCACGGTGTCTAAGCTTTGATCGCTATTTTCGCAAAATTCCGGCCACCATCAGCCAACGAAAATCGTAATTAATAAAAAGTGTCCGATATTTCCGAGACTTTACGGTACATACTTTTAAATCATTTTTCTAACCTGATATAGAGAAAATGTGCTAGGTCATAGCGGAAATATTCCTGCACCAATACTAAAAGTTAGATTCCCCCTTTTTGAACAACTTGTTTTACTTATGACTTGAACTATTAGCCACTCTGTTTCTGTACAATCTAAAATTCTCACAGATTTCATGGGAGATTAGTTCATAAATGTATAGCTCAGAAATGTGTCTGTAGTTTCATGGACATAAATACATGTACCATAGTGCATCAGGTACCATTAGTATAACTGGTAGAGGAAAAACATGTCTGTCTGCTGAAGTCCAAATCAGTTTGGGGCTATTAGTTTCGCCATGGGGGTACAATAGTCCAGTCTATCAACCACAACATTTATAACAGAGCTGTTGACATTGTACTTTATATTCCATTCCGTAACCAACCATCGCAACCCTTATTGCCTTTTTACTGTGTGTGTTTGTGGTTGCTAGTGGTGATATTGACTAGGCATAGCTATAACCAGCTGGGCGGTCCACCACCACCACCACCAGCAGCGGCAGCAGCCTCAGGCGCAGCAGGGTCCTTGTTCCTGACTATAATTGTGACATTTCACCAGTGGTATCACACAAATGTCAGGCAGCGTGATGGTGGTCTGCCACCAACTGTTGCCGTGAAGTCAACACAGGCTACATGGTTTTCATGGTGTGAGCAGGAACCATGGGGGGCCAACCCAGCTAGGTCTTGTTATTTAACCGTCTCCTGCATGAAACATCCAAAACTGTCACGATTATTTTGGTTTGATGATGACGATGATGATAATGATGATGATAATAGTAATGATAATGATAATAACAAAGATAATAATGATAATAATGATAATGATAATGATAATGATAATGATAATAATAATATTAATAATAATAATAATAATGATAATAATAATGATAATAATAATAATAATAATAATGATAATAATAATAATAATAATGATGATAATAATGATAATGATAATAATGAAAATGAAAATAATATTAATAATAATCTATTGATAATAAAATAGTCATAATCATGCTGCTACTACTACTACTACTACTACTACTACTACTACTACTACTACTACTACTACTACTACTACTACTACTACTACTACTACTACTACTACAGTGACTACTACTACTACTACTACTACTACTACTACTAATAATAATAATAATAATAATGATAATAATAATAATTATAATGATAATAATAATGATAATAATAATGATAATGATAATAATAATAATAATAATGATAATAATAATAATAATAGTAATAATAAAAATGATAATATGATATATAATAATACCATAACAACTAAACAAAACAAGGTACTGCTTATCTGCTATTATGATTAAATGGGATTGGTTAACTGGAAAATACTGAACAACTTATAATATAGGTTACGATTCATGAAATGCATATGATTATCTCCGTGTTTAGAGAATAAACTCCAGTATGAATGGGGCAGCAGTTCTTTGTATAGCTTGAGGATTATGTGTCGAATCAAATCATAACCTTAAACATCTGACTAATAGAACTGTCTGCGGTTATTTCAGCCTCATTACTGCAAACAGCATGACATCCTGGTATCCTTTATTGACCTAAATTTATAATTGTGTCGGAAATAAGTGTTGTCAATAACATTAATCCTGTTGAGTGATTTTTCCACTTCCATTCTCAGATGTTAACATAGGATTGATACTGTTCTTCATCACACAACTATAAACATTGCAATCCTTGTATCGGACAATGGCAAAAAATCTATTGTTTCCTTACATTGTTTCTTGTTCCCCATTGCTCGTCCTATATTCTACATTAGCTTCCGAAACTATAAGATCTGAAAAACAAAATAACGGAAAACAAAAGTGGCACACAATAACATTAGGCTTATCGCCTCTAATGGCATGAAAAGAGAAAACACCTTAAATATTCATCTAAATGGTGAGTGGCCTATATATTGAAAGAAACATTTATAGAGGAGCTTTTGTGTAGGTGGTTGCTTAATAAATAGCATTGTGTTTGACAATAAAGCTCTATTAGATAGAGCTATTCGTGCTAAAAAACACTCAGGACTCCTGAAATATTGATGCCAGGGGCCAGCAACCATCTCCAACCCTGACCTTTTATCTAGAATTGTATTCTTCTGGATTCAAATTTGTTGTTTCTTTATTTTACAATGAAATTCAAACATGTTTCCACTATCTTTTCAAGAAAAAAGATTATGAAGAATTTCTGAAGATGTAGATATTTCTTTTCAAGCATGTTTTTAATATTTCTAAGAAAACTGATCATGAATATTCTTAAGCATACATATTTTGTACGAGCATTTATTTGGTATTTTTGATAAAGCTGAATAATTGTTTATTGATTCTTGAAACTTTAATATTTCTTTTGGTCATAGTATCTACTTTTCGTGGCCTAACGATGCTGTATCCTAAGAGGTCTGATAGGATTGAGCCTCAGCTGGATCCCATTAGTTGGTTGGCTTGGTCTCTAAATGAATGTGCGCCATTGTGGAGGGTTGTCTATGGTGCTTCTGCAACTGAAAGACCCTTGGAACGGTATTTTAAAGAGAAAGGAATTTGTTCCTGGTTCTGTATTTCTATCTTGTCGCTAAGATATGACATAAGTTGTTGAAAGTGACGTGAAAACCAATTCCTTCCTTACTTCCTTTAACCCTTATGCTGCTGGTGGCTAATTTGGCCAATACAAAATGATGCAAAAACCTGTTAAATGACTGAAACCCTAGCAAATGGGTACTCATCTGACAGCACTCAACGAGAGCTATCCAATGAATACCAACATGATAGGGTTTGGATGGTTTTCAAAGATTTTTGCATCCTTGTGCTTTGGACGAAAGTAGCCTCAGCATTGAAAGGGTTAATCTTCCCTCCCTTCAAAGAGTAGGGCCTCTGTTGACTTCTAACTGAAAAGGTTAGAGTGGATCCCACTGTGAATTCTAAGCAGTGTTACTTTCACTCATTCACATCACCCCTGTTGGCTTATTTCCAGGTCATGGCTTAGGTAATATAATACCAGTGATTGGTCAGTCTATGTCTGGCAGAATTATGAGCATTAACCCTTCCAATGCTGAGGCTACTTTCGGACAATGCACAAGGACGCAAAGATTTTTGAAATTCTTTTTAACTCTGTCATGTTGGTATTCATTGGACAGCTCTCGCTGAGTACTCTCATATGAGTACCCATGTGCCAGGGTTTCAGTCATTTTTCAGTTTTTTGCATCATTTTGTATTGGCCAAATTAGCCACAAGCAGAATTAGTGTTAAGGATAGCAAGTAGCCTACTCAAAGGGTTAGTGGTTATCTTCCTTGAATGAAGAACCTTAATCACGAGTCAACAACCTGCTACCCTTGTAATATTTTAGGAATTCATTTTTTTTTATAGTAAGTTATTTTTATATGTATCCAGGTTCTAGGTAATACATTTTTTAGATGACATGTTATTTAGTATGAAAATGTTATGCCCTCATAGATAAGTTTTAACCCATCACAGCATTAAGTTCTCCTAAACAAATACCATCTAGATGTCAGATACGTTTGAAAATAACTTTGAAATGAATCATTTACATTGATGAAAAATAAAGTAGTGGAAATTTTGGGGGTTCAGAAAAACTTAAAAACTTGATCACAATAATTAACATGCTTTTTTGTTAGTAAGACAATTCACTAAAATTGCCAAACCTTCTCAAATAAAGCTGGGAATATTTAAAAAGTTCTAGGATAATGTTAGGGAAATACCGGTATTTTCCTAGGATATCTAAGTTATATGAAGTATGGGTTTTGCCTACAGAAAGATTTTAAGCAAAGTTAAAGAAAAGTTCTTGGGTACTACAGGCAGAATGGATTTATGAATTGACTGTGGAGCTGATATAGGGCCATGGGTTATTACTTTGGCCCGATCCCTCCTTTCCTCAAAAAAAACCGGAGCTCATAGCTCAGAATAGATAGAAAGACAACTTGTTGCCCGTGCTTGCGCTGACTTTGGCTGTAACATGTGTGTTTGTGCGGGACGGCCACGGCGGGGAGGATAGGTTTACACAGCCGTACGGCTCATTAAAGATTCACCCAAACAAATATCTCCCCTCACACTGCCGACTGGCGTGCCCTGTACAAACATAGCAGCACATGTACACAGGGGGCTTCTCTATGAATGGAGTCTGCCAGGTGCATTCATGAGGGAAAATACTTACCTACATGCATAGCAGAACAATGCAGAACAATACCACCACTTGCTGCAGTCTTGGGTACAAATACCAAAATAGCTTGCGGGGGGGGGGGGGGGGTGAAAACAAGGAGGGTTTCACTTTGTCTCATGTTCATGTGGATTCCACCTATTGGATTAAGCTGAGAATACCATTTTCTAGGATTATGGTACGAAAATGCAAAGATTCTTCAGGTCTTGCCTACATAATTGATAACGGTTGTTTTTTGAAACACCTCACACCCCCCTTTTCATAGGAAACCCCTCTAGGTTTTCATTTCTATTCTTATTTTCAAACATGAAGCTGTTGTTTTAACCCCTATTTGCATTGACCCAAAAAAGCCTGGCTAAAAATTCTGATTTTCGAGGTCATTCAAAGCAGTATGTTAATCTTTTTTTTTCTAAATAGATCTAAATTTTTCTATATTCTTAGAACACAATAGCTCTACCTAAACTCCACCTATGAATACCAACACCATACCAACATTGGCATTATTATTGCTTCAAGATGTTCCTCCAATGAGAATGCTCTATTCATATCATCGAATGCTGTAATTGAATGTTGTTTCCTGATGTCAGTTCCTCCACAGATTAACATTCAAGGGCTGTGGGCCAATGTTAAATTTGGGCTCTCTAGTTCTCTTTAGTCAATGCATTTCCCCCTTGGGGACAAATCTCCTGTTGTATATATATATATATATATATATATATATATATATATATATATATATATATATATATATATATATGTATATATATATATATATATATATATATATATAATTATATATATATATATATATATATATATATATATATATATATATATATATGTATTATGATGTAGTAATGCTAAAGCTTGCACTCCATGCAGGTAGCCTTCGGCCCTGTGTCAAATCCCAATGACGCCCTCAGGAGCAGTCAATAATGCTTTATTGTAGACCTCCTGTTCATGTAGGATTAATAAAATTCACATTTGCTGATGACCTGATTTGACAAAATAAAATTGATTATTTACTGCTAGATTGCTTATCTGCATTTTATTGCAAAAACATGCAAAAGCATTCTCTGCTTGGGTGAGTAAACGACTGATAAAGGTTATAAATAAGGTTGTAGGAGTCATGCAGGAGCAATTAGGGTTTATCAGTACATCCCAATGGTTATGGGTTTTGGTAGGAATATACAAATCTTTCCTAGCCATCATTTTACTATGTTTCCTAAATTATACCAAATACAGTTGAGAATTCAATCTGTTTGAAAATGAATGCACACAATCTGTTTTTGTCTGGTCTCATATTGACCTATCTTAGAACAGGAATGCTGAAGTAAGCATAAATGTTTCAGCACAAATTTACAATATATTTAGAGGAGAGTTGTGGGTTTGGTTCTGAGCTGTATTTCTCCATGTATTTTCTAAAAAAAATGCTCTGTTCGAAAAGATATATTGGAAAGAGTGTAGGTGTTTTTGGGTGCAACAGGCATGAATGGGTTAATGAGAATGTATTTGATTGCCCAGGCAACACATCCAGTAACATTTCCCTTAAGTATTTCTCCGAAATCATGCATACTTAATTTTCATGCTCTTCATAGTAGCCATATCATCCAAATGAGGCTTTTAAAGGACAGTTTATATCATTAATGGGTTTTAGCATCATTAGCAAAAATTAAGCTTGAAAAAAAACCTTGTCTGACATCACAGCATTGAAATGATATTAATTGCAGGTCAACCGCAAGCATGAATAGGTTGGCATATTTTATATCATCATTCAGAAAACAAGGTGACCTGTTTAGTAGGCAGCACATTAAAGCAACTCAAGAATGATTAACATATACGTGTACCTCATGTTACACAGATCGTGTTTTGTTTTTACCATCCTGGCTGTCTCTCTCGTGATTACACAGATCCTGTATCACGGGATTGGAGGAAACTATCAGTAGTATAGTTAAACAGCTGCTGAGATGACTAGCTGTTGTATAATATTCATAATGGTATCTATTACCAGATCAATTTCAACGCACGTAACTTGTTTGCAATGTCACAGCTTGGAGACTTGGAGGCATCAGTTGTTTAGAATTCTTTTTTTTTTAAATATTTTACGTGGGTTGGATGTTTATCCAGAGAGTCATCAGTACTGACCCATGAAGGTGATAGCGCTATGTACATAATGTTGCTGATGCTGCTCAGAATTTAGCATAGGAGGATGATGGTCATTCTGATTATGATGATGATGATAATGAGGATGATGGTCTTTCTAATAAATAGTGGTCTTTCTGATAATGGTAATTTAAATGATGATGATGATGATGGTCATTCTGATAACGATGATGATTATCCTGATGATGAGGATGATGTTGATTTTTCTGATAATGGTCATTTTAATGATGATGATGATGATGATGATTGATATATGATAAAGACAACAGCTTATACTACCTCACTTATACACAGATCAAAGTGTTGTTGATTGAAAAAGTACTTCATTTTCTATTGGGTCCCTCGTTGCCTTATATGTTTCCAACTAATCAGCCACCAAGTTGAGAGAGTAAAAACATGGTCATTGACTTCCTAGGGCCAGGAGAGCCTGTAGTCTTGAGGGAATGTATGATTTAGGGTGTGGCATATTTTAGTAGCATTGCAAAGCTCTCTCCATGAAGAGCAATGTGGTATGTTTGCTATGATGTATAGACTATGATGTGCATGAGAAGTCAAGTACAATGCCACAAGAGGGGTACGGACCTGCTGAGGCGGAAATTCTGCTAAATATTTAATGGAGGTAGTGCATTCTAAATGGCTTAGCAGTAAGGAAATCGTTAGCTGCACTGGTGGTAGTGCCGCCAGTCAATAATACTTGCTAGTGAAATACTGATTTTATTATGCATCGAGAGGAAGCTACATATAGAGTTGCTTTATCATAGAAAAGATTCTCACTATCAGGTGCAAATAGTGCAGGTCTTGTAAGCAAACACTTGTTGGTGCACTGCTGCATTAAGCCTAGCCTACATACACTGCTTCAGGTGTTCCAGTGCATGTATTGTGTGTGTATTACTGTGCTACTACATGGGTGCCATGGCTGTCTAGTCTCATTCAGCCAGGAGGATCAGAGCGAGACACTGATGAAGTTACTGGCTACACACCTTGAATTCTCAGGTATTATACAGGTGTGCTGATTGATGTCTAGGTCTTGGTACCTAGAGCATCACAGTCTATGTCTACCTACACTGCAGTCACTGGCTACACACCTTGAATTCTCAGGTATTATACAGGTGTGCTGATTAATGAATTATAGGATAAGACAGGTGAGGTGTGGTCTAGGTCTAGGTCGAGGTCGACTACCTACACTACTGGCTACTACACACCTTGAATCTTCAGGTATTATACAGGTGTGCTGATTAGTGAATTATAGGATAAGACATGTATAGTGTGGTCTAGGTCTACTACCTACACTACTGGCTACTATACACACCTTGAATCTTCAGGTATTATACAGGTGTGCTGATTAGTGAATTATAGGATAAGACAGGTGAGGTGTGGTCTAGGTCTTGGTACCTAGAGCATCACAGTCTATGTCTACCTATACACTGCAGTTGCTGCTACAAACCTTATATTATCAGGTATTGTATAGGTGTGCTGATTAGTGAATTATAGGATAAGACAGGTATAGTGTGGTCTAGGTCTACTACCTACACTACTGGCTACTACACACCTTGAATATTCAGGTATTATACAGGTGTGCTGATTAATGAATTATAGGATGAGATTGGCGAGGTGTGGTCTAGGTCTTGGTACCTAGAGTATCACAGTCTATGTCTACCTACACTGCAGTTTCTGGCTACACACCTTGAATCTATAGGTATTATACAGATGTGCTGATTAGTGAATTATAGGATAAGACAGGTGAGGTGTGGTCTAGGTCTCGGTACTTAGAGCATCACAGTCTATGTCTACTTACGCTGCATGTATTATACATGTATCGCTTTAGGTCTTTCTCCACCTGCACAGACAGTACAGTCATCATAGCTACCTCTACATGCAGGCCCACAATACATTGTATTGGCTCATCATCACTACGCATTGTTCAGTAGTGTTCATTTCCTATGTAATGTATGCAGGTTATCTTGTGCTGCGGAAGGTATATAGGAGAAGGACATTCCTATCACCTTGACCGCTAGGCAGGGATCACCCATTTATTTTGACCATGTGGCTATAGGATAGTGGACACACGCCCAGACTGTGGTCGGACTACATGGATGGCTTAACTTACCACAACCATATGGCAATCTCCACCAATAGCCCGATTCTCCTCAGTTACCATGGAAACTCAGTGATTGAAAAGCTGTGACGTTATAGAGAGTGAGAGTGAGTGTGTTTGTGTGTGTGTGTGTGTAGAGTAGTAAGGGGGAATAGCCAGTGTTAAAGAGAGAAAGAGAGAGCGAGTGTCTCCTCTCTCTTAAAAGAGAGAATTAGAAAGACATGATTATTGGTGTGGCTGTGGTTGTAGTGAGCAAGGGCCCACTTATACATACACACGTACTCCGAGTCCGCACATGAGCACTCACACACCTAGTGGTGGCAGCAGCAGTGGCAGCATCAGCAGCAGCAGAGGCAGCAGGAGCTACCGCGGCTGACAGCCAGCCAGCCAGTCAGTGAGAGAGAGCGATCAGCTGATGACCAGATGTATCTATTATATTTAAGTTGAAATGTCCATCACTTCACTGACATCACTACTACGGCAACTACAAATGCAGTGCGGCCTCACAGCAGTCAGCAGTAACAACAATGCTTACACCAGAACCACTGACAACAACAACAACAACAGCGGCATCGGCAGCAGCCTCCCGTGCTCGCTCCTACTCCTCCCCAAGATAGTCATTCAGCGAGATCTCTCAGGCCGCCTGGACAGGGGTCACTGAGCAGCATATCGCATGGAGGATTGCCCAATACTACTATCAACAGCATCAGGGTCGCTGCCACCCACAACCGGCTATTTTTGGGTATGTTGTTACTAAATATAGACTAGGCCAAACTTCACCGGGCCCAGTCCACCCATAGGGTGAAGAGTTGTTTCCCTTAGACATTAGTCAAAACATTTATTGGTTGTGTATATAGACACATGGTAACGGTGCCATTCGCCTGCCTGTGGACTTTCACATCGCTCTGCCCACCCAGACCCGTTCCGTCTCCTCCTGTCTGCAGAGCTGGGTAGAGATAACGAGGTTATGGGATTCATCAGATCTATCTGTGCACATTAAATAGAGTTAACTAATATTCCTTTCCTTAGATCACTAGGAAATCACATCACAGCCGGTGTATGTTGAACGTGGAACAATAGCTTGGAATTAGCTGGCAGCAGCAGCGTCTGGGAGAGAGAGAGGGAGAGAGAGAATCAGCAGGATTGACAGCCGGAGACCTATTGGTTGGAGAGTGGGTGTAGGAGGTAGTGTTTATATATCTGGAATTGCCACTGCGGCGGCGGCATTGACAGTGCTGCTGCTCTAGATGGATGGAGATGGAACATTGACTTGGAGGATGGTGCCATTCTTTTTCCGCTGATTCTTGTTGCTTCTATCAGCAGTGCATGAGACAATCATGAATCTCTTCAAGAGGAGTCGCTCGCGATCTCCCTCGATGAGATCAACACCCTCTTTCGAGATTCCCAAATTGTGCTTTTCACGGCAGAAACGCGCAATTTCCATAGATACAACAAACAGTACTGTGGACACTCTGGATGTCCCGACTACCCCACGTGGGAGGTCGTCAAGTTACGACGGAAGTTTTGAACATGCTCAGAGTACCCTAGAGGTGCCTAAGACTGGAAGACGCTCTAAGTCATTCGATGCTGCGTGTCCTTACAGTGGCTCATCAGACGAAAACATCTCCGACCAGGAGAAGAATTATCGCTTACCGCGATATCAACGGACGAGGGGTTCTTTGGACATTCCTAAGTTGTGTATACATTGTGTACATATTGAGGCATTGGAAGCTGCAGTTCGTGCTAATAACAGGCGTCTGAGCTTAGCGGCCGGAGATACTGAAAATCAAACAGATTCTAATAATCTCAGGAACCGTAAAAGTTACGACTTCTCCTCAGATTCCTCCTCTGACGAGTGGGATTCAGATTCAGTCAGCTCGGACAATAACTCACATAATAGTGATCAAGACGTCGAACCCCAAAAAATCCTCGACCCGAGCGTAGTGGTCAGCTTGGAGGTGCCGGTGATTATCAAGGAGCATCGGTCATCTTCGGTGGACAGTGGATTACTGCAGCAGCCGGAGCCGGATTCTCGGCGGTCCTCGCTTGACCCGTCAGAAGAGGAAGACGGGGAGGATAAGGAATTGCTCAAAGCGCCGCGCCAAAATCGCTCATCCTCCGTGGATGTCAGTTTACCTACCGACGACAACGCCTACTGCTACGAGGCCATCGCATGTGTGCCCAAACCAAAGTAAGCCAAACATTATTGCTAATCTTTGCATAAAATTTGTATCTCAATTGTTACATTGATATTACTTTTGATGTCTGAGAATTTCTATAAAAACCAAACTGTCCTAGCATTTTTCTAGCTATTTCTGGCATTTTCCTTATATTACCTTGAGAATTTCTGGGTATAATGCATATTTACATGATATTGAAAGTGACCAATTGTGATGGCATTTCCAGTAGATAATTTCACCAAAATAAGAATGATTTAATTAGAACACACATATATTAGATAATGCTTTGTTGAAATGACAAGAATCATAATGACTTGACTTCAATGAAAATTGTCATGGAGTAGGAAATGTTAATTGTATTATTGAAAAAGTACCCATCCCATCTATCTAGTCCTATATCAACAGCAAAATGCTGGCTTAATAGTCATCTCACTACAGCCAGAGGATTTCCTATTGTGGTAGAGTTGAGTGTGTCTATGGTTGTTTTCATTAGGGTCCTGGCAGTCAGGTAATGGATGTTATCATTAGGGTTGTGGCAGTCAGGCCCACACCACTGTCCCAGTGTTATTGTTAGAGCACTGTGAGGACTGAGCAGTTAATGGATGGAGCTGTTCTTACATCCTGCCATGTCAACACAACTTTAACCCATAAATGCTCACAATGACCAAAAGCGGCATGAGAATTTCAGTGAAACTTTAAAGGCAAAAGCATATTTGGGAAAAGATTTGAAGAAGAAATGTTATACAGAAAAATAGCGAAAACTCTCCATGAAATATTTAGCTTAATCTTTCTGAACTCATTAATGATCACAGTGGCCAAAAACAGCATGACAACTTTGGTGAATTTTTTAGAGGCAGAAGCATATTTGGAAAAAGATAAGATTAGAGGAGAAGTCCAAGTAGAATCTTTCAGAATTTGCAAGTAATATTGTCAAAAGTATCAAAGGTACATACAACAGTTTGAGAAAGACCTTTAAAGCACGAATAGGTTAGGAAATAAAACAGTGAACATCCTAGCTGTTTGTGGTATAGGTCAAGCTTTTAATGGGCTATGTGTTATTCTGCCCTAATGCTAATGAGGGCCAGTGTAAAGTATACCGCTTCAACAACATCTTGTCATGTTTGAGTCACTTTTCCTTCCTCACTTATCAATCACCCCTAATCTCTCTTGACAAGAGAGATAAACGTTACTATAGCTACCAGTTCATGTGTCACATACATGAATTAGGTACACGCTCTCTCTCTCTCTCTCTCTCTCTCTCTCTCTCTCTCTCTCTCTCTCTCTCTCTCTCTCTCTCTCTCTCTCTCTCTCTCTCTCTCTCTCTCTCTCTCTCTCTCTCTCATCATTACAATTTAAATTTATAAGAATGAAAGTTTTCAACCAAATCAATTATATTCTTCCAATTTATTCACAACTTTTATGATAATTGGATTTTGTCTTTTTCTCATCATTTAACACATAAATTCTATCTTTAAGAATTCAATCTGCAGTAATTGTTATTGTATTTTAGGCCAATGATATTTCTATATAATACTATATGTTTTAGCAAAGACATTGTCCTGAAATCCTTTTTGTCTTAATTTATTTAAAGAAAGGAACAGGTTTCCCCACACTACTCATGATTTATATGCCTCATAGTTTATTAAAAAACCCTAGACAATGTCAAGTAACTCTAATATAGATTTATAGAAAGGTCGGCTGAAGTTGTCTGAGGTCGACTAAAAGATAGGTCAAGGTATTGATTAGTTATGAAAAATTAATCTATATGAGACATATGTGAAGGCAATTGACTGTGAAGAAATATGTGGCACATTACTAGGACCATATGACAATGGGTAACTGGAATGCAGGGTTGTCAATTTGAGGTATAAACCACAACAGCTCAAGTAGCAATTCTTGTCCGAAGGATATTCTATTCTGAATAAAAAAACAACAAAAAACATATTTGTAACCATTCTATAATACTTTCATTTGTTTTAGAAAGTCAGATAGCTTCAGTTTTGAGCTAATCACTATCATTTGATCATGATCTTTTGCACCATGTTCTTGTATCCAACAATTGACATAATCCTATTGTTATCCTCTTTTGTTGAATTCTGACCATTGAAGTTGAAACACATGAATTTATTTATATAAGACTGAATTCTTCAAAAGTTAGCTGAATAGAAATGGCCATGCAGGCACTGAACCGTATTCACGGTATTGAGCAGGTCCAGTTAAGCAGTTGAACTCTTACTTCCTGTATGATAACAGGAAATAGCGTGATGATAGGTTATGACATTTGGTCATCAATATTGCATCATATTGCTGGGGATGTGTTCCCCTGGGGTACCTGCCTGCTCCTGCTCAGCTGTTTTATCAGCTGGTCCAGTAGGGCTTGTCTTTAACACACTGCTATGGCGCCCTGAGATCTCTTAGCCTTATACCAGCATTACGCAATCTTGCATAAGGAGATTCCATATGCACTGTATTTATGAATGATATGCTGGTATACTATGATGGTGGGGAGACTTATATGACCCTGGTGGCATGTTGGACTGTGGCTCTAATGGCCTGGATAGTGTGCGTGGGAGGGTTTAACTCATTCACTCCCAGAGTAAAACTAGAGATATGTCATCTGGATCTATGAAAATAATAAAAGCATGTATTCACAAACTGTGATTTAAGCTTAATTCCAAAAGTATATGCAAAAGTGTAATTTAGTGTACTTGACCGGAAGTTGTTGTTCATATAGCTTACCTAATGTAGCTCAGACTTCCCTTGCAAAACATTTCTGAAAATTCCAAGGAAATCCTGGCATTTTCCTTGCTTTATCTTAGGAATTCCTAGATATTCCTAGCTGCATTTGGTAGTTGTTCCCCAAGGAAATCCTGGTATTGTCTTGGGTTTATTCTAGGAATTCCTCGGTATTCCCAGCTTCATTTGGTAAGGAATTACACTTAATGATCCCCCTTCAAATAGTTTTCAAATATTTCAATGATTCATGAGTTATGTTGGGAGTTGTCAGATATGAATGGGTTAAGAGTCTTCCACACTATATTACCAAGGGTGAATCATAGCACTATAAACCTCTGATATTTCTTAACCCTTATGCTGCTGGTGGCTAATTTGGCCAAGACAGAATGATACAAAAAACCTAATAAAATGACTGAAACCCTGGCTCATGGGTACTCATCTGAGAGTACTCCGCGAGAGCTTTCCAATGAATACCAACATGACAGGGTTTAGATTGATTTCAAAAATCTTTGCATCCTTGTGCTTTGGACGGAATTCGCCTCAGCATTGGAAGGGTTAATGGGGAAGGGGCTCAAAGCCGCTACAAATGGGCTCCAAGTGTGAAAAGGTAGGAGGGGGTGGGACTGCGCTAGAGCACTGTTTACACTCCCTCCCGACCTCCCCCATCTGTCTTAATCAGTGGCATAATTTCTGTTGACTTATCGCTGCTAACTGCTGAGAAGAAATTACATTTTATGGGCATATCGCTGGTCTGCCTGCCCTACTTCCATGAATAAGGTTAAACCGATGTAGACTCGCAACTAGGCTACTGTCGAGGGTGGCAAGCAGGGGGGGATTAAATCAGCATTAACCATTTGCATCTTAAGTACACGCGGTCTGCAAAATATGAATAAAATTTATCAAATATAGTAATATTTGAATAAGGATTATTAATCAATTTACACCACAGTGTATGTCTACGTGGTCTGCCAATTTTGAATACAACTCATCAAATAGAGTAGTATTTGAAAAATATTTGAAGAGGTGTATTATATATTATAAACCTGAACTACAATGTTCAGTTGTAAATTCTCAACATATGTAGCTTTTGTTATCAAGCTAGAATTTATCAAATATAGTAATATTTGAAGAGGAATTGGACATTAATCAATTTCCAACCACAGTGTATGTCTGTATACATGGTCTGCTGACTTTGAATACAACTTATCAAATAAAGTAATATTTGAAAAATATTTGAAGAGGCGTATTATATATTATAACCCCATTATGGAGTGTACGCATAGTCTTGAAACTTTAAATGTACTCCATCAAATGAATTATTCTATTGGAAATATTTGACTAAACCTTAAACTACAACCTTCAGTTGGAAATATTCTCAACATATTGCTTTTGTTATCAAGCTATCACCATATGTGTCAGGCCTTGTGTATGCTCCAGATAAGTCTGGGTTATGTACACATTCATTTGGATCTGAATAGGCTTAATGAAACGTTGCCGCTGTCCTTGAAAGCATTGTAGAATGTGGAATATCTTGCCAGATCTTGCATGGCATGAGCTAGATCTTTGTTATTGCCTGAGAATTCCTTGAGTAAAGTTGGGAAAATGCATGGATTTCATGTGAAGTGGTGTGCTCAAGTTCATATCAGTTCAGTTGTACAAGTCAGCATTTCTAATGGCTTGATTATGATTCACAAGGATGATTCTCACAGCAGCCAAAAGCAGCTTTACCATTTTGATGAATGCTTCAAACCAAATGCATAGTTAGGAAAATATTTGAAACAAAAATGTTGATCAAGACGTTATCAATCACTCTCCATCAAATAGTTTGTAAAAAGAAATCCAATTACAAAAATATTGTCAAAAGTATCATAGATCCAGACAATAATTCCTGTAGGAACTCTTAAGCATTAATGGGTTAAAGCATTGGTAAGTAAACCAGTAAGAGACCCCTTTTACATCACTGATTCTAGGCAACTAGTTATGTACCTAGCATATTGTTTACCAAAAAGAAAATTCCATATATTGAAATTGATACGTTAATGGCATGTTAGTATCAAGTACAGGGCTTCTCCACTCTATAGTCACACCATTAGGTACAGATTTATTTTATGTCGCTCGATTTCACTTGAGATTAGTATCAAAATAAACGAGGAGAAGAGATTCGGTGTGATTTATTTACAGATCCATTTCTGTAAGGCATGTAGGTGAATGTAAGGCATGTGTGATAGTCATTGGCTGAGCAATAAGCTATATAAAGATCACTTCTCGATAGACCGCTGAACTTTCTGAGAGAGTATCATACACTAATGTAGCTCAGACTTGATATGACCGGAAGTTGTTTTTCATATCCCTTACCTTATGTAGCTCAAACTTCCTAGGAAATCCTGGGATTTTCCCGGGTTTGTCAGAGGAATTCCTTGGTATTCCCAGATTTATTTGGTACTGGGGTTTATCAAAAAGTTCAATTATAAAGCAGGTCTTGTATATAGGCAAATGTTATTACTATTTGTGTGATATAAAAGCAATCTTGGAGATCCTATATTATTTAAATGAAAACTCTGGGTTGTCAGCTAACCCCATTTAATTCATTTGGCAGGAAAAAAATGCCTACCTTTTTATAATTGGCATTGATCTTTCTCAGGAAAGTGATTTTTAGAAATGTTTGATGAGAAATCTTAATCATAAATCAACCTACATCGATCCTCTTTAGAATCAAGTATTTAGAATCAATTGCCAAGTTATTTTCATAATCATCTTAGATACTGACCTAACAAGTCATGGATAGGCTGTGAATTTAGGGCAAAGGCAGTTGGTTTGTAATTTAAGGCCTTCAGCGGCTACCCTTGATGGGTTATTCAACATATGCTGCTCCACTAGGTTCTATTCCTCTCATTATGTATGTCATCACTAATTTAACAATCCTTTAACCCTTATGCTGGTGGTGGCTAATTTTGCTTATACGCAATGATGCAGAAAACCTGAAAAATTACTGAAACCCTGGCATATGGGTACTCATCTGAGAGTACTCAGTGAGAGCTTTCTAATGAGTACCAACATGACAGGGTTCAGATGTTTTTCAGAACATTTTGCATTTTTTTCTCATGGACGAAATAAGCCTCAGCATGGAAAGGGTTAAGCCACTCAACAGGTGCATAACTGAGTTGTGACTTCTTGCTGAAATGGGCCAGACAATGTTACATGCCTATCCTGTCTAATTTAACCAGCACTCTGATTGGCTTATCACTTATATAACTTGTTAAACTGGGATTGTATTGGCTAACAGCAATCACTAATATGTTGCCCTACTAATCCAATTTCAACATAATGGTCGAACACACTAGTCATGTTATGATACATAATTAGCCCTCAGGTCTTTATGTCAGTATATTCCGCTTAACTGTAAAGGGATTATCTGTCAATACCTGAATAGTTGAGTAGAGTGTGTTTAAGACATCAGGCAGGTTATCCTATTTGTTTCTGCAGTTTACCTATGGCCTGATAAGTTAAATTTCATATTGTAATGTGCAGAGGTTAAATATTGTCATGTGTAGAGAGTGATTAACTTTTGACCAAATATATCCAGAAATGTGGGGTGAGTTCCATACTGTATGAGGTAATATTGAACCAGCATTATCCATTAATAGTAATCTTACTATTGGGGAATTCAAGGTGCATGTCCATTACGGCTGCTTAATGTCAATCAATTCACGTGGGTTGTATAATTACTAAGCCCTGGAGCATATTGATGAGATTATCTCGATAGTCAGCAGGCTGCAATCAGTTTTAACCCTTTCCTACCTTCGGAGGCGAAAAACAGCATGATTATTGCTGCAATATCTTTCTAGTATTGAAAGCACTCTTCAGTGTAAACGGGTTATTAACCCTTATGCTGGTGGTGGCTAATTTGGCCAATACATAATGACGCCAAAAAACTGAAAAATAACTGAAACCGTGGCATATGGGTACTCATCAGAGAATACTCAGCGAGAGCTTTCCAATGAATACCAACATGACATGGTTTAGATGGTTTTCAAAAGTCTTTGCATCCATGAACTTTAGACAAAAGTAGCCTCAGCATTGGAAGGGTTAAAGGCAGTTGTGGTGCAATGAGGTTTGTGCGCGACAGTGGCACATGTTATGGCCGTCAAGATCAGGCAAGGTCGTCTCTAATGTACTGATGAATTGCTTCTAAAGAGGTATGACATTACCTATGTATTGTGTGACTTTTATATCTAATGTATAACAATACATTGCATATATGCCGATTATGAATATGAATTTAGTTGGATTTCCTTTTAGTTTATGTAATGTCATATTCTATATACAACAACAGTTGGTTTTCTATTTAGATTATGTTATGTCATATTAGCAATATGCATGATCGTTTATTCATGATAACATAATTATACAAAACATTTAGTTTATATTATGTCATATTATGAATACACATGATCTAATCATGATATCATCTTTATGCCTTTGTACTAAACATTCAATTCATACTTGCACACATTATAATGGTAAGGAGGCGTTTGCTGTAAGGATGAATTACCACAGGTGTGAAGATACCATGCTAGTGGTTAATAAAGGGTGGTTTCTGTCTGGGCAAGGTTCTCTTAAATCCTTTCTGACCACCTGTGCAGCAGACTGGGATGAAAACACCATATATCACAACCCATGGCATCATCTGGCTCAACGGTAATTACTCCTTTACATGAAAACTTGTCGGATTGATTTAGTGTCATTCATACTGATGAATAACCATAGATTTTTCCTCCTGAAATGTTGATGTCTGCTGTGTGAAAGAGCAAAGAGATAGAATATCTATTTACCATGTTTTAATATTCCCGGATGAATGTTTTTTCGTGGCATAATATCCATTCAGCATTCTTTAATATCCTGAATTAATGCATTTGTATCTTTCACAGCCAGCTGTTTCCAATTTCAATATTGAGATGTGATCTTGGATGCTTTAATACTCAGGGGAGCGACTAATGGATTAAATGTCAGTTCACTATTAATAACATCAGTGTATATGATGTTCCTGTTTAGTGAGACTGACACATGCCATACATATTCATGAACTTTATCCTCTCACAAAAGCCTGACAACTTTGGTTATAACTTCCTGACACAAAACATGTCATAAGTATTCATAAACTTTATCCCCTCAAAAATGCCTGACAATTTTGGTTATAACTTGCTGACACAGCTTCCAAATCACATTTTGGGAAAAAAAATGGAAACAGAGATTTTTAGGTAAATACTAACTACTCTCCATCAAAGGTTTTGTAAAATCATGGTTATATGATTAACTACTCTCCATCAAAGGTTTTGTAAAATCATGGTTATATGATTATATACACCAGTTATTTTCAGCAGTATTGTAGATCCAGACAAAGATTTCAATTTTACATAAAAAGAGAATTTTATATAATCAAATGATTAGAGAAAAAGTCCTAATTTCACCTAAGGTTGAGACTTCTAGTTTTTTGATGAATTACGATGACGTTGAGAGACCGCAATGAAAAATATCTTGACTGCAGAGAATTAACCCTAATACGTTGCTGGTGACTATTTTGGCCAATAGAAAATGATTCAGAAAAGCTGAAAAAATCACTGAAACCCGTGTACATGAGTATCCAAGTGGCACATGGGTACTCATCTGAGAGTACTCAGTGATCGCTATCCAATGAAAACCAACATGACAGGGTTTAGATGGTTTTCAAAGATCTTTGCATTCTTGTCCTTTGGATGAAAGTAGCCTCAGTGGAAGGGTTAAAGAAATAAGATTTCAAGAGGATATCTTAGTCAAGAATGTGTTAAGGCTAGATCTGCTTTGCATAACAAGTGAGGGGGGAGGAGGTGGGTTCGACCTAAGCGCTGTTTGATGATTCCGGTCCATTTCCTCCGTCGATCGCGCCAAGCGGTGCGCGGCTGATCGGATCGTTCACCCATAGGAAGTGGAAGCTGTCTACCAGAGTTTGCCCTCTAGACGGGTTTGATTAGATGCAGCCCAAGCCGGCCCCTAACCTGCCTGTTTCCAATTTACGGGGAGATCTCAGGCCGTGATGAAATTCCCCCATATTACCCCCAGCCCATAAACTAATCTGCTTAGCTGGCTAGGCTACCTCTCCCTGCTGTACAACCCACCACGCGCTGATCCAAATCTCATTCCACTTCTTCTACGTACACCTTCTGCCGCCTTAGAACCTAACACAGTTTATTGGGTATCCTAATCATTCATCAGTTTGGGAGCGATCAAATGTTATTTGCAGTTTGACCTTATACAGACATTCCCAAACTTGTAGATTTATTTATTTTGGAATTTCCATAGCAGCCCCGTTCTTGCTTGCCTTAAATGATAATGTATTGATCTGTATATCCTGAATGACCATTTATAAATCTTTGCAAGTTACATATTTGTTTATTTATAAAATTTCAATAACAACCTCACTCTTCCTCACTTTGAAAGAATATGGGTGGAAGCTGTCACACTAATATGAAAATAGCTTTTTTGGAGCCCAGCAGGTAATTGAATAGACGCAGGCACCTGCTTTCATTATGTTCACTTTTGATGATTAGAATTCTTAAGTGGACCACAATACTAGCCAAATTGTACCTGCAAATGATGGAAAATTTGGCCATATCAAGGAATTGGTGTTCTGGGCATCTTTTTGTCCTTCCCAAAACTGCTGAAATTTTGCATCTTCCTTAATCATTGCATGCACTTTTGAATAGGCAGAAATTCAAGGTGGAAAGGTCAAAGCAATTTCTGAGGTTTCCTGGGGAATCATGGTTCAATTCAATAAGGACATAAAGGATTTCCTCACCCTAGATCTTCAGTCTTATTACACTCGCAAGTATCTCAACTTACATTGTGCTATGAAATTCTGGCATGCCATATTTCCGGATGTAGTGGGGCAGGTTTCAATGGGATTTGCTAGGAGAAAATCCCATTGTTTAGAGGAATTGCCGGTGATGAAATCAATGGAATG
>OZ012684.1:24342324-24414363 GCA_963942565.1 Maea johnstoni
TCTTGTTATTACGAATGGTAATCTGTGTTAACTACGCTGTTACGCAGAGTCTGTCGTAAGCAGGATTAAGGCATGTGATTATAGCCATCATTTAAAGGTTTTGTTGTGCACGTATGTGTGCTATTTATATTCATGACTAGATTAATATCTCTAATTGGCTAGATTTAGTAAGTTAATAACGTATATTTGTGGGATATTAAACATATTGGGAAACACAAGAAAATCAGTTTGCCAGGTAAAAGTTATTAACACCTTCCATAGCTGATTCTATATAACCTACTTTTTGGAATACTGGTATTTTCCCAGCTTTGCCTAGGAATTTCTAAATGAAGCTTGGAATACCAAGGAATTTCTAGGAGAAACCTAGGAAAATTCCAGGATTTCCTTGGGAAAGTCTGAGGTACATTAGGTTAAGGGCATCTACGTTTGGCAAGAAATTGCACAGAGGTTAACCTTTCCAATGCTGAGGCTATTTTCGTCCAAAGCACAAGGATGCAAAGATTTTTGAAAACCATCTAAACCCTGTCATGTTGGTATTCATCAGAAAGCTCTCATTGAGTACTCTCAGATGAGTACCCATGCACCAGAATTTCAGTCAATTTTCAGGATTTTTGCATCATTTTGTATTAGCAAAATTAGCCACCAGCAGTACGTATAAGGGCTAAGTTGCAGATGTTAAATTTAGGAATTATGCATAAACAGTCAATATGTTTACCGGAGACTCAGAGTTATGATTTCGTTTCTAAGCTGGAAATATTTTGGGAAAAATGCACTGGTCGAAAAAAAAGATGTATTTCAAGAATGGTGAAAGCAATTTTGGCCACCACAGTTACAATGGGTTAATCCCCTTTGCTAAGGTTCTATAAATGGTTGCTTGGTGAAGGTGAGGAGGGTCATATGGAGCATCACGGCCAGAAATAGCACAGGAGAGTGAGTGGCATCAGAACATATGTGTCTACTGTCCAGCAGGCCTCTCAGCACTCCAGTAGAACTCATTTATCAGCCCCTCTGGCAGGCCCACAGGGACGACCACAGATAAACAGTTGGCCCATGTCACTTTCTGAGTGTCCCCCTTAATACATGGGCCAGGACAGTCTATATACATTACACACAATGCTTATCACTTAAAACTACAACAATTGCTAGTTAATCTATTCTTAAATGCTTGGACATGCAGGACACTGATTATCAGAGGAAGAAAGCAGGATTGCATACAGGGAGAATATTTAGAGTAGGGCGGGTGTGTGGGTACGTGGGAGGGTTGTTTGTTTATGTGGCCACGATTAAGTAAAGTGCCAATTAGGAATCAGGGGTACAGCCAATCACTAGTCCCAAAGCTCAAGGTCACAGAAAATTGTGTAGGGCTATAACAGTATTTGCTTTTGAAGCCCTACTGGCTATAAGAAAAATGACATTTCAAGATCATGCTCAGAGGAAAATCAAGAATATGGTCAGTTGAAGAACATCATTAGACACATCATTTGACCTTTAATGCAGTTCCAGTTATGAGACAGTAAAAGAATTGTTTGTGAGAAAGGAATACAGTGGGACTGCAGGGTTTAAAAGCCAAGCCAGTGCTATGGGATCTTGGTTCGGGAAATGGTGATTTGAGAACCCAAGTCCTGCGGTCTCCCAGAGGTTTTAATAGATGCCGGACCCCTGGGATTGAGAATTCGATTAAAGATTGATAGTTGAGATTTGGATCATGAGAACCCTACAATGACCACGTCTGATTCTGCAATGGTTCCGATTAAGAATTTTTGAAAAAACATTTAAAGCCTGTCATGTTGGTATTCATTGGATACCTCTTGCTGAGTACTCTCAGATGAGTACCCATGTGCCAGGGTTTGTTTCAGTAATTTTTCAGGCTTTGTTTGCATCATTTCGTGATGGCCAAATTAGCCACCAGCAACATAAGGGTTAAGTTACCATCCACCAGATTGCAGTGCAACACCAGCCTTCGAGGGCCACCTTTAATTCCCAGGGGCCAGGTACAAGAGGAATATTACTTAATTTCCTCAGTCATGATGACTTCCTGGGATCTGTGCACTGCACAGGCCTGGCAACAGACTTTTCACATTTACTCCCAGCCGGGTCTTCCTGTCGGGATGCAAGCATTGTCGGAATGTCAAGTTGCAGCTGCATATTTCATCTAGGACTTATACATGACAAGATGAGAAGGAGAAGCATCAATTTCCGAGTTGTCCTACCCTACAGCCAGTGAAGTTTGTTGGTTACAGATATGTTCTCCAGTCAAACCCACATCAAATCTCAACACATGTCCCTTTTAACCCTTACAATGCTGAGGCTACTTTTGTCCAAGGCACAAAAACGCAAAGATTTTTGAAAACCATCTAAACCCTCAAGTTGGTATTCATTGGAAAGCTCTTAATGAGTACTCTCAGATGAGTACCCATGTGCCAGGGTTTCAGTCATTTTTCAGGATTTTTTGCATCATTTTGTATTGGCCGAATTAGCCAGCAGCATCATAAGGGTTAAAAAGAACTTAAGCAGGAATTTTATTTTCATTTGAAAGTTGTGTAGGTTTGAGTGTGAGGATAATATCCATAATCCTTTCTCTCTGTTGGGGATGTATCTGTTCATAACTCTGTAAAGATAAGCCATATTATTGGAAATATGCCACTTATATTTGAGTAAGAAGAGATAATCCATCTGCTTCTGGTGATGGAATATTGACTCCTTTAATAGGTCCCCAAATACAGAGATAACATCATTATAACTGAACAGTAGTTTATGTTGAGAGAAATTCATCGATGCATCCACGACTATTCCCTCATTTAACTATTCGGTTTTACATTCATTGATGCAGGTTTGAGGCAACAATAGCACTTGTATTGACAATCCTTCAGCTACATTGCATACACCAGTTTAGCCTATCATATCATTTGGTTATGTAATATTCTATTTTAGAATTTTACCTAACAATGCTAAGGCTACTTTCATCCAAATCACAAAGATGCAACGATTTTTGAAAACCATCTAAGCCCTGTCATGTTGGTATTCATTGGATACTCAGATGAGTACCAATTTGCCAGGGTTTCAGTCATTTTTCAGGGTTTTTTGCATCATTTTGTTTTGGCCAAATTAGCCACCAGCAGCGTAAAAAAGGTTAAAGGAAAAGGCCAGTCATGAAAGTGTTAATAACAGGAACCAGTATAACAATGGAGAATGTGCGTGGAATCTCTCCCAGACTCTGTGGTAGCATCATAAGATCAGCAGCCCTCACTCAAACTGCCATCAGTCATCCTTTCATTGCTGCTGTAAAATATTTATTGACACATGTCTTAATGAAGAGTCGTAAAGAGTGATGTTGGCAGTGGGGGAGGGACTAGCCCTGTAGGAAGTATTGTCTGATTGGCTCTGACCAGGGAGGGGAGCCGCAGGGTCTGACACTTAGATTTCAGGCTAGGGGTCCGCAAAGGTCCTTTGATAAGTTTAACGGGATTTCTGTATCATTATATATACTATTTCGGGCCCCTAGTCTGAAAAATCTAGGGGCCCACAGCAAAATCTTATGCCCCTGGGCCCCTGGGAATGTCGAACCCTGGGAGGCCTTCAAGTGCATCATTCCAGCTGCTGATAATAAGCGCCTTTGTGGATTGGCCCATGATAAAGTCAGGGCAAAGGTGTGGCGAGGGGATATTTTATGGCAGCGTTGGAAGAGAGAGATAAAAGTGGATGCAAGATTATTGACCCTGTTCCATATTTCCCCCAGTGCAGTGTAGCCGTATCAGGAAGTGGCAGAATTCCTTTGTGGCCTGAATGCAGAGATTTTGCTAAAAGCAGACATTTCCAGCCATGATGTAGTATTTCCTGACCTTTGAAATGGCGACATAAACTAGCATTTTGTTGTCCCACATAAATCTCTGTGCTTTTGTTAGCTGTAAAAGAATGACATAAAAATACAAGTCACGTGTTCCTGTGTTTTTTTTTAGAGATTATGAGCGAATGATTCATTGATGCATTTGTCTTTACAGCTATGCATGTTGTCAACATACTGTAGAATACACAATGTACACGTCTGTTTATATATAGCGTACATAGCGTGTGGTTCCGCTTCGCTATATATAAAAACGCTGTACTTTTTTTTCTGTACTTTGGCGCTGTCAGCGGCGGCTACCGTCGCTGACATAAAGATACGCTATGATGCGAAAACTCCCCAATTCGCTATATTTCGGACACACGTCATACGTGTGTTCTACAGTATCTAACAGAACAATGCAATTTTTAGAATTTCGTTGTCAATTACTGTATACAGCTTTAATTTGGAGTGCTACAAATTTTGCTTTACGGCCCTGCTGGAGGGTATTTGTGCTACTTAAAATTTGCGCATTCAAGCACTCAAACTAAACCATATATTTATTTGATGTTTATTTAAAGATGTTATTTTGGCGCTTTAACAGGAAACGGTAAAATTGCGAAAATTAAATGCCTGTAAGAAATACCAATTATACAGTATACAGGAAACAGTTATGGTATTGCGTAGTTGGGAGTTTGTAGATTGTAGACTGATATCACTACAATGCCCTCCCCCTTGCAGCAAGATAGGAACTCACTGCCTACAGCAGCAAGCTAGGATTTAATCTTGATAACATATTGCGCCATTTCATGGAATATCCTTATCTGCTGACATTGTTTATGGAAGACTTTTGTATCAATGCTACCATAAATTCACTGTAAACACAATAGGGTTATGCGATTGCAATCATGTGGCTTAGTGAGGTGGGGGGGGTGGGGACTCTGCCTTGTATCATTTATCCTAGTCACTAGTAGTACCAAATATAAAAGAATTTCTGGATGCTATTGTCGGAAGATTTTATTAGACAATGCATAATGTATGGTGGCATTACAAAGTAATGTACCCATGCAGACATGTTTTTTTTTGTGTGTGAGTGTGTATGTGTGTTTGTGTGTATCTATCCAGGTATCTATCTATCTATTCATAGTGTCAATATAGGATTTTACCTTTAAATAGGTATTTATTAGTTGTCAAGAAGTGTGGCCTAAGATTTATGTACAAATACGAATGATTTCAAATAGAACAAACACCATTTACAGGTATTTCAAGTTTTTTTTTTACCTGTATGTTTCTTTTCAGGGAGCTTGCATTTCCCACATTTATAAATAAACTATGGCCATTCCCTCAAGTCTAATTGAATAATGTAGCAAACCTCTCATGGACTTCAAAGAAACCTGTCTTCATAGGACTTGATAGAACAATTTAATGAAGACGTGTATTTCCTCAAATGAAGCTGGCAGTTGATTTGTTCCTACTTTTTTGTGAACAAAAACACCAGCTTGTTTATACAGAGACCAATAGAGAGAAGAGTGCAAACATTAGTTTTCTGTAATACAATTTTATAGATCAAAGACAATTCAATGCATGAAAGTACTTCAGCAAACTTAATAATGTCTGCCAACTCTGCCAACTGTAGGAATATGTTAGAAATGTACACACTCATTGAGAAAAAGGAAAAGACTCACAAGTTGTTTTAACCAATTTTGTGATATTACTCCCTACAAAAAACATAATTTGAAAATATTTGAAATAGAATTAAAATCAACCATCAGCTAGCTCTTTTTCTAATATATTTTGCTAGTTCTTTTTAAGTAACTTACCTTATGTTATTATGAATATATCTTTAATGCAAGATGACGCTTTTAAGAGGCACTGTAGTCATGTATGGGTAAATCTATCATTGATATCAATTTGTTTCTATCTAATATCTAATTCGTTTCTATCCCTCTGGGGCACTTTGTGCATCAGTGAATGAATATATTTGAAATTGCTTTGACAGTTGTTACATGTATCTTGATGGTATCTTTTTTCTCTTTTTCCAGGTAAGTTATCATCTGCTCTCCAACGTATAGCTTTTGGCTGCGCCTAATGTAGGTAAGACTAAGACTTCCCAACATTTTCCTAGCATTATTCTAGGAATTCCTAGATATTCCCAGCTTCATTTGGTTAGGGTAGTGTTTGACTTGGGTTGTTGGCCTGAAAAGGTGGTTCTAGGGTTTTACTTACTGTTCTGAAAAAAAATAAAGCAACACAATAAATTGGTAGTTTGCAGTGCTAAATGGCATCAGAATTTCCAATAAGATAATGCAATGAGACAATTGAAGAGAATTTCATTTGTCTCTTTACTTTATTGTGATTTCAAGAGGACATTATTTTTATGGAAGGCATGGCAACTAATTGTCCTATTAAGTGTATTTGAACATTTATGTGAATGATGACTTGTCTAAATTTGTGTCAAACTTTACTTTTGTGTCAAACTAAATTGAACAATGTTGCAATTATAAAGACACTTATTCTTTTCAATCAGAACTTCATTGGTTTAGATACTGTGAATGACATTTTAGGAATTGAATACCTGGGTTTAATGTTTCTAGATGTGTCTCGTTGTGTATTTCTTCTCTTCTCATAAAGCTATGTAATTTTATTCCAACTATAGTTCTCTTAAAATACATAACAAGCTATATACAAAAAACAAGTAGAAATATTCATGGATCCTGTAATCATACCTTTGAATTACAATAGAATTACTGAGTATAGAAAAGAATGAATAGATGCTTTTCAATGAAATGGAATTTTAAAGCTTCTGATTTTCTTTTAGGCAGAAATTACAGAGCGTGTTTAAGATTTAAGCTGGGCTATGTAGACCTTAGTGTATGATATTTTTTACTGAGATAGGAAGAAGTTGTGACCTTTTTAGCAGTGTATTTATGGTACAATTAATTCCATAGATCAATATATCTTCTTGAGATTTTCTTACAGTGTCAGTGTCTTGTCAAACTTTGCCTCCTCTATACAAACCTCCATTGAATGGAGTTAGTTACATAATCCACTTCTTCATTTCCTGCCTGCTTTGCCAAAATGCCACCTCTCTGTCCGGTGATTTTAGCAAATCCCCGCCTTATCAGATTTCGCTGACAGAATGAAATTAAGCTTGCTAAGCTGGCAGGATGGATCGAGACTGTCGGAGAATGTGAGGTCCGGGATTTGCTCGCTTTGAAATGTCCTGAATGCATGTCATCTCTTCCTGGATTGGCTGAAGTCTGGTGTGGAGTGCCCCGTGCCGACTCATACAGGATGTGTCTGAGAGATGCATTCAGGTCGAAACCTGCTTAAATACCTTCTTGACATCCCCTTTGAAGATGAAATGAAACTTTTTGAGGTGTAATCATTTCATGTAGCTGTGATGAGGATTAATAGGGTAGCTATCTTTAGCCAGGTTGAAGATTGAGCTGTGGTGTTCTTTTGAACCTGCAGAGCTTGCGATGAATTTCAAGTTTTCTCTGAGAGAGTCTTGGAGATTTTCTTTACTTTGATATTATGTGCCCACCCTTTTGAGGGGAGACATATTGTGAGTGCCATGCTTGTTGCATGGCTTTGGCTCATTTGCTTCTCTTTTTTTTTGGTGAGCTTGATTTCATTTTCAAGATCATTTCAAAATAAAAATGAGATAGAAGCTTGTAAAATATTTGTCATCTGTATAAATCATCAGATTTTGATAGATTTTTTCTCCATGTCAGATGCAGATTTTTCTTGACATTAATGGATCTTTCTCTATTTGGTGTTATGGCTTTTCAGAAAAGAATAGTTATGTGTAACCCTGGTAATTGGGAACGACATTACTCCAGATGTCAAAAATGGCACATTTGTTCAAACTGTTGTCCTTCATAATTGCAGTTAGTGACTCTCAAAAATGGAAACAGTATAGAAAGATTGCCATTAGAAAATTGAAAAATGGCCTCTCTTATCATACAAGTGGTCTCTTTAGACCGATTCAAAGTAATTGGGTTTTTCATCAGTGGGAAAAATCAGACTCAGGTCTTTTGACAAGTGGTCTCCTCATGCAAGTGGTTTCCAGGCATGTTTGACTGTATTTATGTATAACATAAGCTGTCTCAGGCTATTTGAAACACATTTGTTGTGCTATTGTCTCCATGATTGCAGGAAGTAGCAGGCCTGAAAAAGAGGCTTTTATCTTTATTATTCCTGACACTTGTTACCCTAAATGTCATGGCCGGCGTGTATTGCCGATCCAATTGTTACCATGATTGCTGTAGGAAACTACCTCCACCTCTATCATCTCATATAGGGCCTTGTAGTACAAGAACCCTTATGCATTATTCACTAGTAGTTGGTAGTCAACATAATGGGTTCCATTTCCACGGCAAGCAGTCTTAGCCCCACTTCATGTACATATCCGAGCTTCCTCCATTATTCATCGAGGCCTTGGGCTAAATGGATGTATAGGACACAATCCATGTTGACAGACTCAGCTAATGGTATATTGATGAGAATAAAAGGTGCACACTTTGTGTTTCTTGACTGTTCGGATGAAGGCAGCTCTTCCACATTGTCCCTTTATTGGCTTATTGACAGTATCTCTCTAAGTGCAAGTAATCATGTATAGAGGCTGTCATCCCCTAACTTGACATCAATAATGCATTACTGCACTGTACTGACTATATGGGTGATATATCATTGATGAAATCTCTGAGAAAGAATTTTAATTGGTTTTGTTAACGGGAACCCAACCGAACATCCAGAATACATTTTCATGTTGAACTTTTGGAGTGAATGGGTTAAACCATTCATGCCATGATGGCCAAAACCATCCTGAATATTATGGAAATATCTTTTGGATCAGAGCATTTCTTGTAAAATAGTTCAAGGAGAAATGTTGGCCAGAAGAAAACAAACAATCCTCATTCAACCATTTTGTGAATGCATGTTTAATTCCCAATCTATTTTCAAAGGTATCAGAAGTCCAGACGACACTTGTCCAAGAGAATTTCAGGCATGCCTGTAGCAGCCAAAACTGCCTGACAATTTTGGTGATATCTTTCTAGCAAAAGCAATATTTAGAAAAATATTTGAAGGAGAGTTGTTCATCAGAACTCAATCTGCAACTCTCCTTCAAATAGTTTGTGAATTTATGCTTCATACCCAAGTTATTTTCATAAATGTGACAGGTCCAGACAACACTGATCGAGTAGACATTTAGGTATGAATGGGTTAACCAACACTGTTGATAATATGCATGAGCTATTAAATCTTATCCAGTTACTTAATGATAGCTGTTCAGCTCCTTCACATATATTAATGATGGTTTTCCACTTAGTGGCCTAGCAATGTTCAGTATGGTTGATGAGAGTAGAAATGAAGGCAGGTCTGCATAGTATTTTTGACTGTTCAAATGACGGAACAATCATATCTCAAATGTGTATGTATTAAGGTTTGGCCTAAATTGACCGATGTGACTTCACTCATTGACTAATAGGAATGTGTTGCAGACCTTGGTATTTTTGGTAGAACTAACATAAATACTAATTAATAGCCAACATCAGGAACTGGGCTGGGTCGTTATTTTATTTGGACATATTGGTCAAATGTTCTTTGTGTTCTGAAGAGCTTTATTTCAAAATAAGTGTGGGATCTTATAAATATATAGATCAATGAAGTTGGGGATGATAAATATGATTCTGCAATATTTTCATGACTATATTAACTCCATTTATAATCATAACTGCTATGTGTACTGTATAACATTGCATTATAGTGATACATTGAGTTCACTGGTCGTACTCTCCGAGGGATCATTATGATCTCTAGCTAAATAACTCTCCCGCTGCTATTCAGTAATTGATTGAAACCTGAACCAGGTAAATCTAGGTTAATGGGTCGCAGGCGGAAATCATGCTGTAAACCACAATAACATATCAGCATTACATATCATCTTGCCAATCACATAAGCTGCGATTGGCACAAAAATGTATCATTGTATTACTAATAGAATCATTGCTAGTTTTATTGATTGATATCATGCTTTAATTCAACGTAACAATTAACAGATCATCTTACCAAATCTAACAATTTGCAATTGGGGCAAAAATGTATAATTGTATTACCAATATAATCTTTGCCAGTTTTATTGATTGAAATCATGCTGTAATTCAACTTAACAACTAACAGATCATCTTACCAAATCCAACAATTTCCAATTGGAGCAAAAATGTATGATTGTATTACTAATAGAATTATTGCTAGTTTTATTGATTGAAATCATACTCAGTAATTCAACTTGCTGTAATGACAGATCATCTTGCCAAATCCAACAATTTGCGATGAGGGCAAAAATGCATCATTATGTTATTAATAAAATCTTTTGCTAGTTTTATTGATTGAATTTGTGCTGTAATTCAAATTAACGACAGACCATCTTGCAAAATCCAATAATTTGCATTATAAAATGTTTCATTCTTTGGAGGGTCAAGAGAAATTTTAAATTCAACTTTTTGTATGCAGAAATGTCTGTAGCATCTGTAATAATTTTATGCATTTACACTTTGATTAAAGTGATTCAGAATTTCTTATACATCTAGTTTCTGATGTTTTAATTGTACATTATGGAAAATAATAATGTTAATTCTATATCCACTGTGAAGTTGCATAATGGTGATTCAGAGATGAATTGAATGGAAGTAGAATAGATCCTCTGAATTACAATATGCAGGTACAGGATGTTATTGCTGTAAATCCAATTCAAGTCATGCACATAACATTGCCAGTAGCTTATCTTCTGTGTGCATGATATTGTTGAATCATTTGCAGAATTGCAGAACAGCCTTTAGAGGATAAATTCTAGGAATCGGAATTGTGAGAATTAGGTTTGAGAGTAGTTTATGGCAAGCAACAGCTGAAGGGGTATTCTGTGAACTTTTCCGTGATATCCAATGAGGCGCCTGTTCTCCCTGGAGCTTACTAATGCATGTGTATGAGAAAACCTTCCATTCTTCCTTTCCCATGTTCTGAGGTGTTATGGATATGATGCAAAAGAAAGGGATGATCTTTATAATCAGTATCCATTAGCAGATGGGTTCTGGGAACTGGAATGAGATTCCTGGTACAAGAATTATGGAGGTGTATCAGCACAAGGGAAAGAGGTTGCTGTGAGTATGGGGGAGGAGGGGTTAGGAGAATAGGGAGCTGAGGAAAAGAGGAGGCAGAGGAGAGGACTAGAGGAGGAAAATGGGGCGGGATAAGGGAAGGGGTGAAAGAAATGGCAGGTGGGTAGGGGAGGCTTCTAGGGGAGAGATTCGAGGAAAGAGCACAGGAATTATAGATAGGGGGAGGAGGGGAGGATAAAAAGAAAGAAAGAGGAAGGGCTGGAGTAAGAAGATCGGGAGGAGGAAGAAGAAGGGGACCAAGCAGAGGGAGTTCGAGAAGAGGAAATATAGAAGGGGGAGGTTAGGCTGGAGTATGGGGAGAAGATGAAATAAAGCAGGGGGAGGATGAAGAAAAGGAGGAGGAAGGTCTGGAGTAAGAAGATGGGGAGGAGGAGGAATGCATGGGGAGGAGAGGAAATATAGGAGGGGGAGGATGAAGAAATGAAAGAGGAAGGTCTGGAGTAGGTAGATGGGGAAGGAGGAGGAAGAGGACACAGGGGACGAGGAAATATAGGAGGGGGAGGATGAAGAAAAGGAAGAGGAAGGGCTGGAGTAGGAAGATGGTCTTAAAGAGATGCAAGAGAGAAGAGAAATATAGAAGGGAGGAGTATTAGCATGGGACGGATAAGAGAAAAATGAAGAGGAGATGAGGAGAAGGAGGTGGAGGAGAAAGAGGAGTAGGAATAAAATAAGAAGAGGAAGGAGATCAATTGCCTGTGTACAGGTATTATTCTTTTAATCTGTGAGGAGTTATGGTCCATGTCTATCAGGTATTCTCCCACATGCTCTAGGCTGAGCCGTACACAGTCCATCGAGTATAAATCACTCAAGTAAAACACCATTGCCATGCTTGCTGCTGAATCCCAACTAATACACACACAAGGCAATAAAGTCACCCAGTTTTGTGGAGCAGGAAATTACGAGAGTAGGCATGCTAATTTGAGCATGCACAGAAGGCTGGAATCGTTTTATAGGCTAAGTGAAGGAGAATTTGGGTTTCATGATTAATTATCCCTATCTCAATGGATACTCTACTCTGGGGCTTTTTGTTAATTGGCATGCCATTACTGCAGGGAAATTTGAGAATGGATTGCTGCAGGTTTTTTTGTTGCATTTAGATCCTTGTGGAACTCATCTCCAGCATCGATGTATCACTAATAAGGAGGCTTTTACAAGATGTTCATTTCATCACATTTCTATGGGAAAGGAGAATAAGCAATTTATTATTTGAATATTGTTATTGGTAATGATGATGAGGGCTATGATGATAGTGATAATATCAGTAAGTGTAAAACTTATCCTAACTAATAGAGTTTTAATAATATGATGAGTAAGAGGAAGATAAATTATATGATAATAATAATGATAATCATAATAATAGTAATAATGATAATAATAATAATGATAATAATGATAATAATGATAACAATGATAATTATAATAATGATAATAATAATGATGATGATGATATTAATATTAATAATGGTAATAATAATATAATAATAAAGATAATAATGATAATAATAATAATAATAATAATGGTAATAATGATAATGATAATAATAGTAATGATAACAATAATAGTAATAATAACAATAACAATAATAATGATGATACCAATGTTATCAATATAATAATAATAGTAATAATAATAATGATCATAATAATAATGATAATGATAACAATGATTATAATCACAATGGTAATAACAACAAAAATAATAACAATAATGATCAAAATAATTATGATTATCATATGTGCTATGTAGCTATTAGACATAGCTGCCTATATTAATAATATGAATGCATACAAGTCATGACCATGGAATAAAAATGCGTAATCACCCTTAATTGCCTTCAGCCCCTGAGGGTCTAGTGGTGCTGGAAGTCGGTCAATATCTTGAGCAGCACCCAATATTGTGATACTGGCAATGCAGGTCAACTGTAATAAATTTGTTATGATTATCAGAAGAACTCACAGGGAAATAACGTCTTGTGCTCAATTGTGTTATCCTCTGAATTTTTATCACATTAGTGGAAGAGGCAAGGAGGTACGCTTTGGTATATGTACTACTACATGTAATCTCTCTCTTGAATGAACCTTAAATAGTATTGGTTGCAAACGTTGAACTTGAAGGTCCAATTTTAAAATCTAAATCTTGTACTATAGTATGTAAAATTGCATACACGTTTTGGTCTGATCACTGAGTTAACATGCTAATTGTATATTGTCTGATTTGTTCTTATTTGATATGGTGTATTTGGTTTTGTTCAATTTCAAGCATATGTTTGTTTTTATTAAGGATTTTTCAGGAACAGCAAGACTAATTTTGTATCTGATTGTATGTTGTATATATATATATATATATATATATATATATATATATATATATATATATATATATATATATATATATATATATATATATATATATATATATATATGCATCATCAGGGTGATTGGTCTTAATATGAAAACACCTAGTCCACCATGAAGAATTGGTAGATACATTAACTACTCGAGTACTGCAGATCAAAGGTGACAATTGTGGCTTTACTGCCTTAGTTCAGAATGACGTCAAGTCACATGCATCTTAATCTCGACCTGAAGGGTTCCATATTCGATTCAACCTTCTTAATTCAAGGAGAACGCTATCTCACAGAGATCAGATTTGCATGTCAAAGAAGGTGAAGTGAAGTTCAAGCGATGCGATACGACAGCTAAATTTGCATAAAACAATTGCATGACTCTTGAGGCCACACAGTGGTGGAACTGCTGTCACAGCAAGAACGAATTTGCTGACACAGCAAATATTGCCTGTGACAGTGCTAGACGTGAAAAGTACTTGCAACGAATCGTGAGCAAGCACTTATCCACTCAACCTTTAGAACGGCATACAAGATATTGACAGGTAGTCCAATCAGTGGTCATTACAAGCTGTACCTTTCACCTGATAAATGCCTTCTGGGACTGATACTGGAACTGGTACCTTAAGACACTGTCAGTTATCACGTGTCACAATACTTGAAAACAATGTCAATTGTTTCTTGGTAGCATGTAAGTACCACAGGGATATGCATCTGTACCATTGACAAGAGGAACGTCACTTTATAGCTGTATAGTATGACTGATCAATATTGGTTGCAGCATCTCTGGGATATATAGGAACATTGTGTGGTTTTAAAGATATAAGATAGAGAGAGAGAGAGAGAGAGAGAGAGAGAGAGAGAGAGAGAGAGAGAGATAGAGATAGAGAGAGAGAGAGAGAGAGAGAGAGAGAGAGAGAGAGGGGGGATCATTATTGCATCCTGCTAATATGTTAAAGGGATATATGATTTATGTATGAATGGACTACTACACCTATACTAAATGTGTTAAAAATGGTCATTAAAAATTGTAAACCGTGTTAAAAGAGTTCACTTTAAGAAGTATTTAGTTCAAATAGGCATATTAACATAGAATTATATCTCTTCTTTCATGTACTACATACACTGTAACCCATGCAATATTCAGAGACTTCTTTGTTCAATTAAACCTGGCATTTTCCAAGCATCAGAATTATTTGGATATTGTTTCTGCATATGTTATGGTCGGGGACAACTCCAGATGATGTCCTGGTGGTCACAGCTGCGGGAAGAAGGTGGATAGACATCTCTCTACATGTTGCACATTGTGTGTTGTGAAGAGTAGATCAGAAAAAGATATGTTATTTGGCTTAGAAGACTGGCACTTCTGAGGGACTGATAGTCAAAAATTCCTTTGCTGTAGCAGGCCCTTGAGATGAGAAATCACCATCAAATTTAGTTGGATTGGTGAATGAAAAATTTTAAAACCTTAAATGTAATTCCCGGTCAAAATGATTTCCCTTGAGACCGCCACCAGCCATGGAGGTCTTTATTGCTGTACTATTGCATAGTATCTCTGGTGGGCCACTGACTATATGCAGTGAATGTCACTAATTCTGCTGCAGTGCTGGGACAGCAGTACAAACAGTTTGCAAACGAATCTTTGCTTGTTTTGATCAACAGATGATCAATTATAAAAATCCACACTGATTCCCATATATATAACTGGCATTGAAAGTTAGCCTTAAAATCTGACTTTTAAGTTTCTCTTCAGGTAAAATCTGACTGAGATGAATTGTATTTAGTGTTGATTTAACTTTCTAGTTTAAAGACTGGCTCAGAGCCTTAATGTGTAATCTAAATTCATTGGCAAGCGATGTGAAAATATTCTGAAATTCTTGCTTCTAATTCATTCTGTCTATATGGCTTTAATGTTGAATCTTGCTCAGCAGGCATAAAATGACTGTTGGCTTTTAAGAGGTTCTCAGGCTATTGGGGTTAGTGTCGAATGTTGCATTTAAATTCTAGTTTAAGGCTGACTCATTTCATATGGCTTTAACACTCTATGTGCAGTTTAATTAATGTGTACTTTGCGCATCCCTGCAGTCTGCATTTATTAAACTGCACACAATTTTTCGTAGAGCTGATGCCTATGCTAGTATAGTACAACGCGCTGACATGATAGCTTAATTTGTCATTAAACTCCTGCACGCAAAAATTAAACTGCGCATCAAAGGCAGGCGTCTGCTAAGTGCATTACTTTATAGGCGCAAAATTAACACAGTATACAGCATGTAAGGAGGGGTAGTGGGTTAGCAGTGAATATTGGATGCTATTAGTAGCTTTAAGACTCACTCAGGTTATAAGGCTTTAATCTAGCTCAGTAGGCTAGTAATGCATATCTGCCAGAACTTCTAGCTATTAGACTCACTGCAGGCTGTCTATGGCTTTATTATGTAATCTGTCTCAGTGGGCTAGTAGCACATCGTTATCTGCAATGCTCACATTTAAAGCCCCACTCAGGCTCCAGGCTGGGTTTCTTAAACCTTTCAGGTGACCAACATGCCACAACAGCAAGTGCCCTTTAAAAGGGTGTTGTTATGAATCATATATTCGCATGGGAAATATAGATGATATGAATTCCAGAGCTTTTATCCCTATTACCATTACTGATCCAGATGGTTCTCCATCTCCAGTCTGCCAACTGATATCCCCGAGGGGACCACTCACCCGAATTCCACCAAATTGGCCACACTGACCAATATGTCACAACTGCAAGTGCCTTTTAAAGGGTGTTGGTAGGTAGAAATATACATGTGGGAAATATCGCAGAGATAGTTGATCTGAATCCCACAGCTTTTATCCCTATTACCATTACTGTTCCTGAGCATTATCTATCTTCACTGCCAACTGACTTCCCTGAGGGGACCACTCACCATTTCCACCCAATTGGCCACACTTAAATATTGATGCAACCTGTAAATTGAATTGTGGCAAGCCCATTAGTCAAACTCCTGCAAAGTTGGTTGCTGACCATAAGTACGCCGACTCATTACTTGTCTAGCTGAATGTGGTGTAACACCAAAGGGAAGACAGAAACGTTGAGATGGGTATTAAAAGTTTCTTCTTAAGAACCAAATGAGCTAGCGAATGCTTACAGTCATCAAATATTTGATTCGCAGGGAAAAGGAACTATAGAGGTGGAGTTACAGGCTTTTATAACTTGGTTAATTTTGGCAACACAAAATGATGGAACAAGCTGAAAGATGACTGAAACCCTGGCACATGGGTACCCATCTGAGAGTACTCAGTGAGAGCTATCTAATGAGTACCAACAAGACAGGGTTCAGATGTTTTTCAAAAATCTTTGCATCTTTGTGCTTTGGACGAAAGTGGCCTTTCAGCATTAGAAGGGTTAACAGGTTCTTCTAAAGGACCAAATGAGCAAGCGAATGCTTACAGTGCACTCTGCTACAATGAATCACAAATTGGATTCCTAGGGAAAAGAGCTTATAGAAGTGGATTTACAGACTTTTTTAAAGGGACATGCACATTTTTTTACAGGCTTTTTTTAAAGAGACACTCCAGTTTAAAGGAGCTAATGAATATTATCAGTGCATTAGAAGATCTTAGCTAGTGTTTCAATATTATATGTATGCTGTAAATCTATGGGAAAGAGGAGATATAGAGACAGATATTTTAAAGGGATACTCCAGTCCAAATCAACAAACAGGTTCTTAAAATACACAACAGGACACTTCCTAAGTATGTTGGGTTAGGTGCCTAAAGTGTGGACAATCCTAACATTGTTGGTATCATACTTTCTTAAGAGAGACAGGAAGATATTCAGACAATGATCTTTAAAAAAGCATCCATCTATCCAAGAAAATTGTAGGGTGCCTCTGAATAATCACCTAGCACTTTCATTTCAGCAAAACTTTAAAATCTAGAAATACCTTCTCAGAATATTTGGGTTTCATGGTGTTTTGGGGTGACTTAAAATGATGCTATGATACCCTTCTGGCTAAAGACGCTGTTGGTAAACAATATCAAAATATCAACACGTCATGCTTGGTCCTGTTTCATGCACCTGGTTTGCTGGGGAGAATATGATATTTTCCAGAGAAGAAGATATGTATGATCTTTACTTGTGATCTATTTATATTCGGTGCATGTGCCGAGGGCTTGCATGTCTTGGAACATCTGTTCTTTTTGATACAGCTCCAAGAATTCTGTAACTACTTTTCCCTGTGAGCTATCAAATGGGAAGCTTCATTGTAGAGACATCAACGCTTGGTATAGATGCTTTATATCATTATGATAGCAGTAATCATTATGAAAGTATTTGATACTTGACTCACAATCCACTTCACAGCTGATTTCCAATAAAATTCAGGGTAATATTCTATTTCACCTTACAGTCATTGGCTATCGCTGCTCAACATTAATAATTTAAAATCAGGAGCTTCCTATTCTGAATGTCTTTCTTGCTATAATAGGACATTGTAGGATGCACAGTATAGCATTAATATTTATTCTCATGAATAACATAACATTTCTTACCCAGTTTCAATTTTAAAGTTTTAGTGCCAAGATATATCTTACTATTTTAGTAATATCGTTCATACTGAAAATGACACATGGTAAATATTAGAATGGAACATGACCTCCTTATTGTAATGCGCAAAGTTTCAAAACATTCCTGTAATAATTAGATAGTGGCTGAGCTTGAGCGGGTTAAATTGAGGGGAAAATATGGTAAGAGTGCATGAAAAGTGGGTAAAATAAACAGGATAATAGGATATCCTCTGCTGTTTGTTCCAGTAGCAGTCAGGAGAAATATGGCGAGGTGGGCGGGTTTAAGTGGCATGTCGCTGCAGCATGGAGATGTCATACCTGCTCAAGTGGCAAAAAAGATGCCCGTTTTCTCAGCTCGATAGCTTCTCAGAGTGGCGGGAACGACCGAGACTAGTAGAAAGCGACTGCCGCGCCAGCATTGCTCTTGACACAATGACAAAAGGAGTGGGATTTCTAGCGAGAAGTGGCAGTCGCTCAGCCGATCAATAACACCATCACCTGGCCTTGGAGACCCGCAACGAGATGTTTACCATCCAAATAACAGTCACTCCCGTCACCCAAGGTGCTTTGTGAAAAAACGGTGATATCTAAGAAAGCCTCATTTGTTCAATATTATGAGTCACGTCTTCATCTAGAAATGTTATATTATATATTAGAACTGGGGGTTACAGTACCTTTACCTCTGGTGGGTACCTCTGGTGTTCAATATTATGAGTCACGTCTCCATCTAGAATGTTATATTATATATTAGAACTGGTGTAACAGTACCTGTGTCTCTGGTGGATATATAGAACCAACATTTGACTGATCAGTCAAATACGTTCATCTATTTTAATCAATGAATGTTTTTACCTTGGAGAGGTAACATTTCTTCAATATCCTGACACACTCTTATCTAGAAATGTAGTTATGCCTTGGAAATTTCCATTATACCTAGTTACTCTAATATAACTGAGCTGTTGTTACTAATAGGAATGTTCCAATTCTTCAATACATGAGTCACTCTTATTAAGAAATATTGCTATCTGGAAAGTCATATTTCTTTAACATCCTTCGAATTTCCCAGGAAAGTGCTGGGATTGCCAAGCTGTCTCAAAGAGTCAACCTTAAGGCCTATCAATATTACACTTTCAATAATATTGGATGCAATACTTAGGGGCAGTATTTTTCTCTTAAAGGTTTTGAATATTGCGTTTCTACATTTTGTGCTTTCAAAAATACTTAATGATAAATCGTACTGTTAGGAGGGTGTCTAGGAGAGCTGGGATAAAACGGCATATGCACACTGCTGTCGATATTGGAATATGCTTGGAGTCAACGAGCAAAACTTATGTATTTATGATGTAGGGGGAAGGTGCTAGAGGATCTTACATCATGTAAGTATTGACAGATGTGTCAGCTTGGGTGCTATTGGGATCAGTAAAGCTACTATCCTGTATGAGTGTGAGTGCTTGCCATGCTTTATCTAGTAGCAAGCAGAAGCACTTAGCCTCCTCCTTGTCTGCACTGCTCAGGATGCATACAAGCTGGAAGATGATTGTCTCAGAAATTTTGTTCCAATGTAGCTGAGACTTCCTTAGAAATTCTGGCCCTTTTCTTGCATTATCTTAGGAATAACTTGATGTCCCACACTGGAATCTATCTCAGTACTGAAGACTCATATACTTAGAAAATGATGGTCTTGGAGAATTTGTACCAATGTAGCGGAGACTTCCTTAGTAATTCTGGCCCTTTTCTTGCATTATCTTAGGAATAACTTGATGTCCCACACTGGAATCTATCTCAGTACTGAAGACTCATATACTTAGAAAATGATGGTCTTGGAGAATTTGTACCAATGTAGCCGAGACTTCCTTAGAAATTCTGGCCAGTTTCTTGCATTATCTTAGGAATAACTTGATAACTTGCATGATCCTCAATATTTTGGATATAAACCTAGAATCTAAAGAATAAATTCACAAACTACTGGAGAGGCATTTGTTGATTGGATATTAGCAACACTATATATACTCCTTCAAAAAAATCCATGATAATTGCAAGGTTTAAGGGTTTATAGATGGCACCAAAATTGTCAGGGGGGTTTAGCCACTACATGCATGAATGGGTTGCCTAGTTTGTAGTGAGTGCATTCCTGAAATACAGGGAAAGGTAGCTTTTTAAATACTCAATTATTCATATGCTTTCAGTACTGTAGGTTATTCCTTTTAAAGCCATTTGACTTGAACCATGGGAAGTATGAATAAAAGATGGTTCTGCCACACAGAAACTAATAGCCATGCATAATCTTTGCTCCCCATGCGCTTCCAACTTATAAGTTTCAAGGCCATTTTACTTAAAACACAGGAAGTATGAATAAAATATGGTTCTGCCACACAAAAACAAATCGCCATGCTCAATCCCGGCTCCCCATGTGGTCCCAACCTATTATAAGTTTCAAGACCATTTTATTTAAAACACAGGAAGTATGAATAAAATATGGTTCTGCCAGACAAAAACAAATCGCCATGCTCAATCCCGGCTCCCCATGTGGTCCCAACCTATTATAAGTTTCAAGACCATTTTATTTAAAACACAGGAAGTATAAATAAAATATGGTTCTGCCACACAAAAACAAATCGCCATGCTCATTCCCGGCTCCCCATGTGGTCCCAACCTATTATAAGTTTCAAGACCATTTTACTTAAAACACAGGAAGTATGAATAAAATATGGTTCTACCACACTGAGATAAAATAGCTGGGCCCACTCTCAGCTTCCTATGTAGTATCAACCTTTTGTAAGTTTTGAGGCTAATTTTACTAAATCTCAGTAACATTTAGTTTAGTGCTAAGTGCTCGTAGTAGAAAGGCCAAACACAAAAAATTGTTAGTTGTGAAAAATCATAATTAATAAAAAGTGTCCGATATTACTGAGAATTTACAGTATTTGGGTTAGCATGATTAAGGGTAAAAAAATTGTCCTACCACACAAATGTGAATGGCAAACTAGACTCATTATGGCTCCCTTTTTTCCAAGGTAGACTATAAAAATAGTTAATAATCATAAACGTGTACATGCAGTTGATCTATTTAGAAAATGCATATGATCCATTAGTAATGTCCGTGCTTTGACATATCATTTGCTAGAAACTGGCATTTGTAGAAATCTCTGACCAGAATCCTTTCATGTCCTGATGTGTGTGACACACAAGGTTTAGGGCATCAAAATGACACACCCTGCTGGCCAGGGATCCGCCTGCAGCCATGGCCTAGTGATTACCATGCCTGGCTCCCAAGCATGAGGTTGCTGATTCAAGTCTCCGCTGGATCCCCATAATAGGTTGGCTTGGTCGCTATATATAAATGTGTGGCATTGTGGAGGACCGTCTATGGTCCTCCTGCAACTGGAAGATCCCTTAGTATTAATTATTTGAATTTTAAGAATTTTAGGGAATTTCTTTCCGGTTCCAGGTTTTTATCTCATTGCGATATGACCTTAGCAGTTGAAAGCGACGTAAAAACAATTCCTTTGTTTACCCTGATGACTAAGCTCCTGAGAGGTCATATGGAAAGGCATAAGGGACGTGAAACTTACCTAATGAGAAGCCCTTTAATCATCAGCCATTAAAAGGACTCTTTGTCTATAGGTCTTAGTCAAACATGATTTTTTAAAAGAGTAGAAAGTGAATTAAGATTATAAAATCTTGATTTGACCAGTGAGCAACAGAAATAAAAAAAATTCAAAAAAAAATATATTTTTTTTTATAAAATTCCAAATAAAATAATGTTCAACCGATTGCGTACCATGAAAAAAAGATACTTTTAGACCAAAGCATACTGGGTTTTATGGTAACAGGATTGCAAGCCTTGCTTTTTGAGGCAAACATGCTGCGAGTGGATGCCTATGGGATTTTCAAGCCTAAATGTCATATTAGTAATTGGACAAGACACAACATGAAGAGTAACATGAAAATCAGATTGGAGAAAAATCCAATAAATGGGGAAAACAACCTTGACAGCCAGCGACTGATTCCTGAGATTGAAGTAAATTGGTGTTGGTGTTTTTTCCGCACTCACCTTGGGCTGGATGTTGTTGAAGGTAAATCCGAGCAAAACATTTTATTTTTTTGATTCATATATTTTTATGTAAGTGTCAGGTGGTGTGGAATATGTAATATAAAATTGAGGGATATATTTTGATGGATTTGATTAGGAAACTTTGATTTAGATATGTTCATGATGCAAGATCTTTGATTGCGATACAATTCGGAATGCAGCATTGTAATTAAAGCTTGATGACTTTGTAAGTTGAAAAATTTGTTTGTGGTCACTCACATGGCAAATTCATTACTAGCTATGTGGCATCCAAGCAATCGACTTTTCAAGGAGAACTTCAAGCATGAATGGAATAAACCATTCATGCCTTGTGTTGTGATGAGTTCTGATGAATATTTTTCCGAATGAGTTCCTAAAAGGATGAAATTAGTTTGTATGTTGGTTTTAGCAGTATTGCGACAAGATAGAAACCCAGAACTGGGAATAAATTTCATTCTTCTTATGAATAGTTCCAATGGGTGTCTTAGTTGCAGAAGCACTATAAACAGCCCCCCACAACACCACACATTTCTATATAGCAACCTGGCCTAGCCGCTAATAGTTGGGGATGCTGCAGAGACTAGCCATCTTGGGCTTGGGAGTCAGGCATCATAAACGCTAGGTGACCGCAGATCCCTATGAAGTTCAGTGGTCACAGAGGTATTAGCAGAATGTTTTTGGACACTACAAGCATGAAAGTGTTAAAGAGGTCACCCTCTCTTAACCCAATAACACTCAGAGCAGCCAAAAGAGGCCTGACAATTTTGGAAATATTTCACTTACAAACGTATTTTCTTGAAAACATTTGAAGGAGAAATGTTGATCACAAGCCAAACAAGAACTCTCCTTCAAATATTTTGTGAATTTTTGCTTTATTCAAAAGATATTTTCAAAAGTATCAGAATAGCAGACAACACTTTCAGAGAAACTCTTGAGTGTGAATGGGTTAATGTGGCTGCCATGATTACCCATTCATTATATTATTACTGGTCCACCCATGAATAATACAGTGAAACCTATTATTACCTGACCCTTTGTCTAGAGAACTTGGCCTTAAATCAAGCCCAATAAGTGCCTGATGTGTGTATAACAAGATGGCAATGGTGACCTAATTGTATTGCAAAAGAATATTAAGGAAAGGATATTCAAATAATGTCAATAATTGTGCTTTTGATAGTAATGTATTAAAACATTTCATTTGCAAATTTTAAATGGATTTACATTATCACTTTTTAGAAATTGAATTGCTTGTTTAAATTCCTCTCATATCTTTCCAGGGAAAATATTCAGTACAGAAAATATCAACTTATTGAATGTCATCGATAATATTAGTTGTTTACTAATTCTTGTGTTTTCTGGCATCATAGTAATTCCTCAGTATATTAAAATTTGGTTTGCATGTCCTTACCTTATCAAAAGGAATCTGGAATTGTGAGGACTTCTTGGCATTTTCCAATTACATGTATATCCTGGGAATTCCTGGGTATTCCCAGCTACTATGGAAAATGTGGGGCTCAGATATCAATATTGTATTTATCGTATCACATTGTATCTGCAAGTCTTATTCAAATAGAAGCTTGGAATGCTAAGGATGTTCTTGGATTTTGGAAAATGTGGGGCTCACATGTAAGAAATATCAATATCGTATTAATTGTATCACATTGTATCCGCAAATCGTATTTAAAAAGTAGCTTGGAGGTTAGGACGCTGAGGAAGTCCTTGGATTTTCCTGGGTAAATCCCACGATTTCCATGGAAGTCTTAGGTACATTTGGTAAGTTTGTGAGGCTCTTGCATCCTCTAAGGCTGCTCACAAAGAGAGCACCTGTTTGTATTCCACTTTGTATTAGAGACTTACAGGTATAGAAGAGTGATGCATGGGGAATCGGTGTGAAGTGTGTTCTGAACCTCCAGGGAGGACATTCTTACCTGATTTTACCCGAGGTAGGAATTGGGAATTCTCGTTCCGTGATCTGTCATTGCCATGTTGCAGCTGTAGTCAAGTATATCCCTATCTGACTCTTAGTGGTAGCTTCAATAAATCACTAGATTTGGTGTCTTATTTCAAGTGATAAATCAGAGAACAATTCCTTATAATTCAAAAGATCAGTATGATCGCTTATCATAATCTATAAATCAATATCTTTATCCATTTTGCCACTCTGGAAATAGTTGGCCCGTATCACATTGTATCAGCACATCTTATTGGAGCTTAGAATGCCAAGGAAGTCCTGGGATTTTCCTAGGTAAATCCCAAGATATCATTGGAAGTCTCAGGTACATTTGGTAAGTTCTTGAGGCTCTTGCATCCTCAAAAGCTGCTCACAGAGAGAGCACCTGCTTTTATTTTACTTTGTATTTGAGACTTGCTGGTATATATATATATATATATATATATATATATATATATATATATATATATATATATTAGCTGCAATATGGCTGAAAAAGTGGCGAAAATCTAAAGATAGGTACCTGAAAATACCACTGCTTTGGTTTGAGTTCTGGCCTTGGCATGCAAGAAAGTTGCCAGTGACTTAGGGTTAGACAGTGGTTTGTAACAAGTAAGTGGTTTCCTCCACCAGTTACAACGGGCTAGTCATGGCATTGCCACATATGGGCGAAAAAGTGACATTAATCAAAATGCCAAATTCCAAATAACAGCCACTGGGTATTAATAGTAATTTCCAGGTGCCACTTAATTAAACTTTGGCTGCAATCCAGTCTAGCTCCAAGTTGCATTTGAGAATACCAGCACTGAAGGGGCGGCCAAATTTGTAAATTCCTTTCTTCCATGAAGGTGATTTGATGATGAGTGTCTGAGACGGTATCCGGCAGCGAGGTCTTTGATGGGCATTGTGTGCAAGGTGGTGATTAGTATTGGACGGAATGATGATCAGTTGGCATCTGTGTGAGCAGGGCGCCCGGATCATTAACCTATTAGCACTCAGACTTTCTCTAGAAAGTATCGTCTGCTTCTCTCATATTTTCGAAAATAACTTTTGAATAAAGTGAAAGTTCAAAAAGAAGTTGAGGGGTAGTTGTTGTTTGCCTTCTGATAAACATTTCTCCTTCAAATGTTTCAAAGAAAATGCTTTTGTAAGTTAAATATATTCAAAATCATCAGGCCTCTTTTGGCCGCTCTGAGCATTAATGGGTTAATTGTCTCGGAAGGCGTTCACCCCCATACGCCCACCATATAATGGCAGATATATGGTAATGGTCAAGCGATCAACAGCGTACTTGGATAAATATCAAAATGATAGATCAGAGTTATTTAATGTCATTATTCCAGGTCATAGTAACATGATCCAGGGATTGTCTTGATTATCCAAATTTAGCTGACTGTAGGTTGAAACTAATTGGTTAATTTAGATTTTTCTGATTCATTTAATGACAGTAGTCATCTCAAATGTGGGTTTGAAAAAGTAAATTTTAAGGATAATAGATTTTTGAGTGAAAATCTCTGAATGAGACTTGAACAGTTGGAGTAATAATGGTCACCAATGAAATTTCAGGTTTTTGCCAATCTCAATCTTTGTCTATTCCATTGAACGATCAATACTTAAAGATATGTCTACCCTGAAAAATAGATCTCTTGGCTAATCATGCATTCATCATATATCTGTATGAAACATCATTATAAGAAAAATATATATAATTTCTATTGTGCAAACCATGAAGGGTTCTAGAAACCTGTTTACAAGGTGGTCATATGTACATAATTAGAAAGCTGGCATTCACTTCAAAGAATAGTCACTTAAATGTAGATTAATTCCCAAAGTAGGACTTTTTCATACAACAGTTAACCAAGATCTTCCTGTCCTCAAGTCACTGACAACTTCTTTCTCTCTCTTGCCATGAGCCATATGAAAAGGCCAACAAAGAACGTCCCCTCTTCCAGCAGACTGTCACTTGTAGGTCAGGTAAGCGCTCAGGTTGGGGTGAGCATCTGTTCGGAGAAGAATAGCACGTTGGGGAACACCTCTTAGCTTCTCTGAAGAAGCCATAAACCCTCATTACTGAGAGGCCTGGAGCAGACTGCCAATTTCCCAGCATCATCATTTGTACAAGTTGTAATGTAATAAATCATGGCTTATGTATGCACTTTGCAATCCTCCTGCGACCAATCAGAGTTCAAAGGGGTCTGCCTGGGAAGTCGTAAAAGTATTGGCTGATCTCTGAACTTACCATTTGAATTGCCTCGCAAGGGCCGTCTCAAAGCAGCCTTCAAATCCTTTAGAAACATCCAACAAGTATTTTGCTGAGAAATTTCTGAATGTGCCATTTTGAATAACTCATTTATATGTGCATATTAGGCACTTATAAAGATACATACTAGGTACTTATTAAAGATACCATGTAATTCACTAAAAAGGATTACACATAAAACTATGTTCGTCCTGGTAAATAATTTGTGAAATAATTTGTCACATTTCCGGCACCAATAAGTCTTAGCCATGTGACCTTTTAGTGTGAGAATTGATGCTAATTTGAAATTCCAGCTTTAATCTTTAATAGAGTAGGACTGATTCTGGCTCACATTACACGTGCAGGTAATATAGCAGTGCATTAGTGGCTGATCCCTCAAGCAATAGAGGTCATCTAGTGCAGATTGTTCTCTTAGGGTCAAAACATTCAGAAAGTAGTTCAAAGACAATGAAAGTTCCTACTACTGCAGTGCTACAACTTCTACTACTTTTACTAATGCTGCTGCTACTACTACTGCTGCTGCTCCTACTGCTTCTGCTGCTATTACTACTACTACTACTACTACTACTACTACTACTACTACTACTACTACTACTACTACTACTACTACTCCTACTACTACTACTACTACTACTAGTGCTGCTGCTTCTGCTGCTGCTATTGTCCGCTAAATTCTTTCCCACCCTTGAAGTGATTTCTGCTTTGCCATTTAGACTTTTCTTTTAGTGTCTATTACAGTTCATGGGACCACTAGGCCATTACAGTGATTATATTGATCAAGTGATAGAGGGCAAGACATGATAAGCTCTCCTGAAATCACTTTATCCTGAAGTTCTTAACACATCATACATTAATGCATGTGCCTATAATTGAATTTACTGTTCAAGCTGAGCAGAAATCAATTGCAACCACCTGTAACAACACCAACAATAGAAGCTTTTTACAATATTATTGCTTTTAGGATTTGACATTATGGTTTGTTTTTATATTCAAACAATTATATATTTCATCAAATATTATTCCCGTAGCTGCTATCAATCATGATCGAGAATTTGCTACACAGGTAAAAGTTGACGGGACCATATGGGCCCGTAACGGGCCTGTGTCCAAACGGGCCCATTACGGGCCCGTTATTCGATCCCTCAATATATCGACATTTCACCGCTTGAAAACCTGCAACGGTCCCATTGTTTTTATTAGTTTTACGGGCCTGTTATAACGGGCCCGTAACGGGCTCATAACGGACCCGTAACGGGCCCATTATAACGAGCCTGTTATGGGCCCGTTATAACAGGTCCTGAGCCCGTTAAAATAATTAGGCCTGTTTGAGGCTACAACACAAACAGGTTAGGTGCTAATGGCTAGCAATTAGCTTATGTCTCAGTTATTCAATGTCCGACCATAAATGATCTTTAAAACTAATATGTGACCGTTCATGAGTTCTTCTCGCGTTGGTTTCTATTATCATTACCGGGCCTTTTAGTAGTGGTGATAAGTAGGTCATTAAAGACGTCATTAGCAGACTATTAAGGCAAGAATTCATACCAGTTTTGCCTCAACCTTTAGCACCCTATCATTCAAACCTTTGCCGAAATAATACTAGGATAATACTAGGATAATACTAGGAAGATCCCAGGAACTGGTAGGTCTTCCAATTTTTGGAAAAGGGTCTGATTGACAATCAATTATATTTTTTTTGAAGAATTACTATTCTATTTCACCATGAGAGGGCAGGACTTCAAAGAGTCAAACTTAGTCAATAACCAAAAAAAAGGTGATAAATTGCCGTTTTTATGAACATAAGGTACATGCAATGGTTACGCTGGTTGTGACTATTCTCTTTTCAAAAGCTAAACCACGTCCTATTAAGAAATCAGCCGAACAGAAACACCTAGATGAGGCAAAAACTACAATTCAAAAAAAGAAATGGTGTGATCGAAAAGATGTTTTTTATTGACTTCACAGCTTGACTTGTCTAGTCCGCAGACTATGAGAAATGAACAGTTTTTCCTTTGACCTTTCTATTGCCTTAACCGAAAGCTCTTTCCTCTGACTGGTGTTCCTGAATTACTCCTACTGGATATTGCCTTTTGATGAGGTGCTAAAGTATTGATTTGAGAAGCAGTCAGGATCAGTAATAATTGATTAAGGGGATTTTCTTTGTAAGATAAATTGTGTGAGGGGAGGGTATTGGGGTTGCCTTGTGGGCTAATGGGGGTAGGAGAGCTTCCCGGCTGTGAGTGCTATGATAAGTGAGACGGAGTGATTTTGTAATTGTACTGTATTGATGTGGGAGGTGTTCTTCGTCCTCTGACTGATAGCCGCCCTGTATCGCCTGATAGATGTTCTAGGAGTGATTTTGTAATTGTACTGTATTGATGCGGGAGGTGTTCGTCCTCTGACTGATAGCCGCCCTGTATCGCCTGATAGATGTTCTAGGAGTGATTTTGTAATTGTACTGTATTGATGTGGGAGGTGTTCTTCGTCCTCTGACTGATAGCCACCCTGTATCGCCTGATAGATGTTCTAGGAGTGATTTTGTAATTGTACTGTATTGATGTGGGAGGTGTTCTTCGTCCTATGACTGATAGCCACCCTGTATCGCCTGATAGATGTTCTAGGAGTGATTTTGTAATTGTACTGTATTGATGTGGGAGGTGTTCTACGTCCTATGACTGATAGCCACCCTGTATTGCCTGATAGATGTTCTAGGAGTGATTTTGTAATTGTACTGTATTGATGTGGGAGGTGTTCTTCATCCTATGACTGATAGCCGCCCTGTATCGCCTGATAGATGTTCTAGGAGTGATTTTGTAATTGTACTGTATTGATGTGGGAGGTGTTCTTCGTCCTATGACTGATAGCCACCCTGAATTGCCTGATAGATGTTCTAGGAGTGATTTTGTAATTGTACTGTATTGATGTGGGAGGTGTTCTTCGTTCTATGACTGATAGCCACCCTGTATCGCCTGATAGATGTTCTAGGAGTGATTTTGTAATTGTACTGTATTGATGTGGGAGGTGTTCTACGTCCTATGACTGATAGCCGCCCTGTATCGCCTGATAGATGTTCTAGGAGTGATTTTGTAAGTGTACTGTATTGATGTGGGAGGTGTTCTACGTCCTATGACTGATAGCCGCCCTGTATCGCCGGATAGATGTTCTAGGAGTGATTTTGTAAGTGTACTGTATTGATGTGGGAGGTGTTCTTCGTCCTCTGACTGATAGCCACCCTGTATCGCCTGATAGATGTTCTAGGAGTGATTTTGTAATTGTACTGTATTGATGTGGGAGGTGTTCTTCGTCCTATGACTGATAGCCGCCCTGTATCGCCTGATAGATGTTCTAGGAGTGATTTTGTAATTGTACTGTATTGATGTGGGAGGTGTTCTTCGTTCTCTGACTGATAGCCACCCTGTATTGCCTGATAGATGTTCTAGGAGTGATTTTGTAATTGTACTGTATTGATGTGGGAGGTGTTCTTCGTCCTATGACTGATAGCCGCCCTGTATCGCCTGATAGATGTTCTAGGAGTGATTTTGTAATTGTACTGTATTGATGTGGGAGGTGTTCTTCGTCCTATGACTGATAGCCGCCCTGTATCGCCTGATAGATGTTCTAGGAGTGATTTTGTAATTGTGCTGTACTGATGTGGGAGGTGTTCTTCGTCCTATGACTGATAGCCGCCCTGTATCGCCTGATAGATGTTCTAGGAGTGATTTTGTAATTGTACTGTATTGATGTGGGAGGTGTTCTTCGTCCTATGACTGATAGCCACCCTGTATTGCCTGATAGATGTTCTAGGAGTGATTTTGTAATTGTACTGTATTGATGTGGGAGGTGTTCTTCGTTCTATGACTGATAGCCACCCTGTATCGCCTGATAGATGTTCTAGGAGTGATTTTGTAATTGTACTGTATTGATGCGGGAGGTGTTCGTCCTATGACTGATAGCCACCCTGTATCGCCTGATAGATGTTCTAGGAGTGATTTTGTAATTGTACTGTATTGATGTGGGAGGTGTTCTTCGTCCTATGACTGATAGCCACCCTGTATCGCCTGATAGATGTTCTAGGAGTGATTTTGTAATTGTACTGTATTGATGCGGGAGGTGTTCGTCCTCTGACTGATAGCCACCCTGTATCGCCTGATAGATGTTCTAGGAGTGATTTTGTAATTGTACTGTATTGATGTGGGAGGTGTTCTACGTCCTCTGACTGATAGCCGCCCTGTATCGCCTGATAGATGTTCTAGGAGTGATTTTGTAATTGTACTGTATTGATGTGGGAGGTGTTCTTCGTCCTCTGACTGATAGCCACCCTGTATCGCCTGATAGATGTTCTAGGAGTGATTTTGTAATTGTACTGTATTGATGTGGGAGGTGTTCTTCGTCCTATGACTGATAGCCACCCTGTATCGCCTGATAGATGTTCTAGGAGTGATTTTGTAATTGTACTGTATTGATGTGGGAGGTGTTCTTCGTCCTATGACTGATAGCCGAACCGTATCGCCTGATAGATGTTCTCGCTGCCGAAGTCATTAAGCGACAAACCTTGCTCATTAGTGGCCACCTGCAACATCTTAACCCTTGCTCTCCTTTCAACCAGCCCAATATTAGGGACAAGGGTGTATGGATGTTCGTACCATGGTTCATTTAAACCCTTACTGACACAATCAGACTCTCTGCAACGTATCAAGCCTTGCTTCAACCAATCAGAGCTAAGGCTATGTTCCTACTACCGGTTGCTTGCCCTGATGGCCGAGTGGTCTAAGGTATATTGCCACTGACTGTGCGCTGTCTCTCACCACTGCCTGGATTCAAATCCTAGCATGGGCATATGAGAAAGTTTACACTTGGCACTCTGGTTTCCTCCACCACTTACAACTGGCTAGTCATGATTACCCAGCATTATCCTATGAATACCAGGATATTTTGAGTATTTAATATTTGCCCCCAGTTTCCATATGCTTTCTTAATGGTTTCTACTCATTCCTTGCCTTCAATCAATGGCCAACTAAATTGCCCGTCCCTCCCCTGTGAATTCCTTCTGATTGATTCGCAAAGTTAGCCCCCAGGCAGGTATGTAATGAAGAATTATACCTCAAGGGTGACGTTAGCACCATAATGACACCATCTGCTAGCCTCCCCTTTTCCCCATGGTGCTGCGTGACCCAGTTCATCAGAGAGTTTGTCGGAATAGGCGGGCCTGAAGCGATACCGCGCCGCCAGGTCGGAGGGAGCGCTGCCGGTGATTGGCCAAGATTTCATGGTTATTTTTCCTGGTGGCGTATAATGTTTATTGGAATGATTATTGGAATGATAAATGGTGCCCTCGTTAGTGATGAGGTAGATCTATCACCGGTGGTCCAGGGCGGAACCACTCAGCACTGGGAAGTCAAAGTACAGTGATTTAGTGGTGGTCATGGTAGGGGCAGTGTAAAAGCTCTACCAGCACCAGGCAATCAACCACCTTTCTTTACCTAATGTAGCGCAGATTTCAATTCCTAGAAAATCCTGGGATTTTCCTGAGTTTATTCTAGGAATTCTTTGGCATTCCCAGCTTCATTTGGTAAGGGTTTAAATTCCCTTACTTAATGTAGCTCAGACTTCCTAGGAAATCCTGGGATTTTCCTGAGTTTATTCTAGGAATTCTTTGGCATTCCCAGCTTCATTTGGTAAGGGTTTAAATTCCCTTACTTAATGTAGCTCAGACTTCCTAGGAAATCCTGGGATTTTTCTAGGTTTATTATCCTAGGAATTCTTTAGTATACAAAGCTTCATTTGGTAAGGGTTAGCCCCTAATCTCTTATCAACTGTCAGGGGACCTCCTCCATGGTTTAGTTGTCTTGCACATCCCTAGTCAATTACCAAATATTGCTGTTATGTTCACAGTTTTCACTTGTGTATTAACCAAATTATAACTGTATGGACAATTAAAGACCTAAGGTTTTCTCTTTTGATGAAAACATCATTTTTCAGACAACTTGAAGAAGAAATGTCAGGGAACTTGATAATAGCTATATAAATTTATATTTATTTATAAATTTCAAATTTTAAAGTCTGACCCATTTACTCATTAATCAGTTATGAAAGTCAGAATCTATGGTTTTTTTTTAAACTTATAAATTCAGCATCAATTTTCAAACTATTGGAAAGTGGGTGTCACATTGCTTCTTCCGATATTTCCCAAAAGATGCATGCTCTTTTCGGAAATGTTTATTTTATCCCCTGCTTTCGTGTTGAAAATAGCAGATGCGCAGTATTGATCTGGTGTACGTACCTACCTGGGACGATCTCCAGGTAATTCGCCCAATGAGGGTCTGGCATTGTAGTCGCCGTAATGAAGACCATTAGTTTGACATTGACTATTTCATCACTGGTAATGGGCGGTCATTAGGCTGGAGCCGGGTTTCCATTGTGCTCTTATGGGATTAGGTCCGCTGCTCATCCCCCGACCACTGAGAATAACGATGATTGTTATCACGCCAACACTGGTAGGGCTTAAAAGAATGGTGTTTCAGATCACAGGTGAGGAGATGTTCTGAAAGTAATGTCACACTTTTTTTTCTTTTGTTTTTTTGAATCTTTAAGTTATTTCTCCCTTTACATATTTGATCGATTGTCAGAAGCCAGATCCTATACCAAACGGACCTGTCATACCTTAAAAAAAAGAGATTTGAAACAAAGCAGAAATTCTCAATATATTTGAAAGAAAGTGGTAGATAAGGTTCTGATGAACATTTCTCCTTTAAATATTTTCTAAATATTGCTTTTGTGAGACAGATATCACCAAAACTTGTCAGGCTTTTTTTTTGGCTGCTACAGGCAGAATGGGTTAACCCTTATGCTGCTGATATCTAATTTTGCCAATACAAAATGATGCAAAAAAAAAATGAAAAATGACTAAAAACCTGGCACATGTGTACCTATCTGAGAGTACTCAGCGAGACCTGAGACCTATCCAATAAATACCAACATGACAGGGCTGAGATGGTCTTCAAAAATCTTCACATTTTTGTGCTTTGGACGAAAGTAGCCCTGTAGCATTGGAAGGGTTAATTTGCTATAAGTGTTAAGTATGGTGAGAGGAGCAGGTGATAGGATCTTTCCATTGGCCTTTACACAGGTGCTGATATTATGATAGTGATGGTGTGCACACAGGTCTAGGTAATGATGATGCTAAGAGGCTGGATGCTAGAGCATAAAGATAAAGGTAATGGTTAACCCATTAGCACTCAGAGCGGCCAAAACAGGCCTGACAATTTTTGAAATATTTCTCTAACAAAAGCGTTTTTTGAAAAATAGTTGAAAGTAGAAATGTTAAAGGGAAGTCAAACAACAACTCTCCTTCAAATATTTTGTAAACTTTTGCTTTATTCCCAAGTTATTTTGAAAAGTATGAAAGTAGCAGACGGTACTTTCTAGGGGATCTCTGAGTTTGAATGGGTTAATGAGGAGGCTACAGACAAGACTGAAGGATAAACCCATTCATACCTCTAGCGCCCGAGACTTCTTTACAATTTTACTGATATCTACTTAACATACACAATATTCAGGAAATATTCAAAGAGGACATGTTCAGAAATTTACTACCAAATTATTTTTGTACAAATGCCTTCTTTTAATTGTTACCCTGCACTGCTGATTTTTTTTCATCAAAAGGTGAATATTTGAAGATATTTGAAGATAAAATGTTCAGAAATTTACTACCAAATTATTTCTTTACATTTGCCATGTTTTAATTATCACCCTATATTGCTGATTTTTTTTCATCAAAAGGTGAATATTCGAATATAGTTTTTCTCATTACACCCCATTGTTTCACTGGACACTGAATGGAATTCCATAACTCAGTTATGGCCTCTAATTTTTTTGTCTCGGTCAACGATCCTATGGAGGTGAAGACAATGGCTGTTGAAGGTGAAATGCTATTGTCTCGTTAACAGGTAGCAATTAGCGTGGCAAGAGATGTAGGAGTGTGCGCTATAAATAGCCTAAATAACTACAGGTGAGATTGTTGTCAGGGGTGGAAGTGTCGGAGAGCCGGGTGGCAGCATCCGAAGGTGGAGTGGGTTATTTATTAAAGAGATCGCACATGAAATCCTCAACAGCTTGGCCCGCGACAGACGGCCGTGCTTTACCGTATACAATGTAATACATGATTCATCATGCTCCACTCTGACGTCAATGATACTTATAAACGGACAGTGTGTGGCTTTTTATAGCTCTATCTCTTGCGGCGGCGGGCTATTTTTAGAGCAGGGTTGATACTTGTTATGTAGATCAAACTGATCAAGTCGTCAGTAGAATCGTAAGGTGATCCGTGAGCAGGTGTAGGGAATGATGTCATATTGTAGCCCTCGGGTCTTGGATAACAAGACGTAATAAGTTCATCCCGTGCAGATTAACAGCTCTTATCATTTATCTTGTCATGTCTAGGCCGCAATTTGGCATAAAAAATGATAATAAACAAAATTCTAAATCCACCTTTAGTTAGACATAATTAGCATTTACCTGCATTTATGTAATATCAATGTCATTTTTAAAACAGTATCTAAAAAATCTAAGATTTGTCCACAAATTGTCCAAAAGTCCACAAATTGTGAGTATGACAATTGTTTTCACAGTAAGATAAGTGTTTTTTTGTCTTTCTTTTAAATATCTTTTTGATGTTTAAGCAGCAATTTTTACATTTGTAAATCTATTGCTATTAAGGTTATGGAAATATTACTAATTATTAACTTTTATAGTAAATCGTTGTCCCTTCTTTAAGATAAAAGTTTCTTTTGGGTTTTTAGAAAACAAAACTATTATCTTGATGTTCTTTGTCACTTATTAATAGGTATTAGATGAAACAGAGAAATCAGCTTCTGGTGTTGATATGATGCAGAAGAGATGATGATTATACATTAATTTTTTGTGCTGTGTTAAATTATCAAGATTTGTTACAGTCGATTGCCTCCTTAATTATACCACCTTGTCTTGGAAAGATGAATTGATACTCTGTCTGTGATTCATTAGAACAATTTATCCCAAGACTAATCACATTTATATCAATCATGTTGGCTTCGTTTGGGATTAACGAGAATGTTGGCATCACGATTTGGACAAAGATTGATGCTGTTTTTCCAGCCTGCACTGTCTCTAAGGGTTGTAGCATATTTCTACTGCTTGAGCATTAAATCAATAAAGGCAACATGGAATTCATCCTCTCCAATATAAACTTATTAAACCTTACCAAGTGTTATTGAGATCTTCTAGTAAATCTTTGAATTTGCGAAACTTTTTTCCCGAAGAGATTTTTGATTCTCAGGCCCAAATTTGCAACTTTATGAATTAACATTTCCTGGAAAATACTGATTTATCTCATTAGTATAGACTGATATTAAAATGTTCTACACCTAATTCAAACAACCAATTTCCATTTTAAGATTTTTCATGTTTTTAAATAAAGTCTCTGTGACAGAGCATTATATTCCCATCCAAGTATTGCCTAAAATTTGTTTTTATTAGGTGATCGTAAGGAACTGAATTACATTATTTTTGGTCCACTATAGAGTTCAATAACCCATTCATATCTGCAAAAAAAGCCTGGCTTTGGCAAGATCTCTTGGACAAAAGAACATTTTGAAAAAGATCTGAAGCGAAAAGAAATAAATCCTCAAACTACAACCATCCTACAATTATTTGCTTAAATATGATTTTTTATTCCAAAGTTATCAAATATTGAGACATTCAAAGTTTCAACAGAACCTTTATCCAAACCATTTGTAGCTTGCAAATCCTGATATATTTGATAGCATTATCAGAGAAATTCATGTTTATTCTTGGCTTTTTTGGTAACGGTTAGTAGGAATTGGGTTAAGCTGCTATTGGCGTAGCCGATCAGTTGCAGACACCCCTTAAATACCAAATGAATTAAGCTGGGAATATCAAGAAAGTTGTAGGGTAAACCTAGGAAAATCCCAGATCTATCTACAGAGATCGCCTGAGCTACATGAGTTAAGGGATTCAGTAGATATCTGCTGACTCTTCTAATCCTGCCAATCTGGGAACTGTAACACTATCTAGCTCTCTATGGCCTAGCGAATCCTCTGGACACAGAAAAACAATAGATGATAAATCCCTCTGTCAAAGGTACAGTATTGGAGATGATGAGATTGTGGTGTAGAACAAGCCAGGGGCTGGAGGGTAGCCGTCTGCATTAACAAGGTGGAGCTTTGGTTAGGCAGCGTGTAGTGGTTTAACGGATGAGATTTGGTGTACTTGATTGAGTTAGGGCTTCCATACCTCAGGGACGTGGCCAGAATTCATGACATCTACCTGTCAAAATTGACAAGTTTCTTGGAAAAAACTGCTTAAATTTGTATCTATTGAAAAATAACAATAAAGACCCTATTTAGTTAAATAATTTGTCCTACTTGAAATTGTATTATATATATTTTGGAGACTCTTTCTATTCATTACTGGTATCTTTAAGTTTTCTGTGACAAGTTGTCCTCCTTGGATTGTTTTTTTCAAAAGTGATATTCAACAACTTTATTTATTTATATAATACTTTATAATTTGGTCTGTTATAGGTTGTTCAAATTGAGATATGAATAATTTTGGAGTCGTTTTGAATATGTAGGCTATTCGTGACTGCTGTGAGCATTCAATGACTACAGGAGACTTTTGGATAAATAAACAAAAATGAAAATAGAAAAAAAGTTCTGTCCTCATCTCAACCAGAAACCTATTTTCTTTGTCCTGTTCTTACAACCTGATTCTGCCTTAATCCCGGGGCATGGAGAGATCAAATCATGATTGAGGGAGCGCCGTACAATCAGGTCCAATAATACTTGTATTTCCTGTCTCGGGGGTAAAGATCGAGACAGTTTCTCACCTATGCCACAGGTAGACCCAACTCTATGCTAATTTTGTTGCCAGCCCGGTAATTCCATCTCGGGATTCACCTCTCTTTTGACCTGCTGTAATACATTTGGTTAGGTCAATAACCTTGCCTGTGGCTTACAGCCCTAATACCAAGTGACTGGCACAGACCATGTGGCAAATGTTTGAATTGTCCTAGCATCATCCTAGAAATCCTATGGTTTCCCTAGTTGTATTTATATTAAGCGTATGTGAGATTTTATGTGACACATGTGTATGAAATTTACTTCGTAATAATCGTTTCTCATGTATATACATATATATATATATATATATATATATATATATATATATATATATATATATATATATATATATATATATATATATAAATATATATATATATATATAAACCATACATACTTCTAATGTTTTTCAAACATTTCTTTCATTAACAGGCATTTTTGTTTTTATCCTATTTAGTGAATAAGAAATATACCACCCATGCAACAAGCTAGGAATACCATGGAATTCTTATGATAAATGTAGGAGAATCCCATGATTTCCTAGAAGGTCAGAGCTATATTCCAATACCAAATGAAGCAAGGGATACCTAGGAATTCCTAGGATAAACCTAGGAGAATCCTATGAATTCCTAGGTCAGAGCTATATTCCAATACCAAATGAAGCAAGGGATACCTAGGAATTCCTAGGAGAATCCTATGATTTCCTAGGTCAGCTATATTCCAATACCAAATGAAGCAAGGGATACCTAGGAATTCCTAGGATAAACCTATGAGAATCCCATGATTTCCTAGGTCAGAGCTATATTCCTATACCAAATGAAGCAAGGGATACCTAGGAATTCCTAGGATAAACCTAGGAGAATCCCATGATTTCCTAGGTCAGAGCTATATTCCTATACCAAATGAAGCAAGGGATACCTAGGAATTCCTAGGATAAACCTAGGAGAATCCCATGATTTTCTAGGTCAGAGCTATATTCCTATACCAAATGAAGCAAGGGATACCTAGGAATTCCTAGGATAAACCTAGGAGAATCCCATGATTTCCTAGGTCAGGAAGCAAGGGATACCTAGGAATTCCTAGGATAAACCGAGGAGAATCCCATGATTTCCTAGGATAAGTCTTGGCTAGATTAGGTTTAGGATTCCAGCAGGAAGGGGTTAATGTTTCTCAAGATATCCAGATTCCTTTCTTACGTCTTAATGGAGTTTCTCCCAACTGTCATGATGATTTAGTTAGTCGTTGGTGAAGCTATCTCATCTGGTCAATCAGAGTATGGTCAGATGCATTATTCATGCCAACTCTACATACAGATTGGAAAGTAATAAGGTTTACATTGAAGCCGATGCTGCTCTATCTGATAGCAGATTTTGTGCGTGGGCGGTAAGGGCATAAGCTACTCTAACCTAGCTTGTAGTGGACAATATGGCCACAAATGACGAATGGATACAGGTTTTGATCCTATCTGGTGTATGCAGGCTTGTGTGTCATTGAAGGAATTTATGATTTAAAATTGCCCCAATGTACATGGAAAATTCTAGGAATTCCTAAGATGCTGCATAGATGTAATTAAACAATTTTCTAGGAAGTCTAAAGGTCCATATTGTAAGTTAAATTCAAAGCTTTTAGGATAATGTCAGAATTTTCTAGAAATTATCAGGTTTATATGATAATAGTGATGCAAAACAGGTACTTCACCATACTAACCCTTCCAATGCTGAGGCTACTTTCATCCAAAACATAAGAATGCAAATTTTCTTGAAAATCATCGAAACCCTGTCATGTTGGTATTCATTAGAAAGCTCTTGACGAGTACTCTCAGATGAGTACCCATTTTCCAGGGTTCCAGTCATTTTTCAGGATTTTTACATCATTTTGTATCAACCAAAGTAGCCACCAGCAGCATAAGGGCCAAATGTAAGTGGGAAAATCCAGGATTTCCTTGGGAAATGCAAAAAGAAAACTAAGATTCCCTTAGAAGTTTCACCCTTTCTAAATGTCGCCTAACCCTTGATAGAAACCCTGTAATTTCCTAATACCATCCCAGGGGCGCCTGTGCTTACCTATTTATTGCCATATTTGGTATTAGGGTCTAGGAATACCCAAAGGACTGAACAAAAATGCAATTAAAGGGAAGTCAATGGCATTCACGCTGTCGTGGCAAGGTGTCGATTGAGAGACGAGTAACCTAACATATTTTGCACTGGCTACTGCCTGCTAAATGAACAGGAATTGACTTGCAAGGAGAAGTCTAATAGAATTGGGCGCGTGTGCCATCACTTTATATCATGCTGTTAGGCCTAGAGGTGTTGGCGGACATTGAGATGTGCGGAGGGACCCTGAGCTTGTATCACGGCACCCCGCGGTGACAGCATGCTAAGTGTGTACACTTGTAAATACCTACTCAAATCTTGGCAGGCTAACTTTTACTTCCTTCGAATGGGCTCCAGTTTAATCAAGTTTGGCATGGAAGCTATTTGTCCTGTTGTAAAGTGTTGCAATGCTTCAATAGATAGCTTTTTAGGAGCTCAATGAAATGTGCAGAATGAATAGTTATGGTACTAACTGACTGTAGTGACGGACATAGTGAGATGAAAGGAATTGTTCATGATATCTTTATGCAATATATTTTCGGATTTTGAATATAAAAGAAACAGACTCAGATTAACTGAGGTATTTTATGTTGTATCTCAGTAGTCATTGAAATGAGATTGAATTTGGGGAAAATGTCGCTTTGAGAATCAAGCCAGTTTAGAGTAATTTTATACTTATTTCCACTATATAAATGCAATGGAATATGTTTACCATAATATTTTCTTCCATCTGAGGCTAGATTGTGTGTAAAACTAGTTATTGATTATGAGGTGATCCAGCACTTAACAAATGTACCTTAGACTTCCTAGGAAATCTGAAGATAATCCTAAGATATCATAGGAATTCCTTGGTATTCCCAGCTATATTTGGTAAGGGCAACTACTGTAACTCATCTTGATTCTACATTAGGATTTAAGATTTAGACTAAATAGTTGATTTCTGACCTTAAGTGGTGAATCAGGCAAGCTGTCTGGTGTGAAATGTGCTAGATTCTTTGGCTTTAGAAGAGGTGTCTAAACTTTTGTCATAATAAGTAGAGTAATTTGGTGATCATGAATTATTTTGTGCGACTTTCTTTGCTCAAAACTTTTCTTTAGGTAGGCTTCATGGCCGCTCTACATACATATATTAGCTTTACATACATATACTTCGGATACCAAAACTATGAGTTTCACCCCAATATGACAAGAAATCCCAGAATTTCTTCTTCTGTTCCTGCGCATAGAAAATTTACTTTTGTTGCCAGGAAAGTTATTCTTGTTGTGGGTTACAAATTAGAAATAGTGTATTTCGAATGGTGCACTAATTAAACCAGTATTTATGTAGGTACTAATGGATAACCACTAAGCCCTTATTAATTGCAAGACAAATATCAATACTGAACTAGGTGTCCCCAAATGCACTTATCATGTGACCATGAATTGTGAGTACATGTTATCATAGAACCCTGAACAGTCAATAATACAAGGATCCTTACACTATGCGAAAGACATATATAACCTATGCTAATCTACCTGGTAATTCTGAGAAAATCCTGGCATTCCCCTAAGATAATATTCTAGGAATTCCTTGGTATTTCAAGCTTTATTTGGTAAAGGTTAGCTTGAGGCGTATCTGTGTTTCCATGGCAATTGACATTTTTCACTTTGATAATGCAAGCGAGTCTATTTCTAAAAGGAGGCCATCCACACCATGAACTATAATTTCTGTCTCGTCAAAGTATTCATGCAAATATGCATTAGATTTATCATCATCAAAGCTGATCTAAACATTCCCAATCATTGCTGTAATTACGTATGTCACATAAAAAGTCTGTAATTCCACAACCCACTAAAAGTGTAATGAAATTATTAGGAGTGTTTTGACCAGAAAATTGCGATGGACGTTTGTAATTATTCCTAGAGGAAGAAGATTGAAGCTTAAAGGATCCTCTGAAAGCTTCAAGGGCATCTTGTTTATACAGGGAAGAGCATTGCCCTATTCATGTCTGGAGATTTTTATGACCAGTGTCATTTGGACCTGTTAATCTTTTGAAAATAACTTTGGAATAAAGATTAAATTCACAAAAAATTTGAAGGAGAATTGTAGATAGAGGTCAATGGAACAATTCTTATTCAAATATTTTGTGAATGATGCTTTTGTTAGAAAGATATCAGCAAAATTGTCAGTCGTTTTGGCTGCTACAGGCATGAATGGGTTAAGGGAGCGCTGTTATTTTCCTCCTGCCATTTGATACCATAACAGATTCTCAAGTCTGGCAGATTCATTGCACAGAAAACTTGGCAATAACCTTGTAGCAATCAAACTAACAGTGCCATCTAGCTTAATTACAAATTGCTCAGCCTCCAGCGTTAAAAACCTTATGTCCAAAAGCACTCTTATCATTGGCAGTAAAAAGAATGAGTCATTATTATGCTTATAAGCTGGGGGATAGTAAAAACAATGTCTCAATGCCTCCCTCCATCGTTAGCACTAAAAAAAGGACTAGCTGACATTGGAAAATATTTTTCGCAAAAAAAATATGAAAGGATTTTAGAGAAAACGCTCATCAAAATCATACAAACAATTTGAAATATTTAATACTTATGTCATTACCTTGCAATTCATTATTCAACTATCTAGGATCTGTATTTTATTAATCTGGGCGATTTTGTTGATTACTCGATTCAAACCTCCTCCATGCCTGCTTATACAGTTAATACAATTTATAATGCATTCATGATAAACATATATTGACCACCATATATTGTTCACTATAATTGTTCAATTTCTCTCAAGATTTTTCGCACTTTATCTTTAACTGCACAGAAGCATGCTGATAAGAGAAAAAGAGTCATCACAGCTTCTTAACCCTTCCAATGCAAAGGCTTCTTTCGTTCAATGCACAAGAACACAAAGATTTTTGAAAAACATCTAAACCCTGTCATATTGGTACTCATTGGAAAGCTCTTGCCGAGTACTCTCAGATGAGTACCCATTTGCTAGGGTTTCGGTGATTTTTCAGCTTTTTTGCTTCATTTTGTATTAGCCAAATTAGCCACCAGCAGCACAAGGGTTAAAGATACAAGATCAGCATGTGCCAATATGTAGAAGCTGATCCTCAGAATGTCAATTTTAACACATTGTAATTCTAACCCCCTCTGGCAGCAAACAATTTGGCTCATCTTGCAGAAGCCTTTGATATTTTATCTTAGATATCCAACTCTTCAGATCTTCATTATGTGGTGGCTTCATCTATAAATCAGTGTCCTTTATTCAAAAGAGCGTCGACCACAAAAAAAATGTTCATTTTTTTTTCGTCGAGATTGCTTCGTATTAAATGTGAAATGATTTCTAAAAATAGTCTGGTCAAAAATATTTCATCAAAATGAGTCATCTGCACTACAGGTGTTAAAAGTTGAAAGTTAGAAAGATATAAAATGTTTTCTCGGAAATGACAGTGATGACTTAGTAGCGATAATATGGCCATAAAAACAAGCCTTAATTGGCTTATTCATAGGACTTTACTGGTCACTTATGACCACTAGATTCAATTATCTACTGATAGGTCATGCTTTTCTTGACTGTATGGGATTTGACCAGATCCACCGCAGCAGAAGCTGCAAGGATAACAAATGCACTGACTGTCACTAATGACCTACAGGGATTTTATGACATGTTTTTCCAGCTCTGTGCATCGGACGTGAATTCATTTTGTCCTCTGAGAGGAAATGAGAGATTTGCCGGGAATGACAATGCTGATCATTGATAATCTCAACACTGCATGCCTAACCTCCTCCTCCTCTTCTTCTTTTGTTTCTCCTCCTTCTACTCCCCATACTGCTCATCCTTCTCCTACTCCTCATCATTCTCCTACCCCTCCTCCTTCTACTCCTCCATCTACCCCTCCTACTCCTAATCCTTCTCCTACTTCTCCTACTCCTCCTTCTACCCCTTCTCCTAATCCTCATTCTTCTCCTTACCCCTCCTCCTACTCCTAATCCTTCTCCTACTTCTTCTACTTCTCCTTCCCCTACTCCTCATCCTTCTACTCCTCATCCTTCTCCTACCTCTCCTTCTCCTACCTCTCCTTCTACTCTATATATGTATCTGTGTAAATATGTAGTCAATTTGTAATTAATTTCAATTATTTTATCATTTGAGTTTTGAACGTATTAAAAATTTGAAATTGCCTGTCAAAGAAGTCAAGAATGTTTTCTACTTGCCTGGTTATCATTTTTACTTGTCATGACAAGTCAAGGCAAGCGCAGCTCTCTTTCGGTGTGTGCTGTATACATATACTTCCTTATGTCATTCTTACATCTCCTTTTCTGTTTTTCAGGTACGTATACATTCCACTGACAATGCGAGAAAGGTAGGAGATATCCTAAATTACCACAAAACAGCATAAAGATAAAAAGATATTGTATACATTCTTAGCTGAGCTAATATTATTCAGAAATGATATTTTAAGGTTATTTTCATGTCTCAATTGAAGTTGAATTCAATTAACCAATTCCATCCATTTTTCTTCTTCATTGACTAAGTGAGAGAGAGAGGGAGAGAGAGAGAGAGAGAGAGAGAGAGAGAGAGAGAGAGAGAGAGAGAGAGAGAGAGAGAGAGAGAGAGAGAGAGAGAGAGAGAGAGAGAGCTCTTAATTCACACATGTTGCCTCTGCAATAGAAATTCCAGGCTGACTATGTACTCCATTCACAGAAAGTATGATAATGATGTTATGTGTGGATGGTGGGCATTATAACATTACAATATTTGTCACTCAATTGAAGAATCAGGTTAATGCCTTGGTTTACTATTCATAACCTTTATAATGTATTAATGAACTGTAGGGACCATAATATTCATGGAATCAACTTTATGATTCTCCCATGGTAGATATATACATGTTCATATAACTCACATACCTACTCTACCTACCATAAACAAGCCATGATGAATTAGGTTTATCAGCTGTAAATGAACACATGAGCAGTCATATTATTCATATTATTCAAATATTTTGTGAATTTATGCTTTATTCCAAAGTTATCTCTGAAAGTTTCAAACTGAAAGTTTCACTAGTTAAGATCTCCATAAGGCATGAATAGGTCAATCAAACTGGCTGCTCTTGAGTGCTCGGTAGGGTTACAGCCTGCCTCCCAGGCTATATTTAAATGTCATCCCTTGTGGACAGATGGCACTGCGGCATACTAGGAGGGTAGTTGGAAATACAACCATTACAACCCCCTCGTGTGGCAATTGTGTGAACTAAATCATCAAAAGTAGGCCACAAGTCCCATACATTGATGTATAAAATAAGTAGAAGAGTAAAGCCTAGTAGCTAGGCTAGGTATAGTAGGGGTATTGAACATTGCAGCGTTGTCAGTTGCTGTCCTGCAGAAGATGGGGACAATTAGCATTCCCGTGTTGCTGGTAATTCCACTCTGTTTCCTGTCATGTCCTGATTGGTTCTCTCTCACTTTACAGATAAACTCGTCTGGCTATAAACCACAACATTAAAATCACTTGCTGGCTTGCTGCAACTGGGCCAATTTGTATGGAATTTCCATTTTTGTTCACCTTTTTTGCCATATTGCGGCGAAGTTGTGATTATAGCCAGTTGTAAATGGTGGAGTAAACTGGAGTACCCAGCGAAAACCACCGTCTAACCCCAAGTCATTGGCAACTTTCTCACATGCCCTGGCTGGAACATTTATATGTACTACCTGCCACACCTGCCTGACTATGTTGGTGCATACATGAATGGGTTGAAAAAACTCAAACTAATGCAGATTATATGTATTACTTAATAAATTAGAATCAGATGAATGTTTTGAGACAATTATGAATTAGTACTGAGTATTATAGAGGTAATTGTTTCATGTAAAAACCTTTAATCCTGTTATTTTTATCATCATTTATAACCTTAGAGTTTCTTTAACTTATACTTAACTTAGTGCTTGAGACTTTGCATGGGGGGGGGGGGGGAGGGGTGGTAAACAAAGATCTTAAAAAGTTAGTTGTCTTAATCGGTATGCTAAGCCCACAGCGCACCTGGAAAGAAGCCTCCGGTAATTCTCTAAAGAGCGCGAGTGACAATGAAACAGATGGGACTGGTGTGCGGCTGTGCTAGTACATGCAGGCATCTGTCAACAGAGGATTTAAGGGTAACCGAATTATCACGTCCCTTGTATGAGTACCCAAATCCCAGGTGTGAGGCAGCGACATGTGGTACATTTATTAACCATGATGTAATGCATCTCTTAGGGAATTCTGCTACAAAATAAACAGCTGTACTCTCTTGTCTCCTCCTTGTGCTTTGTGTGATGGCTTAATCTTTTGTGTGTTTACAAACTACAAGATGAATTGGGCAAAGCTACTTGGTAGGACTACAGATACACAAAAAATTTATATATATATATATATATATATATATATATATATATATATATATATATATATATATATATATATATATATATATATATATATATATATATATATATATATATATATACATACATACATACATACATACAAACATACATACATACATACATACATATATATTCATATATATGTGTGTGTGTGATAGGTATATGTATGTGCATGTGTGTGTAACATGAATACTAAAATACATAGAATAATGGGGGTATCAACATATTATGTTTAACCAAGTAAATAAGCCTTGGGAAATTCAATACAGGTTATTTTATATAATTGAATGAATTCCTTTTTTTTTTGGTTGCTTATTCCTGTATGATTGATGGCACCACTCAGTCTTGAAGCACGCTCCTTCCTCCGAACATCTCAGGTAATTCGACTGATTGTCGCCATCCCTAATTGTGCATGATCAAATACCAGGAGACATCCTTTGAAGCAGGAACCGATGCTAGTGTTACCAGTGACATTTACTTTCTGCAGCAGCTGTCTGGTTTTGGTGTCGGTTTTCCTCTTTTCTGATTCGCAAAATCTTGTTGCTATGGTTATTTATGTTTTGCTGTCACATTGACGCCATCAGACAGTAGATGCTCGCAGGAAATGCCCACGATGAAAAGAACGAGATGACTGGCTGTGTGGTAGGCCGCTGTAAAAGGTACACAACCTGTCATAGCATTTGTCTATGGTATATCAACCCATTCGTTAAAGGTCTTCTTGATGAGTGTCGTCTGCACCTGTCATACTTATGAAAATAACTTTGGAATTAAGCATAAATTCAAAAACTATTTGATGGAGAGTTTTAGTTGGAGTTCAGATGAACAATTTTCCTTTGAATATATTCTATATATTGCTTTTGTTAGAGAAATATCACCAAAATTGCCAGGTAGTTTTTGGCTGCTACAGGCATGAAAGGGTTAACTCATTCATCACTACAGCTGAAAAAGGACCTGACTTTTTTGGTGGTACTTTTATAATAGAGGAATATTTAGGAATATATTTGAAGGAGAGGCGTTTGTTTCACCGCCCTGAATAACTTCTCTTCCAATATTTCAAAAAATGGTCTTCGATATCTTGATTTTTTTTTCGAAAAAAAAATTGTAGCATTCATGCAAAATGCTACAGCAGGAACTCATGGCTTGAATGGGTTGATACATTCAGGCAGCTAGATCATAGAAGCAGGTGAATGTTAGACGTCAGATTCGTAGCACACCAAAGATTTTTCCCGGAAATAATGCTGTCAACTTTACACCTGTTTTCTTCTCATTCATCTTGCTAACATCAAAGAACCACTGTGGCCTATGTGGTGATTCTATAGAGAACTAAGGCATGTGCTCTTTAGGATTCAATGCACTGTGACCTTTTCTCGCCTAGAGTTCACGTCACAAAGATTATGATACTAAATTTAGAATAAAGCATAGATTGGGCAACTATTTAACCCTTTACAATGCTGAGGCTACTTTCGTCCAAGTACAAGAACGCAAAGATTTCTGAAAATCATCAAAACCCTGTCATGTTGGTAATCATTAGAAAGCCCTCGCTGAGTCCTCTCATATGAGTACCCATTTGCCTTGGTTTCTGTCATTTTCAGGTTTTTTCGCATCATTTTGTTTTGACCGAATTAGCCACAAGCAACCTAAGGGTTAAAGGGTAGCAGTAGGGGAATCGGCTCTGGGTAACATTTCCCCTTGAAATATTTTACTAAAATGCTTCGCTCTGAAAAATATCAGCATAATTGAATAGTTTGACTACAATTGGGGCTAAAGTGACAAGAGCAATTAGTTGTAGCAGAAAATCATAGTTCACCTGAATGTGGTAAATTTTAGACTTTTTCCATTATAAATAGTATGTTGTGGGCTTAAGTTAAAAAGTTACAGAGAATAAGATAGAGAACTGTAGGAAATTGTGTCCTGCGAGCTTTGAGGTGATTGTTATTTAACCCTTCGAATGCTGAGGCTATTTTTGTCCAAAGCACAAGGACGCAAAGATTTTTGAAACTTATCTAAACCCTGTCATGTTGGTATTCATTGGATAGCTCTTGCGGAGTACTCTCAGATGAGTACCCATTAAGCCAGGGTTTCAGTCATTTTCAGGTTTTTTGCATCATTTTGTATCGGCCAAATTAGCCACCAGCAGCATAAGGGTAAAACCTTGGCTTTCAGGGAAAATAAAGGGTTAAATACATTGGCATTGTCGAATTGATCATGAATTTCTACCATAGCATTGCCAATCAGGTCCACTTAGCAAAAATCCTCATACTTTTTGATCTGAGTGCCTTGGTCTATGACCCATAAACTTTCCTACGCTTATAAATATGGCACGGTCAATATTGCTATTTATGTGCAGTATCTAGTATGCTTGGCTGCTTGGTTAGATTCAATTAGCAGTGAAGTTTTGGTCCCTCTCCAGTTCTACACAACAACACGTGCTGAATATTTCATGACCAAACTAATCCATCTTAACAATATGAATACCCAGGAGAACAATAGACTTCTATTGTTTCTCTACCACTGATCCATCACTGCAAATTTGCATATTAACTATGCATTAGTATAAACAGTCGTCTCCTTTTTTTGTCTTCCCTTTCAGTTTATTCTGTCGGAGACATGCCATTTTGTGTTTATCGAGGTTAAATTACCTCGGTTCATCTACGCGGGTATGCCGTGTTGAATTTTTGATGGATTGCTCTCCCATAAGCATAGGCTAATAAAGTAAATAATGCATGTTTAAGGAGATCTTTCACCATGCCAATTCAATCGATTGTGAAAAACAAAAACAAAAATTAGACTAAGCTCATCTTTTTAACGGCACGTTGAGAATTTGAAGAATCCCTATTGTAATCAGGATGGACTATGAAGACCAATTAACCTGTAACCTAGCATTCTCTTTAGATTTTGATGATGAGAAATACATTTTTCTCTTATTTATAAGAGACGTAGTTGCAAGGGATATTATAATTCTCATAAATAAACATGTTGACTTGAATTTTACTGTGACATTTGATTGAAGCTTACATAATCAAGTTACTAATTCCATATCCAATGCCAACCTCCATAATATTTAGAATTCACATTGAAAATCATTGTACGAAGATTTGAAGGACAGTTGTCGGTAGCGTTCTGATTTACAGTTCTCCTTGAAATAATTCCTTGGAAACTATTCTTTAGCTTAACCCATTTACACTCAGAGTAGCCAAAAGAGGCCTGGCAATTTTGGAACTATTTTACTTACAAAAGCACTTTCTTGAAAACTTTTGAAGGAGAAATGTTGATCAGAAGCCAAACAACAACTCCCCTTCAAATATTCTGTGAACTTTCACTTTATTCACAAGTTATTTTCAAAAGTATGAGAGTAGCAGACGATAGTTTCTAGAGGAACTCTGAGTGGTAATGGGTTAAAATATTTCAGGCTGCTTTTTGGGCTAAGTTTAAATAGACTTTTGACAGTTAAACTGATGATAAATAAAATTCCAAATCCACACTTACCCTGTTAAATAAATTCTGAGTGCTGCGGGTTTTGAGGCTCAACCTCACCTGTTGAAATTGCCCAATTACCTGGGGATGTTAATTAGGAGTTCTTCTCAGAGGAAACAGATTAGATCAGGGTGGCCGTAAAGTCTCATTTTCAGCTGCCAGGGTGAAGTTCGGCCTCCGTGAGAGTGGCTTATGGAATATGAAATTGATGGGTGGAAAGTGCTCTGCTTAAGGTAATTAATACCTTGGGACACCCGGGTGCTACCTTTTAGCCTAAATCATGTAACCACTTTGAGAGGTACAATTGCCTCATCACATGAACATAACTCATTCAGCCACAAAGCCCTGCTGCGGGCCTAGAAAGCTGCAATACTTATACTTGAAGCATAAAACCTGTTCAAGAGGCCACTGTTCTAAGAGAGACCTTTGGGAAATACAGAAAAAAAACTCTATAACCCTTATGCTGCTGGTGTTTAAGTTGGCCATTACAAAATAATGCAAAAATCCTTGAAATCACCGAAACACTGGCATATGGGTACTCATATGAATGATCTCACTGAGTGCTATCCAATGAGTACCAACATGACAGGGTTTAGAAAATATTTTCGTTTTTATACTTTGCACAAAACTAGCCTCAGCATTGGAAGGGTTAACCCATTGACATGCCTGATGCATGCCCAAAACGCCATGAATATTGAAGATTGAAGAAGACATTTTTCTAAAAATTTAAAACCATCAAATTTCCTCAAATATTTTCTGAATTGGTGCTTATTTCTAAATTAATTTTCAAAAGCGGTATTGGTCCGGACAACACTGGTTTGAAAACCATACCACTAATATAGGCAAGGTTCTTAAAAGATATTCGAATTTTTTAGAATTTTTCCTGAATTTTCTTGATATTTCCAGGTTCGTTTAATATTTTAGGATTATTCAACTAATAAAAGCAAGGGAGTTTTGATAAGAAGATTCCTTGTTGTATGTAAGGAATTCCCAATCAAGTGGTGCCTGCAATGTTGGCCTGACTAAGGTGACCGGAACTGCACTCAATATAAACACCAGCTGCTACGATCTTGATGGAATACAGATAAGGTGAACTGGCGCTTAACTGTTTTTCGTCTGGAGTACTTACACTGTCTGACAACTTTGAACAGAATCTATCAAATAAGGAGATAATTGAAAAATATTTGAGGAGAGGTTATCATACCAAATTGAGGCACAACTTTCAGACAAATATTTTGCGAATTATACCTTTTTAGTAAAAATTCTGAATTTTCCCGACCATGGGTATGTTTCCGATGTGAACGTGTTGACCATAAGAACACATAGTAGGTCCTCGTGACTGCAAACGCCGCCTTCTTTTGCAAACAAGGCACAGAATCTATTCGGAAAAGCAGCAGGTATCTGTCTGATTCTGAACTAATCTCTCTCCTGATACGGAGCAGTTTCGTTCCACTGACAGCTCGCGAGATTGCTATTCACCGAGAGGGCCTGCGAGGTTTTTTTCCACACAGTTGTGGCTGGCATTTCTACAATAGACGTATTAGTCACAATAATTTATTCCAGTCATATATTGGATTGGGTGTGTTGTTTATCTTTCTCAGACAGAATATAGTCTTGTTAAGCCTCAGACCTATATTCGCCAAAGCTTGTAAGCATTGCTTCTGTTCAGTATGACACATGGTTGTCAACTTAGGGTCCACTATATTAACCCAATAATGCTCAAGAGTTTGTCTGAAAATTGTTGTCTGGATCTATGCTAATTTGGTAATGATTTTAAAATTGAGAATGATTTTATAAAATATTTGATGGGGAGTTGTTGTTAATGTCCTGATGAACATTTCTCCATCAAATATTTTCCTAATCATGCTTTGTCTGAAAGATTTTATGAAAATTGCGAGACTGCTTTTGGCTGCTCAGTGAGCATAAATGTGTACAAGTAATCCACCAGTTCAATGCATTCTTGCGGGCTGCTGATAATAGCACTGTGGTTTTCTTGACCATTGGTCTGGCGACAGATATATTTGTTAAAATATTAACATTTATTCCAGTTATTCTTTATTTTAATTATAATTCATCTTTTCTGCATTTTGCATGAGGGATTTCCTTAAGTTATTGCTTATCATCTAATCGGAAATAATTTCCTAAACTATGGAAACTTGGCTCTTTTTGTTCACTCAGGCACTAGATTGTGTATTACTTTTTTATAAAAAAAGAATTAGTTATATGAATATCTGCATGATTTACATTGTGCAGAAAGTGAGGGATGAACAGAGTATGTGAACACCATAGATACAGATAGAGTGACAATGAAATGCACATGTTCTTCAAAACTTGTGACATATTGTAGAAGAGAATGGTATGTGAAAATCGGTTGTCTTATCAAACAAGTGAACATTTTTCAGCTGTAGGCATTTTGAGACTGGTTTTCAAGGTTTTTGTGTTTTTCAAATTAAAAGTGGTTCGCATTGTCTACTTATTATATTTCTTGAATGTGTGTCATTTAAAGGTACTCTCCATGAATTTTCTCAGACTTCTGTGAAAAGGGAAACTTCGCTTCAATTCTCAGGGTTTCTAGTGCACCATTAACAAGGAAAATCTTGTACAAACAAAACCAATCTATTTAAGCTTTCTGGGTAATGGCAGTGATGAACAATTATCTGCATTTTCGGATGTCCCATAAGCGTTCAAGGACATAAACAGCATTAAGTAAGATAACATTCACTCACATTTTATGGTTGTATGTTTAGTGCAGTTGGGGACATCCAGTTCAGTATTGATATTTGAGTAGCCATTACATTAAAAGATTGTAGTTCTCCATTAGAACCCATCCAGATAAAGGTTTAATTAGTGCACCATATAGATACAATGTTTCTAATGACGCAAGCCATAATCAGATAGAATAATGTTCCCTTGCAGCTGAACTCATGCACATTCATATGAAAGGAGGCCTCTATTTGTGTAGTAGTCAGTACTGTACTAATTCTTTCCTGGTAATTACATAAAACTGCTAGGACAAAACAAAAGTACCATTCTCATGATGAAATAGCCTGCAGACAATTAGAGAGAAATGTATCGTAGCTTTGAGGTGCAAACGGTTCCATTAGTTAAGTGCAGTCTCAAACTGCATTAATTCTGTTGTGATAAATATGTGAATATGGCAAACTTATAAGTATTAAACAAAAATGGATCATTAACCCATTAATGCTCACAGCGGCCAAAACCAGCATGACAATTTTGATGAAATCTTTCAGGCTAAAGCAGAATTGGCAAAATATTTGAAGGAGAAATGTTGATCACAACATTACCAACAACTCTCCTTCAAATATTTTGTAAAATCAATCTCAATCCAGAAGTTATCGTTAAAAGCATCATCGATCCAGACGACAATTCCTGGATGAACTCTTAAGTATTAATGGGTTAAGCCATCCCATTTATTATATGAAGGTTCAATCCGTTTTTGGAAAAGTACCACATGGTAATTAGGGTAGCTTGAAATGGGTTCCTTTACAAATCTCTAATAACATTTGTGATAATTATAGAGATTGAACTTTACCAAATGAAGCTGGGAATATACCAAGGGATATAAGATAAATACAGGAAAATCTCAGTATTTCCTAGGAAGTTAAGGGCAAGTTATCATCTCAAAAGTGTTTTTTTCTAACTGATCATGTATGATGCATATCTCACCATGGGAATTGTAGGACCTATCTTCTCTGCCAGGATCTTTGCCAGGACTATTAAAATGCCTGTCCAAAAACAGCAATTCCAAAATTTGTTCCCTTCCAGATTTAGCTACTCAGCTACTTAAACTCTATGTTCCAACTAGATTCGATAGCCTACTGTGTTAAAACGGGAAGGGCAGTTTAATTTTTGTCTGTCCAAAAAGGAGGTTGTTTAGAAAACTGCCTGTCCATTTAAAGACAAACAGAATGGGTCCTGGTGAGTCTGCTTGAGCAGGGAAGCTGTACTCATGTACTTACTCTTTAAATGCACGCAGTATGAAGACAGAAGATGCTGCATCAATCTGCATCCCGACATGTACCTGTCATGAACACCTGTGCAGCTGGGACTATAGATTAAAACCTTAATCGCTCTGACTAACCTGTTCATGCCCAAATATCTCTCGGGTGACAGGTGGCATCTGCATCAGTTAAACTTTTGAAGAGTATTTGAACAGAAATGGAAGGGAGCGCATCTGATAATAATCTTTCTTTAAACATTTTCACGTTGCTTTTTTGAGAATGATACCAATGAAATAGTGAATCTGAAATATTGATTGCTTTACCAGTGTGGCAATTACAATGAAATAGTGAATCTGAAATATTGATTGCTTTACCAGTGTGGCAATTACCAAAACAATTAGAACTTTTTCAGGCACACAGATAAATGGCCAATAATTCGGCTTTATTAGAAAGATATACCAAAAACCTTGCGGTCTTTTTCAGTCATAAAAAGGGATGAAATGGGTTCATTAATCTAGTGCACACATTAGATTAATAATTCCACTTTACTCAAAATATATGTACTAAAATTAATTATTTTTGGATAACATAAAGGGATGAAATTGGTATATCAATCACTTAGTGGAAACATTTTGTTAATAATCAAGCTTTATGAGAAATATAACAACCAAAACTAGTTCTTTTTTGGTCACTCAAATAGATGAAATGGGTAAACTAATCATCTGGGGCACACATAGTTCCTACCCTTCACCTGCTTTTGAGGAAGCTTCCTGCATGAATTCATGTAAGCTGATTGGAAATGTGGCGTGTATTGTGGTTAGGGAAGAAAGGTGGAAGTGTGGGGAGATAGATGGGCAGCACGCCAGTACACCACCGATGGCAGCCTGACTTATATAGCAACCAGAGGATGAGATATTACTGGACAGGAGATGGACTTGGTAGCCGGCCAAATCTTTACTTATCATGGTGCCATGTCGAATCAATGGTTAGGTCTGACATGGGCATCTCCTACTAATGCATCATTAGTAGACATAGAACCAGGGGACATTTTGGCTTAGTGTGGTAGAACTACTGGTGTTGGTGTTCAACTTAAAGTGTAAGATGGTTACTATGTTAGTGGTTAAGGGCTGTGGCAATATGTTGAAGTATTGTAAATGGCCTAACATGGACATCTCCTACTAATGCATCATTACTAGACATAGAACCAGGGGACATTTTGGCTTAGTGTAGTAGAACTACTGGTGTTGGTGTTCAACTTAATGACAAGTGTAAGATGGTTACTATGTTAGTGGTTAAGGGCTGTGGCAATATGTTGAAGTATTGTAAATGCGATTTATGGTGCAAGTATTGTTGCCATATTTTGGTACAATAGGGTTTGTAAATTACCATATTAATGGTGAAGGGTTGTGGCTTCTTGGCTGTGTATCATTTCTGAAATTGTGCAGTTTGGTACATCATTATTGGTGCCATATGTTTGTTCAATATGGTTTATAAATGTAAGATGTTTATTATATTGGTGGTGAAGAGTTTTTTAATCTTTCAAAACATTTTTATTTTCCTGCGTGCCGGGCAATCACGGCTATGCCAAGGACATCCTACAATTTACAAATATATCAGGTTTGTGCAGTATAAGGGAATATATATATATATATATATATATATGTGGTGAAGAGTTGTGGCAATGTGGTACCATATGGTACCTGAAATCGTCCTTTTTGGTACAACTATTGGTGCCACATTCTGGTACAATATAGTTACGAATGTAATATTGTTACCATATTGATGGTGAATGGTTGTGGCTATTTGGCAGCTTATTGTACCTGATAGTGCTGTTTGGTACTATATGTTGGTGCTTTTTGGTGCAATATGGTTAATTAAAGTGTCCTATAGAAGTTGTGGCACATGGTATGGGATTGTATACCTGATAAGGTTCTGAAAGTAGTGCTGTAATGTGCATTTTTATTCTAACTGTACAAACCTCACACTAAAACCATTTATGATATGTGTTATACTCCTGGGTGATATCATTAGAATATAATATTCTTCTTAAGAAAATTATGGTACTTTGAACCTAATTCATATATTGTCATGTATCTTCCTCAGTAATGTAAAAATTAAGTGTAAAAAGTAAGACAGCCCTAATTGACAACACTAATTTTGAACAAATTGAATTTGAAAAATAATTTGTTATTATATTCAGGTACTGAATATTTTTCTAGTAAATACAAATTTAACCTGAGAGATCAGTGTAGTAGATATTTGGTAATAGAAAACACTTGACTTTAATAAGATCTGAGGAAAAGAATAAATTTCTTTGTGTGAAAATGTCTTCCTAATGAATACAACTGAAATAGAAATTGTGAAACTAATAAAATGAAAAATGTGAAAAAATGTAGATATTTGATAAAGAATTTAAAAAAAATAGTAAGGTAAAAATGAAAAATGGAAATAAAATTTCTAAGACAAAAGAAAAATAAGATTTTAGAGAAAAAAAAATCAAAATGAGTCTATATTTTTTATATCTTTCTTATTATATCTAAATTAATTCTGTTTGTAAGTTAGGATTTGTTATGATGTGGAGCTGTAGGAGCTCAGGTGGCCTGACCTGGGGCGCGTCCGCGAGAGAGGGAAAGATGCATCATGTATTTGTTTGTTTGAACTGTGTGCTCTATGGATATTAATCTAGGCACTACCTTGATGCTACTTAGGCACGTACCAGGCAAGGCCGCCACCTTCTCCTCCTCACCTGCTTCTTAGAGTGCCGCTGTGATCACGAGCCCAGCACCTGTCAGCGCACTTAACCCTAGCATGCCCACGGCACCGAACCCCTACTGGTGGTTAATTTGGCCAATACAAAATGATGCAAAAACCTGAAAAAATAACAGAAACCTGTGCACATTGGTACTCATTTGAGAGTACTCAGCGAGAGCTATCTTATGAATACCAACATGACAGGGTTGGGATGGTTTTCAAAAATCTTTGCATTCTTGTGCTTTTCTCCTCCTCACCCGCTTCTATAGAGTGCCGCTGTGATCATGAGCCCATCAGGCCAAAAAAAAAAGTGTTTGGTTCCTGTTACGTCTTAAAAAAATATAGGTAGGGTAGGTAGGGATTTTTAAAAAAAAATTTATTTTTTATTCTTTAACTTGCACGATTCCCTGGAGTTGGATGGCTTTGATAAAGGTTTGCTTGTTGTAATTGTCTTTGTAAGCATTAATTGTAGGCCCCTGCTTCTGTTCATCCAGAAATTTATAATTTAATGGTTGGAGAATTGGTATTTAGGACGGCGAGGCAATTTTTTGGGTAGGAACAATTCATTTTTGCAGTAGGATTGGGTAGGGGACAAAAACTAGGTAGGGTAGGGTAATAGGAACCAAACATCTTTTTTTTTTAGGCCTCACCTGTCAGCGCACTTAACCCCAGCACGCCCACGGCACCGACCCAATGCCACCTTATAATCTGGCGGCCAAATCCAAAAATGGGACTTTTGATGGTAAAATTTGTTGCAAACTGCCATCCACGCTATATCATATCTTCATAGGGTGGGCCATATGGTACGGGTGGTACTTACCCCTAATGTTGCTGGTGGTTTAGATTTGACCAATACAAGATGATGCGAAAAAACCTGAAAAAATAACAGAAACCCTTGCACATTGGTACTCATTTGAGAGTACTCGGCGAGAGCTATCTTATGATTACCAACATGACAGGGTTGGGATGGTTTTCAAAAATCTTTGCATTCTTGTGCTTTGGACGAAAGTTGCCTTAGCACTGGAAGGGTTAACCCCATTACGTCCACAGCACCAACCCAATTGCACCATGAGTGAACCTTTAGTCTAAAAACTTAAAGTAATTTGCTAAATGAAATATTATTAGAAAAATATTTGAAGAGGGATTTTAAAATCATATGCGAACACCAATTCTTATTCAAATGTTTTCTGATATATTGATTTGTTATCAAGATATTGCTATATGTGTCATAACCTCAGTAGACAGTGTATGCTACGGTTGTGAATGGGATAAAAAGATTTGGAGGATTTTTGATGTGCCATAAGCAAGGAACAATAAACAAGCCCCCACCTCACTATTTGCATCTGGAGTGCTCTTACGGTCTTATAAGTTTGACAACATTTGTTCCAAATAGAACTATTTGAAAAATATATCATTTGAAGAAGAAGAATGGAATCTTACAATCCCCTTGTATTGGAAGTCTCAACTACATTGGGGAATGAACTGTACAAATATACATTAGTAGAATTGTAGGGTTTATGTGTGGCAACACTGTTAGCCAATTTATTCTTGTAGCAGCCAAAAGCAGCCTGACAATTTTAATAAAATCTTGCAGGCAAAAGCATACGTAAGAAATTATTTGAAGGAGAAGTAATAATCAGAACATTAAAAACAACTCCCCTTCAAATATTTTGTAAAATCATTCTCAATTCCAAAGTTATTGTAAAAAGTATCATAGATCCAGACGACAATTTCCATAGGAACTTGTCAGCATTAATGGGTTAAGATAGTCAATTAGCAGGCGGTTGTACTATAGGAGGAGTGTGCTGTTCCTATGGAAGAACATCAAGTGTAGCGCCGTCAACAGCAGCAGCAGCAGCGGGTCTAGGTAAGCTGATACCTGATGATGCTGCTGCAGGGAAGACACGCTGTGTACCGGGCACCGCCGCGAAGCCCTTCAGTTCCCTCTCAACCCACCGGCTCCTCCCTGCTTAAACAAAAGACTCTCTACTCATCTTCCATTAGCCCCCCTCTCCTCCTCCTCCTCCTCCTCCTCCTCCTCTGCCACCGCTCAATAGTGCCATTGAATAGTGCACTGGTTTGTTTATGTGCCATGAGCATGACCAAATGTACCATTTAACCTATTCATGCTAAAACTTAGGTTATCGTCATGACTAGCCAGTTGTATTAGGAAGAACCTGAGTACCCAGCAAAAGACACCGCCTAATTATATCAATGATATTTTTATAATTGAATGTAAAGGATTTTTTTTTCGAATGTTTGAAAATGTTTGAAGGACTCAAGACTCAAACGGGCTAATCTGTACATGCCCACATTTTATAAAAGAGGAATCTTATTCAGAATAGTACCCACAATTCTCCTTCAAATATTTAGTAAATTCATTCTGAATTCAAAAGATGTTATCAAAAGTATCATAGATGCAGACGACAATTCCCAGAGAATCTCTGAATAAGCACTAATGGGTTAAAGAGAGAAATATTGACTGCAATTTGTCTGCGGCAAGGACAGTGAAATCCATCCCCTACGCAGCCCTGGGCAATGGGTAATCAAAGATGCTGCTAGTTGTGCAACGCCGGGAGGGTTTTCTTCTTGGGGAAATTTAATTCCTATCAATACTGATAGCAGTGTAAAAGTGTTGAATTGGCTGCTATGCCTGTAAACTGAATGCAGCAGCTATGCCCATGATACACCAAATTATAGTACAACTTTTGTAGGAATTTACATTTAAAAGATCTGACATGGCAAATTCTTCCAGCATGTGAGAAAGTTGCCAGTGACTTGGGGTTAGGCGGTGATTTTCGCAGAGTACTCCGCCTTCCTCAATTACTTACAGCTGGCTTGTCACGACATAGTAAATTTAATCCGTCTTTGGCCAACATTGGTGCTCAACCAAACCTTACCAAATGAAGCTGGGGAAACCAAAGGTTTCTTAGCCCTTAATTATCCTGCTGTGAAACCTGTGAGCACTGCTGCACACCATGACAATTGTTGTGATTAGCAGGTAAGGCCACTCCAATTTATTAACTTGTCTTACGAGCTCAGGAGGTAGGAAATGAGCCATTTTGGAATAAAAAAAAAAGTCGAAAAATGTGACTTTTTTTATTTACTTTATTTTTTTTAGAGTCTGCCGACGAGGACTGGTAGCAATATGTTTCTACCAGCCTATTTTCAACTAAATAAAATCAATCAATCTATTAATCCGTGTAACCTGAAGGGTGGGAGGTATACCTCCTCAAGTCTGAGGCTCTACAACAGCAATGATAGCTTCCTGTGGTTGATTGAATCACCCTTACAAAGAATATTCTTAAAACTTGCACTTTTTTTTTTTTTTTTTTGGAGTCTGACAGAAAATTTCAAAATCACTTTCATCCATAAGACACCAAAGATGACTTTTTTTTTTCTTTTTTGTTGGAGTCTGACAGGATTTTTTTTCCAATAAAAGCTTGTAAGACAAGTAATTAAATTGGAGTGGCCTAAGGGCTAGAATAAACACAGTAAACTCCCAGGGTTTTCTTAGGAATTCTGAGATACATAAGGTAAGGGAAAGGGGTGGTTTCACTACAATTTGCTCAAGGAGGAGGTTTTCCTGTCCTAGCAGGCAGGAGTGGAGCTGACTGATCTTGTTAATTGGTGGGCGGGTAAGGGATGAAAGAATAATAGCTCATCTTGGATGATCGTTTTGACTGCCCGCATCTTGCCAGGACTAGGGAAGGAGTCTGATGGATGAGAAGAGCACTCTGGGGTCAAATATGCTGTAATTCCTGCCACTAACTTCTCAAATTCACTGACATGAAATGGTTAGTATTAATCAAATAATCGATGTGTGCTTCTATGGGAAATCAACCATAGGCGCTGCTCTCGAATCTATCTCTGAAGGATGTCCGCCTTCCTAGTAAGTCATCCCAAGGTGAAATTTTATTGAGGGGTTCTTAAACTTAATGTAGCTTGGACTTCCTAGGAAATCCTGGGATTCTCCTAGGTTTTTCATAGAAATTCCTTGGTATTGCCAGCTTCATTTGTTAAGGTTCACTAAGGTTTTAGATGGCCTTACTTATTTGGTAGAATGGAATGAATTTTGTTTTCTGTTGCTTTTTCTGCCATAAAATGGTAAACAGGACACAAACTGCAACTTTCCTTGAAATCGTTTTCAAGTATTTCTATAAGACATTCCCACCTCTGTCAGATTATGGGTATGGTCTAGATATGAATGGTCTCCTAAGAATACCCAAAGAGTCCTCAGATGAAGCTTGGAAAAATATCAAAATTACCCTTGCCAATCTCAGCAACAACATTTTCCAAAAGCAATTCCCTGTTCCAAGGGTCAGAACACTGATCAGCATTCCGATCCATGGCCAAAGCTACTGCGTCAACAATTAGTGCGGCAAAACTCAGCGGAAATGAGGTGTTTGTTTATCAAGTGCAGCCAATCAGTGTGCAGACAATCAAGCGAGTGAGTTTTGCGGTAGAATCGGGCGAAGGGTCCGCGCTGAAGTCCCCGCTGTAGTGTTATCATGCCTCCACAGCTGTCGGATATCAGGCCCCGGAGTGCCAGGCCAAGGGCAGCGGCACTGGGCAACCACCACTCTCCCTCACAGATAATCAAATGGCAATTCACTGTACAGCGCTCCCTGCCGACACTTGTTAAGGCCAGGGGGGTCACTGGGGGCAGGCCTGAGTTCAATAAGCGACCCCCAAATACTCCCTGTGTGCACAAACACTCACATAGTTGGCTTTATGAAGATTTATAGATCGCTCTATTTCACCACTGTTCCATTGAACAGCACAGTGGTTACTCAGATTACGCCCAATACTAACCTTTATGCTGCTGGTGGCTAATTTGGCCAATAGAAAATATGGAATATGGGATACTCATCTGAAAGTACTCAGCGAGGGTTATCCAATGAATACCAACATGACAGGGTTTAAATGGTTTTCAAAACAAAAATCTTTGCGTACTTATGGTACTTGTGCTTTGGACGAAAGTAGCCTCAGCATTGGAAGGGTTAACAATTGGTTATAAGGCATATTTTGGCCTGAAAATGATAAAAGAGATGATTAACTATATTCCTGATCCATAATGACAGCATAAATATATATCTTCCTTTGTTAATTGATTCGAAATATTCTCCTTGCAAAATATATTCCAGATGCTGAATCAAGGATGAAAATGTGACACTTCATAAAATACCATAACTTACCAATACCATCTGGTAAGGGTTAAAGGATGACTTTTCTTAGTAGTTTGTAGGTCAGAGAGGGGAAAGCAGTGATTTAAGGGTTAGCAATAGTCTGGTAAGGGTTAAAAGATGACTTTTGTTAGTTGTTTGTAGGTCACAGAGAGAGAGGAAAGCAGTGATTTAAGGGTTAACAATAGTCTGGTAAGGGTTAAAAGATGCCGCTGTTAGTAGTTTGTAGGTCAGAGAGAGGAAAGGTTTAAGAGAACAGTCAGAACCTCAAACTGTAGAGCTCACTGATAATTGAACAATGGCGCCCGGCCGACCCTGCCCTGTAAAATACACACTTTCCATTGGCTGAGACCTACTAAAAGACTCATCATTAATCAGAGGAGCTGCCCTGTGCCTTGCCCCGTGTGTCAGCTAAGTGCCAGTGGAAGCGGAAGTCTCCATGCCAGAGGTTTCTTTGATGGAGCACTCCCTCTCAGCACAACAACAAGAACCGCATTCAATAAAAGAGCAGTTCTAGCCACTCTGTAAATACAGTTATTGAAGTCAGCACCAATCTTTCAACAAACGCAACTCAGATTCTAATGGATGATGACTGATCTATATGTCTGACAATAAGAGATTTCCGAAAACAAATAGAATATTAAGTGAGGTCATCGCCCATGCTTGGAAATTCTCGATTTCTGGTAAAATTTATGGGTAGTTAAGGATGAATGTGGTAGATTAATCATAAGCAAATTGCGATACCATCTGCAGACCTATTTACAAATGAACAAACCTAAGTCAAAACTCGGGCATTCTCCCATAACTGAAGAGTTCCTTTGAGAAATTAACCTTTCTTCCCATCATTTTAACCCATCCATCTCAAATAGCAGGAATTTCTGATCAAATTTGCATCAATCACTATATTAATATGAATATGGCTCTGAGATCAACAAATATGCAGCCAATCATGAAACCCCCACCAGGTGAAACGTGCTTGTTTCCTGTAACAGTCAAGAAAAATAGGGTAGGTAGGTCAGTAATTTAGCTTTTATTTTTGGGGGGGGGGTTGAGGTTTTTTTTTGTTGTTCAAATTTGAGTGTTTTATGCATGTTTTATGTTGATTGGGAGTTGGGAGTGCAGAAAATAATTTTGGGTAGGGTCACAGGAAACAAACAACTTTTTTTAGGCCCAAGCATGCATCAGGTTCCATTCATTATGATGATATATTTAGCTTTGAATGTCTAAATCAGCTGATTGACCATGTATAGTTTCAACCTGTAATTAGGTTGTGTCTTCCTGTCTTGCACAAACAACCAATTTCAATTGTCAAGAGCAAGTTACCCTTCAATCTAATACAGCCAGTAACCGTTTAATTACCCCAAAGTCATATGATGATGACAATGATGATGATGATGATGATGATGATTATCATATGTAGGGTGCATGATGATAAGGATAAAGAAGAGAGATCTATGGCTTCATCTTCAAAACTTAGGAATTTTCATATCCATTGTTACGTATTGCATTTGCCTCATGCCAATGCACACTCTTTTTTTGCTTTAACCCCTCCCATGCTCAGGCTACTTACGTACAAAGTACAAGGAAGCAAAGATTTTTTTAAAAACATCTAATACCTGTCATGTTGGTATTCATTGGATAGCTCTTGCTGAGTAGTTTCAGATGAGTAACCTGATGTGCCAGGGTTTCAGTCATTTTTCAGGGTTTTTGCATTATTTCGTAATGGCTAAATTAGACACCAGCAGCATAAGGGTTAAACTCATCAGGTGATATGTAGATGAAAATCATTTGAAGAAGCAGCGTTGAATACAACATGACATGAATAACAAACCTCAAAGATTACAAATATCTTAACTGAAGTTGCTCATTCAATTTTCTTTTGATTATTCTTTAAAAGAATCTTGTATTAGTGAGAGATCACGAAAATAATCAGGTGTTTTTGCCACTCAAGAGAGAATTGGATGAAGAAATGTTTTACGTGTCTCTCCTCTCTTTAGTCCTTATTAAACATCATCGACTCCCAGCAGGAGTATTTGACTGGGATTCCACCACATGTATGGGATGAGAAATAGGAACGTGCCTGGATTATTTGCCACAGAGATGGATTACCTAATATGCATCAGAAATCCACACATCATGGGTGTCCAATTGACACATCGCTGCATCACTGTGCTATATGGGCTTCAAAACACGCGACACGCCAATTCAACCTGCATTGTTAACCTTGACAAATTCTCAGACAAGATCTAGATGGCAGGCTGAGCCCTTCAGATACTTCAGGTACTTGTTTTATTAAAATACATGTTAACTGCATGGAATTGTATGTCTATTCATTGGTCCTGGAATTGACAAATTCTCAGACAGGTTGGCAGGCTGAGCCCTTTAGATACTTCCCATACTTGTTTTATTACATAGACATGTCAACTGCACCGAATGGTATTGCCTAGTCATTGGTCTTGGAATTTGTTATTCACATGAAGGCTTACATGTTAGTGCAACCTATATAGTGAACAAACTTCAAGCCAGTTGTCACATGCTGGCCACTAAAATTCTATGCTCCTGGACTGTATGGATGTTTGTGCTGAAGATTTTATATATTACTATATACGCCCAATTAAGCACACGGTGCGGGTGCAAGTTGGGAAATTTTTCTGAAGTAGGGGTGTTGGCGATCTTCCATTTTACCGTTTTTTTATGACAATTGCACTAGCCATTCCCCCTCTAACCATGAAAAATAGGGGGGGGGGGGGGGTGCGCTTATTCAGGACCGTGCGCTTAATCGGGCGAATACGGTACTTGGACACCCCTGCAGATGACACAATGAATATGAACAAAACTCTTCAAACGGAGTAAAACCTGAAAATATCTTAAGTGGAATTGTCTAACCCAGCAGGAACAAAAACCTTCAGTTTAATAGTCAGTTTGAGAGTCATTAGTAGATAACTCAATTTAAGAAAAGAATCATTTAGTTAGAGATATAACAAAGGAATATAAGTTTTACTCCTATTGCTGACTCCTATTTACTTCTATTGCATATTCCCTATCATTATATAAAAGGAAAGTGAATGGGATAAGTTGTTTGAATATAGTTTTACTACAGATAGTCATTTGTGTTTCAATTTTCCCTAAGTGAGCTCTAATATCTCACAATACATGTTATTGTTTGATAATTGGCCTGTTTTTCAAATATATTCATTAGATTTTTGGGCTATTGCGGATTGGGGATTTTTTTTGGCAAGATAACTATTAATTAATTTTGATAGGCTTATTATCTGTGCGATGATGGGTTTACAAAAAGGGATTTATTATTAAGGAAATTACCATAGCTTTGGAGTTGAAGGTCGCGCGTAATCGGATATGCCTTGAGCATACAATATTGAAATTACCTGTCTGAAATTAGCTGAGATGAAAGTGTGTGTGCGAGAGTGATGGGATGTGTGTGTGATTGATAGCATACTCTTCATTTGATGGATGAGGTATCTTTCCATGTCAAGCAACGTCTTAGCATTCTCCCCACCCACATACCTCCAGATTACTCGTGATGGGGACGAACGTATGTAATACCTTCCCCTCGAGCCGCCGCTGCAGCGAAGGCCTAGCTGCTGGCTAGCACAAGTAATTAGGGATAGTCCAATTAAGACTTAACACATTCTCACTCAGAGTTCCCCAGGAAAGTATCGTCTGCTGTTTTCATACTTTTGAAAGTAACTCGGAAATAAAGCAAATTCTCACAAAATATTTGAAGGAGAGTTGTTGGTAATATTATGATGAACATTTCTCCTTTAAATATTTTTGATAAAAACGCCTTTGTGAGGAAAATATCAACAAAATAGTCTGGCCTGTTTTAGCTGCTCTGGGTTCCAATGGGTTAACACATTCTCATCTCAATTCAGTGCACATTGGGAAATGTTTTGCTATTAGATACAGTGAAACCTCTTATAATGTGAACACTCTGGATATGTGAAACCTCTCATAATGTGAACACTCTGGAAATGTGAAACCTCTCATAATGTGAACACTCTGGAAATGTGAATACCTCCTAATGTTAACATAATTTCCCTGTCACATTTGTATCTTTTACATTATGACAGAGTTCTATGAACTCTCTGATTATGAGAAGACCTCAGAGATGTGAACACCCCCTGATGTGAACACTTTTGCCTTTGTCCCAAGTTAGTCTCCATGAGATTTCGCTGTAATGAAATATTTTTAGGTTATCATAACTGAATGATAGTGCTTATTTTGGGTTTAACAATCCCTCTGAATATATTTCAAATAATACTCTGTTTGCACTGTCATGTTCAGTTTTGTTATATCATGTGCATGCACTCCGGATGCAAATGGATTAATTAAACTGTTCCTGCTCAAAATTCCTTTTGAATAGAGTTGTTTGGATTCTTTGTTTCTTTTGAAAATGACATATTCAAAATGAAAATGAATCTTTAGTATTACATGACCACAGTAATATCTAATTTGGAGTACTAACTAAGCATGCCTTGATTACCAAATTCAAGGAAGTTAAAAATGTTGGAAGTCAGGTACTTTTTAGGAAGTCAAGTACTCAATAAGATCTTTTCCAAAGTGGAAGGCGGCCTAATTGGAAGTTTATTTGAATAATCTAAAAAGAAATGAACTAAAGAAAATAGGAAGCAAAGAATCTGTGATATCAGGGACCGCTGCTGTATTACTCATAATTGTCACTGGTAATAAGGAATATTTGAACTGTGTCATCCGGTTCATGGAATTGACCTATTAATGCAATTGTTAGACTTTTCTCATTTTGTAAGGAGTAAGTTTGAGCACAAGTAAATCAAGTGACTTGTTTGGGCCAAGATATATGCAGACTTTAAGCCCCAATTACACAGTCCAATGCCCAGTGTCTTGGTAGAACTCCAAATGCCAAATCTGATACTAATACAGTGGCAAGTGAATGAAATGAGCTTCCCACGCTTTGACAGGCAAGTCGCAAAATCTCCTATGATAGGAGTTACATTTGTGATATATTGGGATTAAATGCTTACCGATCCATGAAAATTTATATTGGGAGATTTTTCATGAGAGAGAGGATTTAGGGTTTCATTTTGTTCCTAACATTTACGCGCAACAAAAGAGAATGGTGAGGGTTTTAGGAGCATTTATTGATCACCAGTCTAGAGAGTGGCACTTACTTGCGACCCTGCTGCCTCTTTGTCAAGGGCACACTGGACACAAGGTCGTTGGGGTCAAAAATGACTGAAACTAATCACTTTATTGCACGGAATAATTACGAAAGCGGTAGTGTTTCGATATGAGTTTTCACGATTGGTAGAAGAAGCAGAATGCTTTCCATGTCAATGAGAATTTTGTAAATTCTATCTTACCTACATGGGTAGAAGTGATCATGGTGATATAGAATCCTTAGTCTGCAGCTGATTTCCTTTCGCATATAATCCTCGAAACCCATACAGAAATGTGTTAGCGGCCATCGAGGCTAAGAAAAACTCTCATATAATAACCCATATGTCTTATCAGCCAGCACATTTAGCCTGCTGCTTTTGTTGAAAAGGAAATTAAAGGTGCTCATTTATTTCCATTGCAGAAAAGCCATTTCCAAGAGCTCGTACGGAAACAATCTCCTGCACCCTAGCCATGCTGAGACCGGATATCACAGGGTTGAGAGAGAACTCAGGTCAACTGTGGATACCACTGTAAGTACCCTACATTTCCTATAGTTTATATATGGACACTATGGAAGGACCTATTCATTGCCTGTAGCACCTAAACTGACTGACTATTTGATGATTCTTTTTAACAAAAGTAAAAAATATGATATATCCCTAATGAAAATGCAATTTGAATGTCATGATCTAGAATATGTATAATACATGTACACAGTCAAGTGAATTTGTTGTCTTTTACAGGAAAATGCAATAAATGGGGAACATCTTTGGATAGACACCAATGCTTCTGGAGATTCCTGCTACATTGGCGAAGCAGATTGTGTTGTAAGTACAAAGATCTTTCTCTCTCTCTCTCTCTCTCTCTCTCTCTCTCTCTCTCTCTCTCTCTCTCTCTCTCTCTCTCTCTCTCTCTCTCTCTCTCTCTCTCTCTCTCTCTCTCTCTCTCTCTCTCTCTCTCTCTCTCTCATACACACACGCATGCATACATACATAAATATATGTATACATATATACATATATATATATATATATATATATATATATATATATATATATGTATATATATATATATATATATATATATATATATATATATATATATATACACACATATATATACATATATATATATATATATATATATATATTATATATATATATATATATATATATATATATAATATATATATATATATATATATATGTATATATATACATATATATATATATATATATATATATATATATATATTATATATATATATATATATATATATATATATATATATTATATATATATATACATATATATACATATATATATAATATATATATATATATAATATATATATAATATATATATACATATTTTATACATATATATACATATATATATATATATATATATATATATATATATATATATATATATATATATATATTATATATATATATATATATATATATATATATATATTTATTTATATATTTGATCACACACATTCACCCACACCCACAAGATAAACACAACAAATCCTAAGTCACAATAGCAGTAGGACCTTTAAGAGCCCCTTTAATTACTCGCGGCCAGTGCCAGACTGATTTATTTTCCAGCTCTTTACCTTTATGGGGCAGGACTAATGCAATCTTTGCCTGAGTAAAATCCCTTCCTGCACTTTAATGAATATGATTACCCATAACCTGCTGCTGCACCTGCTGTCCCGGCAGCCGATCAATCCTCATCAGATTCCATGCAACAAAACCACAGATTTGCTCATGGAACCATACTTAGAAAGACATGTGTCTTTCCCGGGACAGCGCAGCATTCTGCATATATTTCCTTAATTGCGCCGCATTCATCTCGGTACATGCCTAAATCTCACAGTACAGGGCATGACTAAGTGATCACTTGTATTCAGGCTCTGGACCTAATGCAGTCTGCCTTGCAATCCGTGCTGTAGTCAATGTTTGGTAATCTGTCCAATTTGAGCCAACCAGAATAGGATCATACGTGTATAAGTAGATGATTTAAAGACTGCAATGCCTCTCCGTAATTCCATTATTGGGTGTCTTGCCTTTGGTTTGAGCTAGAGAGAATTCGGACAAAGGTACACTGAGTTTTCTACTTTAACTAGTCTGAAAGGGTTAGTTATCTTTATGACAGTAATACATATGTTATATCTTATCTGCACATGGTGAGAGAGAGAGAGAGAGATTGTGTGAGAGAGAGGAGAGAGAAGAGAGAGAGAGAGAGAGAGAGAGAGAGAGAGAGAGAGGAGAGAGAGAGAGCGAGAGAGAGAGAGAGAGAGAGAGAGAGAGAGAGAGAGAGAGAGAGAGAAGAGATTGTGTTAGAGAGAGAGAGAGAGAGAGAGAGTGAGAGAGAGAGGAGAGAGAGAGAGAGAGAGAGAGAGAGAGAGAGAGAGAGAGAGAGAGAGAGAGAGAGAGAGAGAGAGAGAGAAAGAGAGAGAGAGAGAGAGAATCGCTTACCAGATTAAGCCAAGACTTCCTAAGAATTCCTGTACATTTTCCATGCATTATCGTAGGATTACCTGGTTTTAGTTCCCCACTCTGTTTATCAAAGAGGTCCAGGAGATACATTTTAAAAGTATCTGCACATGTGGCAAAGTATCCATAAGGTTCGAGGCTGCACATTAAAGTGTTTGACGTGCACCTATTGTGCGTCACAGTCATATATCAAGCTTATTCCCCATGAACCAACTTAGCACACTATCACTTGGTCGTGGGCCCCTAAATGTGTTTTCTTTCAAGTCCACACCTGGTGACCATCAAGGTTCAGGTGTGCCTGGCATTAGAAACACATTTGCACAGGCAGAGGACCACATGGCCACAGAGTTCTCCTATTTATCCTCATAGACACAGGTGGTGTTTCTAACAAGCATTGGCATTTATTGTTTCTTGACCAATATTGAAACTTTGTACTTGAGGTGTTATAAACCTATTAATCTTTTGATGCAGGGTTGACCTGAGGTCTAATAAAAATGCAAATATTCTGAGGATATTTTATACAATATATATTTTATAAAAAATTGTTTACCCTCTTCCTGATATTGTAAAGACACCTTTAATTGAAACAGTGTTAATGAGGTCATAATCTCCAACCTATTACTGAATTTATACTCTATTTACATTAGTTCTCTTCAAATGCAAGTTAATGATAACGCTTCTCAATATGAATGCTTCTAGCAAGACTATAAGATTAAACCGAGGATTAGAAGTTTCTTTAAATGCATGTTAGTGATAACTCTTCTCAAGGGGAACACTCAATGTAGCAAAAGTGTAAGATTAAGCCAACGACTAGAAGTTATCTTCAACTGCATTGTACCATCTAGATAAGAGTTCTCAAGGAGAATTATTCAGCAAGAGTGGCATATGGGATAGTCGCTAGTGACTTGAGGTTTGGCAGTGCTTTTCACTGGGTACTCCAGTTTCCTCCACAACTTACAACTGGCTAGTCATGACTTAGCCGCAATATGGCAGAAAAAGTGACAATAATCGAAATGTCAAATTCCAAATTTACCTCAAAATACCTAAATTTACCTCAAAATACTGACAGCCACATTATGGCAGAAAAAGTGACAAACCCCAATTCAGCAAGAGTGCTTGGTTGAAAGTGTGGTTTGAAAATAGTGCCGTGTGCTGCTGATGATCTGAGCCTGTAGTTGCTAAGTAGGAGTAGTAGCTGAGGCCAGGCCAGGTGACACTTCCTACCTGTTACCTCAGGGACGCACCTTGCACGCTTACCTGGCTAATTGCATTAGTGACGAGGAGTGACTGATGCAGGGTGCCCAATAGATTCACCCCTTCGCACCATGGTGATGGGCCATCAGTAACCATCCCTACAGTGAATGCATTTAGTGGACAAAACAAGTTCCTTTTTGTTCAGCACTTAATGCCAAATGGAGCTGAGATCTCTCAGGAAAACCTGTTGTTTTTTCCTCAGGCTTTATCCTTGGACTTTATCCGCTGGCCACTTTTTTATATTTGGATGCCTCCATCAAATGGATTTAGATATTTTCCACATTATACCGATGGTATAAAATGGATCTACCCAAATGTCATCTGAACTGTCTTTCTTACTTAACCAAATTGCTAGGTTTAGTTCCTTTTTTTCACTCTTTGAAAATGTCAAATATTCTCTTTAAGCCATTATGATGAAGGATGAAGGATAAATGCCAGTACAACCGATGTATCTACTACAGTCCTCCTAAGAAACTGTCACACCCTTGCCAGTAATTTGGGGTTAGGCAGTGTTTTTCTGCTGGGTAATTCGGTTTCACCTAACTACTAATACAACTGGCTATTTATGGCAGAAATATAGATGGTAATTCTGGCATGAATAGGTTAAACAAATTTCCGGAATACTATCGGTAGAACTGAAGTATTTGAGAGCTATTGTGGAGAATGAATAGGTGGGAGATGATCTGTGGTTGGCAGTGATTGATATGAGATCCCATTGTTAGGTCAGAGGATACTATCTCCTAATCTCCGAGGATTATAGGTTTGATACGCCGGGCTCAGTAGAGTACTGGAGAGATAGCTGTCACTGCCGGCTCTCTCTCTCTCTCGCTGTCTATCAGAGGAATTATATCCATCAGTCTGTGGTTATGCCACTGGGCACTGCTACAGGAGAACTTGGGGCGCTGCCAAGGGGGGAAATGGCGTCAGATATCAATGAGAACATAGACATGTTACTATCAGGATTGGAAAGTCGGTATATAATTCTTGCTTATGTTTGATTTCCAGGATCACTGTACTCTAAGACCCTGGGGGGGGGGGGGGGGGGGGTGGGCACTCAGGTACAGAGGGGGGCCGCACCCGCGTTACGTATTTCGCAGAAGAGGGGGTTTTGTATGTAACGAATGAAAAAATATATATTTTAAATAATGCATGAAGTAAAAAGAATGAAGTAAAAAATACCCCTTTACATTTATACATGTCCTAAAATGGATGAAATATATTAATTTTTGTTCTTTTTCAGAAAACTGGGCCAAGAAAAAAGTGTTCTGCATGTAAAATTTTGGTCCATACGGGTAGTATAAATAAGTTAGATAGAGTAAGTATGATTTATTTTTGTATTACCTTTAGGCTGATAAGGTTTACTGAAATAGACTATGTGTATTATTATAATGTGAATTTGATATACTAGTATGCTATTGTGTCCTTTCCATTTATATACAGTTAGAAAGAGCGTATGTTGGTATATTTCCTTTTGTCGCAGATGTATATAGCTTACTTATTTATGTATTGATAACTGTTTTTGAAGTAAGGTTTACCTGATTCTTACAGTTTTTAAGAATTAATTCAGTTAATAATGCATTATCACTCATCAACATCTATGTATGATATTAAAACACATTTTCAAATTCTTTAATAGTCTGTTCTGAATTGCAGATAAATTTCCGATGCAAATCCACCTTCCGAGAAGCTGGTATCAGGAATTATAGAGAGGTGAGTGAAACATTCATATCTTATCTAAAAGTGAGTAGACTCGTAATATGGTTCTGCAATGTTAGTTTATGCTAACGTCTTACGATACTCTCAACTGTTGCAGACATTTAATTTCTGCACTGTTCAGCCAGACGTCTGCCAGTGTCTTGTTGTACAAACAGTCATGCATAACATGTCAAAGCAATAAGCCAAAGCAAATCAATGACCAACGTAACTTGCGAATCAAAGCTACTTTCAGTTGTGAGGTCATCCATCCCCAGGAAACTGGGTGGCAATCGGGCGTGCGGTTGTGTTTTATGCCTGGGCTGCCCACACATTTACTGCAGGAATTAAATGTTGGTACTGTAATTAACCTTTTCATGCTCTCTATCAAAGCGTCTGAAAGAAAAATGTTATTGACTCATCCGTAAATAGTTTGTGAATATATAATATGTGAAGTTATTTTCA
>OZ012684.1:24414563-24452063 GCA_963942565.1 Maea johnstoni
CATTGGTTGGAAACTAGTGTAACAATATGTTAGGTTTTATGACTGGTTTCTTTTACTGATTTTGAATGGTTTCTTTATGTAGAGTATAAAACGGGGCCTGAATCTGACATGAATGAGAAATTGTGTAGCATTGTTCCTTTAAGTCATTGTTTGGAAACTGGTTATGATTATGTCTGCAGCTTATCTTTTGCTGATTGCCAGTGGAATTTAATTGTAGAGTATGTAGCATATGACCTAGGTTTGATAAAGCAGACTAGGTGTTGTATAATGCATTATAGATTATCGTAAATTACTTCTCGGAAATTGGACCACCCTAAGAATTTGGGCCACTATAATTATTGTGTAATATATATAATTATTGGGAATTCTGGGCCACCCTTGATCTATCGCTGGTCGCTTTTAAGGGAGATTTTATGGAAGTCATTGCCACTATTACTCTGTTTGTCAGTATTTCAGAAAACAAGGCCCACCCTCAACCCATATAAAATCTAAATGATTAAAGTGTCCCAAATTTCCAGGAATTTACAGTATGTTCTGTCGTTATAATTAGGTGTGCAGTTCATCTAAGAACCATTGTCTTTTACAGATGGAATTTACATGTGGAATGTAACAAGGGTCCCGAGTGTGACACGACAGAGCTAGAGGGCGCCACCAACAAGCTGCCTCTGGACGTCGTCAATAATTACTTCAGTCTTGGGGCGGATGCCCATGTAGCATTAGAATTTCATGAATCAAGAGGTAAAATGTTTATATCATATATGGCGGTAAAGAATGTTTTGCCTCAAGGGAGAGGAGGAAACTCTGAATGAAGTGACATTGCTGCTCTGTAGGGAACTCCATATTGCATATTTATCCACTCACTCATGCCTAAAGATAATTTCTTGACATTCGTCTCTTGAATCAATAGTTCATCTTAAATTAAAATCTGAATTGAGTGTTAATTTACAAAAATGAACAATTTTTTTAGGAATGAGAGCAACGTTTCTCCTTCAGATATTTTTAAATGGTGCTCTGGACAAACAGAAAATACTGAAATAGTCTGATAATTTTGGCGCTACATGCATGAATGGTTTAAATATAGTAAATATGAAGTAAATATAACTCTTGGGTTTGCATTTGATGGATAGAAACTATTATGGAAGAATTCTGATATAAGATACCTAACCTGGATACAAAAAATATGCTTTTGGGTTGGCCCTAAGATAAGGATTTTTCTTATGTCATCATAACCCTTCCAATGCTGAAGGCTACTTCGGTCGGAAGCCCAAGGATGCAAAGATTTTTGAAAACTATTTAACCCATTAACACTCACAACAGCCAAAACCAGCTGGACAATTTTGATGAAATCTTTCAGCCTAAAGCATCATTGGCAAAATATTTGAAGGAGAAATGTTGATCAGAACATAACTAACAACAGGGTTTCATGTGTCAGGGTTTCAATCATTTTCAGGGTTTTGCATCATTTTGTATGGCTAAATTTAGCCACCAGCAACGTTAGGGCAACCCTCAATTGTGGGATTTACCTTATTTCCTTTGTTTATAACACTGGAAAATTTCTGTATGCCCCCATTTAGTATCCTTCATCAAGGTGGCTTTATATGCAACCTGGCAGAGAGAACTAGAAATTAGATACTATAGTTTTCATTGATATTAACCTTCTCAAGTTTCTCAGAGATTGTTATACTACAATATGTAATTAATTAGAATTAAACCAATAAAATTTGTGTTAAAGATTAACTATTGATATTGATATATATATAAAGCTTCTAGGTCTATCATCTGTATTTTACCCATTCATGCCTTGAGATCGAATTGACCAGTGTTGTCTGGACCTGTTATACCTTTGAAAATAATTTTGGAATGTAGCATAAATTTGCAAAATATTTCAAGGAAATGTGTAGATAAAGTTCTGATGAACAATTCTGCTTCAAATATTTTCTTAATATTGCTTTTGTTAAAGATATATCACAAAAAACTGTCAGACAGTTTGGCTGGTAAATGCATGAGTGGGTTAAAAGAACACTTTCCTCCCCTCTAGACTGGGGTCTCAATGATATTCAAGATTTCAATAATTATCAACTTTACCATTCTTTTTTATTTTACAGAGGCTAATCCAGAAAAGTTCAACAGTAGATTCAGGAATAAAATGTTCTATGCAGGTGTAAGTAGCAACTTTTCATCTTTTCTTATTTTCACACTCAAAGACCAGACATTACTGAATTGTCTGATAATTTCAATGGATACTTATCAAGTGCTTTTAAATGCAATATATAAACATTGCTGTTAAACATATACTATTAATTTCTTCAGTAAAGCTGTAATAAGGATTTGAAACAATAGTTATGGTGTCTATCACTATTACTTAGATTTGAAGGATTTAATTAATAAAGAACATTATTCAGAATTCACTTAAAAGTCATAGAAATGCATGGTCGGTTTGTCAACAAAGCACATATGATACCCTCGAAATATTCATATTCCAGAGTCTTTCTGTTTCAATGTGCACTTTTTCGCTATTCTTCTCAAAAGTAGCCCTAATGCATCTATACAAATACCTATTCGCTAAATTAGCAAAAGCATTGATTTGAAAATATTAGCAGAAGATATTTTTTCAGATTTTTACCTACAACTCTTCCTTGTAACATTAAGATATATTTTTCCTTAGGAAACTGTTAGGATAATTAGCTTCTAATGAGTCCCAATCATGATGGCTATCTCCTTTAAAGAGTTATCTGAGTTTATGATATTTTTAAAAGAATACTTTAATAGGAATAAAAGTAACTTAGGAATGTGGAGTGAATGCAAAAGATTTTTGAAGGAGTGTGGTACGGTAGATTGAGTTCTGATGAACATTTCACCTTCAAATAATTTTCCGGATATGCTTTTATCAGAGAGAGATCTATGAAAATCTACCCGCGGTTGTGGCTGCTTCAGAGGTGAATGCTCTTAGATTGCCTTAACCCTTCCAATGCTGAGACTACTTTCATCTAATGAACAAGAACACAAATATTTTGAAAATCATCTAGACCCTATCATCTTGGTATTCATTGGAAAGCTCTCATCGAGTACTTTCAGATGAGTACCCATTTGCCAGCGTTTCGATCATTTTCAGCTTTTTTTACATTGTTTTGTATTGATCAAATTAGCCACCAGCAGCATAAGGGTTAAGGTTTATCTTATTTCCTTTCTTTCCTTTGCAGGCAGGAGGCAAAAATTTACTCCAAAGGAGTTGGAAAGGTTTAGCGGACCATTTAACATTAGAGGTAAATGAATTCCTTTTCTAAGAGATAAATCTAATAAGAAAGCATGATTCTTGTGACTGGAAGCAGATCAAAGAATTTGCTTCAGATAAAATCCATTGAAATCTAGGAGGTGTTGCAATCAACTCTAATATACTCTGAAAGGGCTGCTTCCTTTTGCCGTCAATGGACTTGCATGAAATGTCAACAGTGACATTCTTGCACTCACGCACCTGTCTGTTTCACTTTGGAATTCGTAATTAATCCTTTGATACAATGCAAGTGGGAGGATCAAATAATGTGCTGTATGTTTCATGTTTCCGTACTCAAAAACCTAAATCCCTAAAGAGTCATATAACTGCTAAATGTCAGTAACCGCTTAGATAATGTGAATCATCCCCTATTTAATGTATGTGAGACATCCCAGTTTTAGTATAGACCTCAAAAAATAAAGTTGCCTGCCAGAACTCTCAGTTACAATTTTCAATGGTACTCCTTTAATTTTGACTTCAGTTATTAATTTTTTTTAGCTCCATCATAACATGTGACATTGTTTTAAATAAATTCCATAAATGAGCTTTAAAATCAAGGGAATCGAGGAGCGCTGGTATAGTCAAAAGATTCATCATACTTAAGCTTAACACCCTCATCTAATAATGTTTACAAAGTTCAGTATCATATTTCATGTTTGAAATAAGAGTATTATGCATATCTCCTGCAGTAAATGTCACTATAGATTTAGCTACGGGATGACAGGGAGGAAAATCAATAGATTTGTTAATGGGGTAATTCACCAAATGTATTTCTCTCTCTTTCAGTGTGATGGTGTGGACTTGACCTCAAAGATCAAGGACCTGAAGTTACACTGTCTTGTGTTTCTTAATATTCCCAGGTAAGATCAGTCAATAACTTGTTTGAGATATGATGATGAAGGAATCAGTCTGCAGAAACTGGATTTGAGTGTTTGTATTCTGCTTTGATATTTATGTGTTTAATGTTTTAATGCCTGCCATGTTCACATACATCATGAACTCCAATATTTACAATAAACACCATGTGTGTATATAAGTTTGAATGTATGTATATATATATATATATATATATATATATATATATATATATATATATATATATATATATATATATATATATATATATATATATATATATTTATATATATATATATATATATATATATATATATATATATATATATATATATATATATATATATATATATATATATATATATATATATATATATATATACATGTATATCATAGAAGTACCACTACAAAATAAAATCATTCAAAGAATGCTTTGCGCTTCTCTATCACTGTGCTTACTTTTCCTAATGATAAAGTTTCTCTTTTGTAATTAAGTTTTGAAATTTGCCTTCCTTTTTCCTCTTAGATATGCAAGTGGAACCCAACCATGGGGAAACCCAACCGCTGGTATGACCAATTTTGAGCCCCAGAAACATGACGATGGTTACCTGGAGGTAATAGGATTTACAACTGCATCACTGGTGAGTAAATATCGGGCGTCATATTTTTTAGAATATTTCATAGTAGATTATAAAGTAAGATTTAAAGGTATTAACAGTATTTCTTGGATACTGTAATGGCATAAAATCTCTGGCATCCCTGCATTGTTCCCATTCATCAATAGAAATAGCACTTATTATTATTATTATGATTATTATGATTATTATGATTATTATTATGCATTTTCCTGTTTAGCATTTTGCTTTCATCTTTATAGTTCTGATTTCTTATTTTCTAATTGGACCTATTATCATGTTTGCATTGTTTTCCTTTCCAGGCGGCTTTATGCCGATAAAACCATTACTATTGTTCTCATTGTTATAATTTGTTATAATTGTCCAGGCTGCACTTCAGGTTGGTGGCCATGGAGAGTGTCTCACTCAGTGCCAATCCGTGCTGCTTAGAACCCATAAAACCATCCCTATGGTTGTCATTGTTATAATTCTATTGTTTTCTTGTCCAGGCTGCACTTCAGGTTGGTGGCCATGGAGAGCGTCTTACTCAGTGCCAATCCGTGCTGCTTAGAACCCATAAAACCATTCCTATGCAAGTAGACGGGGAGCCGTGCCGGCTCACCCCATCAGTGATCAGGATATCACTGCGCAACCAAGCTAATGTGATCCAGAAGCCAAAACGACGAGGCTCGGTGCCAATCCTTACCGAGTGAGTAGTACACCTTTTTCTCAATCAAGGCCTACACAATCAGTCTGGTGGTTAATTTGGCCATTACAAAATGATGCAAAAAGAAACCTGGAAAATGACTGAAACACTGGCACTAGGGTAATCATCTGACAGTATTCAGGAAGAGCTTTCCAATGAATACCAACATGACAGGGTTTGAATGGTTTTTAAAGATATTTGCCTCAGCATTAGAAAAGTTCGATATTTTGTAAATTTGAGTTAATTCCTTAGTCATTTACAAAGCTATCATAGGTCCAAGTGACACTTGTCTGTGAGTTCTCAAGGAATGAATGGGTTAAATCATTACTATTTTTCTTTGATATCTATACGGTGTGCTTAAGTGATTCTGGTGTACCTGGGAAGACTTGAGAAAGTGTTGTTGTCTGAGTCCTTTGATAAGTATGTATCTTTTTCCATAAGTGTATGCTTTGGGAAGTAGTCTTTTTAGGCAGTGAACGAGGTGTATCATAGAAGAAAGATAAACAAGCGTTTGCACATCAAATCAAACAAGGAAGTTTTTGGTTTTGCTTTGATGTAAAACCAATTTTCCAACAGATCTATTCACTAAAAACACAAGTGATATGAGAATTAGGCAAACACTTATATTTATTTTTGAAAATTTATTTTTGGAGAACAATATTTTACAATGAAAGTTGTCCTTTTATACCTCCAATAAAAGTTTCGTAATTATTTTTTTTGGCAATTTTTATATTTACGAATCTACTAAAACTGATACTGTTAAAACTGATGCACACTCTGGGCATATATTAATCTTACTCCTCATCTCCAAGAAAATTCTAAACCTTAAAAATTGTAATCATTATGATCATCATTAGACATCCAAATATTAGTTGTAGTTTAATCATGATAGATATTATAACCCTCAATCTTACAATGATTTAGAAGGAAAAAATTACTTCAAAGGAAGTGGGTATGTTTAAACTTGTGATTTTATATGATTAAGTTTGTCTGGTTTTGAAAGTGAAAATTGTGAAAAATTTAAAAAATGAAATATGAAAAATCTTTGTACTCTTCATCTTACACCATAGGGATAGTAACTGGAGGGAATACATCAGGAGAAAAAGGTACCGTCTAACATAATATTGATTGAATTTTGAATGTCCATTTGTTGGTATATATTCAGCAAGTACTGAGAAAATATCACTAATCAAACCTTTTTAGTCTTGTAACACTACCACCCTTAGATTTTTTTTACTTTTGTGTGTGAAATATTCAACTATTTAAGTGTATTTTGACCTACCTACAAACCTATGTCAATCCCATTTAATTCTAGAAAAAGTGTATAAGTATAGTTTTAGATAAGAATAATTTAATATGATATTTCAAGTGTCTTAAAAATGGGTGTTTGCAAAGTAAAGGAATAAGTGGGTCTTACAGGGTTCAGGTAGTAAGAGGTTCAGCAAAGGGGACCTTTCAAAACTAAATGCTCAGCAGGGCATTGTAAGAGACCTTGTTAAAACTTAAACATGCCTTATAAAGATAGGTATAATGTCTGTTATGATATGACCTGTTTCATGCTAAGAGATCCCTATGCAAATAATGTTAGTACAGTTATTTATTAGTTTTCAAATAACTTCACCATTGAAATATTCTCCATAGAGTTCTCTCCTTATGAAGATTTTAAGGCAATGCTCCGATATATGGTCTGATAGTAAAATGCAGCTGATTACAAAATGATACATTTTATAGATCATTACTCCTTCCTAAAACAGTAATGCATTTTTGGATGCTTTCTCAGGATGGGTGGATCGAGATATAAAAACGATGCTCCAATATGGTCTCATTCTAAAATACAGATGATTGCAAAAGGATACTTTTCATAGATCATTATTCCTAAAACAGTAAGGCATTTTTTGTTGATGCTTTCTCGGGATGGGTGGATCGAGATATAAAAACGATGCTCCGATATGGTCTCATTCTAAAATACAGATGATTGCAAAAGGATACTTTTCATAGATCATTATTCCTAAAACAGTAAGGCATTTTTTGTTGATGTTTTCTCAGGATGGGTGGATCGAGATATAAAAACGATGCTCCGATATGGTCTCATTCTAAAATACAGATGATTGCAAAAGGATACTTTTCATAGATCATTATTCCTAAAACAGTAAGGCAATTTTTGTTGATGCTTTCTCAGGATGGGTGGATCGAGATATAAAAATGATGCTCCAATATGGTTTCCTTGTAAAATACTGATGATCGAGATATAAAAATGATGCTCCGATATGGTCTCCTTGTAAAATACAGATGATTGCAAAAGGATACTTTTCATAGATCATTATTCCTAAAACAGTTAGGCATTTTTTGTTGATGCTTTCTCGGGATGGGTGGATTGAGAATAAGTCAAACCAGTGCAAGTGTATGAATGTATGTGTGATATATGGCAAAGCTTGATTGATGGTGACGTACTGGTGTTAAAACATTGTTTCTTTCTGCTGTGATTGATTCCTGCCAGAAGATGTACCTCAAACAGCACTTGAAGAAACACCTGGGTGTCCTCGCTCAGTGGCTGGTAATTTGTAGTTTTTCTTTCAGGGATGTGAGAGTGGGCTACAGTTCTGGCAGGCAAGAATGTGGTGACATGTAGATGTCAGCCCCTCTCATCGCGAACATGTAACATGGCCAGGAATCCTGAATTATGTTCAGAATTATAAGCAATACTTCTCCTACTTGGAAAAGAATCTTATATTTAAGTTAATGAAATCAATAAATGTATGAGTAAAAAATGCAGATTATCTGAAGATGAAGTAACCTGTTTCTTGTTTTGACTTTTTCATTTTCTCATACATGCGAATGATTTTTATTATCTGATCATTCACACACACACTCACACACACACACATACACACTCACACACACACACACACACACACACACACACACACACACACACACACACACACACACACACACACACACACACACATGTTTTTCTTGAGTGCTCCAGCAATGTATTCATTTCATATAACTGTGTGGAACATTTTATTTACATTTTCAGTTTTTGATAATTGATTTATTTCATACACACCTTAATAGACAAGAAGCAGATTACTTTGTTGCTTCAGGCCTCCGATGTTACTGTTCTATGTTGAGAAGGCCTGCTTGTGATGTGTGTGTGTGTGTGATTGGCATGTGGGTGTGGCCTGATTGTGAGTAACCAATCAAGTTGAGATGTAACTTTGGTAACTCCTCCCACCCTTACCAACCAGCAGTTATGTACCTGAATCAAATTACCTGATACCCATGCATTTTTATATGTTCAAATACAATTTGTTCTTTGGAATTTTGTCATTTTGTCATTACCCCCACCCCCATCCAAGCCTCCAGCCATTCCCTTATCCTTTTTTCTTTCCAAATTGTTAAAAGAATGTTGCTTTGTTTGTTTTTCTGTAAAGTATTTTCTATTGTTGCGACATGAATGTTTTATATGCATCAATTGAGACATATTCATGCAATTTGTATGTATTTAATCATAATTTTGCTGGTATCTTTAAGACAAAGTTATTTTATTTCCACAAAAGATATGCTGAGACATTTTCAAGAAGGGATATATATTTTGCCATTTGTTGTAAATTTTACATTTTGGGAAGATGTTAGTTTGATTTAAGGATTTTTGGTAAGGATGGAACATCTCATCCTTTGTTATACTGTGCAAAGATAATTTTGCTTGTTGTGAGAAAATTCACACTTCTGTTATGTTATTGTTGATGTTTTTTGTCTTTTCTTTCGTTTATGTATTAATTGTCTATTTTAAATTATTTGCAGTGCTCCAACCATGCCGGAACGTCTGCGTATCCAAGTCAGTGTGATAAGTATGGCGGACTATGAATCTCTGCACTACGACAAACAGAAGCTGCGAGAAGCATGTAAGTGAAACTTTTACATAACTCTAATTCGCCAAATATTCCATTGAATCCATAAGTCTAAAAAAGAGAGCAGAGAACATGTGCTATGATTTGGGATATGTTAAAATAGTGATATTCTGATTGTAAAAGCTAGAGGTATCTGCTTGGATAAGTGGCTATCAATGGTTGCAGATTCAAGAGTGCTCTGGATCCTAATATGTGGGTAGGTGTGGTTACTTTACAAATGTGGGGCATTGTGAAGGACTGTCAATGGCGATTTTGCAACTGAAAATGCTATTGGAACTATGAGTATGAGTAAAGAGTAGGGCTGGGCTCGATAGGCACGACATCGATGGATCGGCAAAGTCGTAAGATCGATGTTCAACATGAGAGGACATCGTTTGCCGAACTCGATACGGCCCCCCCTACCTCCATTGTTTTCCCTACCCCAAAAATACAAAAGAGCCTACCCTATATTTTAAAAAGACCGCGGCGCTGAGCCGGCCGCCATTGAAACTGCACTACGATAAATACTATCGCGCGCGGTAGTACTTGGAAAAGTGTGGAGAGGGCCACGCAATGTATTTTACATGGTGCTGGTCCGGCCCCCACCACACTTTTCCAAGCACTACCGCGCGAATCGAATCGAGAAAATCGACATTGAGAAAAATTAGGCAATTAATCGGATCGCAAAAAAATGGCTGATGAGCACAGCCCTAGTAAAGAGTGGGGAATTACTACTTGTTTCCAGGCTTCTCTTTCCTATTACAAAATGGTTTATTAGATGTTGGCAACAAAAATCCTTGCAAACCAACTCAAATCTTGTAAAAAGATAAGATGGCTTAAACGATACCCAATCAAGCTCCAGCATGGAGGCACTGTGGCAATTAACTCTCAGTATAATCTATAGCCAAAAATTATAGACCAATTGAATTCACATTATGTTTTGTTGAACTTAATAATAAGAATTGCAAATGAGTGGTTAGGCTACCATAAGTAAGTTCTTAGCATTCTGAAGAAAGTCAATTTGTGAAAGAATCTAAATATCAATTCCTAGGTAATATGTATTTTTGACCTAATGCACTGTGTTCTAGCATCCAGCAATGGCAAAACCCCTCATGTTACATTATAGTGTCGCTTGCTCCCCATCAGTAAGGGTCACTTGGTGTGACCGAAAGTTAGGTTTTTCCATGATGTACTCCTAATTGAATCCTGGGCTTGCTCCTGTAGATTGACTCAATTAGGTTCTCTGTGTTGTTGGTGCTAATGGTAATTATTCCATCCAGACCCACTGGACTGCAGGTCATTTAACTCTTTGATGACCAGTGCCATTTACTGACATGATTCTCAGAATCTTTTAGCATTTTCTCCCAGGTAGTCTTTGAAAAACTTGTTGCTAAAGCCTCTTTGTGGGTTTTGCATTGGCAGCAATATAAGTATAGAAATAGTCTGTTATTCTATTTCTTTTCTGGCTATTGGAATGGAAAATTTCCTGAGATACAAGGCATGACTTGTATGACATATTGTGGTGCTCCCAGGGATACAGGTGTACAAAATAGAGCTTAGATATGCGTTTCCTGTACTTAACCCATTCATGTTCAAGAGTTTCTCTAAAAATTGTCGTCTGGATCTATGATAATTTTGACAATAACCCAGAAAGTATGGAGGATTTAGAAATATATTTGAAGAAGGGTTGTAGGTAGTGTTCTGATTAACATCTTTTTCAAATATTTATTTAACTATTAGGCCATGGGCCAGAATCTGTAGCATGATGTTTCGTGGTTACAGTTTGGGGGCAACCAGAACTTTTTACCAGGGCAAGATAATATCATTATCTACACATACCTAAAAGTTCCCATTGTTTCACTTGCACATTTTTTCATAATAATCATTTTTGTAATGTTAGATTAAATCAGTAGTTTCTCCCCTGGTCCAATAGATGGCGCCACCATACATTATCCATCAACCAATCAGATTACAGCATTTTCAAAGCAGCCTCCATGGTCTGCTGCATGCATGTCTTCCTGGATGAAACTGGCCCAATTTTAGCTTTTTCTGAGAGAAGATGGAGGACATTTTTAGATTTTGCAAGTAGATGGAGGGCCCTAGAAGGGCCAGAAAAAGATATTGCAGATTTATATGAAGAGTGTCAGTCAGAATCACTTCCTAATGCTGAGCTGGGATACCACAAGAGATGCTACTGTCGTTTCACTGACAAAATAAAACTAGAAAGAGCTGAGAAACGGGTTTTACAGCAGCCAGGGCAGCCAAAAGATGGTTCAGTGAAGAGAAGAAGGACATCCATGGCTTCTAGTAGGGCGGTTAAGGCAAAAATCGTGCACTTTGGGGTGCAAGCATGAAACTTGGTACAATTATAGTTTAAGGAATTCTAAGAAAAATTGGAAGGGGACACAGGTTGTAAGTCGCCCATATGATTGAATAATAGCCCCTCACTGCCTATTTTAGTCATCATTTGACATTAAATTTGAGAAATGTACAATCTTGATATTTCCACATTACAAGTTTTGACTATGACTGACAGAATAATGTTACAATGCAGCAATAGAAAAGTTATTTTTCATGGTTGATGAGTTGAAGGTGAAACATGAGAAATTATTTTAAAGAGGAGAGGGGTGGGATGGAGCTATGTTCAGGATACCTTACTAATTACATAAGATGAGGCTTGTGCATTATTCACAACTTTACTTGATAGAGGGTATAATTTTCTACTATTTCACTGCTTTTAAAACTGGAATTTTCAGAGTAAGAATGCATGATTGATTTTAGCATGTTACCTTTGAGAACTGCAGGGCTTGACGCTAAGGGTGAACCTATGGCCCCAGGCCAGTAAAAATTCCCCAAAACAGTTTCGGGCCAGTAACAAAAGAACTCAAATGGTCCTACAGGCCCAGTAAACAGTTGGAGACATTCTTGTTAAAAAGTTTCCCCATGAGAATGTCCCCAAATGTTTTTGAAATAAATGAGGATAAAATTTGAAAAGATAAATGTTGTGGTGAATTTTATCCAATGTTCCTTCTTGTTATGTTAAAGAAAAAATATAGGACCAGTAAAATTTTTGCAGGACCAGTAAATGCTAGGTGTTACTGGTCCTACAGGGCCAGTATCATTTGAGTAAGCGTTGTGGGCTGAACTGTGTCCTCCATATTCAAAAAGAACCTGTGTGCACAATCGAGATCTTTATTACATTTACACTAGCACTTGCATGCTTTTCTACACTTGCAGTGAATGAGTTTGTAATTCATGCCAGATTTGTCCAATAAGGTTATCCATATCGAAACCTTTTTTCCAGCCCCAATTTGCAGGACTTGGGAGCTTGCTTGCCCCCATATGTGTCCTCCCTGATAGGCAATACCTAGAATCTGTTGCACAAGGGCTGACTGTCATGGCAGAATTCTCTCTAAAAAACAAGATTTCCAGGAGAAAAGGTGCTGTGTTGCAGAATTGACCCTACAAAATTCATTTGTTCTGCCATATATCAACACCACAAACATTTCAATCACTATCAATGCATCCTCAGACACTTTATCTGGAGCATCTCCTAGTGACAAAAATGTCTCAGTGTTCTGAGAAAGCACCCAGAAATCATCAAGGCATGAATTTTGTAGGGTCAATTCTGCAATACAGCACCTTTTCTCCAGGAAATCTTGTTGTTTAGCCTATCAGGGAGGACATATTTAGGGGCAAAAAATCTGAGGAACCAGAGCTCCCATGTCCTGCAAAGATATGGAAAATCTTTTTTCGACAAATCTGGCACAGGCTCAGGAAATGTGTTATGAACTCATTTACTGTAAGTGTAGAAAAGTATGCAAGGGCCAGTGTAAATGTTACAAAGCTGATCTCAATTTCACTGTTCTTTATGAATGTGGAAGGCACTGTTATGAAGAGTAAAAAGGTAAAATGCTGAAGTCATGCATTCTTACTCTGAAAATTACAGTTTAAAAGCAGTGAAATGGTATTAGACCCTCCATCTGGCAAAGTTGTGAATATTATGCAAGCCTAAAGAATTAATCCAAAGTACAACTCCCATCCCTTTCCTTTCTGAAAACATTTTTCATGTTTCACCCTCAACTCATCAAACATGGAAGAGTCATTTTCTGTTACTGCATTGTAGCATTATTTTGTTAGTCATAGTCAAAACGTAATATGGAAATATCAACATAGCACATTTCTCAAATATAATGTAGAATGATGACTTAAATTGGCAGTCAGGGGCTATTATTCAATCATTTGAAGAAACAAATACCTAACTGAGTATTCACAATCAAAGTTCTATTTTTAGACAATTATTTATAGGACATAGTGGTGACCTACAATCTGTGTTCCCTTCCAATTTCTATAGGAATTCCCTAAACCATAATTGTACAAACTTTCATGCTTCAACCTGAAATTTAAGGATGTTTTATAAACAAAATTCCCCAAGATTGTCCGTTTTTGACCAATTTTGCCTTAAAATGGCCCAAAAATAGGTCAGAGCAGTGACCTACTACAACGTGTGTCCCCTTCCTATTTTTATAAGCAATCCTTAAACCATAACTGTACCAACCAAGTTTCATGCTTCTACCAAGATCCTTGAAAGTATTTATCTGCAAAATCACCAAAAATGTCCTTTTTTGGCTTAAAACAGCCCCAAAATAGGTCATAGGGGTGACCTACAGCCTGTGTCTCCATCCAATGTTTAAAAGCATTCCTCAAACCATAATTATATCAAGTTTCATGCTTCTACTCAGTTTAATGAAAGTGTGTTTTATGTGAAATTACCAAAAATGTCTGTTTTTGACCTAAAATGGCCCAAATATAGGTCATAGGGGTGACCTATAGCCTGTGTCCCCTTCCAACTTTTCTTAGCATTCCTTAAACCAAAATTGTACCAAGTTTCATGCTTGCACCTCAAAGTGCACGATTTGGCCAAAATCTTAATTTATCCGCCCCACTATAGCAGCCCACTAACACTTGAAATGTGATCCTAGAGGTGATGTTTTGCACTAGATGATTGAAAGAGGCTCCAATGAGCTAAATAGGTGAAAATACAGATGAAATTTATAGGTTTGAGACAGATTCACTTAAAATACTACTACTGGCGGTTTTGGTGAAAAATTCTGCTTTTCACCATATTTTTAATATTTTAGTTCCAAATCTGGCCACCAGGGGGCACTTTTAGGAATTCTGTAACCATAAAAACAAAGTGCAACATCTTAAGTATATTTGTGTACAATATGAACATTCAGCTCTTAAAAGCAACAATTTTAGAAAGAAATCCCAAAAACTTCACATTTTTTGTGATTTTCATGTGAAAATGCCCCAAAACTAGAAAATGTGCAAGCCAATGGGCGGGAACTTTTTTTCTGGAAGAGTACTTATAATACCTGTTTGAATTATAATGGTTTCAAGTTGCCCCCAAAAAGTCACCACGAAACCTATTTTCTAGGCTCTTTTCAGGACTTGGCCCATGGCCTATATGATTCGATCCTCCTGAAAGATTGCACCTAAATTGCCATGCTTTTTTGTCAAGGAGATTCTAATGATATGTATTTGCCTATCCCTTTCAGCCATTCCCCTTGGTATAATTGTTGTGGATAATGACTCGGACCTTGAGCAGGTCAGACAGCACATCATCCACCTGGTGGAGGATATCGGAAGCTCAGGGGGACCTGTAAGCAGCCTCTCTGACAAATGGTGCTTTGTGGACTGTAAGTATTAAGCAATGCGACGTGATATTTAAGCCATTTAAAGTCATTAACAAATCCAAAACTATACATATATATACATATACATATAGGATTTTTTATATATTTCTATATACATTTTTTGTTTCCAAGTTGGAATGAATATGAGCAATGGCTGCTTCATGATTTTTAAAAGAGTATGATGTATCCATATTTTTAGCAACAACAGCGGAGCGTTTTTTCCGTATTGACCGTGCCCAGGAGCACCTGCACTACTTGACCGACATATCCTCAGAAGACCTGTACATCATGGACCCTGAGTTGACCATCAGGTGTCGCCAGACCAACGGTCAAGCAAACCACACCCCTATCATCACGAGCCCGCAAGAGAGCACGAGTACGGAAGGCACAGAGATCAAACTCCTCACGTCTGATGACACACCAGTCAGTGAGGAGGACCATAGGTTAACCTTGACCTTTAACCTTCCAGTTACACCACCAAGGTCACCCGGGTAAGTGCAGTTATGTGAGGATAATGATGATGATGATGAAGATATTGATAATAGCAATGATGATGTAAATAGTAATATTAAAAAATAATAATGATGATAAAAGTAATGATAATAATGATAATGATAGTAATGATACTTCTACCACTGCTGCTGCTGCTGCTGCTGCTGCTGCTGCTGCTGCTGCTGCTACTACTACTACTACTACTACTACTACTACTACTATATAAATTCATGCAAGTACTTACTAGCATAAATGTGGTCCATTGGAAAACAGACATTCTCTACCATGATTTTATTATACTTACTAAAAACAGATTAAATGAATATTAATGGGAATAATATGTTTCGAATTAGGCTGATATTTTTCTTTTCTATCTATTTTTCCAGTATAAATCAGGAATACAGGTAAATAAATACCATCTTATTAATGTTTTTCTATATCTCTTGGCATGCATGCATGTATTAGCTGTTTTATGTAGAAAATAGGCTTGTTAATAAGTGCCAATACCATCCTATCAAAATGACTATATGTATTTCAAATTCCACCGCAAATGTGAGCGTACTCTGTCTTTACTCATTGTTTCCTTATATTTGTAAGTATGATAAGATTCCTTTCTGCTGCACTTTCTCTCACAATTGCTAGAATAATCCAGAAATTGCTTCAAAAAGTATTGAAAATACCATAGTTTTAGGGTATTCTTTTTTATTCCAAATACCTAAATAATTAAGGGGAATGTCCTCTTAGAAGATTTAAATGAGATATAGATTTGAGTGTCCTGAACAAATACAGATATGTAAGAAAAGACTTCTTGGATGATAGCTGTAATTACCATCATTCTGGGTGATTCTCCATTTTAATTAAGTGAAGCTTATCTTTGTGTGTGCAGGTGGCTGCTACTTGAATATTCTATCTATCACTAATTACTCTTGTCATAGCTTTGAGGGTTCTATGAACTGTCGAGGCATGGCATTAGGAGAAGCGGTAATTCTAATTTCTGATTTCCTGCCATTTTCTCGTTTTTAGAATTTGTTACCCCTGGTAAAAGAGAGTGGTTCATATCGCTATGCTCTAGTTGTTAGCACATTTGGCCATCTATTGTCAAGCCATGGAACTTCCCAGAAAACAAGATTCCTGTCATAGAATAGAAGACTGCTTTTCATGGGTGAACTTAGCTTTCTAAGGCGCTTTAGGGCGCCCTAATTGTCTTGCACAAAATCAGGATGATATCTTGAAAACTTTCAATTAAGTGATTATTTGATCAAGGGAAGTTTCCCTTCTGTGGAATATTCTTCCATTAAAAGTTTTCTTAAGTCTTCTATCGAGACATCCTTTTTGGCCAAATGGTGAATTTACCAAATTCCCTATATACTTTGTAATTATTTTTTTGATGCAAGGAAAAAAATGCCAGGACTTGTCCTTTTAAATCAAAGCTACATTTGTAACAGCACTCTATATATGCATCTTCTTAATCTCCACTTGACCTGTCTTACTTATGCATGTCTTTTCTTGGCATTCTTCCAGTGGAAGCGAGAGTCTGCGTCGCCTTGACAGCGAAGAGAACCTTCTGCAGCCGCCACAGCCTGGCTCTAATAATAGGTATGCATGATGACCTTCTCTTTGTCTTCTCTCACCCTCTTACCATCCCCTCTCCCCGTCTCCTACTGTTTCCCGCAAGCTGCCATATTCTCCCTTACCAAATGAAGCTGGGAATACCGAGGAATTTCTCAAATAAACCCAAAAAAATTCCAGGATTTCATTGGAAGTCTGAACTACATTAAGTAATGGCTCCCTTACCAACTGAAGCTGGGAATGCCAAGGAATTCCTGGAATAAACCTTAGAAAATCCCAGGTGTTCCTTGAATAAATCTAGGAAAATCCCACAAATTCCTAGAATAAATCTAGGAAAATCCCAGGATTTTTTGTTATAAAACCTAGAAGAATCCCAGGATTTCCCAGGAAGTCTGAGCTACATATGGTAAGGGCAGGTACTATGCTACCCTAGTATCATACACACTGTGAACACCAGCCATTCTACAGCTATCACATTAGGTGTTTAATAAATGGCACTTCTCACAGTAGTGCATAGAATATCTCTGTTTATTAAATGTTCTTAGAAAAAGTAAGGTCAGTGCGCAAAGCTGACCATGTCAGCATAGGTTTCCTCAATTTGATGTTTTATGTTAGACACTGAGGATGCAATCTCTGTATGAATTGACTGACACTTGTCCTTTTAAGACCTCCAGCCACCAGCCAGCACTTTCATCAGACTTTGTAGTATCCTGACAATATGAAAGACATTAAACAAAGGCTATCTATTTCCTGGTACTTAGCGTTAGTCGATATTCTTAATGATTTCGTAATTCATATGGTTGGTACAAAGACCAAAAAGTGGTCAAGAAATGCAGCTTATGTTATGTCAAACTTTTAGTATGAGATTTCTTTATGATTTTTATCCTGAATGTAGAGCATATAATATGGAACATTGATGGCATAATTCAAATAAAAGTGTTTTTTTTTGATCGCTTTGAATTTCAGGATACAAAATACAGTACAAAGTAAACAATGTATATATATAAATATATATATATACATATATACATATATATATATATATATATATATATATATATATATATATATATATATATATATATATATATATATATATATATATATATATATATATATATATATATATATATGTATATATTTATAGTAATGCAGTATACAATGTATTCACAATTATACAAAAGAAGTCAAAAGAACAATTTAAGGGTGAGATATCTGTACACACATAAATCAGCTAAACCTTGATAATCTTTTGGCAAAATGATTAGTCAGATTTGTTTTTAAAATGGATGTCTCTTTTCAAAAATATTCAGAAAACGACAGCAATTATGTACATATTTTTTGAAATTTTTATGCTAGAACTGTCTGTTTCATTATGAAATCAAGTATGAAACGGGCAGGGTATTTTATGGTATGAATTTGTGAAAATGCACGATGCAAGAATTTTCTTATTGAAAAATATAATATCAAATTGGTACATGTGTTTATTGGATTTTTAATTGCACAGGACTTAATAGTTACATGTAATTATTGACCACAAAAACATCTACATTTATTCCATATTTCTTCAGCATGGATCAGGGTGTCCAAGGCTAGGCGTCATATTGACCCAACATCCTTAAAAATCACACATCAGGACAACCAATTTTTTATGGGGAACAAAACAAAATTTTAATTTGAACAGTAATTAAAAAAAATGTTCACCTCAATGTAACTGCTATTGCATTGCTTATGGCTATCATTCATTGTCTCAATAAGTGACTACATGTTATGACTGTTATATGAACATATTGTGGTCTCCCTTGAAAAATAGAAAATTAAAATTTTTCATGATTGCCAAATTTGGATACCCATTTTCAAAATTGATCCTTGCAAGACGCTGTATCTACATGTTATGATTGTTATATGAACATATTGTGGTCTCCCTTGAAAAATAGGGCATTTGAATTTTTCATGAATTCCAAATTTGGATACCCATTTTCAAAATTGATCCTTGCCAAAACGCTGTATCTACATGTTATGACTGTTATATGAACATATTGTGGTCTCCCTTGAAAAATAGGACATTTGAATTTTTCACGCTTGCCAAAATTTGGATACCCATTTTCAAAATTGATCCTTGCCATAAGATGCTGTTTGAGCCTATGTGTACAGATATTCTCACCGGCCCTTGCTCTCAGTTCAATCCGTCCAGTCTGAACTGTTCTCTGACGTGCCAGCTCACAACCCTTGTCTTGCAGCCCCCAAAGGTTGATACGTTATACACGTAGGCACAAGCTCAGGTTGGTTCCCTTTCCACTCCGTGGGCATGACGTCTCCTACTGTCTGTGTGTCCATAACTGGTGTGAGTCTCTCTATGACGTTCTTCATAAATACATCATCTTAGTCTACAATCTACTCATTGCAGTGGCTAGGCAATGTCCTTTGAACCCTTACCAAATGAAGCTTGGAATACCAAGGAATTCCTAGGATAATCCCAGGAAAGTCCCAGGATAATCCCAAATGAAGCTTGGAATACCAAGGCATTCCTAGGATAATCCCAGGAAAGTCCCAGGATAATCCCAAATGAAGCTTGGAATACCAAGGCATTCCAAGGGTAATCCCAGGAAAGTCCCAGGATAATCCCAAATGAAGCTTGGAATACCAAGGCATTCCTAGGATAATCCCAGGAAAGTCCCAGGATAATCCCAAATGAAGCTTGGTATACCAAGGAGTTCCTAGGACAATCCAAGGAAAATCGAAGGATTTCCTAGGAAGTCCGAGCTACATTCTGAGCTACATAAGGTATGGGTACCAAATGTAGCTGGCGAGATCCGGGTACCAAATGAAGCTTGGAATACCAAGGAATTCCTAGGACAATCCCAGGATTTTCTAGGAAGTCTGAGCTACATTAGGTATGGGTACCAAATGTAGCTGGCAAGATCCATGTTTTTCTAGAATAAAATCAGAAAAAGGCGGGATTTTCTTGGTATTCCCAGCTATCTATTTTAAAGAAGGTTAACACATTCATGCCAGTATTGCCCAAAAATGTCCTAATGATTTTGTTGATATCTTTCTGACAAGGACATTTTTTTTTGTAAATAGTCAAAGAAGCATTGTTGATCAGAACATTACTCACATCTCCTCTTCAAATATTATGTTGGGGCTTTCAAATAAATACATATAAATCAATAATGATATTAGATATAACTCCATGCCTGCCTGTGTTGTTTGATGGATTCTGACTAGCCTCTGCATTGAGTAATTCCATGGACATGTATTTCAAAAGTGGGTGTAGATTTCATACCAAAAATGACTTAGGCATCCCGCCTTTTTCATTGTCCTACCCAGTAGACGTAGTAGCTGCTGCAAATGAGGGTCCACAGTGAAACCTGCAAGATGCACACACCCTGGGACTATGGCTAAATGATGTAGTTCACAACTCAGTGGATTTCCCCATTGTTTCAGGAAAAAACAGATCCCGGAAAACTGTGTTCATTTTTATAATAGAAGGTGGTCCAATCTAAGCAATGTTCCATTATGCATTAGGAACAACCAGAACTTGGAAATTCATTCATGTTCAAAACAGAAGCTGCTGATATTCCAGAGGTGTTCCACAATTCATTCGTAACAGTTATTATTAGAATTCTGTGTGAATACACATTCACACAGCAGAAGATGTTCACATTGTTAGGGTGTTACATAACGTATTAGGTGGTCTTCACCTGTCAAAGGCATATGCTTTTGGAACACAAATGGGACCAAAAAATGTGTTCACATGAGGAAGTGGTGTGAACGTACACCCCAGGTGTTCACATTTCAGTGTTGTTTCTCTATGTTTAACCCTTATGCTGCTGGTAACTAATGTGGCCTATACAGAAAGATGTAAAAAAAACGGAAAATTACTGAAACCCTGGCAAATGGGTACTCATATGATAGTACTCAGCGAGGGCTTTCAAATGAATACCAACATGACATGGTTTAGATAATTGCCAAATATTTTTACGAAATTGTGCCTAGGACAAAAAGTAGACTCAGCATTACAAGGGTTAAAGAACAAATGGGAGCCGGAAATCATGTGTTCAAAAGTGGATTGTGTTCACATCTCAGAGGCATTCATATTTGCAGGTTTCACTGTATTTACACTTCTCTGTCGTTTTTCAGGGTGATTGTAGCTGGGAGTAGAGAAGCAGAAGCGATACTGCTGGGTATGCACCCAGCAGTGGGAGCATGGGAGAACAGGTGATTCACTACTGACTGCTGATTGGCTGCCCCCAGACCCCCCACAAACCCACCCCCACCCCCACCTGTGGACTAGTACTAGATCATACCCTCCTCTTGTCCCACAACTCTAATACACTCTATAGGCTATTTGAATGGTGCCTGTGATATTTTCCATGACAACTCCCTTAGAAAAAAAAACTAGTTTTGCAGTTGGAAATTGTAGTAGATTTCTACCTGAGTGAAAAAAAATAAAATTCTGAATGTGTGTACTGTGATTTGCAAAGCGAAGAAATGTGCATTTGTCATAACCGAGAGTAAATACTTTGTTTTAAAGAATAACTCCAGGTATTGACAATTAAAATAGATATTCTGTAATGTTTTTCTTCGACCTATACATAAACAATATTTGATATGGAAAGTGCTTCTGATTGATTAGGAAATTGCTTTCCAGGGTCACAAGTGTTAAATGGTAATACTTTGTGACTTTTGAAATGCCATCAAATACACAACACACTGAATGCCTCCTGAGTAGTACTTCATTAATAAGTCATTAATTAAGATTTATGAAAATTCATACTTATATAAACTATGCACCATTGTAGAGAATATACCCAAATGCTAAATCCTCAACAGCCATTCAAACAGCCTATAGTTACATTATATATATATATATATATATATATATATATATATATATATATATATATATATATATATATATATATATATATATATATATATATATATATATATATATATATATATATATGTATATATATGTATATATGTATATATATATATATATATATATATATATATATATGTATATATATGTATATATGTATATATATATATATATATATATATATATATATATACATGTATACATACATATATGTATATGTATATATATATATATATATATATATATATATATATATATATATATATATATATATATATATATATATATATATATATATATATATATATATATATATATATATATATATACATATACACACATATATATATATATATATATATATATATATATATATATATATATATATATATATATATATATATATATATATATATATATATATATATATATATATATATATATATATATATACATATATATAGATAGATATCAATAGTCCCACATACACACCTCTCCATGTGCCACTCATACCAGCTCTAGTTGAACCGACAGTATTGTTACTATACAACCAATAGTTCCTACTAGTGCCAGGCTGGACGTCTTTCTTTGCAGTAACCCTACAACATGTACCATTTCTACCCAGGATTATTGTCTCAATTTAGTTAGCACTGCAGGCCACAAGTTCCAGCCTCCTCTATGATGTTGATGTTTCAGTGATTGCATGCCTGCATGGATCGTATCATCTATGGTTTAATTTCAAATGGAATTAACCGATTCTTTCTTTAATATTCTAATGGCACCTGAAAAAAATGTTGTATAGAATTATTTTTGAAAATTTCATATTGTTTTATATTATGGCTGAATTGTTTTGGTGACATCTTTCTAATCAAAGAATCTTTTGGAAAATGTATGTAGATGAAATACTTTGTTAGTACTCATCTAGAATAGAAGCTCTCCTTCGAATGTTCAACCTAGATTTTACAAAGTCATTCTCATAGGTATTAGAGCTCCAGATGTATTTAAAAGGAATTCTAAGAATGGAAGAGTCAATTTTGAGCATCTATGAAAGAATTAGGTCACATTCATTTCATTCTACCATGAATTCCTTAACCCATTCATGCTTACTACAGCCAAAAGCAGCATTTTAATGAAATCTTGCAGGCAAAAGCAAAGTTGGGAAAATATTTGAAGAAGAAATGTTATTCAAATCATTATCAACAACTCTCTTTCAAATATTTTCTTGAATTATTCTTAATTCCAAAGTTATCATCAAAAGTAGTATAGATCCAGACAACAATTTCTTGAAGAACTCTTAAGCATGAATGGGTTAAGCATCTCATACATGACTTGATGTCTATAATAACTCCACTCTCGTTTAGTATGCCATGGGGGTCTAGTGACTCTAACCCTTCCAATGCTGAGACTACTTTCATCTAATGAACAAGAACACAAATATTTTTGAAAATCATCTAGACCCTATCATCTTGGTATTCATTGGAAAGCTCTCATCGAGTACTTTCAGATGAGTACCCATTTGCCAGGGTTTCGATCATTTTTCAGCTTTTTTAACATTGTTTTGTATTGATCAAATTAGCCACCAGCAGCATAAGGGTTAAACATATGGGTGGGATACAGCTTTCAGTGATCTTAAATCTTTTCTAATATTACAAAAATGGGGGGAGGGGTTCTATCTTCACATTTTTGAATTGTTTCTCGGGTGAAAAACTCTTTCAAATGTTTCTGCAGATTCATATTTCAAAAGTTATGAGACACCCATGGCACTTAGGAAATAAGTGGAAAATAGATCCCCATATGTGTGTTCATCTGGAAAACAGAATTAGATTTCTCATTGTCTTATTTTCTAGTTCTCAATATCATTCATCATCCGGGGGGTATGTCCATGTTTCTTTTTGCTCCTTACCTGTTCAGGGCTCTAGTTGTAAGCTTAGGTAAATTTAGAGTTTAATCTATTTTGTCCTACTCTAAAAAGCAAAACAAAAAGTACAATATCACCAAATTTAGTTGTTCCAAAGCTGCTACATCGCTCAGAAATAAAAGTCGATAACGACATAGTTCATAGATCATTTTAGTATCATATAGCACTCTTCATATATGTATTAGGTAGATATCTGTCCTGTTAACTAAACTGTGATACACACCTGCACGCACAAGCATGCACACAAACACACACGCACACTCACACACACACACACACACACAAAAAATAATAATAATAATAATAATAATAATAACAATAATAAAAAATCAGCTCAAACATCTTCAGTAAACATCAATAACCTATACTTAGTTTCACAACAATAGATCAGTATTAGAGTATTTCATCAATGATAAGTAGATACAGAAACAGAATAAGAAATCTAATCATAAATATTATCATTAATACTCATGTTTTGACAAAAATGGTAATGATGATGATGATAATAATAACAATAATGATAATAATAATAATACTATTAATAACAATAATGATAATAAAAATAATAATAATAATAATAATGATATAATAATAATATTAATAATGATAATAATGATAGTAATAATAATGATAGTGATAATAAAAATAATGATAATAATAATAATAATGATAATGATAGGAGTAACAATATTGATAATAATAATAGTAACAATAATAATAATGATAATGATAATAATAACAAAAGTAATGATCATAATAACAATAATGAGAATAGACGTAAAGGTTTTGATTATAACTATGGTAGTACTATACGATAGTTATAAAAATGCTATTGATTAGATCAGATATATGATAGTATTCGCACCTAATACATTAGTCAAATAGATCAGTTGAACCCATAAGGACTTCCTGGGATGTTTTAGATTTGCTAGTTGAGGTTTGTATGAAAGGTTTTTTTTAGGCAGGGTATTTTTCCGCAGAGACTGAAGTTTTACTGATGAAAAGGAGGTGTTTTTCCCCCACTTTTTGTTCCAGCATCTCTAGGAGTAGTAGATAGCATTTTTGCTTAATTATGTACCATTTTTTGTAAGTACCCTTTGGAAGTGCTCCTCATTTTTGATCTGCATGCAGGTGGCGCGAGATGAAACCGACGTGCTTGATTTGTTATTCAAGATTTTCTAGTTGCCATGGTATTGTTACAGTGGATTGCCATGTCCTAGATAAGCTTCCTTAGGCTAGTAGATTTCCTCCACCCTGCTGCAGAGTTTGGCTGGGGGGTGTTTTTTCGCTCTTTTTTACTGATTTTGGTCCTCCTCATGGTTTGCAGCTCAGAACCAGGTACCCCGAATAGCCCCAAGGTGCAGGAGAAGAAATACCACTTCGCTTCAGTGTCCAGTGCCACAGCAGAAGCCTTCCCTACTGTCATTACTCCAGCTGATAAAAGTAAGGGCAATGACCAATTTACTATTCAGTATAGTGCGCAGGCAGAAATTTATTTTTTATGGATATCTCAAAACCAAACAATTTCCTAACCAGTACTGAACACAGGCGACAGGTTACTTTTCTGTTGTGCAAATCTCAAAATAAAACCATTTAAAACATGTTCTGCAGAAGTGGCAGCTATTTGGTACCATTTTTGAACTCTCATAATTGAACAGATTGTCTGAATAGAACCATTTCAAGTCTGTTTTCAATTATGAGGGCTTTACCGGTGTATTATGCTATATTTCTATCACTGGATCAGCATGGTTCCCTAGTTATGCTGCCACACTGTGAGCTCCATTGTGGTTCCTTTATGGCTGCCTAAAATGGTGTTCATAGAAATTTACCATGACTAGCTATCTCTGCAGTGATACAAGAAAGGAAAGAAATTTTAAAAAGATTCCCAAATACTAGTACAATTAAATGACATCCACATATCTTTATCACAAACTGATTCATTCTTTTTTCCCCAGTTTGTAGTTGGCCTCTCAGATGATATAGAATCATTTCATTTGCTCATTATGCATTACAACTCACCAAAATTCATGTATCTTCTATTGGTTACCATCAACAATTTGCAATATAGTTTGTATGTTCTTATAGGATATACGTATCATCCTAGGCTGTCAGCATTTCTACATAATAATATATGATGATAGGTCTGTAAAGTATTCAAGGGGTTTCCTTCATTTCATATTCAAAAGATATTTACTTCTAGCCAAAATCAAGTGACATAAGCACTAAGGGAGATTTATATTGAGTCCCTTTAACCCTCGGAGTACCTTCAGTTGTAACTAAGAGAAAGGTTGAGTGGTAGTTGGATTTCCATGCATTGAAAAATGAAGTCTGATGGAGGTTAAAACACTGAATGAATTACTTAGGAAAACTCCATTTTTGTTGAAATTCTTTCTCTGAAATTTTTCTCAACTCACCTGCAAGTTTCCTCCTTCTACACTTCTAAGTACTCACAGGAGTTGATATATATTTGTATATATCCATTATAGGATACCTCACTCATGAGGGCATGTTTTTGACTGGAAATATTGAAGGTCAGTTGTGTATCAGAATAGAAATAGCTTCCATTAGGTTTTGCACTTGTAGGTATGAAAAGTTATAAAAATGCAAACAACTTAGAAATTAGTTCTCCTTGAATTAAACATCAAGAAATTAACTATCATGTTTTGATGCTATATGTTTTAAGTTTCAATAACTCAAAGTTTATGTAACTCTTTTTCCAACTTTAAGATTTTCTCATAAGAGGCTATGTGTGTTATTAACGTTTTTAGAAGTGCAGTTATTTAAGCTGAAGAACAGTCTAGATGTTCACCTAGAAATCAAACTTTTCCTTCCTAGTATGTTCAAAACAAAATTAAATGCATTTTCACTGAACTATCTTTCTTTAGAATATTGAATATTTAACATGCTTTACTCACTGAGCAGTATTGATTTAAGTTCTTATTCTGCCTGTTACAAATGCAAATATTTTCAAATCCTTTATGCTTGAAATTCTTTTTGATATTTAATCTGATATCTGTGATATTTTAAAAAGAAAAATGATTTGGAATACTGTATAAGGCATATAATCAGAAGGCAAAATTGTCAGGTGCTTTTGGCCGCTACAGGCATGAATGCACTAGAGAAGTATTTGATTAACCTTTGTGTCTCCTCATGCGAAACTAAAATCAACCACTATTTATGAGATGATATGTTCATTTGGAATAATTCTGAAGTTTTGGGGAAGCTGGGGTTTAGTGCAACTATTAGTTATGTAACTTATATGTTTATTACTTTCTTAGAGCAATCAGGATGTCCATAAAAATGTGAAAGGAACAGTATTTAAAAGAACTGCTTTTAACACATGAGCACTGAGCTTTATGAATATTTAACCTTTATAATACGTTAGAAACTCTTTGGTTATTAAAGGGTTAAGTGTCATGAGATCTTTGTTCTTGCTCTAATTATTCACCCTACACAGTCCCAACCTCCTACATGTCTAGTACACTATACCCCTCTATGGGATGCACCATTCAAATGTTCTATGTGACTGCAAAGACTTAAAATAAATACCAACCAATAAGAATTATTGTATATATATATATATATATATATATATATATATATATATATATATATATATATATATATATATATATATATATATATATATATATATATATATATATATATATTTATATATATTCATTTATATGTGTATGTTCAGGTATGAATTTGGCAGCAAATATCAAGCCCATAATCTTATTGAATCTGGTGAAAAGAGTAGAATAAGGGTGCTACCGATTGGCATGAGCAAAACTACTTTCCCTATTGAAAATTACATAGATGAAACTGCAATAAGGTGTTTTTATACATTGCTCTTAATGAATTTGATAGCTACTTGAATGGAAAATATGCAGAAATTAGCATGTTTAGCATTGTACATTGCTTGTTTATAATGAATGATCAAACGTACCCCTGTCCAGGTTTTCATGTCATCATAATCGCACATTATTTATGCCTATTTCAGTGCTCATTGATGCATCTAAGAGAGGTGAATTACAAAAGGTAAGATATTTAAGAGTTCCTCCAGAAATTGTCGTCTGGATGTATGATACTTTTGACAATAACTTTTGAAATGAGAATAATTTTACAAAATATTTGAAGAAGAGTTGTTGGTAATGTTCTAATCAACATTTCTCTTTTAAATATTTTACCAATTCTACTTTGGCCTGAAAGATTTTATCAAACTTTCAGGCTGGTTTTGGCCGCTGTGAGTATTAATGGGTTAACAATAAAAACTGTATGACTCATTGACAAATTATCCTATGACTAAAATCTTTTGCAACAAGGAAATGTTTATTTTAGATTGAATTTCAATAAGTGTTCATTTACAATCTTGAGATTGAATCAATATTTTGTATTTGAATATGTATGCAAGTATTGATTTTCTGGTTATTTAGTCTATGTTTGCACATACTAGTTGAGAATAAAATCTTGCTTCTTACAGTTCATGCATAATATTGTTTGGTTGTTTTCAGCTTTTAGATCTGCATAGAACCGGTGCCAATTTGTTGGCCACTGACCAGTACGGCATGACCGCTCTTCACCATTCCTCAAGATTCGGCCACAAGGAAGTGGTCAAATATCTCATTGACAATGGTAAGCCCAACCAGTAGTTGTTAGACTTAGATAGAAAATAGGTGTGTTCCAAACAATTCACGTATTTTGTTTAACCCATTAACACTCAGAGAGGCCAAAACAGGCCTGACAATTTTGAATATATTTTTCTATCAAAAGCATTTTTTGAAAAATATTTGAAGGAGAAATGTTTATCACAACAATACCAACAACTCTCCCTCAAATATTTTGTAAAATCACTGTCAATTCCCAAGTTATTTTCAAAAGTATCACAGATCCAGACAACAATTGATGGAAGAACTCTTAAGCATTAATGGGTTAACCCATTAACACTTAAAAGTTCCTCCAGAAATAGTGGCCTGGGTCGATGATACTTTTGACAATAACTTTTGAATTGAGAAAAAATTTGTTGATAATGTTCTGATGAACATTTCTCCTTCAAAAACTTCGCCAAAGCTGCTTTAGCCTGAAAGATTTCATCAAAATTGTCAGGTTGGTTTTGGCTGCTGTGAGCATTAATGGGTTAAAAGGTAACATTATATGTGCAAAGTTTAAAACTGGTAAGCTCAACCAGTATTTATACCTCTGACTAAAAATAGATGTGTTTCCAAAGAATTCACATATTTTGTTAAAAAGATAACATTACATGTGCAAAGTTTAAAAGATTTGTATGCTCTTAAAAGTATGCTGTCCTCACATATGTACCTCGGAAGGAAAGCAAGATGTATTCCAAACATTAACATTTTACATTAACCTATTGATGCCTGCTGAACTTTTTAACCCATTCACACTCAGAGATCCCCTCTAAAATATCGTCTGCCACTCTCATACTTTTCAAAATAACATGGGAATAAAGCAAAAGTTCATAAAATATTTGAAGGAAAGTTGTTGTTTGACTTCTATTTAACATTTCTCCTTCAATTATTTTCCTAAAAACGCATTTGTTAGAAAAATATTTCCAAAATTGTCAGGCCTGTTTTGGCTGCTCTGATTGTTAATGGGTTAACTTTGGTCATCTGGATATGCAATGCTTCTGAAAATAACTTTGGAATCAAGCATACATTAAAACATTTGAAGAATAACATTTCTCTTTAAAATATTTCTAGAAATTGAGGTATATCTTAAAGACATAAACTAGGTGTATTACAACTATTGAAGTAATGGCGTAGTTGTTTCGGAGGATACCATTAAATTCATATCTATGCGGTGAAAATATTTCTATGGGTGAGAAATCTTACAACTTTTTACTCTTTACATTTTCAGCACCCCCAGTGATATTAGACATGGTAGATCATGAAAAGTAAGTACTTAATAAAAAGAGTTAGCTGTTTAAAAGAGTTATTGTAATGATATTGTTATTCACAAAAATTAAAAGAAAATATCTAGGTACTATGATACAGGTACTGCATTTTTATTTCGGTTACTTTCAGTCGCTTATGTTTTCAGCCTATACCAGAAAAAAATAAGTAAAAATCTGATTTAACTGCTATCTGGATATCACTTTTTATCAGTCAACTTTATGAAGTTGACTGTGCTAAATTGAACAAATTTAAGTCGCTGGGAGGTAGAAATTATCATTTAAAAAAAAGATTAGATATTGTATCATTAAGGAAATATTGATATTGTATCGCAAAGACTTTAAAGGTGCCAATCCCTAATTGATGCTGCTTAAGTGACAAGTCAGTGTAGTGGTAAACACACTTGGCTGCAGCGCAGACGATCTGGGTTCGAAAATGGTGGATAGCGGAAAAAGGAAATTGCTTTCCAGTGCTTCGGATGGCACTTTAAACCATAGGTCCAGTCAGCAAAGAGACCTGGCAGCTTCTGTTTATTGTAAAAAAAAATACTGACTTAACCCTTATGCTGCTGGTGGCTAATTAAGCCAATACAAAAAGATGCAAAAAACCCAAAAAATTACTGAAACCCTGCCAAATGGGTACTCATCTGAGAGTACTGAGCGAGAGCCTTCAAATGAATACCAAAATGACAGGGTTTCAATGGTTTTTCAAGAACCTTGCATTCTTGAGCTTTGGACGAAAGTAGTCTTAGCATTGGAAGGGTTAAAATAAAGATTATTTTACTTTTTTAAAAACCTTTTGAAAGCATATCTTACTCTTTTCCTTGCTCTTTCAGAGGCCAGACTGCCCTCCATAAAGCAGCGTGGTACCAGCGGCGGACCATCTGCTGTATGCTGGTGGCCGCTGGAGCCTCGCTCACACGCACAGACTATCAGGGAAACACGCCCCGACTTCAGGCACTCAAAGCTGATGACACAGAGCTAGCTGCATACCTAGAAAGTAAGTATTCAGGGGCGTTCCATGAATTTGGAATTTCAATAATGTAGTGTCACTTTTTATGCTCTTTTAGGCTAAATTGTTACTGGCCAGTTGTAAGTGGTGCAGGAAACGGGAGTTCCCAGTAAAACCACCATTTAACCTCCAGTAACTGCAAACTTTCTCACAAGCCCTGGCCACATGGATTCAAACACAGGCAGTGGTAAGACACAGCAATCAGTAAGTGGCAGCACATTAGACCACTCAGCCATTAGGGCAGTCCCAGTCCTCCGAGACCTTGCAGTTAGCAGTCTTTTTGATCAGAATCGATCCTCAGCTATTCGCAACTATTACACATCTGCATGACTTGGTCTTTTAATGCTTTGTGGTTTAACCCATTAATGCTTAAGAGTTACTCCAGCAATTGTCGTCTGGATCTATGATACTATCATTACTACCATTATGACATTAACTTTGGAATTAATAATGATTCAACAAAATATTTGGAGAGGGTTTTGTTGGCAATGTCCTTGTTAACTTTTATCATTGAAATATTATCCTAACTATGCTTTAGACTGCAAGATTTCATCAAAGTTGTCAGGCTGCTTTGAGCATTTATGGTTTAATATCTTTGTTTTTGCGTGTATAAGTGTTCATATTATCCTCTTCTCTTTCAGGTCAGGAACATTTTCAGTTGGTGGTATCTGAAGATCAAGAAACAGCAGTGTAGCCAAAGGCCCAACTTTCTAGTCAATACTTAAAATCCTCTCATCATCAGCTTCAGAGTCAAGGGAGGTCTGTTGTGCAGAAAAGGAGCGGAGCAGGAGAAAAAGTGCGTTTCTACTGGATGAATTAAGTCCTATGGAGATTCCTGGCAGTGTATGGTTCAAATGAGGATCTTTTACCTCAACCCATCCATGCTCAGAATAGTCAGGAGGTCTGAAGATATCTTTGGTATAACTCAAGTATAAAGACAATTGTTTGAAAAAAGATTGAAGGAAGATTCTTTTTGCTAAAAAAAAACTAGAAAAAAGAATCTTTCGTTCAAATTCTTCTCCAAATCCACTTTTCTGGATTATTGTCTTTTCTTCAGACCTCCTGCGTAAGTTCTTGACATGAATGGGTTAAGGGACACCCTGTCCGTCACACCCTTAAGCAGTGCAACAAAGTCAATCAATGACCCCTGATCTGAGGACGACGATTGGGGAATGGCGTCAATGTGAAATACTTTATGATTCATGTGTTGAAATCATGCTTTACTGGTCAGTGAAAGTGAAAATAGTTCCCTCCTTTGACCTAGGAGGCGGGGACAACCTACACTATTTTATCTGGAGATGTTCTTTATTCACATGCACAAGTAGTTTGTTTTCTGTGTGCTAGAAAGAGGCTGGGTTACCTCTCTAGCAGTATGGTATGAATGACACGCTATGCAGACCGTAGTTAGAACACTGCAATAGCAAGCTCACCAAGGATGGCAAAGACAAGAAGAAGAATGGAAGACACAGCATTCACATACAAAAAAAGTTGATATGACAGTCAACAACGGTGCGTCTGCCAACGGTGTGTCTGTGAGACACATGTTCAAGATATCCATGAATATCCTGGAGTATCTCAAAACCAGAACCCTTGGTAAAAATGTACCTGAGAAATCCTTGGTATTCCTTAGAAAAGCATGGAAAGTGCTGGGGTTTCCTTGGAAGTCTCATCTCCATTTGCTGAGGGTAACCAGGGTGTGTGTTTGTTGTTGATACTGCACATTTATTGAATGGAAATGGAGTTCATATGATTTCTCTGAGGATCTTTCATTGTTGAGGCTAGAGAACTTTTCAATTTCTCAATTGGATGAACTGGATGATTTTGACAATAATTGCGATGAGCAGAAAAGGATGTAGATGTACAGAAAGATTTTCTAAGGAAGAGGATGCTGTGCCAAAAGTTGAGGAGGCAAGCATGGTGATGGGGTGTGACCCCACCCCTTTATAGGAGAAAAGGAGTCACTACTAGACATGTGTTGTAAAATGTTTCTATTTTACTTGATGCAATACTTCATAGATCTATAAAAGAAGCAGAACAAGAAATGAGTGTGATGTGTGAGCTAGGTGAGTGTATGTAAGTTTACTAGTGTGAACAAAAAAAGGGAGGCTCCAACCTCTAAATTAGGGGGCCTTCCATTTTGGTGTAGATTCGATGCAGTCACAACCTTCTGTATGTTAGTTGTATGATGTGAGGCTGGTCCCTTCATGAAGCTCCTGGTTACTGGATTGTCCAAGCTGTGCTTGACCGTTCAGACCATGGCTTTAGTACTTAATGACCACATGCAGAGCTGTGGAACCTGGGCTGCATGTCTATTTCTGAGGGAAAAATTTAGCTTTATTTTTATTAAAAAAACAAAACATATCAAGGTATTGGTATAACTTAAACTTATATATGATCACACACTACTTACTAAACACTTTACTGTTTATTATCTTTGGTCCTGCACAAACTGTCTGTGTCTTAGTCCATTCTTTGATATATACTATATGATTATTCACCCACACTATGGGTTTATTAGGTAGCGTAGATCACCTAAATTATTTCTCATTAACAGTAACCATGGCTTGTCATTACTTCTTGAGGAAACCTAACCATACTCAAGGTGAAACTTGCCTACCTTAATTGTTTTCCCACCTTATACACTTTTTCAATATTTCTGCAAATGAAAATAAAATACACCCATGTAAAGTTACAAACTTGAACAAGGAAAAACACATAGAAATGTGTTTCTCTGAGGAGATTTTTCTGGGTAAGGCCACTCCAATTTAATTACTTGTCTTACAAGCTTTTTTTGGAAAAAAATCCTGTCAGACTCCAAAAAAAAAGAAAAAAAGTCACCTTTGGTGTCGGACGAAAGTGGTTTTGAAAATTTCTGTCAAAAAAGTGCAAGTTTTAAGAATATTCTTTGTAAGGGTGATTCAATCAACTACAGGAAGCTATCATTGCTGTAGTAGAGCCCCAGACTTGAGGAGGTATACCTCCCACCCTTCAGGTTACAGATATTAATAGATTGATTGATTTTATTCAGTTGAGAATAGGCTGGTAGAAACATATCGCTACCAGTCCTAGTCGACAGACACTAAAAAAAATAATAATAAATAAAAAAAGTCATATTTTTCAACTTTTTTTTTTATTCCAAAATGGCTCATTTCCTACCTCCTGAGCTCGTAAGACAAGTTAATAAATTGGAGTGGCCTAATAAGAGGTTAAAAAAGTACCAGATGTGTGCAATTGCAGCATGCATTGTCCCCACATCAGAATATGATACCCTTTAACCCATTAACACCTGCATTGCACACAAGGCATGAAAAAATGAACATAGCAATTCTAAAATGGTGAAAAATTGAAAAGATAAACCAAATGAAGGTAGATTTTTTTTAATCCTAATAGGATCAACCACATTTAGTCAGATATTTCTCTCATGTTATGTTATCAAAAAAGGTGCATACATGCCAGACAACGCATTCCCCTAAGATGTGAATGGGTTAACCCATTCATGCCATGATTTGACCTTGATCAATGATAGCCTTACCAAATGAAGCTGGGAATGTCAAAATTTCCTCAGACTTTCTAGGAAAATCCCAGAAAGTCTTAGAATGTTCTAGGATAAATCCAGGAAAATCCTAGGATAAAGAAATATTTGGAAGAGGTTTGTAGTTTGACATCTGATGAGCATTTCTCTCTTTAAAGTATGATGTGCTTTTGACAGAGAAATTTAATCTATCTAGTCCGGTATTTCAAGGTAAGAATGGCACGTTAGGGTAAGAACTTAATGCTGAGCCCTAATTATGTATATCCTCTTGAGGCTTGGATGGTGTTACATAGATAGAAAGAATTTGCGAAAAAATATTTCATTGAATATATTTTGCTCTTTGTAAAAATGTTTTCCACCCAATGTTTTTAGTGATGTGTAATTCACTTAGATGACAATCATCTGGGCAGATAGGGCATGAATGTGTTCAAAAATAAGAAAACATTGTAACTACTTATCAGCATTCTCTTCATATTCCATTACCTTGATTTTACTTTAAATGATACTAAAATGTCAAGATCAGTTCAAATATATAAGTTGAGTTTATTTTTGTCAAATCTTTAAATTTGCAAGTTTGTTAGAGCGAGCAATGCAATGGCTTGCAGTGTATGAAATTACTGGAAATTATTTGGGGATACTGCAAACGCAATTGCATGATTTTTGCAGATTGGAAAATGAAGTTAAATTCTTTCATGAGCTATTGTGTATGGTATGATTACCATTCTAATGATGATGATCTTGTAACACTATAAAGAATTTTGAGAAACATTTAAACTGTTTCTCCCAATATTCTTGCAAGATAGCCATCATTTTCAAGGTATTTGCAATGTTGCCAGACTGTACCGGAGTACTGTGCACATGAGAGTCAAAACGTCAAAGAGAAAAATATGTCCTCACACTTTTAACAAAGAGAATAATTTAACCTGACCTCTGAAGAGCAAAATATGACATCTGAACTCTGAAGAGAAAACCATGACCTAAATGACAGGTAGGAGATATTGCAATTTAGATATCTGGTATCATTTACAATGGAACCTATCCCCTTAAAACTCTAATAATTGAACACCACCATAAGTTGCAAATTTTCCTTTGATCAAGATATTGATAGTGAGGTCAATTTGACTATGTCATCATGAACATATACATATATGTTCTACAATGAGCTTTACATTTCTGAAAATGGCTTACCAGTATTTGTCTTTGTACTACCACATGTTGGCCTAAGCAATTGTCCAGGGTTGGATCTTTTTGTCGAGGTGACCTAGAGTTTAACCAAAGAGTTGTGGTCGCAATTTGATTTCATAACTAACCACACCAGTAATCAAATTGATACTCAACCTGGTAGTTTTTCATTGATCTATACTTTTTATTAAAAAAAGAATATCTTGTAGAACCCTTAGCTATCTTGAGCAAACCTGAATTGTTTTAAAGACATCAAAGCTATTTCAGTCCTTGCAAAACGTGGTATATACAGGGTATTATCAACTTCATATCGGTTTCTGATCAATCAATTGTTACATTTTACATGTGTTTGTACAGAAATTGGCACGACTTTGCTGAATTATTGAGCCCATAATCTTTCTGTTCTCCCCTTTATATTTCTTTCACTTAATTTGCTTTTTCTGTACAGTTTCAATCATCAAAAAGGTTAATCCAGTTTTGTTTGCTCTGATTTTGATTATCTCTTTTGAAAGATGCCAGTGTAACAAACCCTATTATTTTATTGACTTGTAAATTGAAAAAGTTGCATATGACCCGGGTGCACGTATCTATACCACCCTCTAGGTTCAGTGGCGACTGAAGGGTCTGCCTTTAAAACTGAGTGGTCTAAGGCATTGCCACTGACTGCTCATTACAGTCTCTCACCACTGCCTGGATCGAATACCAGCTGGGGCATATGAGAAAGTTTCCAGTGACTTGAGCTGAGGCAATTGTTTTTGGCAAGTACTCCGGCCTCCCCCACCTCCTTCCTACAAGTGGCTAGTCATGATTTTGCCACAATATGGCAGAAGACAGGACGATAAACCAAATTTCAAATCCATTTGGTGTGATTGGTACTGCTTCAGTGTAACTGAGTGTGAGTAGCTGTACCCTCTGAGTGTGAATGTAAGGAGCATAATTGGATGGTTGAATCATCACTGCATGTATGATGAAGCATGCTTGTATTTAACCCTTATGCTGCTGGTGGCTAATTCGGCCAATACAAAATGATGCAAAAAACCTGAAAAATGAACGAAACCCTGGCAAATGGGTACTCATCTGAGAGAACTCGGTGAGAGCTTTCCAATGAATACCAACATGACAGGGTTAAGATGGTTTTCAAGAATCTTTGAGTTCTTGTGCTTAGGACGAAAGTAGCCTCAGCATTGGAAGGGTTAACAGGAGTAAGTGTACATGATAGATGTGATGTGAGAGTAGCATTGGATGCAGTGATGTGCTTATGAGTATGCAAATATGCAAAGTGTGAACTGCGTGGATCAAAGCAATGGCAGATATGTGAGGTCAGGGGTGGATATCTGAGAAGGGGGCGGGGGAAAAGGCTGCTATTTTGGATCACCTCTTTAGGGTAAAAATTGCACCTCTAAAGTGTATCTGTTTCCCCTCTAAGGCCTTGTTTGTAGTAAATACAAGAGCAAGTCTGAGTGCGTAAGTGTTGCTTTGTTAGGTTAATTTTTGTGGGAGTATGTATGTATGTATGTATGTATGTATGTATGTATGTATGCATGAGAGTGTGTATATATGTATGTGTATATATGTATGTATATATGCATGTATGTAGAAAAACTGGGTGTTTAAGTACAAATGAAGCCCAAAAGAAATGAATGTGCTTAAAAATTGTAGAAGAATATATATTTCCGAATGATATAACTGAACAAAAATTTGCCAAATGGAACTATTCTATCAATTGAAGTTGAACATAACTATTCAATATTTAATTCAAAATTTTTAAAGAGTGGAATGTGTGTGAGTTTTGGATGGTAGTTTGCATAAAAGTGTAAAGATCTTAGTTTAAATGTAGTTCGGTGTTTGTATGCTTTTATGAATGAAGAGAAGTGTAATTGCATAAGACGGGTTGTTTATTTTCTGAATATTTGAGATGTGGGTTTAAATGACAGACTGGCTTTGTGTGCATATGT
>OZ012684.1:24454796-24484796 GCA_963942565.1 Maea johnstoni
TATATATATATATATATATATATATATATATATATATATGTATATATATATATAATATATATATATATATATATATATATATATATATATATATATATATATATATATATATATATATATATATATATATATATATGTACATGTGTGTATGTATGTATATGTATATATTGACAATCAAATCTTGTTTCATGAGTACTTTTTTCGATAATCCAGTTATGCATCAAGTTTCCCAGGTAGGAAATAAGTGTTTTGTTAGACTACCACTATTGGCAGAAGTGGCTGGCAGAAGAGACTTCTTGTCTCAGGTCAGATCCAGAGAAGCATTTGTGATATGTAGGTTTTAGGGTTCAAACTAGCCGATTCAGAAGAAATTGCATCTAAATATGCCATGCATTATATGTGGGAAATCTTGTGAGTTGGTGCTCCTATTGGTGTACAGAGAAATATTGTTGCTGATGTTGAGAGATAGGTTACCTAACCTAACGTATCTAACAAAAATCTTTTCTTGACTAGACGAAGTGTGGTGGATGGTTGTTTGTGATCTGTTTCCCGCAATTTTCCCAACTATTCCCCCAATACACATATGTATATGTATATAAATAAATATATATATATATATATATATATATATATATATATATATATATATATATATATATATATATATATATATATATATTTACCGGGTAGATTCATTTATTTATATGCATATATGTTTTTTGTGTGTATTATATATATATATATATATATATATATATATATATATATATATATATATATATATATATATATATATATATATATATATATATATATATATATATATATATATATATACATATATATATATATATACATATATATATATATATATATATATATATATATATATATATATATATACATATATATATATATATATACATATATTCCAATTAATTTCAATTGAAGACAGTTACATGTTAAATCTTAGTTTAGCTGTCAACTGACTTGATACAATGTGAAAAGATTTTCCTTGTCCCCAGGGTCATTTGACAGTGATCCTTGTGTCAACATAAACTATAAAGGCCACTAGAGATATAGTGCTCAGTCCTATCTCTCAGCATCAGGTTTCAATGAAGGAGTCATGAATGTAATTTAAACAAGACTGTCTTGTCATGTACCGTTCATTTTACTGGAGATAATTAAAACATTTTGCATTCATTTGATGTTTGTTGATCATACTTAATTATAAGGTGATTAGTTTGATGACTTTCCTCCTTTTTCTTTATATAAATATCACAATACATCTGATCTGACACAATTTTACCTTGGATCTGTGTCGCACAATGCTGTCACCTAACAGAATCTTATGGGAAAAGAAATGGTTGAGGATGGACATTCCCCAAGGATTGGACCTGTAGTCTTCATTCTTTTTGTTGTCACTCTATCAATGGCCAGACTTACATAATGAGAGTTCAACACTACCCTAGTCCCCTGTGAGAAAAACAACAACATTTGATTACAGTGGAAAAATTCTTTTAGAATAAAAGTTACACATTGATTAAGGATTGTATAGTACATAACTTAGTACACAGATGCATTCCATATATAACCTATTGGTAAAGGGATAGTGGAAATAGTTTTAAGGTAAATTCTATATTCTATTTAATTTCTAGTTTCTATATATTGTCCGTGGCCCACGACCTAACTGAATAAATTGAATTTTTAAGACGCTTTGTTAGTTCTAATCATTGCCCATAGAGGGCAGTAGACGTCCGTCTTTCGACCATTTATAACTAGATAGTCACGACATTATGTGGCCTTAACGTGTCCTCAGCAATACCACTGCGCTTTTTCATCTAAGAAAAGTAGTTATATTGCTATTAAAGCAGCGGATAAAATGGCAAAACCTGCCTTGAACTTTCGCGACAGTAAACTTGTAAACCTGTAAACCTTGAACGGCCATTGTTTGAAAATTGCAATACTTAGAATGTTTGTTTCACTAATTATCATCAGTTAAAATTGAAAAGAAACATACATTAAATTTCTCGTAAACCAGAATTTGATCTAACCAACTCCCAAAATATTCCGAAACAAAGCGCTGAGGTTGAGAACCTCACCACCTCCGAACATCTGTAATGCAACAAAAATATCTGATTCGTGTAGGGTATGCAATAACTATGTTTCCATTCACAAAAGAATGTTAAAGTAATATGATTCCTAAATGGTATTTTGAAAGTTGGAGAAGGGCCGGGAGAAACCAGAAACTAGTTTTGCCTCAACGTTACTTTCGCTGCTGTATACAAGCATCCGTTTCAAGTTCTTTGATAACGATATAAGGCTAAATAGTGACCAGTAACTTGTTAACGGTGGATGCAATCGGCGTACACTATACATATATATATATATAATTATATATATATATATATATATATATATATATGTATATGTATATATATACATATATATATATATATATATATATATATATGTGTGTGTGTAATATATATATATATATATATATATATATATATATATATATATATATATATATATATATATATATATATATATATATATATATATATATATATATATAAGCAAGCAGTCAGTCCGTAAAACATGATTACGTCAATTATGACGAGTATCGCCTTTTTCTTTAATGACAGATTTGACACATCAGAGGTACAAGCTTTCTTGCCACTCCTGCCCCGTACAAACCCACTCCCATCTTTTTTTAAGCGATGCTCCATTTGCACATTTACCATCGTGAAAAAAAAGTATGCGTTATTTGTCTTTCTTAACCCATTCACACTCAGAGTTCCTTTTGGAAAATATTGTCTGCTTCTTTCATACTTTTGAAAATAATTTGGGAATAAAGCGCAAGTTCACAAAATATTTGAAGGAGAGTAGTTGCTTGGCTTATAACTAATATTTCTCCTTCAAAAGTTTTGAAGAAAATGCCTTTGTAAGTAGAATATTTCCGAAATCGTCAGGCCTGTTTTGGCTGCTCTGAGTGTGAATGGGTTAAGGTGATGGGTACCATTGCAAGCCAGTTAAAAGCCCTGTCCCAAAACACACCTAACAGCAGCATAATCCTATAACTAGGTGTATCTCAAGGTTCCTGAGTGTTATCAGGTAGAGAATATCATCGCCACCTGTCATTATTCAATCCATATTCTGTTTTATTTCAAAATTTACAACTTTTTTTTCAAATGACATATTCTCATTAATTACGCAGGTAAAAATCTTCAGGGGTAAAAAATCAAAAAAATACTTTTTATTGGGCATAGTCAATGATATCCCTAAAGTAACTCTGAACCTGCAGTAACCATCACCTGCGTAATTAATGAGAATATGTCATTTGAAAAAAAAGTTGTAAATTTTGAAATAAAACAGAATATGGATTGAATAATGACAGGTGGCGATGATATTCTCTACCTGATAACACTCAGGAACCTGGAGATACACCTAGTTATAGGATTATGCTGCTTTGAGGTGTGTTTTGGGACAGGGCTTTTAACTGGCTTGCAATGGTACCCATCACCTTAACGTATAAAAAGTGTCACTCGGCCGAGAGGATAGAAACGCCTGTAGATGTACATGTAGTGTAGGTCGAAGGCTAGGGTTATGTTCACAAACAGCATGAAATTAACCCCTTAAAAGGAATTAATATTCTATACGCTGCGCAAATACTAAGGCAACATGTAAATAGATGCTGTGAAGTCCGTTTGCTCATTGCTCTTCAGGGCTGAATGGATGAAGCAATAAAAAATCCTAGGCTTGCCCTCAGTGTCCCCATAACGATTTCTTATCTCGCTAAAGCACACTCTGCTATGAGCTTAGATTGGTCCTTGCTATGAGTGAGATGGAAGAAGCATTTGAGAAAGTTTGCAGTGATTTGGGGTTCGTCTGTAGCTTTGAGCGGCTAGTTACGATTTAGCCTTAATACTGCCCAAAACGTGGCGATTGACCAGTTAACGAAATTCCGAGGAGGATATGGAATTTCGATTTTCCACACTTTTGCTGCCATATTGTGGCTGAGTCATGACTAGCCAGTTCTAAGCGTGTGTGTGTGGGCGCGGGGGGAAGAGAGAGAGAGAGAGAGAGAGAGAGAGAGAGAGAGAGAGAGAGAGAGAGAGAGAGAGAGAGAGAGAGAGAGAGAGAGAGAGAGAGAGAGACCAGAGTACCCGCGAAAACTAGCAGTCAGTTGCAATACCCTAGACCACACGGCCATCAGGGCAGGCCTCCAGGTAGTAACACGCGCACTTAGTAGCACAGCTCTATGAATCATCTTCATTGACATATTGGCATCTAAATAGGTGCACAACACAACAGTAACTGGTCGCGTAGTATAGCATGTTGCCATAGTAATATCTTGACATTATTTCCCCATACAGTTTTCTACCCTCGTTCGCTGTCATTGCAACTATATGTAAACAACTGTTTAAAAAGAAGCATTGTTCCATAAATTAAATGCACTTTCCCACTAAATTAAACAGAAAAAATATAGTATATTGCCATAGTAATACGTAGACAATTGTTTTTGGCGCACAATGCAACTAGGTTAGGAACGAAGTGTTTTCTAGACTTATTTGTTGCCCTCGTGCGTTGTCATTACGACCATATGTAAAGAACTTTTTAGAGGCCTTGTTTCAACAAATTAAAAACATTTTTTAAAAAGGAATTGAACAGAAAAATATTTCTTTTCGTGCTAGAATAGCCATTAAGCGCCAGGGAGCTGTGTCGGAAAACTTAGGGCCAAGGAGGCCTGATGCATCTCACGCAGCCTTGAGCCTGGCTCGACGATCCTAATCCCTATAACACCGTCTCAATGCTGCATTGCAAAGGGTCCACCTTAATACCTGTGACCACCTCCAACAAGTGTGTGCCACTTCTCTCCGGTCCTTGACGACGAAAAGACTACAAAGGGCGGAGGCTGCAGGTACTTCATGTCCACTGCTTGGGCAGCTATACTTGGATTAGCCGGGGCCGACTCTAATACTCATTTTATATATTGACGTTATTGGTATTAGAGTCGGGGCAAGCCCGTATACCCTACAATGTTATTTTTCAATCTTCCCAAATTTCTCCGTCGGTGTCAAAGTTACCTCATACCTGACTGCACTAGGATGACTAATATGATCTAGCAATGCGTGCCGCTAACTTCGTGTGTCGGTAAAATCACTGTTAACGGAATGGTAGTCCAAAGATTTCTTGAGAAGATTTGTTTATCAAATGGTCACCACCATCTTGCCGAGTTTGCGAGAGGTCAGAGCGAGATTTAATCAAAGAGCGACTTCTATTTGTAATTCGGCACATACGGCAGGCCCAAGACCATTTTCATAAACAATAGGCGGCATGTGCCGAATTACAAATAGAAGTCGCTCTTTGATTAAATCTCGCTCTGACCTCTCGCAAACTCGGCAAGATGGTGGTGACCATTTGATAAACAAATCTTCTCAAGAAATCTTTGGACTACCATTCCGTTAACAGTGATTTTACCGACACACGAAGTTAGCGGCACGCATTGCTAGATCATATTAGTCATCCTAGTGCAGTCAGGTATGAGGTAACTTTGACACCGACGGAGAAATTTGGGAAGATTGAAAAATAACATTGTAGGGTATACGGGCTTGCCCCGACTCTAATACCAATAACGTCAATATATAAAATGAGTATTAGAGTCGGCCCCGGCTATACTTGGATTAGTGAATGGCCGTAGGAACGTGGCTTATACCGGTGAATTAGGTCAGTAGACTAGTACTGCCTCTCGACGACCGTGGCCTGACTTAGTGATTGTCATTGTGAATGTTTACATGGGACATCTAAGTAAAGTAAAGACAACTGAAGTGAAGGGTGCCGTCCAGCGTAAATCGCTTATACATCGACAAACTCTTGATTGGATGTTGAGCCCGGCCAGGATGTCAAGTTGGCTGACCAGGTGAGTTTAATAGCTGCTGTTCGAGTACTTAACTACTGTCAGATGCTTAATTGTTAAATAACTGAAAGCTTGTCATTAAAATCCGTATCTAGCTCTCCGTCTTCTGACTGCAATCCATGTTACCTGGATACTATCTTTAAGGTAGAACCACATTCGATACCCGGCCGGGGTCATTTTAATACTTGTATTTCTGAAAAGTGAATTAAAACAGAGACGTTGATTAAAGAGACAGGATACTATTAGCCATTATAACATGTTGCCATAGTAACAAGGCATGATTATTTTTGAACAGATGATTTTGAACAGATGTTTTCTTATACGGACTGTCGTCATGGCAACAGAATCACCACCTCAGGGTTTAAATATTGAAATAAAGAATGATTTGACTATTTATGAGTTTAATTTTCAATTTGTATGTTTTAAAAAAGTGGTAGGTATTATTTTCTAGTGTTTATACAAGAAAATATTGCTCCCCAATGAACTTTAGAGACATCAAGCAGGCTGTCTGCTTCTCATTGCAAACAAAATGGCCGCCAGACTGTCTGCAGTTGCTTAAAACTGAAATTGTGTTTTAAAAAGGTGAACAACTAAAAGTTTATGTTATAATAGTGATAGAGCCTGTACCAGACTGACTCTGTTGGGAAATACAGAGCTTCGGGTGTTAAATGGGCCATCTAAACGCCTCAGCCTGCGGCTTCGACGTTTAGATGGCCCATTCAACCCCCTCAGCTCTGTATTTCCCAACAGAGTCGTCTGGTATAGGCTCTATCTCTATAATAGCACTACACCAGTCACGCACTATTGTTATGCAAATGAGCTCTTATCTGTACCCCACTCATTCCCTGGGGTTTAACCTGGCTCAGTTGGGCATGTGTACTGCTCTACTTATCATCACTTCCTGTGTATACCACTGACAGGGTTCAAGTATAATCTACTTTCCCAGACCCAGGTATAGTGCTGAGGGCTTGTTGTAAAAGAGAGGCAAACATGAATTATATATTATTTTGAGTGTGGCTTAACGAAATACTGTTAAGTAGGACTGTACTTCTAGTCTCATTTATCAGATGTAAAGTGCATGTGCACAGAGAAGTACATCCCCTTGAACCGCAACGCCATAGGCACAGCATGCTAGCACCTAGGGTATGTGCGCCTCGGGTTACGCGGTGCAGCCTTGGTCATGTGATCTGATCTGTGCAATTAGCATGCAGCATCCTCTCTAGGTCAGATAGTTGCCAAGGAGATGGGAGGCAGCGACATTTGATGATGCATGGACAGTGCCCGATCCCGGTCTACTCATCTCAGATGTGCACTGTTTTATTTGGAGTTTGATGTTTTAAGAAAAAAGAACTTCAGAGTTAATACTAAGAATTCTTTCAGTCAGACTGTTACTCCATAGTCAATACTTATAGCAATTAATAAGAAAAATTTCAAGTTATAAGGAAAATCATTATACAACTGACCAAAGTATTTGATGTTTATGCAATAACTTGGAGAACAACCCGGTGCAATTGAAATTCATTCCTCAATTCCCGGTCTTTTGTCTCAAGAAGGAAATAAGCTGATTGGTGTCAGGCGGAGATGTGTCTGATAACTCGGATTAGCATCCTGTTTGTCTGAGGGGATTATCTGCTGTTAACAGACAGATACACAATTGCATTCCAGGGGCGGATCCAGCCTGAAAAATTGAGCTATGCACCTTTGGAGAATTTGAAAAAATGAGGGGGCTCGGAGGGTGCAGCGGCCTGAGGCCGCTGTCGCGAGCGCCGCAGGCGCGAAGTGCTTTGCGGCGGGCGGTTCCGGGGCCGCTTAAGGCCCCGGGGGAATTTTTTATATGTAGGTGCTTTGAGATGCATTCTCCTGCATTTTCAGAAACATTATTTTCACTGTGAATATATCTAAACTTTGTTTGAAACTTTCTATATTTCACGAATTTAGTAGGTAACCTTGTTCTCACTTCTCCTCATGTTGGTATTTTACATAACTTTATCATTTGTTATCACAGTGCATGTGATTTTTGTCTTCTATAAATATCACTCTTTAAAGCAAATCTGGTAAATTAGATACTCAAATTGCATGTTGATTTGAAGCGATTGTGACTTGAAGAAATTCCATAATGAGGAAAGACCAACAACCTCCCCTGATTGTATCTTAGATAAATTAAAAAGCAAGTGAATATGAAACCAGCCGGTCAACCTGAATAGGCTAGCCTCAGAGAATAGCCAAAAAGTCGTGCTCTGCGCATGTTGGCGCTCAGGTTTCTATTCAATGCAAATGATACGAGGGCCCTGATTGGACCGTGATCCCTCGTGACCTCATGCTGATGCAGATCAGAGACCCCTGGCATGTCCAGCCCTTCACTGCAGCGCATATTGTAATTCGTCTCTCGCTACATATCCTTTTTTTTCTTCATTTAAGAGTGTGAGCAAGCCTGTGAGAGCCGTTTTAACAGCAAATGTTTTACTTTTCCGAGTGATAGCCTAAACATTCATAGTTGATTATGAGGAAAAGTGCATCGTCTTTAATTGATATAAAAATCTCAAATGACCCTATGTTCACTAAGTAACCCAATGACCATACGATGATAGAAAAGAGATATATTTAATTAATTTCTTACAATAAATGTTATAGAAAAGTTCTGAGACTATCAAGTTTCTGTATGTAACGCTCATCAAAATCTCATTTAAAGGATCTGTATGTTTGTTGTCCTACAGGAGCTTGATCATAAAGAAAATGTGTCAATTTATGGTCTAAACACAAGGTTTCGGAAAAGATACACATTTCCTAAAAAAATCACAATTGTTCAAACCTATTTAACCATTTATAGTTGACAAAACAAGAATTATTAGACGATATTTAGTCACTGGTGAAGATTGCTGTTGAGACTAGATTGGCATTGTTTCTGGTGGACCCTTAATCGGGATGCATCACTGAGTCGGAAGTGCAATTGATGATGGGAGAGGATGCCAACCTCCCAGAGTAGGATAGCCATCACTGCTTCCCAAAAAAGTCAGGAAATGGTGAGCGTGGACTAGAAATTGACCGATGCACTTTGATATAAATCGATGCACTTCCAAGATTGATCGATGCACGTGCATCGATGCAAACTGGTGTGGATCCGCGCCTGCATTCTTGGCATTTGATATTCTGACTAAGCAGAGGAAAGTATCATTTTAGCTTGTTAGGTGAGGGAGTTCGTCGGCCTCTCACACTTCTAGATAGTCTGGTTCCTCCAAACCCTTCTTAAGAATACACCACTAGCCACTGACAACTGCACACTAGAGTGGCCCCAATAGAAACTAATGGAAGATTGGTTTAATGTATTTTACTGATCTACCTCTTGTCTTGAGGGAATATTTGTTAATACAAACATACACACATTATTAAGTGCTTTTACCTTTTGAGGAGGATTATCAACCTGGGCATGCTAGGAATGCTGGTGAGTACTGTTTTATTTGTTTACTCTGTTTAACTGATGTTAGCCTACTAGTAATTGCAATAAGCCTACTTTTGGTTCAGCTCAAGACTTTTGATATGTCTTCAGAATGCTAACATGTGTCATCACAGCTATTTCATTTGATAAGCCCTTATGTGACGGTCTTTTTAAAGTTAATTTGTCTGTTGATGCCATGGAACTGGAGTTGAACAGAAATTTGAGACTTTAAAATCCTTGAAACTAGCAAATGCAGTACAGAATAACTTATAACAATGATACAAGGAAATACTAATCTTTTAGTTCTAAACTTTACATGGGAGATAAAAATTGAAAAATATTTTTTAAATGTCATTTTTCACCATTCAGCTTAGAAAATGGCAGAACATATAATTCCATTGTTACCTTAGGAAAGGTCCAGAAAAACGTAAAAAAATACTATTGCAGGTGTACCAATTTCTTTGAAAATAAATTTACGCTAGAGATTAACTTCTTTATTTATCTATTTCAACTTATAAACACACTTGAAATTGTTGGTATCTGAGAATTAGAAGGTGGAATTTACTGAAATGTCTCTCATGGCTGATGCAAAGTCATATCACTGGTGAAATAGAGTCCCCAATTAAACCTCTCCAAATACATGTATTGCAATTACGCTAACATCAGTTAAGCATAGCAAACAATAGTTCATACCTCCATCCCCATGATCACTATATTGTTAAGCCTCTCCAAGAAGTGAAATTCATTTTTTACATGTTTGAAAGTGCAAGAGGTCCATTTAACCTGATAACTAAATCACCGGGCAAGATGGCCGCCTCCCTTATCTTGAGCTCCTAGGTAAGATTTGCCCCCACAGTGTTAAGCTAATGGACTGCATGGTCCGTTGCTGCTCTCTATAAATAGACCTCTCTGATTAAAAGAAGAAAACGGCAATTACGCTAGTATATAGGCTGTACCAGTATTGTGATCTACATGTACTATTGTTGTTTTTTTATTGTTGCGTGGCTTGCAATCAATCTTATGGAACGCCATACTACCAAAAATTCAACTTGTGAAAAAACGACTCAACTTGACTTCAAAACGATGCAACTCGGCTTGTGAAATAACGACTCAACCTGCATTCGTCAATATCATTTGGACATATATAGAACAACACAGTTCCATACAATCTCTATGGTGATGACTTGTATATTGTGCATGTAATTAGGAACTTGGGCTTTACAATTGAGGATGTTAGGGCTATTCAATTAAAAAAAAAACATGGGAGGGAGGGGGGGGGGGGGGGGGGGGGCGGTGGAACGCCAACAATTTCAGACCCCCCCCCCAATGATTTTTTTTCATGTAAACCCACAATTTTTTCATCTTGACCCCCTCCCCTCATGATTTTTAATAGGTGAGCTTCCACCCCCCCATGTATATTCAAATGGAATAGCCCTTAGATGGTTTGGAAATCAATACACCACAACCCCATACCTGTCAAGTCTCCTGTTTTTAACAGGAGTCTCCTGTTTTTTGGACTTCATTTTACCTGCCTCCTGTTTTTCTCCTGTTTTTTTCTTGTCTCCTGTTTTTCTCCTGTTTTTCTAGAAAACCAGTCTGAATCGACTATAATCTCCTGTTTTTCCTCAAGTTCAGCCCAGATCTACTTAAACTCCTACAGCTTAGCATGCAACTCAGCTCTTCTAGCCTGCCTAAACAATACTCAGTTGACCTAATTGAACCCAGCTTGCCCAAAAGTTGCAATTAGTCTAGATAACCATTACTATTTTAGCAGTAGATATGTTTTAATTGATATTAAGCTGAATTTTAAGAAGTAGAAAGAGGTGCATGCTGGTCTAGCATTATAACATTAAAAAAAATGGCTGATAAGGAAAATGTATCTCCACGTAAAAGAGCAAAATACATGTGCAAATTTAGTGATAAAATTGCACAAGAGTATCCTGATATCACAAGAAGTAAACTGGGAGATGTTCACGCCTTCTGCAAAGTGTGTAAAGTGGACATATCTATATAGGAAATGGTGGGAAAAGTGATGTTAAGAGTATTGGCACTACATTAGGTAGGAGCCACCTGGTGGGACGTTGGTAAGTTATATATACAGGTGCGGCACCTGGCGGGAAGTTGGTAAACTATCGTATATGGTAGCGGCACTGAGAAAATCTCCTGTTTTTATTTTGTCTGGGGTTGACAGGTATGCAACCCTTTAAACCCTTAGCAGCCCTTCCCTGCTACACACCATCACATTACAACCATGGTGTCCCCACCCTGGCTCAGGGTGCTATGTAGTCATGTAATGGACACAGGTGAGTAACCCTACAGATCAAGATTCAACACTAAAGAGAGTATAAACAATGCATGGTTGGCTATTTTTGTCTCTGTCAGGGCCCAGTACATGTTAACAATCACAACACGCGGATGGTATAAACACAACTGACACAGATCCAAGTAATGGTCATAGAGAACTATGTCATGCAAACATTGAGGTCATTCTAAGCCTTGTAAATGGTCCAAAATAAGATCTGTTATTTTGTCATCAGCTCAACTCTTATACAAGCAGCTGATTGGTCAATTAATTTCTTTGTTGGGCTTCTAACATTGCTTTTAACAATTATCAATGTTAGGAGGCCATGACAGGAATTGCGCACATAGAACTAAAGGAAGTCAATAAATGCCACTTTCTGACTACTAAAGGGCCCTAGAACTCCTACATCAAGTTGCTAACTATTGTATCATATAATTCCTTAAATAAATATCCCACTTTTGTGCAGCCATTTCCAATAAAGCTGCTTTTATACTCAATCTTCTTCAACGAGTGGAAATCTGTAAAGCTGTCACTCCTTCATTACAGGATGTGGCCACAGTGCCAGTCGTCCTGGACACTCCACTAGTGGAGTCTTCAGGACGATCACACACTGGATACAGCCGTGCTTCCTGTCATTCGCACTCCCTAGAGAACGCTACCCACCTGGCCGGCACTGGCGTGCAGGTCCTTATCTATATGGGTCAAATGCAGCCGTCTAGTAGCAGTGTAGGATGGAGTGTTGACGCTAGATGTGACAGCCATACAGATTTCCACTTGCAGCAGAAAATTGAGTATAAAAGTGGTTTTAATAGAAATGACTACAAGAAAGTGGTATATTTAGTTTAGGAAGTATACAATACTCTGGCGTGTAGCTTAATATAGGAGTTTTAGCATGCTCTTGAGGGTTGTAACAAGTGACTTTAAAAATTCTGTGTGACCATATCCTGTCATGTTGTGTTGACACCCCCGCCAATACACATAACAACCAGAACATCCGGGCCTGCCAGAGGCAGCGTTCCCGAGGGGGTCGACTAAACAGGAAGCACGGCTGTATCACAGTGTGCCTTCGTCCTGGAGACTACACAAGTGTAGTTTCCAGGACGGTTGGCAGTGTGGCCAATTCCTGTAATGGCCAATGTAATCCTTGATTGAAATTCTAACAATGCTATTCACAACGTCCAATTATAATTGTTAGAACAACTGAAGTACCATTTGTTGCCATGGTGACAGTAACTACATTCAGGTCATAACGAGGTCGCTTTCTCTTAACGCCAAAAAGATGGTGGCCACTGCACTATGCCAACATGGTCTATATCTTGAAATTAAGATGGTAGGAAGTAATTAAGATGGATTTAGGTTTGTAAATCGTGAATTCAAGTGAGAAATCCTTGCCATTTACTCTGTGTGAGATAAAGTCTGACAAAGATATTTCTTGGATGTCTGCTGCATGAACCTTGAACTTAGAACTTGTTGTCCTTATCGTAGGAAGTAATTAAGATGGATTTAGGTTTGTAAATCGTAAATTCAAGTGAGAAATCCTTGCCATTTACTCTGTGTGAGATAAAGTCTAACAAAGATATTTCTTGGATGTCCGCTGCATGAACCTTGAACTTAGAACTTGTTGTCCTTATCGTAATTCAAATTTATGTGGGGTGAGGGGAGCTGATGATGATTTTGTTACCCTTGTTGTGAAAATGGTGTATGCAAGATGTCTGCGTTCAGCAGGTTGGTATTGACCTAATGGTCTCTTCAGATACCAGTCGGCTTCTCGCAGGCATCTTGCCGTACACCATTTTCACAACAAGGATGACTAATGATATCTTGTTTCATATCAGTTAATACCATGGTATATGTTGTCCAAAATAAAGTGGAGTTATATCTTCAATTTCAAGCTATAAATGAATATCTGATAACATGATTAACTGTTTAAACCATCCCAGTACTTGTATAAAATGTATACTCATGTACATAGATACATACAAAGACACATACCGGTACATATACACATACATATACACATGCATACATACATATATACATACATACATATACACATACATATACACATACATATACACATGCATGCTTACATACATGCATACATATGTATACATACATACAGTGCATGATAATACACACACCAGTATTAGCATGCATGTGGGCATGTTTGTATTTGTGTGTAGGCAAGTTAGAGAGTATTTAATTGCATAACAATATTAACAAGTAATGTAACATTTAATAAGGATTTATTGATTTTTATTTCAGTCAATACATACTACCTGCATTCTTATGAATGCCGAAGAACCATTAAGCACTAAGAAACACCAAAGTGGAACATCTATGACAACATCATGCCGCGATGCTTATGAGTCAGAAAATGATATTGGGACATTTATGAATTAATTTCATACAGATGAGTGTGTACAATGACTTGTATATCAATGGCAATAGTGATCAGGGCCCTCAGGGGTCAACCAGTGCAGGGGGTAGGGTGGAACTCCTGCTTCACTGTACAGACCTGGCTAACCTAGACACCTTCACCAAGACTGACCCCATGTGTGTGGTCTTCATCAAACAGTTTGGTCAGTGGAGGGAGTATGGACGCACAGAGGCTGTCCAGGAGTCTCTTAATCCTAAGGTTCGTTTTATTAATCCTTTTGCTGCTTCTGACTAATTTATTCATTACAAAATGATGCAAAAAAGTTGAAAAACTCAAAACCCTGGCATGTGGGTGCTCATTTGATAGCACTTTGCAAGAGCTTTCCAATGAATACCAACATGACAGGCTGCCTTGGATGAAAGTGGCCTCAGCATTGAAACGGGTTTAGTTTAGAAAGGATATTAACCCATTAATATCTTTGGAATTCAGAATAATCTTACAAAATATTTGAAGGAGAGTTGTCGGTAGTGTTCTAATTCACACTTCTCCTTCAGATATTTTCCTAATCATGCTTACCACTATAAGACTTCACCAAAATTGTTGGGCTTTTTTTGGCCTCTGCGAGTATCAATGGTTTAATCAAGCAGATTTTTTTTATAGCACCGACAGAAAGAAGTCTCTTCAAACCATTAATACCCACAGTGGCTAAAAGCAGTCTGACATTTTTTTATGAAATCTTTCAAGAGAAGCATGGATGGGAAAATATTTGAAGGAGAAATGTTAAACAAAATACCGTATTCGCCCGATTAAGCGCACTGTCTTTAATAAGGGCACCCCCCTATTTTTCGCCGAATTTAGGGGACCAGCAAGCACTCGTCTCCTCATGTTAAATTTCCTGCCAGAAGTAACCCAAACCAAATCGCATACCTTTCCTCTTGCCTTGTCTGGAAAGCAGCATTGAGTTCTGAGTGTGATCGACACTCATTGGGGGTTGCGGTTTAACAAATGTTTGACAAAATCCCTGCTACAGAAAAATTTCCCAACTTTCACCGGCACTGTGCGCTTAATTGGGCGAGTACGGTACTACCAAAAACTATCCTTCAAATATTTTTTTTTAAAATCATTCTTTTTTTCTTATTATTTTCAGAAGTATCAAAGATCCAGACAATTATTTCAAGATCAACTCTTAAGCATTAATGGCTTAATTAAAAGTGGTCTTTATTAAGTGGTTACCAATGGTATCAGCCAAAGATGCCCTCTTTGGGTTTGGGAATTTTTTCATCATCACTTCCTCTGTCTTATTTAGGCTAAATGATGATTAGACTGTTGTTAAAACTGGCACCTTTCTCACATGCCTCAACAAAGATTCAAACCAATGCAGTGGTGAGGGACTGAGCAGTCATTGGCAATTCCTTAGACCACTCTGTTATTGGGGCCAGTGTGCATTAAAGCTCGGACACATAAAGTCATATCTTGATCATTTAGCAATATTTGTGTTTAGCATAAATTTACAGTTGCTGCTAGTTTTAACAAAATCCTATTCAACTTTACCTTAATCTTCCTGGGTAATTCCAGCTGTGATGACAATTTGAAAATTCATGGTTCCACTGCACTTAATTGTTGGTATTTCCATGCAAGATTATGTAATACAGAATATTAAAAGGTGTTACATAAATAGAAACTGTAGTTATATATGCATAGGAAATAAGTGATGACATATAATGAACTACAGTTTGATAATAACGTTGCATGAGTCAATATTACTGAAAGTCTTTGATTGAATCATTTACATGTGCTCATTGGTATTATATTGTAGGCCAAGGCTGATTCTTCGTTTCACTGGCATATTGGATATTGAACTTTTTTTTTTCATTTCAGTTCACAAGCACATTTATAATGGGCTATGACCCAGACTGCACACAGCAACTGTTGTTCTCAGTCTATGATACAGATAGCAGGTAATAAAATCTTGAATGAATAAGAAAATGAATGTATTTGGCTAGCGTTTATAGGCCACTACAATCATGAATTATATAATCGTGGAGTGGCAAACAATGTATTCATTAATACAATGTTTCCCTTAAGAAATTTGCCATTGTTGAAAACAATTTAGGAAAGCGATCAATATGCCAAATCATGGTGATTGACTAAAATTCAACAAATTATTTTACATAACAAGGTACTAGTAATCATTAACAATTATAAGGCTTGCCAAAATTAGATAATTATGGGTTCAAATGTTAAGAATTGTTTTTGGTTATACCTTAAGGTAACCTTGAGTATGAATTCAAGGAAAACTTTGGCCCTTAGGGACACTATAAGGGATTCCTAAACTTAACCCATTCATGCAGGGATATTTCCTTGACAAGTGTCATCTGGACCTAAGTTACTTTTGGAAATAACATCAGAACTAATCACAAATTGGGAAAATATCTGAATAAGAGTTGTTATTTAGTTTCTGATCAACAATTCCCCTTGATATATTTTTCTGAAAATTGATTCTGATAGAGAGATATCACCAAAATGCTCACAAGGTTTTGGTTGCTACAGGTATGAATGGGTTAATATGTTTTTTATTACCAACTCAGGCCTTAAGCCACAGGCGTAAATAGGTCAATTCTGACCACTTGACACCCTAAAGAAAGCCCCTCAATGTCTCTTTTTTTATTTGTGAGGTGTTGCGAATAGAGAAGCTGTAAAAGTAAAGCTCGCTGACCTTTTAATGGTTCCTAGGTTTCATGTTTTTCATAGATCATTTTTGAAGACTGCTTTCCTTTAACCCATGCATGCCTGAATATCTCTTTTGACAAAATCTGGATGTTTGATGCTTATGCTTTCACAAAATACGTTTTCAGAACAACATCTGCTTATGATATCAAAAAAAAAATACTCTGGTACTCCGGTTAAAAAGATTATTACTATATTGTCCGGATTTTTTGGGTGAATTTTGGCAGGAATGAGTTAATTTATGTATTAACCCATTCACACAGAGTTTCTTTAGAAACTATCGTCTGCTACTTTCATACTTTTGAAAATAACTTGGGAATAAAGGAAAAGTTCTCAAAATATTTAAAGGGGAGTTGTTGTTTGACTGCTGGTTAACATTTCTCCTTCAAATATTTTCTAAAAAATGCTTTTTTTAGAAAAATATCTCCAAAATTGTCAGGCCTGTTTTGGCCGCTGCAAGCATTAATGGGTTAAGGACCACCTGCCACTTTTTATCTTTTCAATTTTTCTTTATTTTGCTATTGGCCAATAGATTGTTTTATTTGAGACAACCTTTCTACAACAACCAGTTTTTAAAAAAATCAGGTAGATTGCTTTGTAACTACCCTCTATGTAAAGACCACCTGGTAAGACTATATCAGAAGAAAAAAAAATACTAAAATTGAATTCCCTTTCCAAATGAAGCTGGAAACAGCAAGGATAATCCAATGATTTCCTAGGAAGTCTAAGCTACATGAGGTAAGGCCTAAGGGTTGCCTTTTCAGATACCTGCATAATACATACATCTTTTAGGAATTAAGCAACAATTTGAATTAAATCTTCTGTAATTTGATATAGATATAGATGAGTGTTGAAAAATACTGATGGTTATTCCAATTTATCTTGCAGGTCTAATGAACTGAAGATGCATGATTTAGTTGGCACTGTAGAAATTGACCTTGCTGCTTTGATTGACCCAGATACCAAGGTCACCTCGACCTGTAAGAGTCTGAGAGTTCCAGGTGAGTTTTAAGTTTAAGGTTAACCCTTTCATACCGTACCCTTGACAAGAATTTTTTTTTGGATGTATGATTGTTTAAAAAATGAATCAGGAATAAATTGTGAATAAATAAAATGTTGAGAGGGAAGATGTAGGCTGAGTGCTTATTATAATTTTCCTTCAAAATAGATTTCCAAAAGAAGCTTTTGTTAGATGGGTATCACCAAAATAGACACTTTTTGGGTTGAGTTTTACAGACATTGATGAGTTTCTCCTGATGGTTAATACAGCTACTACCCAAAGGCACCTAAATTATTTATGTAAGAATTTATTTGAAAAATATTTCAAAAAGAAATGATATTTAAACAACAAAACCAACAAAAATGAACATATTTTGAAGAATGTGTTTTCATTAGTGTTTGGTTTATATCTAGATATAATATAATAGAAGAAACACTGGGAAAATTTTGGGCTAATGGATGGTCATGAAAATGCTGCTTTTTGAATTTTTTATTTATTTCTTTAACCTTATGCTGCTGGGGGCTAATTTTGCCTATACAAAATGATGCCTTATACTGCTGGGGGCTAAATTTGCCTATACAAAATGATGCCTTATGCTGCTGGGGGATAAATTTGCCTATACAAAATGATGCATAAAAGGTATAGAATGGCTGAAACCCTGGCAAATGGGTACTTATCTGAGTACTCAGTGAGAGCTATCCAATGAATACCAACATAACAGGGTTTAGATGGTTTTCAAAAATCTTAACGTTATTGTGCTTTGGATGAAAGTGGCTTCAGCGTTTGAAGGGTTAAGTTGCCTAGTATTTATTAGACATCTCAATGTTTTCTATACATCTATAAAAGTTAGAAAAAACACAAGAAAAACATATTTTATTGCATTACCAGAAATAGCATTCATTTCTGAACTTAATTTTTCATATATAAATCACACATTGAAATTGTGTTTGACTCTCCATTTGACAATTAAGCTCTATGTTATTGAGAGATAGTTAGCCTATTTAATCATTTTATTGTTTTGGAATTCCTTTTTTCCCCTTATAAGGAGATCCCAAGGCCAGGGGTTGCCTCCACATTGTCACTGAGTTTGTGAGGGACACTAGGAGTAAGGCTCATCTTCACCTTGGCGCGGTACACATTGACAAGAAGGGAATGTTCTCATTAAAAAAGGTAAGAATCTCATCTATTCATATAAGCCCTTACGCTGCTGGTTTCTAATTTTGGTAATACAAAATGATGCAAAAAACCTGAGAAATGACCGAAACCCTGGCAAATTGGTACTCATCTGAGAGTACTCGGCGAGAGCTTTCAAATGAATACCAACATGACAGGGTTTACATGATTTTTTAAAAATCTTTGCATCCTTGTGCTGAGAACGAATATAGCCTCAGCATTGGAAGGGTTCAGATGATATCTTGCTGAATAACATATACAGAGAAAATATTTGAAGAAGTTATGTTCATCAGTTCCCAATCTATGCTGGATCTTTAGATAGTTTTGGTATTTCATTCTTTATTCCAAAGTTATGTTTAAAATTACCTTAGGGACCAGACAACTTTTCCTTCTAAGCATCAATGGTTTAGAGGTGTCAATGATAACTTTTGGGCCTTAAAATGCCCATTTTGGATTTGTCAGGTTTCCTCTTGGCTTGCATAGGTAACAGCATCACCAAGGATTTATGTACTTTATACATGTGTAAAATGGTATATTTTGATTAATTTTAGGTTAATTCATTTCTTGAAATCAGTCGCAGTACCAACAGTATCAATTTCCATCCAGTACACAGAACGGAGACCTCGCATAGAACTCGAGACCCAAGATGGCGGCCTTTTGAACTCTCCGTTCAAAAGCTGGTGAATGGAGATCATGAGAGAAAAATACAGTTTTCTTGCTGGCACCAAGAAAAGTAAGATAGAGTCTCAATTTTCAGTTTAACCCTTATGCTGCTGATGGCTAAATTTGCCAATACAAAATGATGCAAAACACCTGAGAAATAACCAAAATCCTGGCATATAGGTACTCACCTGAGAGTACTCAGCTTGAGCTACCCAATGAATACCAATATGACAGGGTTTAGATGGTTTTCAAAAATCTTTGCGTCCTTGTGCTTTGGACGAAAGGAACCTGAGCATTGAAAGGGTTAAAAGGCTCCCATTGAGTCAAAGTTAATTGAGGATGCTGGTACTTCACAAGATTTCCCATTGCATTATTCTTGGCTTGTCCTCATGAAGGTCAGGGATTGACCTAACTGATCTTTTTGAGGCATCTTGCCCATGTAGCGTGTGATTTTGTGACCAGTGTTATAATTATGGGAGGCAAGTTTATCAATTATCATCTGTAGCCCTTTGAAAGCGTTTTGTTTTATCAATTTTAGTTTCCCCTTATTTTACCTAGAAGTGCCCCAAAATGCCCTCAGAGCACATATTTTCTTTTTACAATTTTCATTCTCCCCTAGCCTGGACAATGTGTTTCTGGCACACTGTTAATTACTGGCATGTTGTACATGAAGGTTTTTAATTGCTCCTGAATTTTAAATCATAGGAGTCGAATCTGCTCCTGCCTAAAAATGTTAAGGTCAATACCTGAAGGCGAAAGGGCAGAAAAAGTGACAAGTTCCAAAATTCAATATACATGTAAATCAATTTGAAGAAATCATGTTTTCCAAATCATTTCTTTTAAAAAATTCTATGCTTTTTTTGAGAGGTTTGCACGCATTTTTTTACATGTGTCAGTTTTTTTTTACAAATGGGTATTCCATAGACAGTGAAGATGTCTAAAACCAATATTTTTACCTACACTGAAGATGGTGAATAAGAAATCTTGAATTATAAAACCAGACCCTTCTACCTCTTTTGACAGCCTGTGATCCTGAAGCACACTGTTTTGTTTCTCTAAACGAAGCTGAGACTTATCTGTCACGAAACTGTACCTAGGAATACCCAGAAATTCCTTATAATGCTTGGAAAAATACAGGTCTGGAAATCTCTGCAACATTTGGCAAGGTCCAGCAAATCCTGTCATTTTCCACCTTGTTTCCTAGAAATCTCAGAAATTTTCAGCTGCTATTACTAAGGCACTGGAGACCTTATGTTATATATGCATACCTTATTTATTGATTTTTGGTTATAAATACACATTCCCAATGAAGTAGAAAATGTGTGTTAAATATTGATAGCCATAATATGTGCATTATGTCATCATTATTATTGTGATATACCTTATGTATATGAATTACTAGTGTGACTTTGTTATTCTGATGATTTAGGTTTATATTTGTAATCAGCTAGTTGTGATTTTAGAGCCTAAAAGGAATTGCTATAGATCTTTATAACTTTTAAAAAAAATTGAAAAAAATATTTGAGAGATTGGTTGGTTATTGTTGATCTTTCTCCAATAGATATTTGAATATTTCAAAAGCTGTCGAATATTCAGTAGCAGGGATTTGAGGGGTGCAACAGTTATGAATGAATCACTTCATTTCTCTTCTGCAGTGATGGAAACCATCAGCTGGTTGGACATGCTGTCACCACCTTGAAGGAACTAAAATCTCACAGGTAAGTTGATTAAGAAAGGTTTTTAATCCATTCATGTGGGGGATATTGTCCTGCTACCATGACTGAAGACCTTGACAAGTATCACCTTCATCTCTGATAAGATTTATCTGGGATTGAGCTTAATAGTTTACAAATTATGTGTGAAGTAGTGACCACTACATGGATTATGTCTGTGCTGTGGGACCAAGTCCAAACACAGTAACCAGCCAATTGTGAATGTTGGCATTGGCTCAGTGGATAAAATATGTATTAAAAGGAATTAATAGTAATATTGCATATTATTATAATTGTTATTATTATTACTATTATTATTATTATTATTATTATTATTATCATTATTATTGTTATTATTATTATTATTATTATTATTATTATTATTATTATGATTATTATTATTATTATAACATTATTATTATTATTATTATTATTATTATTATTATTATTATTATCGTTATCATTATTGTTATTATTATTATCATTTTTATTATTACTTCTATTATTATAATAATTATTATTATTATTATTATTACAGGGGTCCAGTTAGACACTAGCCCGATAGCCCGAGGCTACAGAAAATTGTTTCGGGCTATAAGAATATTTGCCTTTGTAGCCCGGCTGGCTATAAGTAAAGATTGACATGTTTAGGTCATGCTCAGAGGAATAACAATACCAGAAAAACAATAGCAGTGTGTGTGTGTGTGTGTTTATATATATATATATATATATATATATATATATATATATATATATATATATATATATATATATATATATATATATATATATATATATATATATTTATATATATATATATATATATATGTGTGTGTGTGTGTGTGTGTGTGTGTGTAATTTAGGATAACCGAGGCAGCTCGTTTTTGTTTCTGTTTTTTAATGGGACTAAAATTTTCTATCGGGCTATGAAGTTTTGGGAACCTATAGCCCGGCGGTCTTCCTCAGTTTCTTGCCTTAGCCTGACCCCTGTATTATAATTATTATTATTATTATTATTATTATTATTATTATTATTATTATCATTATTATTATTATTATCAACATTATTATTATTACTATTATTATTATTATTATCATTATTATTTTCATTCTCATTCTCATTATTATTATTATCACAAGCTGCCAGATTTATAGGTATCATTTAGAGACAGTGAGAAATATATGGGTCCGATAATTACCGTCTTGGGGTGTAAAGGAGGTTTAAATTCTGTGCGGTTTAAAAGTTATTAATTTTGACTATTGGGCCACCACTTTTGCCAGACAGTGACATTGATTTCTTGTTTTTGAAAAGAGGGAAGTCATCTATGACACTGCCACTGATAAACCCAAAGAAGAGCAAGTCAAAGGGATACAAAGATTCAGGAATGATTAAAGTCTTAAGCTTCAGGTAAGTTTTATGAGTTATTTCTTAATACATTGGAGTTCCTTTAATTCTGATTGGTTTATTTCAGCTTTTTCTTTGAAATCAGTTAGGAGATGTTACAGTTATATGTGAAGTATCGTAAAAGTTATGTTTGCTTTATTTTTTATGGTATTATATATTCTGTAGCATAATGGCATATATTGTTACATGTATTTGTTACATAATGCCATTGATGTATTGTTACATTATTATATACTTTGTAACATAAGGTGTAATTCTTTTATTGTATACTTTGTAATGACATTTGTACACTGTATCATAGCTCTCATGACCAGATCACGTAAGTTGTCGTATACAGCTGTGAATTCATTTGAAAATCCTGATAAATTTTATGGAGTCCGAGAATTTAGATATATCTTGCATTCTGTGAGAAGCAACTATCTGTAGTTTTCTTTGAATGGTCATTTGAATTTCAATATGTTTTATGACATAGCTCGCACTTATTATTGGAGTGTGTACAAGATGGACGTGTCATACAATTCACAAAAACAAAAATGGTCATCTTTTGACTGTGATGTTGTTGACTTGACATAGCTGACTTGCTCTTGGTTTTTGTGAGAGGGGGTGTGCGATATGACTCACATTTGCACAGTATGTCATCTTTTGATCATGTTATCAGACTTAACATGGATCGCACACAGTTGGATTTTGTGTGTAGGATTGTGTTTTAGGACTCACATGTACACAATGTCATCTTTTGATCATGTTATCAGACTTAACATGGATCGCACACAGTTGGGTTTTGTGTGTAGGATTGTGTTTTAGGACTCACATGTACACAATGTCATCTTTTGATCATGTTATCAGACTTAACATGGATCGCACAAAGTTGGATTTTGTGTGCAGAATTGTGTGTTAGGACTCACATGTACACAATGTCATCTTTTGATCATGTTATTAGACTTAACAGGGATCTCATACAGTTAGATTTTATCTGTAAGGTTGTGTCCTAGGATTCACATGTACGCAATGTCATCTTAATCTTAATTTACGATAGGCTTGACATGGCTCACACGCTGTTGGATTATGTGCGAGGGGGGTGTGCCATACGACTCACATGTGCAGTAGACTTCACAGCGTCCAATGGTCAGGCCGAGGAAGCCACATCATTACATCACCTTCAGCAGAACAAGGTAAGTAGTCATTCCACTGCTTCTTAACCCTTATGCTGCTGGTGGCGAATTCGATCAACACAAAACTATGCAAAAGAAACTGGAAAATTAAATGGCTGAAACCCTGGCGCATGGGTACTTTTTCGAGAGTACTTAATGAGAACCAGAGACTTAACCAGGACCCGTCCTACCTGTCTTTTAGACAGGTAGTTTCATAAAAACCTACTGTTTGGACAGGCAAAAAATTCTATGAAGATTTTTCAATTTTGACTTTTGGGGGGTATAAATTAACAAATATATTTCTAAAAAAAACCATCTTCTAGAACACAACTGAAATGTAAATTGCCCTTTTTGACACACTAGGCTATTAAATGTAGCTGGTATAAGGATTTGAGGTAGATAAGTAGCTAAATCTGGACGGGCAGAAATTTTAAAATCGCTGTTTTGGACAGGCATTTTTGAAATCCTGGCTAAGACCCTGGTGAGAACTATCTAATGAATACCTACTTGACAGGGTTTAGGTTGATTTAAAAAATGTTTGCATCCTTGTGCTTTGGATGAATGTAGCCTCAGCATTGGAAGGGTTAATAACTCATATTACAGAATCATACCATCTCATGAGAATACTCAATGTTAAATGGGGCTTTCCATTTGGCCAAGATGTCTTGCTGCAAAACTTCACAAATAATGATAATCTGATTAGTATGTGATAGCAGGGACCTGTATGTATATGATATTCTAAGCCTTATACCCAAAATCCTTAAAAACACATGCTTATAAGCAGGGAGTGTACATTAGAAATATATTTAAATAACACTATATATCTCTGTCACAAGTAGATAGTGTATTAGAACTGCCCACTGACTTTCTGTAAAGCGCTTTTGAACATTATATGTGGAAAGGGCGCTATATCAAATATCAATTATTATTATTATTATCATTAGAAGTTTCCAGGGGTAGGACAAATACCCTGACTTGGATGGGAAATAGAGAAGATTCATTTCCATTTTCTTTTACATAGTTTCTGTATTATCAGTCCAAAGATATTGTCAAAGTTATACCATGAGCAAATTAAACACATTTTTATGGATCCATCTACTAGTATTGATATGGCATATGAAGTATTGATTTTTCTGTCAACTTTTTTTTTCTAAAATTGATTTTTTGTCAATTTTTTTTTCTGTTCTCAAAATTAAAATATTCATCTTCTTTTGTAGTTTCCTACTTGATTTATTAATGTAAATACATCTTTCCTTTTTTACTTGTAGGAAAATCAATACATAGATGCCATAAAGAGAGTTGGTTCTCTCCTAGGTCACTACGACCTGGAGCAGAAGATACCTGCATATGGATTTGGTGCCAAGCTTAGTAAACATGAGAAAGAAAAAGTGAGCCACTGCTTCCCATTAAATGGGGATCAAGACCAGCCCTGGGTTAAAGGTATACAGGTGAGAATTGGAAATCAACCTTAGTTGTTATTAAACCAGCTTTCTTCCTCATTCCATGCTCCATAGGAGAATAGTGCCATAAATTCTCGCAAATCTCAGCTGCCCTCGGAAACTTGGCCACTATATTTCATTTACAAAATAATTATTGGGGAATTTCGCCCACCCCCGATCCACCCAAGGCCACATTTCACCAAATATCGGCCACCATAAGCCAACGAAAATCGTAATTAATAAAAAGTGTCCGAGATTTGCGAGAATTTACGGTACTAGTCTTCCTCATAGGAGACTAGTATAAAAGTTCCCTCATATAAGAATCCAATATGTTTTACCTTTCAGAAATGATCCCTTTTTATGCAAATTTGACTGTACACACTGTAATTGACCTTTTCATAATACAAACTGTATGGCTCAAGTACTTTCCAATACATCATTGAATATACAGTTTTATGATGATGTTTAAGATTGCTGTGGCAATTTTCCTTTTCTGACAGTGTTTTGACAGATGTTTCTCATCATATTTGGTTTAGATAAGATATGTAATCATACCTTTCTCAAAGTGCACTCATAATACTCTTTATAAAAGAAAAAAGCAAGAACTTAAAATACTTGAAGGCCAGCTTACCAACTAGAATATCTTTTCTGCATGGAGGCATGATTCTGATGGTGAATGGATTGTATAAATTCAAAAATTCTCATTGCAACTTCAAACAATTAAGATAACCACTTTTACTTCACTTTTACTTTACTTCCATTTATTGATTAATTTGCTTCTATTTAAGGGCCTAATAAGTGCTTATAAGGAGTCAGTACCCAAGCTGAAGTTTGCGGGGCCAAGTGTATTTTCACCTGTTATAGAGAGGGTCTTTGAGTGTGTTAGGTCTGAGGCTGTAACACAGGAAAATCAGCACTACACAGTACTGTTGATTATTACGGTAAGTGCATCCTATTCCTCAGCATAGAGAGGGAATTGAAGTTAGTCTTGGGCAAAGTATAAAACAGAAAAAGCAGTACAACAGTGGTGTTGATCAAAATGGATATGCTTAAAGGTTGGATGTGTGTGCTCAGCTAAAAGGGGGTAGGCAAATTGTATTTTTTATGAGTGTTATCTATTCAATTTTGATACACTTTTCAGCAATGACACTTTTATAAATCCTAGGAAGTAATCTCAGTTGAATTTTTGAAAGTGTTGCATGCATGCATTGTTGCAGAAACCAACGTAAAAATGAAATAAACCACATCCCTAAACAGGCCACTCCCTTGAGAATTTGATCTTTTTATGGTTATCAATATATTCATTTATGACCCCTTATTCTTGCTTGTGTCTAGGATGGTGTACTGAATGACCTGGACCAGACAATAGACCTGATCATAGAGACCAGTTCCTTCCCTCTCTCTATTGTCATAGTTGGCGTAGGACCAGCAGACTTCTCCATCATGGTAAGTTAGGCATTAGATCCATCCATGCAAAGAGTTACCCTTTAGAATATTTTGATCCAAGCTACTTTAGAAAATACCCGCAGAATGATATTTGAAAGAGGGTTGTGTGTTGTGTTTTAATTTACATATCACCTTCAAAATCTTCAAAAATATAATTTTATCAGAGATGTCACTAAAATGCATGGATCCTTTTTAGTGTATATTAATGATTTTAAAGCAAAGGCTGCTTAATCCTGAAGGGATGGGGCTTAAGTTTGTTTATTCAATAATTGCATTTTGTATAAAGTACATATTATGTATGATTAATTTGGAAATTGCATATTCATATACTAGTATATGCAAAACAGATATTTGAAACCTAGGTATTTTTCCTTGAGGTTGATGTCTGTAATTATTATATTTAGCTTATTCCGTACTCATTTGATACGCTCCAACGATGCACCTCAATTTACTATTGTCTTTTCAGGAACAGTTTCAAAGCCAAGGAAACAAGCTCCTCAAATCTAGCAGTTGCTCTGCAAAGGCTAGAAGAGACAATGTGCATTTTGCAGCTCTAAGAAAACAAAAGTTTGTCAATGAAGTCCATGCAAAGGTGGTAGGTACCAACTTGTTTCATGTAAAGTGCTGCCATCTGCAGGATTAGAAACAAATTAAGTTACTACAGGAAGAGCAAAATATGAAATTTGTTATTTTTAAACAAACAATGGAATTATGAAGATTTCGTGATAGGGATTATTAAGTTGAGACTGCAAACATGGTTGACATTTGACTACTAGTATTGTTTTTTTTTTCATGTTGCAAACTTCTATTTGGAATAATACATGATGGAAAATATCGCATGCAAATCTGTTTACTGGTTATAATCCTGTGCATTCCTACAGCTACTCACTTCTGTGTATAGCTGTAATGTGCTGCCATCTATAGAAAATAATGTAAATTAAATATTTCAGCTGATGAAGAAACAAGTGCATCATTCTAGTGCGAAAAGTCCTAGATCAGCAAATCACTTCGATGTAAAAATATGAAAAGATAAAAATGGAATGACAAGAAAATATTCATAAAAATAGAAAAGTTTATGTCCCAATTTGAAGAATATTTCCTTTATTTTCAGGCACGTGACACTTTGGCAAGGGTGTCACAGCAAGTTGTGGGCTATATGAAAGAACGCAACATTCATCCCAATCGGCCATGCTTCAACAGGGTAGCTCCTGAGAAAGGCTGGATTGATAAAGAGATGAACTTACAGCAAGAATCTCATACAGAAACACCATTGCTTCATCCTCTCACGCCTTCAAAATCATCCTTGTCTATTTACTCAAATGCTAACGGTAAGTTATCCGACAGCGAGAGTCACCTTCAAGTACAAGTGATTTTTCAGGATTTTTGCATCATTTTGTATTGGCCAAATTAGCCACCAGCAGCATAAGGTTTAAGCTAAAATAGCAATTGTTCTAAATTTATAGAAAAGAGCAACTTTGCTAAAATCCCAACTTCTATCCTTTTCTGTGACTCTATTTTTCACCAAATGCACCTTAGATTTTCCAGGAAATCCTAGCATTTTCTTAGCATTATCCCAGGAATTGTCGGGTATTCCCAGCTTAATTTGGGAAGGCAAGCTTCGTTCCCAATTTTATAGATCAAGGAAAACATTTCCTTTGGTAATGCAAGACATTTATGGGTTGATTCAAATCAAAAGTATTAAAATGATTTTAATTGTAACTCACCTTTACTCGCCAATACTCATTTCTTTATTTGAATCACAAATATGGAAATAATTTCAATCGCAATTCAACTTTTCTTCCCAATATTCTAACATCTAGTTACAGTACTATTATTGCACTACTTTTCCCTTTCAGGACCTATGTGCCCAACATGTGGATCCATGATAGAAACCGACACAGCATTCACAGCTACAGACACATATTTATGACATATAGTGATATGATCATAGATTTAATACTACTGTGAATTGGTACTACTGCAGTATGAGCACCACAGATAGCCGCTGGTCCGATAAAGGCACCCTTTTTATGACTAAACCTTTAAGAATATGCCAATATCTGCTCTCAGACAGTGACATCCAGACACTGAAAGCCGCCTTGCCATGTAAATGCAGCTAAATTTACACAGCAATAGCAGTTAGCCATTCTCTTGATATTACTTTTCCTACTTTTGTAACAGGCAATTTACATGTCTTATGATAACTTGCTCTAGATCTGATGATATGTCACTGTACTGATCTTCATACATTGATATTATTGGTGTAATTCATTAGTAATATGTGTTGTTTACATTTGGAGGGTATGTACAAGTCTGGCCTGACAAATATTGATTCATACATTTCGATATCAAAACAATATTTTTATAACTTTTTGACTGAAAGGCATACCTGATGGGGTTGATAATCTATCCTCAAATGTGTTTAATATCTGTATTTGACAAATTATGTTCAAATGTCCTAAGCCATGTGTGCACTTCATATGAAAATCGGCTAAATTGGTTGGTTTGGTCATTTCCCATAATAGTTTCAATGAATTGACAGTGAAATTGAGTACTAGTATATCCTTGTGAAGAGACCAACCTTTTATTTTGGATGCACCCTTTTGGATGCCCATACTACCCTCTATAGCTGGTACTTTTTGTACAAATCTTATTGATTGTATCCTTTTTTTTTATTCATTGTATAATTGTCTTTTATGAAGACCCTGCTAATGAGGGCACTGACTGATAAGCCACTCGTATGATATATATATATATATATATATATATATATATATATATATATATATATATATATATATATATATATATATATATATATAATAGAGCTGCACTCACAGAGGGAGATCAACTCATGAGCTCCCCCACCATTTTCACTCATAAGCTCGTGGATGCGCGGTTTTTAGAATAATTATACATTATTCAACCCACCAATTAAGAAAGAAATACTTACTGATGGAGAACTGCTAACATTTGCATGGTTATTTCATTTCAAAATGTGCTTGCATCGAAGAATACATATCTATATTTACATATTGCTTTCTATAGAGCAGTACAAAGGTCAGTATGACGCTCAACACTGCCTGTATATATTGGGGATTGTAAACAAAACATGACAGCGATAAGCAGTAATAAGAAAGTTTGTGTTAGGTGTTATGTATTACGTTTGTGTTCCAAAGATAGACGAGTTCGCGAGTTGACGACTTCAGCTCGAGCTCGGCTCGCCTGCCCTAGTGCTCGAGCCAC
>OZ012684.1:24489796-24635917 GCA_963942565.1 Maea johnstoni
TGACTATACATATCATTAAAATCTGTCCACCAACTATTCTAGAATGAACTTGAAATTATGAAATAATGGGTGGTAAGGGCGCTACACTAAGTATCATTAATATTATCATTATTATTTATTATTATTATAATTATTATTATTATTATTATTATTATTATTATTATTATTATTATTATTATTAACTAGTCGTGCTTATTTGGTAGAAAGATGTTTTGCTGAAAACTCCTCCCTTATGTTTGAGGATGTGTTGATCCTAAAGTCATCGGTTTATGTAGCAGCGTAAAAGTCAAATTCTTTTGAAATCTAAAATACCTCAATAGTTTATAAACGACTATATCTCTTAACCTCGTCCTTTCCACAATTAAAAAAAATCAACATACTGTAACAGACCAACTGTTGCATCGTCGTATGGGTGAGGGATGGAAAATAAATTGTAAAACAATGATAAGTGATAGAAAATGAAACAGAAAACAATGAAAAATAAGGAAATGGTTTTAAAAAAACGTTGAAATATGATTTGTGGACCAGGTAAAGATTATAAAAACGAAATTTGATTTGAAAGCATATTCATATATCGCAGTTCCGAGTGTTAAAGATTTCTTGAAAAAAAATCAGTATTCCTACGAAAGAGCATTCGTGAAATGTAGAAAAAAAAACATTTTCTGCCTCTTCACGAATGTTTGTTTTAAGCGTGAGATACATTCGCACGTATAGACACAGAATTGCACACATGATAAATTATTTGCATTGTCGTTTATTTGAAATTGAGATTTCAAGTGAAATGATCGACAATTAAAGTCTCAAGCATGATATAACGTTCCCCAATCTCCACCACCCCCACCAATACTAGAAATTGTTGCTGTCAGTGACTGGCTTCACTACTGGCCGCCGCTGCTGTGATCAGAGTTTCGCTCCTCATCGAAGCCAAGCGTCATCATATTGATATTTTACACATAAACTCCGTTTTAAGAATTTGAACTACATGTTTGTTTGTTTGTTTGTTTGTTTGTGATCCGCAACCGCATTTTTCCCGCGGGGTCAACTCCCAAAGGAGGACCTACGGAGACCACCCTCTACCACCCAGGCCACTCGTCACCCCCGGGCCTTGTGTCAGTGTCTGTTCCCTCTCCCCCCATACTTTTGTCTTGAATGCCTCCTGCATCCGGTCTGTACCCTCCCCTGTCCTCCTGTCCTATACATATACCCTATCGAGTCTCTGGTCTGTTTCCCTGTCCTACACATATATTCAAACCCCACAGAAAAGAACCCCTCAACATATTTCAAACCCCACAAACAAACGATGTTAATTCATTATCTCAATAAACGAAACAATTAAAACATCAGTGAACCTCTATCTCGTCTCCCCTCCTGTATCCTCAGTGCCTACCTGTTCGGTGCCCCTCCCTTACACCACCGACTCTCTTCCCCTTTGCCGTTAAGTCCGAACCAACAAATGTGTTAGATAAAGATAACAAACATATATGTACACAGGCACACCCCTATCGCTTCTCCCCTTCTCTCTTCTTCATCATCTTCCTCACCCCACTCCTCTTTCCTATCGTCTTTCTCCCTCACGCTCTCCTCTTTCCTATCGTCTTTCTCCCTCACCCTCTCCTCATTCCTATCGTCTTTTTCCCTCACCCTCTCCTCATTCCTATCGTCTTTCTCCCTCACCCTCTCCTCATTCCTATCGCCTTTCTCCCTCACCCTCTCCTCATTCCTATCGTCTTTCTCCCTCACCCTCTCCTCTTTCCTATCGTCTTTCTCCCTCACCCTCTCCTCATTCCTATCGTCTTTCTCCCTCACCCTCTCCTCATTCCTATCGTCTTTCTCCCTCACCCTCTCCTCTTTCCTATCGTCTTTCACCCTCACCCTCTCCTCATTCCTATCGCCTTTCTCCCTCACCCTCTCCTCATTCCTATCGTCTTTCTCCCTCACCCTCTCCTCATTCCTATCGTCTTTCTCCCTCACCCTCTCCTCATTCCTATCGTCTTTCTCCCTCACCCTCTTTCATATCGCCTCTCTCCCTCACCCTCTTTCCTATCGCCTCTCTCCCTCACCCTCTCCTCATCCTCTTTCCTATCGTCTTTCTCCCTCACCCTCTCCTTTCCTATTGTGTTTCTCCCTCACCCTATCCTCATCCTCCTTTCTATCTTCTTTTCTCATATCACCCTCTCTCCTCTCTTCTTCCACCCCTTTTCCGCTGTCCCAATTATTTCCACTTTCTGCCTCCGTCCCCTCTTTTTCCTTCTCCTTCCCCATGACTCATCTCATGTCTTTTTCACTCCCCTTTGCTCTCTATCCTTCCCTCTTTTACCTGGACTTTCATCCCTTCCACTTTCTTCCTGTCCTTCACCACTCTTTTCTTTTTTCTACCTTCTCTTCTAACCTCTGCACTCTTTTTTTCCCACTCTCCCACCCTTCTCGCCATATCCCTCCTCCATACTTCCATTTCCTCTTCCTTCTCCCCTCCCTCAGTCCCTTTTTGCCAACTCCATTGCCTTCTTCTTCCACTCCCCAGCTTCTTTCACCCACCTTTTCCCTTCAATGCATGCTCTACACACAAAACTTATCTTCTTCACTTTCTCCCTGTCTAGTCCCAAACTATCCCCACTAATCCACTGCTTACACTTCTCACACTCAACCAAAAATTCTTCTCCCCCCTTCCCACCATCCCTACTATTCCTTCTACTCAATTTTCTCTCACCCACAATTGAAATTCTACTCAGACAATCAACTTTCGTTCTACTTTACCCCCTCTCTATCCAGCTTTTGTTTTCCCGCCAAAAACGCTGCCCACGCTACACCTATTCACCCACAAAACCTTTCGAATCTCCCCAATTACTCCCTCCCCACTTCTACAAAACACGCCAAAATAAACACACACTATTCCTACACAAAACACCACAATAGACACACAGCAAACCCAATGATATATTCCGTGATCTTCCGAAACTCGTCCCCGCTATCGTCTGCTTGTCCGATCTAAGATGGCGCCCTATAGCATAGATGTATGTGCATTATTTCCTCATGTTTCTGATACCCCAGCTCCCCATAACTCTCGAAGATAGTCAGGCAGCAGGGGTTCAAAATAAACATCGTGGAGATATGCATCATGGTTAGCCTAGCTACAAGGCTCTATTATGATTTTAGTTTATTATATATAAAAGCCTGCACCTATACTAGATAGGGACTTGTGGCCTACTGCTGGCCATTTAGTTCACACAATTGCCACACGAGGGAGATTGTATGAACAGGATTGTCAACCAGGGCTCTAGCCCGTTTGCAATGGCTGTTTCGTCGCACAGGTATTGGTTGTCTCAATGCTGCCAGGTAGCGCCATCTGGATTCACTTATAAAAACTAAAGCAACTTGCTCACGTTGCAGACGCAGATAAAACAGGGTCAAACCGATGAGCCTTGGAGGTACTCCCTATTGCTAAAAAACGCAAATGTAAAACTGAATTAAGAAATAATCTGAGAACGACGACGAGGTGAAAAATGTTTCATGTCTGTCGCTGTGGTTTGCATTTATCGTGTGTAAACCAGCCATGTAATCTGGATGAAGCAGTTTCTTAAAATATCCAGATTAGAACGCAACTCCGAAATAGAAATGGTACGACGCAACTGATATTATCATACCTCACTTGAAGATCGTAAGCCGTGATTGGCTGACTTAACAGTGAACAATCATCATGTTGCCTGATGCCATCAGTGAGGGCTTCATGTTGCCCGTTGCCACTAGCGACACCTAGCGGGGAATGTGTGAATCACCAGTCATCTGTGACTTAGCTTTGTTTAAATTACAAATGGGGTTTGTTCAGTATGATAAAACAAATATGCCATGCCAGTGGGGGTAACATGATGGAATGTCTCCCCTCGGGAGGATGGTTTTCCCTCGGGCTCCGCCCTCGGGAAAACCATCCTCCCTCGGGGAAACATTCCATCATGTAACCCCCACTGGCATGGCATATTTGTATATTATTATACCTCACTTTAAGATCGTAAGCCGTGATTGGCTGACTTAACAGTGAACAATCATCATGTTGCCTGATGCCATCAGTGAGGGCTTCATGTTGCCCGTTGCCACTAGCGACACCTAGCGGGGAATGTGTGAATCACCAGTCATCTGTGACCTTGCTTTGTTTACAATTACAAACGGGGTTTGTTCGGTATAATAAAACAAATATGCCATGCCAGTGTGGGTAACATGATGGAATGTCTCCCCTCGGGAGGATGGTTTTCCCTCGGGCGGAGATGTAGTGCATCTCGAAAGTTAATATTTGGACCAGTCTCTTTATGTAGGGTGGGCATAATGGTTAAAGACACTCGTAGTGCTGGCACTCGTTGTGAAAGAAAAAATAATTATCACACGGGAAATCACATGTAGAATAGCATCATTAATCCGCAAATTGTGGTGTATCAATGATACTATCATTCCAAGAAATATATATTGTTTAAACATGTTTTTGTGTGTATTTCGCTATTTATAAGGTGTTTTCTGGTAATCCTATCTTTGAGTGTTTCCTTACGTTTACAAAGCTAGGAGTTTCAACAACGAATTAGAAACCAGGAACCATAACATATTCTAAATCTCCTTATTGTAAAGTCTAAAAAGGGTGTTCCCTTGCAAAGCAATCTTATTCTGTGGAGTTAACGGCGCACGTTTATGTAGCGACCATGCCGACCAGAGTATGGGTGCAGGTCTTCTTGACTGAAGCGTGTCAGTTGCAAAATGATGAGATCATCATAATCATGATCATGATTCATAATCATTAGAACCAAAAAGTTTTGATAAGAATATTCCTGCTGCTACTGCCGATCGATGATGATGATGATGATGATGATGATGGTGATGATATCTCTAATATGAAAAAAACTATGAAGGAAAAAACTTTTTTTCTAGGGTACTGAGTCATTAAACTATTTCAAATGTCGCAGGCTCAGAGGCTGATTTTTTAATGACAGTTGTAGACTATTGGGTTGCAATATGGGTAATTAGACCACCCTCGATAGTAAGATTGCTGAAGGCATGAGCCGACTGTTACATTTGTGCAGCGCTTATTGACGCGACCACACACGTGTATTACACCAAGGCCTGTTCGCTTTAATCTGAAGGACAAAAGAGAGTAGTGGTGAATTATGCTGAAGATGAAGCCGTATATTGATCACATTGTGATTGGGGTTGACGTTATGAGTCATAAGCTGTACAGCTGGGATCGGGAGGCGGTTGAGGAGGCAGCGTGCCTTGGCAACTGTCGACAGGTGGTAGAGCAGCCTAGAACTTCGGCTGTCTTACATATTTTAAACATAGTCCCACCGGCGGATCCAAAGCGGTGATTCCGGTGACAAGTCACCGCTCAATTCAAAAACTGGATGTTTGGCACCGGTCAAATTCGCAACTGATCCCCTTCCTGTTCACACCACCACTTTTTAGACAGGCAGTAAGAGTGCATAGTGCCCCGGATAGATTTCCTTAAAAAAACCTTGGGACGGGTGGATTTAGGAAGAGGAAGCACTCAACACGGTATTGTTCTCGCTGGCGACCGGCCGCCAGTTGTATAATTAGTCTCCATTGGGGAATTGATAAGGACGGCAGATATTCGTTGGCCGGGAGAGATAGTATTTAAATTCCCCGTGGAGATGATTATCAATATCTGGGAAACACGTGATTATACTCGCCGCTAGGAGCGCTGGTAAGCACTTAGCAACCATCGTTGGCGTATTGCGAGTAATGCCACAGCTGAACAACTGAAGTAATCTCTTCCCTCTAAAGAAGAAGATGGCGTTGGGAACTTGGTATACAAGTATATACATTTCAAGGATCAGATATTTAGGAAATCATGAACAATAATAAAAGCTAGTATTGTAACATTAATGGTAGATTATACTGGTCAACATATATTGTTATCCAATTGCACTTTTGCCAGTTTTCGATCATAGAATGTATTCAGGATTAACTAGGTAAATGCATCATTTAATTGAATTCCCGGGGCGGGAGGGGGAGGGGGGGGGGGGGGGGGGGGGGGGCAGATAGCGTTCTGACATTCTGCCCTATTTTGCATAGTCCCAACCCCTAGGGCACATTTTTTTGACAGTTATCCCCACCCCTGGGGCACATTTTGCGATCCATATTTTCTAGCCATGTGGACATTAAAACAATTGGGATGTTTTTAAGGAGGGTTTTGGAGGTATTCACTATCTAGTGAATGTGAAGTATAATATGTAAGCAATCACTACAGTTTAAGAAATAAGGAAATAGTTCACCCATAAATTAGCCTTTATTATGAAATCCATTCCAAAGATCAGTAGTGTGTAATGAGTGGTTCAGTATATGGCTAAAAAATACTAAAAATAAAAATGAAATTCTATTTAAGGTAAGTCAATAAAATTAATGCTGAGAATACATCTCAGAGCGTCGAAAACCCTTGGCCCCCAGACCCCCGGCCACTAGTCCCGAGCACCTACGGTGTCAGGGGGCCATTTTCAGTTTGGCACCCGTCAAATTTAGGCCTGAATCCGCCCCTGAGTCCAGCTGATTTATCATAGCCTAGCTACAAAGCTCTACTCTGTCTTTTTACTTTATTACATATAAATACCTGCACCTATACTACATACTACATAGGGACTTGTGGCCTACTGTTTGGCCATTTAGTTCACAGAATTGCCACACGAGGCAGATTAGTGAAAGTAGAAAGTTTCCAACTGGCCTCGTAATATACCGCAGTGCCATCTATCCACAAGGAAGGACATTTAAATATGGCCTGGGAGGCAGGCTAATTGATCAGTACTACTTAATTCTGTATACAGTAGATATGGTGTTCCATACACGTACTGATGGGTCTTGAGATCCTCCCAGGACCAATCCGACAAGAAATGGCCCTTTGATACCCGTTTCACGCAGACCAGTCAAGAAATGACCCTTGAATTGCCTGGGAAAACAAGAAACAACGATAATTAGTAAAAAGTATATATAATTTGCCGTATGGACTTTCACTCCTGGTCTTTTATATAGAAAGCAGATGGAGTAAGTTTTGACATTATCATCAAGATTTCTCTCATCAGCTAAAGTGGTCTGGTGGTCTGCGTGGTAATGGTAATTTTCATATATGCCACCAGGTGGCGTTTCAGGCCTCGCTGTGTATTGTTCCGCCAGGTTGGGAGACCATATATAGTGCCATCTGTAGGACATTGACTGTACTACTGTTCTAATAATTAGCCACTTCGTCAACTCAGAGGGGAGGGTTAAACTACCAGATACTAGAAACCTAGACTAGTCACGAATGTCTAGTGGTGGATTCGCACAACTCTTAAAATGGCCAATGCTTAATACAAGAATAGTCATGGCATCGTTCGCATTTGTCATGACACCCTTTTTGTGAAATTTGTTTTGCTTGGTCCTCCAGTAATTAAAATTCCAGTTACATAAAGATGCTACGAAACATAATAACTACGTGATAAACAGAATATCGCCAACTTGACGCAAATGTTCATGCAGCGCAAAGCGCCCCCAAAAGTGAAACGGCAGCAGATGTAACTAATTGAACCTCAGAATAGCAAGTTCATAACACTAGGAAAATTTGATTGCGAAACTGGCGATGCCACAAAGTTAACGACATGTAAAGGCGTATTGATATAGTTATTATTGTTTATTTATTTGAAAAGGCATTAGATTAAAATATCAAATACAATTTTTCAGCTATTTTGGCGCTCCTTATTGGGTTCTAACGACATTCGGGTGATGGCTAGCCGTCTGGCAGTAGTTAGACAACAGGCGCCATATTTGATTTGGTTATTTACCAAAGGTGACGAAGGTAGGTCATAATCAGTTTCGGGCCGTATGTAAATGTGTGGGGTCATTGATAAAAGTGGCTTAGTGGTACATGTACCTAACAAAGATCTACTACGGTTGTCAGTCACGTAAATGACAAGAATGACTCGGAATACTAGGAACGATCCCAAATAGAGTTACGGGATTTCATCAATATGGTTCTCTTTTCACTCCGTCTCACACAATAGAAGGAATAGCCTGATTGATAGCCATCAGGGATAGCCATGTCGACTTCCGATCCTAGGGTCGCGGGTTCGATTCCATCTCTCGATCGTTAATTTTTTTTCCACCCGCCCAGTGCTTCGTGTGGTACTTAGAAATATTTCATACTCAAAATAACGGTGGCTTTATTTCTATTATTTTTTTTACTTAACTTTGCTAAAATGAATTGTTGGTCAAAACCGTTGATCCCAGAAAAGACGTCTGCCTGAGTTGCCGTTCGCTATAAGGGCCGATGACTTTATGTTGGGCTTAGACTAAAAACAATCTTTTATCTTTGATTTATTATAGTAAACATTTCCACAGTTGTGAAGTTAGGAATTTCTTCGAGAAAATACATAGTTTAATGGATGCAAGTAATGCCTAGCCTTCATATAAAAATTGAGATCTGTGAAGTTTAATGGGTGTAAGTATTAATTTATATCTGTTGATGAAGGACACTTGCATGCACACTTGCTGCACATGACTTTACCTTAGATCACCAAACACAAGTGGATTCGAAACCAGCCGGTCAACATGAACATGCAAGCCTCAACTAATGTCAACTAATAGCCGCTAATAGGCCAGAAATTGGTGCTTTGGGCACCCCCAGCTGGTGGTGGAGATAAGGTGTCTCAGTAATGTAATCGATGCGAGAGCCCTGATTGGTCCTTGTTCCCACGTGAGCCCGTGCTGATGGCTTATGTGGTACTCCTGACATGAGTCCAGCACTTAACTATAAGGCATTACTTTATGCAACTCCCACCCATCTACCTTCTATCTGCCCTTTCACACGTCCCCACGTGATCATCAGTGCCCTATCCTTGCACCTTCCACCTGTACTTTGGGCTTGGATCCGTGCGCCCGCCACTCACTTTTTGGGCGCACGGATCCTTACTACACTGCCACTTTCTACTCCTCCTGCGGCCTTTAGCGCCTTGCCGCAACACTTGCCTTCCCCCTTCTCTGTAATTATACTGTCCTCCCAGTACCTCTTTCAACGGGGCCCTATCTGGATGGTTAATTTTATGTCACTCAACAACGGTTACGTACGATCTGCCCTTGGCATTGGCGTGTGTGTGTGCGTTATAAGAGAGACAGATGCTGTAAACAACCGTCGCCTCTACACCCATACGTCTCCACGGTGGCGTCACCAGAACATAATATACCCGCTGGTTAGGTACATGATGAAAATCTTACGCACGATTATCCATTTCCCTTGGCTATTTTTCAGGACTTAGCTTATACGTGTACATATATGTAACAAATGCCTCTTCTACGATGTATTATCAACGATAATTAGTACATAAGTATAAGAAGATGCGTCGTTTACCCATTCACACTCAGGGCGGCTAAAACAGACCTGGCGATTTTGGAAATACTTTACTTTACTTAAGGTATTTTCTGGAAAAAAAATGAAGGAGAAATGTTGATCATAAGCCTAACAACAACTCTCCTTCAAATACTTTTTGAACTTTTGCTTTATTGCCAAGTTATTTTTAAAAGTATGAGAGTAGCAGACGATACTTTCTAGAGGAACTTCGAGTGTGAGTGGGTTAAACGCCCATTCCCTGTGACTAAATCTAGCATTTCGCCTTCAGTCTTGCTAAAACAGAAATAGGCTGGCTTCATAAGCAATATTTTGTACCAAGACCACAATGATTAAGGTTTTCTCTATGCGTGCACGGTATTTCAAATTGCAAAAGGATTAAAGATTCGGAAACCTATTGATCGAACTTACCGACGTAATTATAACGTATATCATACAAGGCACTGTTTGAAGTCTTTGAAGGTTAATCATCCAAGTTCCGTTCGTATACGTATTCACTTCACAGTGCACTCATATACATATAAAGGACATATGGATATGGATAGATCTGGGAAAAGCAAGCACCAAAAGCCTCGCCTGCAGCAAAAATCTACTCCAGTTAGTCAGTCGATCGTAAATAATCTTTCCGATATAAATTCTTCTTCGAAAATAGATGGTCCCGTATAACGTTGACAACTGGCTGATCACGGTGGTGGTTAATAATGGCAGAAAAATGACGAAAAACGAAATGACAATATGCCTCTACCTATGTGAACATAATTTAGACCTGTTTGTGGATCCATTATTATATTCGTTTTGCAAGGATCGGATATTATACAAATATGGCACTTGGGTGAGTGCAATATCAATTTTTATTGCACTCTGAAAAATGATATTGCACGAGGCGCTTGCGACGAGTGCAATATCATTTTTCAGAGTGCAATAAAAATTGGTATTGCACGAAACCAAAGTGCCATATTTGTTTTATTATATGCCTACTGCTCATTCAAATAGAATAATTTACTAATTTAAAGAATTATGCAAATGTAAATAGTATTAATATGTTTTTCCATTTCCGGGTTTTACCACAAACCTTTGGGTTATTGTAAATTTCTAAGCTTTAATGTATTCTTGTGTTAATTCAGTAATATCGCAATCAAAATACTATAAATACCCGACGAAGTCACATGCATTGGTTGTAGAAATTTAATGAATTATTCATTTAATTTAAATATGTGTTTTACTAATTCCCTTCCTAATCATGATTTTACAAGAAGCCCAAACTCTTCTGAGTTCCTTGTCTCAATTCACTTCTGTTGGCTTCCTTTTCAAGAGTTGAAGTTGAGAATTGAGCACATGAACCTGACAGCTCTGAGTCAGAGTGTTGGAAAATGATATTGCACCCCAATATCACTTTTGTAAGGTGGTCATGTGACCAAGATCTGACCAATCACAGCAGAGAATGAGCAGTAGGCATATAATAAATACGAATATTTAAAATTAATCTGTTGCGTGCGCAGGGACAATTATTATTTGTTTTAGAAAAAGCGCATAGATATTAGAGTTAAGATAAGTATATATTTCACCATGTATCCTAAATTACTTAATACCTGTGCGCCATTTCTTGTGACACTTGTAAATGCTTGTACATTTAAATATGTGGCATAGACGTATAACTAACCTGCACATGTGTTTTACACTGAATTTTATAGCTTATATTTGGCACCGTAGCTAGATAACCTGCTTACTTGAAACGTAGGGATATTTTCTTAGTTCTTTCTAAAAACAAAACACAGCATGCTAGATTGCAGACATGGCACAAGGAAAAAAAGAAAAAGTAAGTTTAAAAGCCTGCAAACCTGACACAGTTTTTATCAATCATTGATCAGTATAGTTGGTCTGGGTACAAGATTTATCATTTTCATAAATCTTTGCATGTTCCGAACAGTTATCCTATGCGCAAGGACAGGTGGTTACTAGCTTCCTGAACATCTGACACAGATTTCCTCAAAGCGGGTGATTATAGTTCCTCTACTTTCTCCCAGATGGCGTCTGCCAGTTCGTAGCAAGAGTGGCATTGGTGGAATACTACCACTCTGTAACACACATGTACCTCTATTAAAACAGCTTTAGTTGCCTCGAAAATATGTATGGAATACTACGGATCAGGGCAGAACAATGTATATAAGTATATACACACACACACACACACACACACACACACACACACACACACATATATATATATATATATATATATATATATATATATATATATATATATATATATATATATATATATATATATATATTTATATATATATATATATATATATATATATATATATATATATATATATATATATATATATATATATATATATATATATATATATATATATATATATATATATATATATATATATATATATATATATATATATATATATATATATATATATATATATATATATATATATGATGTACAGTGGTAGTCATTGAGGCAGGTTTCACTGTAGCACAAGTACTCTTTGCAAGGAGGTGTTTGTTGTGCCAGAAACAGAGTTGAATAGCCTTCCTAGTACCCATTGTTCCGTGAGGATCCTTTATACCCTGTGCACATCTTTCACACCCGTCTGTTTACTTGGCAGTTGGTGGTATTTGCTTTCTTGTTCTTGTACAAGGCTACGAACTTTTTTGTTGTCGTTTCCGGTTTCCCCCAATACTACTCTTTTTGTCGGCACATAAAAAGCAACTAAATTATCCGTGATCACTGAAATAACAAGGGAAATATTGAAATACCTAAACTACATTACATGGGCTTTTCTCCACAATATTTGGTACTAGAATTTAGAACGTACATGTACCTGGGAGACCTATATTTCATTTGAAACGTAGAAGAGTTCAAAATATACAACCAATCACACAATTAGTTATATATAGTTCGACAAATCTACCTGGAACTTTGAATGAAAATTGTTAATAGGGGTGGAAGTATCTTTTATAAAGCCGAAAAATAGACTTTCTGTTGAAACAAGGGAACCAAAAATAAATACATGCATGGTAAGATAAATCATAAGTTTCCATCAGACAGATTGGGAATAGGACATATTTTCTTGGCCACGAAATCCTGTAACCTACATGAAAAGCATGTTGATGGTTTGTAGTGTACACACCACATGAAATGCATATCGTCTTAAAACACCGAGTCGAAAAAATTACCAGATATTTGAATAAAAAAAATGCAGCAGTCATCCCACAGAAAAGCTACCCTAAAGCGTATGCAAAATACACCGTTTTATGCATACCATCGGATACCAATGCGATCAGTTCAGGCTAAAAGCAGTGTCCGACTTCACTCCTTTAGAGAATGAATAAATGAATGAGGGCTTTAAGGCACATCTGCACACAAAGGCCATTTAGTGCCATATTTTTTTCTTCAAAAAGTGGTTCTTTGTCATTGTTGAAGAACAATGACAAAGCATATTAATTCTAGGTGAAAGAAGAAAAAGAGGAAGAGAAAGAGCAGAGCCTTGAAATCCAAAGAGGACCAAGGTATCTTTTAGATGCATGAGGTGCATATGCCTATTTGGTTTCTCTACAGTAATACCATGGGGACACACAGTGAGCCGGTGTGGCAACTCTCCAAAAGCAAATGTTTATAAATGAAGATATGATTGTGCTCTTGTGAACATAGGGTTACTGTTGTAAGCTACATTTACTGGGGTTCGCCTTTATGTGTTTACTAACTATGACATGGGAAATATTTCAAATTGAGTAAACTTGCAAAATGAGGCTAACTGAGCAATCGCAAGCTAGCATGTGTGATGGTGTCAAAGTGATCTTTCACCAGCGCCGGGGCAACAAGCGACAAGAAAATCACCTGGCGGAAATAATGGACGTCCTGGGTCACGTTTTTATGTGCAAATTGGCTTTGCTGTATGCATGCCCCGCCCCCAACCTGGGCCAAGTGGTACTCCCAGGCAGCACAGGTGTCCGAGAGCTTCGTGGCTCCATCATGGGAACCAGTAGCGCAAAAACATATTTTCCTCTTCTTTTTTAAGTCGGTTTTTACAGGGAGAATCTAATTCAGTAGATGTCTCTGGTTTTTATGAATGGTGAATACACGTTTCAAGGATGCGTGAAGGGATCTTTCCTTAAATATATTAACATGCATAATTTGCTTGTTACCTTAACTAATTAGTTCCGTCTGAACGCTCAAAATGTTCATTAAAAGCTGAATCTAATAGCAACTTGACATTTTAACCTGTTTCTGTGAATAGTGGTAGTCTGGCTCAGGTTTAATTCATAAGTTGATTTTTTTCTTTGGGGGGGGGGGGGGGGACAAGTCTGTAAAATGACTTATTTTCGTTGCAATTTTTCGTAACCGTTCATGATGACTTTTCAACATGATGTTTTCACTCTGAGACGGATATCTGGATGGACTGGAAGCGGGCAGATCTCGCGCGCAAACTGGGTTGCGAGTCCCAAACAGGGATCAACTGGTATAACCTGCTTGCTGCCAATATGCTAGACTAGGCTACCAATATGCATGCTCTATTTTCTTCAACACGTTCCTTAATGACTCGAGTGCATCTCTAATTTCACTGCAGGCGGCCGCGCTGACGGAACAACAGCCGCAACACTCACTCTGCGTACTAGGCCAAATTTGATTGCATAGTAATTGGGCCCCGCTTCATCTCCCTCATATGTACATGTAGCTCTCTGATTCGAAAAATAAATACACAGCTACGTTAACGCACCTAATACAAATTAATTCTTTTTTTCTTCATTTCACACAAAAAACCATCCGTTAGAGCAGCTGGCAAACCTCGGCTCACGTGCGGGAAAACGCCCATCACCTGCCCATCAAGTAACTTTGAAAAATATTCCATTTGAAATGTGGATAATCATGTAACAGTACGTGGGTAATGTTTATGTTTCTAAGTACAGAAAAGTGCCATTCATTAAACAAGTCGTTGGTTCAAAACATCCTGTGTACATCATTTCATCGTTGTTAATATTGACATCTCTCAAGAAAAAAATCATCAATGAAACTCTATGGCTATTCCCTGCAATGCGCGTACTCCCTCTTGTGCACCATTACTTACCTGGGGAAAAGTTTATTTCGCGATTCCGAAATGCTTAAAAGTAATTTAGCGTGAATCATTTATAAGGAAAAAACTGTTTTATTCAATTAACCTGACTTCAGTGTAATTTCCTCCCATATCACTTTTATTGGAGGATAAATCAATAGTGCCAGTACCCCCACTGGTTGTGAGTGAGGCGATCAGATGGAACTGCGCGCAACGGCGACGCGCAGCTAGCAGCGATAGGAGAAGATGGCGACCGGTTAGGCTGTACTTGGATACGCGGAGAAGTTTACCGGCGTCATGGGTTAGAGAAAACGTCCGGATCCCGTACACAACATGCCGTACGCTAAGAGGATAGTTACTCCTATCCGTCTGAGCGACAAACCGCTCTCTAAGGAGGATTGGTTTGATTTTACGGCTGTTTCAAACAACACGTTGGTCGGAGCGATCCAACAACTCAGCTCGCTAGCCGTACACGCGAGCGATCTCTTCAGCGAGTTGGAAGAGGAATTTACCTCAACATACGAGCGGACCATAAGTTTAACAAATCGCATAACAAGACTTCAGGAAACTACTGAAAATCTCAACGCCAGAGCAGTCACAGTTCGTAAGTAGATGACTTTATTCAATACCTTTAAACCTTTAAAAAGGTGCTTTGAAGTTTGAATGCAGTCCGGGAAAAGGTGTGCCCCCGTTCGGCACAGCGTCAAAAATATAGGCCACTCCGCCCGAACCTTCAGGTGGGCATTTTAAACTTGAAAGCTATTGAAACCAGGTAGCGTACGTAGCGCTCACAGGAAAACCTTTTATTTACACAGGCTTTACATGCGCTCAACAAAGGTGTCCGTCAAAACAGAAACAATAGCTTTAAATGCTGACAGCTGGCTTTAAGGATTTGGGACTTTCGGGCAGTTGGCTTTAAGTCGGTTTAACGATTTCAGTTTCGGTTATTTGAGTTGTTGCAGGGGCAATTTCACGGCAGATGTGCTGATGCGCGGAAACCACAACAGAAGGCCGTTGGGGAGCTATGATTGTCATCATTCAATCTGTTGAACCTCATATCGCATTCTCTTGGACAAACTGCTCTGTAACATTCTTTCACGATGGGATTTGTCATTTAATCGGCATGGGTTGCTCTGCATTCAATGCTCTGTCTACAGGTGAACATTCTGCCACTATTAGAGTGTATTATTAATGACATATCAACACTATGGGCTGTCATTTAAGATTACCCTATGGCCCTCATCACTTATTTATCATCATATACACGACACATTGTCTGCCTGTCTCCTCTCTCTTATCTATATGCAAGTAATTACAGGTATATCTACAGATGATCATGTATAAGCTTATCAGGTGTCAAATTGTCCTTCTCCTTTGTCCAGAAAAGATAACACGTTTGTAACTTGTTAAATTGCACTTGACTGATCAAATGAAATGGGGAGTGGTGGGATTGAAGTTATAAACTTGACTTAGATCTTAGAAGGAAATTACTCTTACTACTACTACTACTACTACTACTACTACTACTACTACTACTACTACTACTACTACTACTACTACTACTAGTCTACTAAGTAGTAAGTACTACTACCACCACTACTACTACTAAGTACTACTACTACTACTACTACTACTACTACTACTACTACATGTACTACTACTACTACAACAACTACTACTACTACTGCTACTACTACTACTTCTACTACTACTACTACTACTACTACTACTACTACTACGACTACTACTATGATTGGAATGAAAAAATATATGTTGAGCCATCCATACCTGTGCAGCAAGAAGGGCCTGATTACATATAGTTTGGGAATATTACTCCATAATTTAGCATACTTATATGTAAAAACCTATACGTAACTCAAAATATTTTATGTTTTTAGTAGTTTTTTTTTCGTAATTATCATAGACCCAGGAAATAAATGTAAAAGAGAATTTAATGCATGAAAGTGTGGCAAACAACAATAGCCTAGTAACCAAAAAAAGCAGGCCCATTGTTTCCACTCCCAGACAGTATTATCATCTAGGGGCTTTTACCCAGTTGCACCTTGCTCACAATAGTTGTGTGTGTCAGGTATGAATTATCAAAGTGTAAACAGTATTAATGATTTATCAGGTCCACTGTGTACCAAGTAAAGCATTAATTCAGTCTCCATAGGTTGGCACATGGATTATATTGCTCGTTTGATTAAACCTGTATGGATTATATGCTCCCCCAACTGCAGGTAATGTTGACAGATGGAGAGCGGACCGTGACATCCAATAAGTCAAGTAATAATGGATCAATTTTAATAATCTTTATTTTGAAACATACATAATGCAGTGAAACCTTTGATATATTTAAGTACTATGGGGTAAATGGACACCTCCTAGTACAGGGAACTCTGTTACCCTTTTGTCAGGATTTTAATCAACACACCGTGACACATACTCTAGAAAAAGTAGGACTGTCAGACAGTTCAGAATATTAGATGTTCACATAAAGGAGGTGTCCAGGGCATTTTTGGAGTTTTCATTTCTTTTCAACATATACATCTGATATATATATTACATTATTAATGGGAATGGAAGCATCTATTAGGCCCAAAGGACTAAGTTAGGAACCAGCCATGTTGGGTATTTTGATTGCTTTTCATGCAACCTGTTTTTTCAGGTTCTTGCATTCATGAGCTCTCTACAGTTTGGGGCCAGTCTATGTTATTATGGCAAGCCACAAAGGAAAAGCGCCCCACTGTGGCACACCTTAAGTATTGAAAATGGCTGTGTTGACGCCTAAGCAAAAAAAAACATGTTTCCTTTTATTATTAGATGCTTGAATATAGGCTAGGCTTGCAGATAAGGCTCTATATCATTAGCAAGCTAATAGTATATATGTTTTGTTAGGAGTGGCGTACATGTAAAAATGAGAAGTCATGTTTTGATCTGAGTTACTAATTAACAGGTAAATCAATTAAAGGTGTGGAATATGTTATGTGTGTATGCGTATGGCAGATAAGCTCAAAATATCCTTTAGAACTAGCGGTGGTACCAAGTAGAGAAGGGGGGGAGGGGTTTTAGGGGCTGACTGTACCTTTTATATGCAAAACTTTTTATTATAATGGTAATCATGCCAGATTCCTCTTGTTTTGGCCTTATGAAGGAAGGCCCTAAGCTGTATCCTGTGTCTATCCCTGTTGAGAATAGCTGGCCAACATATTTTCTTATACTATGTATCAACTTTTATTAGGTTAACTCTAGTCCACACCCTTATGGAGGGTAGGTAGTACACATGTTGTGTTTATGTCCTAGGGACCATAGTGGGTAATATAAGCACCTGTGATATTATAATGGTCGTTTCTCTGGTTGATTACCTTTTGTGCAACCGTTCATAAGTAAATCCATAATCAATTAATCATCCATGAATAATTGTTCCCCTAATATCTGCTCTGAATGCTGGCATAGAAATCCACTTTGGTTTTAGAAATGGTATTAAGGGTCTGAAACTAAATTTGCCCGTTAACCCTCTTAAACCTGCAGTACCATGGTCCATGGCAGTCAGTTAAACAGAAACAATCTCTTTACCTATTCATGGTCAGATCTATCCTTGAAAAGAGTTTTCTGCCAGTTATAACTTCTGATAGAAAATTCCTTACACTTTAACTCTCTATTAAGTGGCACTTGTAAAGGAGAATACTTGTGCTTAACAGCTAAGTATTTAAGTCAGGTGTTCTTTTATAAATACACAAAATTACCTAACCTATTGATAACCTGTGTCATTACATGAGAACATGAATTGTGATAACTTCACAGTGCATCCAGGCATCCCAGCCATGTAATACATAAGTCAACAATGTTGTAAGTAGTTTCTGACACCTTAATAGCACAATGGGTTACTAAGATGTGAGGTTTGGAAGCCTAAAATTCATAAAGATTCTGCTACTTAAACCTTTACAAATTTGTACTCCAATTCAACTTATTAGCCTCTTGAGCTCCTTTATTTCAGTTTTGGTTGGCCCTGAGTTCTTTGTGGTTGCCTTGGCCTTCTGAGTGACCATATGATATCTGCAATCAGTTCAGTTAAAGTCATTTCTGTCCTACTCATGCCTTGCCCCCTAACTACACAGGTCTGCATTTGCTCCTTTCAGATCTTCAGATTTACTGCATGGGTAGAAGAAAACAATAGATTAGCAGTGGTCATTTGTCTTGTTTTGTCCTATCTCCTAATTGTCTGTCTGAAGTCCCCAGAGATGGAATTTCACTTGCAATTGACCATTAGGTAAAAGAAACGGTTAGGTAACTGTGCACTATCTTTTCTGGGGATCTTATAATTGAAGTCTTAAGTAGTTTGTTCCAGATCTAAAAATAAGTCTGGACATAGCTATGTTTTATTCTTGCCATGTCTTTATGTATCGCACAATGTGACATGCAACATAGATGCTCTGTTATATATGGTATGCAGGTTTCTGATATCTGAAACATGTTCTTGACCAATTTTTTTGTCATTTCTTAAATTAACATGCAGCACACATCTCGACATGAAGACCCTCTGTTAAAGCACTCAAAATAAGCTCTTGACCAGTTTGTTTTTCCTGCCTACTCTTTGATTATCACGCACAGGACGTGTCACTCTGAAGTCCTCAAAGTAGGTGCGATGATGAGTCAGGTCTCTAGGGAGCCTCGTAACAGTAAGTCTTCTTTAAAAACAACATGCGAATGCCGTCTACTTGCTAGAGTCACTTAAGGGATCAAGATCTTGAGCCTGCAGCCTCTTAAAGGCGATGCTGGGAAGCTGTCGTCTCTGAACCGCATGTCGCAGGCGGCATCTGTGCTCTCATGTGCGACATCATCTCTTATTTTAGCCTAACCACGTCAGATTATTTAATATCCTCCCTGAGATAGAGCTTTGAGCAGTCCATTAAACGAAGGTGACTTTGAAGTTACATTATTTGTATTCACAACACATGGCAATGTTTTCATGGGATGCAGTTTTCATGATTTTTTGTTTTAGGACTGGATATGAAAGGATACATAAAATCTCTAATGTATTGGACTTAGTTCATCAGTTTCAGGAAGATTAAGTGCTAGGGAAGAATATGAAATTGACCTGATCATGATAGTTTCCCTCAGATTTTACTGAGCGTACTGTCTCAATATTGATACAGAATGCACACAAATTAAAAATATTAATAATTACTCTATTGTTTTAAATATAACTTCAAGTTATTTTGATTCCAATAGAGCATATCAGTTTTGAACAAATATCTTAGGTAGCCTGATAGCTTGTATCCTCCCCTATTGTATGCCTAGGATAATATCCAGTATTTCTATTAGTGCGGCTGATCAGATCCTTTATAATGATATGGTTTATAGAGGAAATTTCAGTATCCATCACACAGTAGGCATGGGTGAATAACTCAACTGTCCTGTCTGGTTTTCATCAATTATATGATGGAGCTGGGATCAGTGGTCAATTAGTGCATCCCAAGAGATGGATTTCCATTATCACTCCATTCTACTCCTGCCATTGGAATATGAGGGCTCTTATCAAATTTCTTGATTCCTGGCTTAGGGGGGGCATTGTCATGTAGGGGCCATTGTATTCTGGTGTAAAAACTACATCTGGCAGACATAATGCACAGGTCAAGCCACTCCGTACACACACTGACCCTGAAAGTATAGACTTTAACTCATTCACGCCTGTAGTGCTCAGTAAAAAAAGAAGGCAGGCTTATTCCATGACTTTTTTCACAGTATCTAATTGAAGAAAGTGTCTTTTTAAAGATATTTAGAATAAATAAAATAAAAAAGTTGACATGTTGATCAGAAAACAACCAATGACTCATGACAGACTTAGGGAACTTTGGAAATTACTACTTTTCTTGAATTGATTGAGGTTGTGTCATAGCACCCATATGACAGCACTTTTCAAGCGCTCTCATTGAATGGGTTGGATCTGTCAGTTCTGTATGTCAGACATATACAATAGAATACTCTACCTTCACATGTTGGTTGGGGTGATTGCGGTCGGATTATAAGTGACTTGTCATGATTTTTTGGGTGATACTTCATGTATTGTTTCTGTCCACTTTGACAGGTCCATTCATAATGTGTGCAGAATACTGCAGATCCATTCATGTAATGTACGCCTGAGTGATGGGGGTCTCTGTATGTTGAACGGATAGACTCACTTAGCCTGAGTCGGTTAATCAACACATAGTCAGTGATAAATGTGTTCTCCACACCTGGTAGCCACGATTGATAGGTCTTTTGGAGAGCGGGGAGAAATGGACAGAAATACATACACATACCCTCAGCTTCAGTTGGTTCTCTCCCTGCTTATCAGGTAAGCTGTCGATGGACTCCGCTGATAAAACATCCCTGTCTGCCCAAGTTGCCCAAGCCGCCGCCCACCCGAAGGCTGCCCATTGCCCCGTGGGAAAAACCTTATCTCCCGAGAATATCTCAGCAAGGAGATCCATCTCTGCTCTCTACTTCAGCAAACTACTTCTCAACAGTGCCTGTGTTAAATCTAAGGAGGTGCTGTAAACACTTGATTAATCAGGTATAGATACCAGAAAGGTGGTTTGATCTATTTCTGCTCTCTACTTAAAACCAAGTCATGAATCTAAGGAGGAGCTGTAAAACGTTGATTTTAAAAATCAGGTGTGAATGCCAAAAAGGTAGATTTGAAGGTTGACTGACCAATCTTAAGTGTCTACCAGACCACACCAGTCAGTGGCGGTCACAGGAGTGATTAAACCACAAAAAGCCTAACATTTGTAGAACAATGGTATCTCGTGTGAGCACTTCGGTGGATACAAGACTATAAACCGAATCTCGAACCTGACTCTTTATGAATAAACACCACTTCCCATATTTGTCTTATTTGATCAGGTAAAAACAATAAAATACCTCCTTCACAAACCAATTCAATACCACACAGCTGCATTTCTCATTATTTTTCATTAATCAGGAATCTCTTCATAAATGTCAGCTGATTTTTAGTGTTGGCGTTAGGAATAAACAATGAGATGGTACATTAATTACAGTGTGAAATGTTTTCTGACTAAAACACATAGTATAGAGGTTTATAGTTGTATGTTGGGTTTCTACATGGGTGTTCCCCTTATAATCTCTACACATATCTTGATCTGCAGCCTGATTACGCTGAAATACTGAGTTCCTCTACTATGCCCCTCTCTGTGTGGTCTACATGCGTTCCACCTGATATTTAATTATCCAGGCCAGACCAATGCAATGTTTTTGCCTTATATTATGGAAAAGTGTCCATCTGAAAAAAAAGCTTTTCTTAAAATCAGGAACTATCAATTGTGCATGCTGTTAATTTTGAATTTACACTGTCAACAGAACTGTTGGAAAGGTCTGTAAGATTTTTAAGTGAAAATTATTATGCAGACTGAAAAACTACATTATTCCAATTATTGTAAGTCATTGGTCGGCTAGGTTCAAACTGATGATCAATTGGGAAAATCCTTCTGATTCCCACCACTAATACATGGGAAACAAACCTATGCTGACCGTTCAGCACGCTCTCTATATATATCATAGTGTCACTGACATTCTAGGTAAAAATATTGAAGCTAATAACAGTTGTCATCACTATATGTAGTGATCACTTTCATCTTATCTTTCCTTTTCATGTCTGCCTTTGTACTTTCCTGCAAGTCTGCAAGCAGAGGAGACAATCTCATGCAATCGGTAACTTCTAAGACCCGGTTACTGGCTTTAATCTGTGCAGTGAACATAATTGGACACGTCTTACCTTCTCTGGTCTATTTTCTACTATTACCTGCAAGTTTGGATCTGGAAGAATAAATATCCGATTGCATGTAGTTATCCATCAAGCTTACTTTAAGAGTGTGTGATTTAAGCTTATCCGCCAAGCTTTAATCAATGTTCAAGTAAATTGAAGACAGATCCTCCCTGATTTTTATTTGATCAGTTTGATTTAACCAAATATTGTTCTAATTTGGTACAAATCACACAAGCAGGACTATTTGTGATTTGTTATCATTGCAGGGCTCTACTGTCACTTAATCCATCAGCTTTGTATGGCTTATCAAACTTGTTGCTTGTGACTAAGTCTTCTTGAGTATCTCTATTTTTATAATCATACCTTCACATCCTCACTACCTGTCAAATAAGTCAAGCACAATAATGCCTAGTAGCTAGGCTAAGGTCTAGGGCAGTTCAGACTATCTGGCAATTGGCTATGTCAAGCCCCGTCAGGGTCTTAGCCAGGAATTAAAAACTGGGTGCCTAAAATTGGCCATGGTAAAATTTTGGGGTGTCCAAAATTTTACACAATATAATTAGATTTTAACCATAAACATGTTAATATTTATCACAATAAGGCATAATATCCATATACAAGGTAATGGGAATTATATGCTAATGAAATAATTCAATTATATGCTTGAGATTGACATTTTAAAAAATTCCTCACAAAAAAATTGGGTGTCCTGAGGGGTGCTTTTTAAGGGTTTGGGTGTCCAAAAAGACACCCAGACGCCCTGCTGGCTAAGACTATGAGCCCCGTCATTGCCGCCCTCCCCAGTTGGCAGACAGGTGTTGACTCTACCTGGTTCTATGGTGCACATGTACTGCCTTGAGAGGGGTGGGGCCCATTTGGCCATAACATTGAAAAACAATTGGCTGAAATGACATATCCAAAAAATTAATGCGGTACCTAAATCTCAAGTTTTCTAGAATTGAAAAATTTGATAAAAAAAAGTTCATAAAGATGTTTTAACAAAAAGGCAATTACAACTAGGGAACATTTTCCTTTTTGTGACAGCTCAATGTTAAGGAGGACCTTGTTGAAATCCTTTCATGTACCATATCTGTGACCAGGTGGTGAGTTTCTGTATGAAGTATAAGCTGAAGTAATTACACCTAATCTGACCTCATCCTGACACGCCTGTTAAAGGTGTGCTGTAAGGGCTGGCCAAGCTCTTACGCTAATTAATGAAACCTCGCCTGCCCCAAGTGCTCACCTGGACACACCTTGATAAGGTAATTATTGCAGTATTAATTAACACTCCTCAATACCTTAACCCTTTCATACCTGGAGATCTACTTGACTAGTAGCAGTTTTGGCTGATACCTGGAGATCTACTTGACTAGTAGCAGTTTTGGCTGATACGGGTATGAATGGGTTAAAGCCTTTGATGTTATATAATTTGCATTGATTTAGACACATGTGAAAATTACAAAGTTAAATGTACAGTTTGATGAAAAAACATGTATTCTCAAATATATTTCTTATATTTGAATATATATAGTTGTATATCATATCTCTCTTTTAAAAGAAATATGTTTATGGCTTAACAACGTTCCTTTTGAGGACTGTTTGTGCATGTCTCATGGTACTCCTAGCTTTGAATGTTTTCCTTTTGAACTTTGTAGTGACAGTACTCAAAAGTTTTCTGTTTACCTTGATTCTCTTGTTATCTGAGAAGGACTATGAGATATTTTCCTATTGAGCATGAGTCCAGTCTTCATCTCTATAGGGATTCCTTCTGTTGCTATGTCCTCTTTTAGGTATCTTGTGACAAACATCTCCACCAACCAGCTATGTTTATTAACCCATTTATGTCTTAAGTAACCAAAGAACATCTGTACTATTTTGCTGTTGTATTCGAGACAAGCACATTTCTTTGAAAATATCTTAATAAGAAATGTTCATCAGAACCTGACCGACAACTCTCCTTTGACAGATACTTTGAGAATGTGTGCTTTGTTCCCAAGTTATTTCAAGGAGTGTCATAGATCCACACAACAATTTCCAATGGGCTCCAGACATGAATGGGTTAAGTTGCCTGGAAGAAAGGGTGCTCATTCCTCTGTTGGTCTGTGAGTAAGGGTCACGGAGGATTCAGTATTTCACAGCCAGGGTGATGGTGATGATGTAGGATTGTGTGGCTGCGTGCCAGGGTGGAGCATGTTTTTCACATGTATAGTAGATTTTCCGCCTGAGAGGTGGGACCTTAATGGATTAGCACTCAGCCAGTGCCCAACTAGTGTGATAAGATATGGAAGCTAGAATCATATCAGCTAATGAAATCAACAGTGGTTTTTTGCTCACTCTCTTGTAAACAGTGCTCCTCTCTGTAGGTGAGTGATACTCACAGTGCTTCTAGTGGGTCATGTGTGGACCAGAGGCCAAGTTCCAAGTCGTTTGGTTACTTTCTCTCTCCTGCCCTCCCATCAGGCCTCTCTTTCCCTCTGAGACCATAGTTTAGGAATGATTCCTAGGTGGTAAGTCTTCTTTAAGAATAAAATTGATGTTGCGGTTATATGTTTCTGAGGCATAATAACAGTATCTCACTTTATAGGATTTTTGCTCTGCTTTTTAAAACCTGTATTGATTGAAGCTTGGGATTCCTGAGAATTTACTTGGATTTGTTTTTAAATTACTGGGAATATCCTTGGAAAATTATTGGATTTCCTGGGAAATCTTTGCTACAGTAGATAAGGAAAGAGGCCATGCAGTTGAATTGCAGTAAAAAAGGAAAGAGGTACATATAGGACAGGTGTAGGGTGGCTGTTGTGTTGAAGAGGTAAGGCCTGGTATGTCCTGCCCCTGCGGCCCTGCCTAACTTCACCGTGTAGTTTTGTGGCCCCGTAGTTCCTGATAGGTCAAATGTTGATGGTGTGCACAGGCAGTTGGCCGTAACGCCTCTCACCTCTGCTGGTTCTCTGGTTCCCTACTACCCATCAATAAATCACGCCAGTAAGGGTGTTTGTAAGCTTTGCGAGTTGCTGGGGAGGAGTTCAGGGAGTAATACTGGAATGCTCTGGGAATAGATACCCTCTGTTAGACTGCTCAGGCAAATCTATATGTTTTAACCCCAGCTGAATATATCTACCCAGGGCTACATACTATAAACCACTTTGATAAGTAATAAATGGAGCCAAAACTGATATAAAAAGGTTATGAGATTATTTGAGATTGTTTCATGTTGTCAGGGATTTTTATCTACACTCTACAGATCTCTGATAATGCAATGCTATTTTTCAATCCCCCAAAAATTCTCTTCCCAAACTAGGCCCTGGCTCTATCCAGTAAGTTGATTTGGATTTCATAAGTAAACCCAAGGCTCCCAAATTGAGTGGGAACAAAGGTTAAAAAGCTGGAAAAGGGCAAGAGTTCAGTCCTCGGTCAGCATATAACTTCCATAGAGTCAGTCTGTAGACATTATCGCAAATGTAGTGGATATCATACACTAAAATGACTCTATTCAGTGGTCACAATTCTCTATGATACAATTACACTATTGGGGCACACTCAGGGTTAGTAATGAGCAATGCACAGTTTCCATTTACTTTTATTACAACTATTTCAGCAACATGTAAATCACATATAGGCCTATATAGTAATTACAACATATTTTGTGAATGCACATGGATATCCTGTCACCAGATCTCAGTAGTAAAACCTATTTCCATCTGATGATCACTTCCTGCAGGAAGTACCATGGTGTGTTAATTAATTGATAATATCGCATTGTAAATTATTTCATTAAAAACCACTCCAAACTGTGGAGCATATCTCTAAAGCAATGTATCAGATGGAGACATTCATATACATCCGGAACCATACTCAAGTAATTCCACTTTCCCACTGCACTTGTGTAGACCTGGTTTATTTCAGAACATTGTGGCTTAGTTTAAACTTGGATAAATGTTTATTTCCCATCAAGCAAACAGTTTCTGCTAAGCGTAGTTATCACAATCAACTTGAGCATTTCATTTCCCTTTGCCCTCTCAATTAAGGAATCTGGCATCAGATATGTCGGATCGTATGCGTTTATCTTTGTACAGCGAGGGACAGCATGCGCCCCATTCAGATAAGACTTTAACTACAACTTAGCAGTTCATTTCCCTTGCTCTCTCATCGAGTGATTCTGGTGCCAGATTCTATTTATCTTCTTGTAGTGCAGAACAGTGTGTGCTCTAGACTGATTACATAGAGATATAAATATTGGTGTCTGCCAGCTTTGTGTGTGCACTTACTGCCTGAACCATTTGGGACGCTCTTTAATGGGATGCTCATGTTGAGAGAGTTCTAAGCAGCTTAACCCTTTTATGCCTTAAGATCTTCTTGACGTAAAATTTGTCTGGTTTTATGGTACTTTTGAAGGTCACTTTGGTATAAAGCATAGATTTACAAAACATTTGAAGGGGAGTTGTTGGTTGTGTTATGCTCAACATTTCTCATTCAAATTTTCTCCCAGTAAATGCTCTGGTGTAAAGGGTATAATCAAAACAGTCAGGATCCTTTTGGGCATTCATGCATGAGTGGGTTAAAAGACGTTCACTGCTATAAACAGAGAAAAAGAAAGTCAATTGCATGCTCCCCTTTTGGCATACAAAATAGCAGGGGTTTTATCATGCTGTTATGTGTATTGTTGGTTCGACTGAGAACCAGTACCATTAACAGTGCTTTTACTGCTCTTCTTTGTTACTGCTGGGAAAGTCAGCAGTTAATTAGAGAAAAAGGTTTTTAGATATTTCTATAGTTACTATGGGGACACTGTTTAGTAACCTTCATTAGGGTGGAAATCTGGGTTATATATAAATGCATGAGTTCAGAATGGGTAGGGGGGGGGGGTGTTTATCAGGAGTTTGTTTATAAAAAGGGTTTTGCTTAAAACCAACGAGATGGACCTACCTCTGTTAAAACATAACCCCCTTATAGATGAACCCCTAGACATTAACCAGCCTAGATCCCCCTGTGGAATGAACTGAATTTACCAACATATTCTACAATTACACAAATTATGGAGTTAAAGGCATAGTTGATATAATTGTGGTATATTGAATTTGGTGATCAAAGTTGATCCCTAGGGTGCTGGCATGAAAGCTGTGTGTGGAATCTCTAGATAAGATCAGCTTCCCTACTGCAGGACCCACTGGGTTTGTTATTATATAGGCTTCATGTGGTAGCCTAGGCGCTCCAAACTCCATCACTATTTTTAAAGAACATTTGAACCTTTTCCCCTCAGCCGTCAAAGAGCATTATTCACTTTTTATGAGCATCTTGAGTACTGAAGGAAATAAAACGTGCACAGCCCACTGGTTCATCAGATATGGGGTTCCTAATTTTTGGAAACCCAATACAAGTTATGTGTGACCTCTTATCTACTAGTATGGTAGTCTCATCTCAAGTTGCACTGCCCATTCATTCAAGCTTATAAAGCAGAGCAGTATGGCACATACACTGTACATACATATACGGCTTTAAATTGGAGTGTTAGAAAGGTTTGCATTACAGCCCTGCTGGAGGGTATTTCTGCTACTTTGAATTTGCACATCCAAGCACTCAAACTGTATTTTTTATTGCTCTATAGATATTTATTTGAAGGATGTTATTTTGTCACTGTCATGGGGAACGCATAAATAGTGAAAATTAAATGCCTGTAAAAAATGCCAGTTAAATTCAGTATGCAAAAATCTGGATAACTATGGTTGTGTTAACTAATATTTTAAAGACAGTTGTGGTACCAGGCTTCATCTCTACAGATTTCTTTGGATGAAAAACTTGATGTGGGAATGAATGATAAATAGAGGTCAATCATGGTTACCCTAACCAGGGAGTGTACATACAACTTTTATATGTCTCTGCCCTAACCAGACTCCTCATAGGAAGGTCAGGATAAGAACTTTCGTTGTCCAGAAGAGAGCTTTAAACTTTTACCTGTACTTGATATTTTCATTTTTTATTTGAAATGATATATTCTTTTTTGGGTGGGCCAGCCTTCGAAAAAGTTGATTGTATCAATATGTTCAACTAAAAGAGGTTTTCAAATTAAGAGGAGCCACTGATTGGTTATTCAGTTATCTTTGAGATCAAGCTATTATTCCAATCAGAAATGGACAAGCAAAAACAAAGTTGTTAAACATTGTGACACCTGTAAAAATTCTTGCCCACAAATAAAATAAAAACCTTGCTTTTCTAAAAACCCTGCAGGGACCTTGATCAAATGTTTAATTTTATTTAAATCTGATTCTCCCCCAAGTGAAAAGCTGTGTATTTTCTATCCTTCACTGATCTCCGTTGTTGTTGAAGCATTGTGTGATCTAGCAAAACACCATGTAGGTGCTTTGTCAACATGTATATAGCTGAGCTTGAAAGCAGCATTTGAAGTGTGTATTATAAAGCAGGAGACTGGGTTTGGATAGTTCCACTGACTGTGACTGTTGTATATAGCATAGCTTGTATATAGCATAGCTTGTATATAACAGAGCTTACAGTGAAAGCAGCATTTGAAGTGTGTGTAACAGTATCATAGCAAGGAGGAGGAGGAGGAGCCTAAAGCAGGAGACAGGTTCGGAGTTGCACTGACTGTTTCTGGAGGTCTGTCACCCTCACCTCGCCCTCACCTGCCTACAGCCAAAACACAGGGTTGTTAAATCAGCGCCCTAGAGCCAGGGGGTGTTTTGTTAAACCCTGTACTCTGAATCAACATCCCGGCAGCTGGACTTCCTCATTGACATCCCGGGCTGGCGTCAATAGCCAGCAATAACAAGCCAACTAGGTTCCTTCCACTATTGTACAAAGGGGAGACATCCGTCCCTTTTCAGGGTGTGTTGTGATCTGAGATTTGAATAAACACTTAAACAGTACCTACAAATGCCATTGTTAACTGTTTTCAAATGGAGTGTATTAAAGAAGTTCATATACATTCCAGGTATGTATGTACCGTAGGTAAGTGTGGCATAGATCTCTTTATACACGTATATACCTAGCCACGAGGGGAGAGATGTCATCAAATAACTCTTTGTGATGATATGAAATTTAAAGCATTTTTTCCCCATACATTTCCAAGATTTTTTTTCTGAAGTGCAGGAGGCACAATTTCCACTCAAATATTTCTTGATTTTTACCGTAATTTCTGTATTTATGTCTGAGTTGACAATATACACTTCACCTGAAGGTTTCTGTATTGCTGCTGGAACCATGCCATCACATCTACTTAGCATTGTGGTTGACAACCCCTAATACCTGGGTAATCTATAGTAATTTATAATTAGAATTCCAATTAGTCTGCTGAGCATTCACCCAGAGTTTCCTTGGGTCAAGTTGGCATAGCTCCTTGAATCGTCTATTACACAACCATTCACTTTGAGCTTGCTCTTCTGGTCTGGCCTTACATTACCTGGACCCATTTGCACTCAGGGTTGCAGATCGTGCGTATTGATGTAATAAGTTTGTGTCTGAAAAAATATCTTGAAGGATCAATGAAAATGGTGTGTATGGAGGCATGGGTGACTAGGTAGGCAAACGGTGGGATGATCAGTTGGGGGATAATTCACACTGAAGGTCAATTGAGATTTAAAAAACTGGTTTTAGAGATTTACCAATGTGGATGGATACTGTAGTTTAAAGGTATACCAAGAAGTAAAGGTATCTAGAATTAAAAGTGGATGAGCAGGATTCACAAGGGAATTCATGGTAGATATTTTGATTACCAGTGTTGAAAAATACTGTCTGGTCTGTGTTGTGAATCACACGCCATGGAATCATCTATAGATAATCAAAACTTACACTAGGGATTTCTGCTATTGTGTAACCCAGACCTTGGTAGAGGGTCATAAATTAAGATGTTATTATATTGATTCCCTTGCTAAAAATAGCCTACTGGGATTATCTTCACCGATATAGAGGATGTAAAAGGTGGTAGTTCATGGATTTATTGCAGAATATCATGCTGCTGAAAGTTTACACTGTGCCTGAAGTGATATCGGATGGGAAAGAAAGAATCATTGTTTTCGTCTATAAATAACCCATTTATAGATATATGATCATTTATCACTCAGAAGAAAACATTTCAGTCTGTGGATGATAAACGATGTACTGTAGAAGAAACAACATTTATTCTTACATGTCCAACAATTTTATGTACTGAAAAATCATACTTAATACACCAATTGCAATGTATGTAATTATGAATATCATAGAACCTTGCAATATTGTGCAATTCTTAGAATATAGGTGGAGTAATGTATTTAAGATAATTACAATGGCACTATTTTGCACTGATAAGGGTATATAGGTGAAGTAGTTCAATTGAGAAATGTATTAAAATGGCAATTGATATATTATATTGATAAGGGTATTGCCGAGATGGAGCAGTAGAGCCTTATGATTATTATGAAGGCAATATTTTGCATTGATAAGGATAGCCAGAGTGGTGGATTGTGTATTTAACACTCAGTATTACACAATACTTAATCATGTGAGCCACATTGTCACATTGCTGTGGTATTACGCTACTCAGACCCGTGAAGTACAATATCGGCAAACTTTATTATTAGCCATGGGAATTTATCATGCCCAGAGCCTTGGGAATCCACTCTCCGATATCATTTATGACTCATTAAAGTGCTTTGTAAGCTCCTCATGGAGAGAAATTTGTTAGTTATTAAAATGAGAAGTGTGGGAAGAGTACCACCTGATGTGGGGTTCACACTGAGTAATACCAGGGGTCCCCAAACCATGTCACCAACTCACTTAACATGTTATTTATTGAACGCTGTTTAAACATGAATATTTCACATTGCAATTTGTATGGCATTAACATAGTTTGAGTGATTATTGCAATGACTTCCTAACTCAATTACATTATTACCATAAAATTCATACATCAAGTCTGTCAGGCTGATGTGGGATGACAAAAATATCGCACTTCACAGACAATTGCAATCAAACTACTGCAGATGGCATTTTTTGACCCCATAAAACAATATCAGTCACTCACCAGTCTACTAGAGGGGTAATTATACCACCCCAGCGATAGTTCATGTCATCACCTTTGCCTGTATGGATCATCATGTTGTTATTAATAATTTATGCCTATCATTTACATTCTGTGTTTAAGCAGCCAAGCATTTCACATTATCATGAAGAATTCTGGTGTTAAATTAATTGGGTTTACGCAAGGTTTACACAAAGTTGTACAGCTTTTATTTCTAATTCCATTTTTTCACTGCACCCAGCAATATGTTTTAAGTTTGCTTATGAATTATGCCAACGTTTTTTTTCATCAGCCTAAAATTGTTGAATATTAAAAATATACTTTTGTACAAGTTGTTTGCTGCTTTGATGTCATTAGTGGGGGTTATTTGCATTGTCTTCTATCAGTTCTGTTTTAGAAGCCTTTTGGCCATTACCAAATGTACCTGAGACTTTTAGAAATCCTAGCATATTCCCAATATTATGCAAGGAATCCCTAAGTATCCCAAGCTACGTTTCATAAGTCGGTGTAAGGAACATGTTTTTTTGGCAAAGAAAAATATTCAGAGGTGAAATACCACATCTGTACTTCAACATGGAATACCACATCAAACTGAGATTTCTTAAGAGATCCTTGTACATTCTTAGCATTATCCAAGGCATTCTAGGGTTTTCCCAGCTAACTTGGTAAGAGTAATGAAGCAGTGCATAGATTTTTTGCCCGACTCCCTTTAATAACAGAAAATACTACATCTTAACTATAGAAAGTGATGGAATTACAAAGATAACAAAAAGTACTGACACAAGTTCAAGTTCCACCCTATGGCTTACCAAAAGCTTTTAACCTCAGTGAATGGACAAGGTTGGTCTATTTGTAATCATTGTAAAGATAAGTTGTTAGTTTTTTCTTTATGTAAACCACTACCTGATCATTAAAATATATTGTTACTAGGTTCTGATATGTCAAGGTGTTCCCTGGGATATCAGGTTCTCTCAGAAATATCATGCTTTTGCAGAGTGAGGTTTAGCAAGTTTGTTCTGTAGTGTAACATGATTCTTTTGATGCTTAAATCTATTCAGCCCTTGAAGACCGGGTGGTCTTGCAACCAAGAGGGATAAGTTGTTTAAATCAAAACCAGTGTTTCGTGAATATACACATAACGTTTGCTCAGTTGCAAAGTAATCTTTGAAAATCTAGATTCAGATTTTACTTATAAAATGGTTTTAGAGTTCAAAGACAACCCACCCCTTTCATCTGGAAACTATAACAGGCAGATTTATGTAAAACCAAACTTGCTAGGGACTACCAGTAGTCTTGGTAAACAGGTGGTCCTTTATATCAGGTGAGATATGGTGAGCACTGAAGACTATGTGACTGGTCTGTATTGTGATACAGATCCCCGGAGACGACTATGGTACTGCTCTTTTTAGAGAGACCTGTGACTGCTTCTTAAGCAATATCCTAGGGATTTCAGGTTATTCCCAGCTATCTAAATTGTAAGGGTTTTGCTTGAATCTTGATTCATCAAGGCCTTTATCCACCTTGGTGTTCTTGTTTTGAATGGAACTCTTAAATCACTCTGGTGCCCTGGTGGATACAATTGTCCTGCACTCCTTTCTTATCCTCTCTTCTCACCATTCTTCCTACCGCAATCATTCAGTGCACTGAGACGTTAACTACTTTCTACACGCAGCCTTGGCTACCTGTAGCAAGCATTGACTTGTAAGCCCTTTCCATCCTCGCCAAGTCGGCATTGTTAGCGACTATCAGATTAGATTACTGTATTGGACAAGGCTAAGGAGACGCTCTTATTGTTCTGATAGGGGGAGGGGGGCATTCCTGAATACTCAGCACACCGAAAACCCTGATGACACAACAATACCCTGATCTGATCCCCCCATTCTTACCTTACTACCCCCATGGGAGCGCCACTGACATCAGTTTTAATCATCTCTGACAAGCTAAAGCATGGATGTCATACGCTGTGAATGGCTGGAAGTCTAATACTACTGTTCGCCTGGCATGAATATTGATAAGCCTCCCTAAGGTGGGATTTAGGGCTAGGGGCCAAGGCTCTGATCATTTGTCATTTGAAATGAGGTTTTAATCAAATCATTTCAGGGGACATGGCTGGTTTAAGCCCATGTTCCTTTCAGCACTGCATCCAATTAATTGACTGGATTAAATGTTAAATGAGTTGATTGTTTGCATAATTATGTATGTAGATAATGCTTTTAGTTAATAAACTTGTAAGGATGAGTATTATAGGACTTTAATATAAGTCAGAGCAAGTTCAGTATGAGACTGAAACAAAGTATATAGCATTGATACATTATCTGATACATTGTATCATTGACTTTTAAAAAATATTTAATTGTATCATTGACATTTAATGTTTCTCCACATACAACTCATTCCCCTTAATCTGTTGTGTCCAGGGTGTAGAAATTTTAATGACCTGGAATATGATCAATAATGGTCATTTTAAAGAAAGTACCAAGAAAAACCCATAACGTACCGTTACATTGGTGCCAATACCGATACCGCACAATTTTGATCTTAGAGGTATCCACCCCTAATAATTGATCAATCCATTCTCACCTCCCTCTCCTCCTTACATGGAATTTGGAATTTTGTTTTTCGTCACATTTATGCCAATTGTGGCTAATTCGTGACTAGCCAGTTGTAAGTAGTGGAGGAAACCAGAGTACCCGGCGAAACCACCACCTAACCCCAAGTCACTGGCAACTTTCTCACATGTCCAGGCCGGGATTCGAACCCAGGCAGAGCATGGAGGAGGTGTCCCCTGGAGCAGTAGTAGCAGCAGCAGGAACACATGAGCAGCATGTCCATGATGTACGCATAGTGGCTAATAGCAGACTGACATGCAATAATATACATCCCCACAACACTCCTCTGAGGACTGTCTGGAAAATAAACCACACAGGTTATAACCAGACAGCTCTAAGGTCAAACCTGAAAGAAGATGTGGTTTGGATGAAACTCGAGAAAGATATGTGATATAAACATGATTTTATGTGCAGATTTGTTTAAAAATTCCATTATACTGCTAGGGAGAGAAACGTGGATTAACTAGGTATGAAATTGAGAGTTTCTCTTTAGATTTAAGTTAAAACTATAAAAGTTATTGATCATTTCAAGCAGTTGCCTGATTGCTGTTAAATGTATATCTATATTTGTTCAAAACCAATCAAGCTTGTAATTGAATGCCTTGCAATGTTCTTAGAAGTGGGAAATTACTTACAAAATACTTCTTTTTTGTATTAATTGAAAAAATGAAATATCTTGTGAATGAACCACTTGGTGAAATATCCTATGTGTGCCTATATCCCTTGTAAATCATTTTAAGAAGGTCATTGGCTCCTCAGGTACCTCTTTAGTTCGTAACAGCGCTTGGACTTACAGACTCCATACCTGAACCAAGGTTAGTAAGTGTGAATTTTACTAGTGTAATGTTAACACTTACCTGTCAAGCAGCTCATGAAGTGAACATCAGATTAGACAGACAGTGACAACCCCCAAGGTCTCTATAGGTTGCTTTAAGAGTTATGTCGTAGATAAGGTTCGCCCTCTCTCCGCCCTCTCCTGCTCTCGGCCATGATATACCAGATAAGCTACAAACAGCTCAGGATGTCAGACACACAAAAATCTCGACTTGAAATCTACTTTAAAAGTTGGTCTTGGCATAGAAGTATTTCTTAGATATTGTGAATATTGGGGCATTTTGTGGAAATGATTTGGTTTTTACTAAAAAAAAAAGCATATTCTATATTGTGAATATCTTAATCGCTTGATTGATTTGCAACAGATAAATGTTACAGATATTTTAACTAATGCAAAAATTGCTTAACATTACAAATAATGCATATTTCAGAATAATTGTTAATGTGTGTATACTGAGTAATATGGTAATATGTTACTTTCAAAAATCAATATTGTGACAAGTGATTGATGCATGTTGTAGTAATTTCATAAATCATGTTTATAAATATAAATTTAATGCATCATCATTCTTCAACCGTTCATACCAAATACTGCTAGTAATATCTTGGAATACCTAGAGGAAAAATCTAGAAAATGTGAGAAGTCTCAGCTACATTTTAAATAGGTACCTTACTATCCTTTTTATTATGAAATATTTTATAAGAGGCTGCTTAGAGAATTAATGCTCTACTTAAATGCAGGATCAGCATTCTCTTTCTCTTTGAAGAGCTCCATGGAGAGAGACCAAGTTGGCTCGTCGAGCAATCTCACAAAGAGAGGTATTCTAAACTATTGATTTTTACGGAGAGTTTAAGAGAGCCAATGCGCAGAGGGGATTCTCACAATAAGTCCCCCGTGTTGACTTTGTCTCAGTCAGTCAGGGAGAGGAAAAGTAAATAGGAGAAATGTGTGTATGTATGCCATCAACTGAAACCTGATGATGGGGCTTAAAACCAACATCTGGAATGGAATCACACAGCTGAAAATATGAATATATGCTAATAAGTCTTTGTTACAAAACAGCCACTTGACTGTTATATAATAGTGGGTATGAATGTGTGGGAATGCTCTAATCAGCTGATATTGGTATTAGTACTCACACATGGCTTTCATATAGCACAAATGGAATGATGACTAATTCAACTCATTGACAGAATACACACGGTTGAACAAATATTGCATTTGTGGCATGGAGTAAAATTATCTGGGCACTTAGTGCTATGGTATATTCGTTTGACCCTACCTGATATTTTATTTCAAAATTATAAAGATTATTCTCATTTGATAAAATATTAATTAACTCCTTTTTTGTGTAAAATTTTAAATATCTTTTACACATTCATAGCCAAATTGGCACAGCCTATCAGCCAGCTTTGTGAATATTTCTTAAATCTAGCATTTAAAAAAAAAGCACACTTAGTTTTTAGAAGTGGTTACTATTATTCTGATATTTATTCAATTCATATTAGTTAACAAGTTTTACTGCCCAGTTAATTTTACTTACAATTGTTTGCCATCTAGGATATAGTAGATTTAATTGCAGTTTTAAACATGGCACTAATTCAGGTTTTGGTACCATCTATTTCTGAAAAAAACATTCTTTTGGGCAAAAAAAAAGAAAATTTCAAAACCTAGAAAGATTATTTTGACATTTTTTTGTGGGGACATAATTACCAGATGAACAGTACCATTAACCTAAAATTACCTATGGAGTAGAGAGGTGTTCAGTGTGCATTTTGACTAGTAGGGAAAGATATATTGTTACAGCCATAGGATACTTGGTAATTAAAGTGAGGCGTTCACTAGTTCTGGCTGCAGGGGAAATATGTTATCTTTAGTTCCCACTGAATTGATTTCCTATCCAGCATTCATCTCTCTACACGTGTGTTTGCCTAGGGTTGTTTTACCGTCCCTTTGATCCTATTGTGCGTATCCTGCATTAATTTTGACGACACTGCTGAAGCCCAAATGAAATTGCACAAGAAATGAGTATGGAGAATACTCACTGTGTTCTCTCAATCAAGTGGATGTAGAATATGAGAAGGCTAACAAAAGCTAGAATCACTTATGGCAAGGACGGGAAGGACTAGAGGGCTTTATGCATGGACAAAGGCACTACATGGTATGGGTCAGTGGCCACAGAGGTCATACAAGTAGGTTTTTTTGGCCATTGTTCAAGCTTTTGATTCTTTTTAGAGTCATTTGACCAATTAGAGCGTGACTGGAATGATTGAGTACATCTTTAGATTTAGAATACAAACTGTGTCAATGATCATGACAGACAATGTGATGACTATATATATTTTTATTGCATTTTGCTCACACTGACAAAGATACAGCGCCACACACACACTACATGAACATAGATACAAACATATGTAAAGGTAAAGGTAAAGATACTCGGTTTATAGTCTTGTATCCACCGCAGTGCTTACACAACCTTCCTCCCCTAGCAGGCACTGTACACACGGAAACCATTTCAATCAACTGGCAGCATATAGCGCTCAAGCTCTAAGCGCTGCCTTATTTATGCTAGGTATATACGTGTATTGATTGTGTGTGTATATAAATATATATAATATATATATATATATGTTGCAGCGTGTGTGTGTGTATGTATGTGTGTATAATGTATGTATACTCACACACACAGTTATACAGTGTTATTGACTAGCTTTATTTTAAAGCACTTTTATGGTCTTGAACCATTATGGTTTCATATTGTTTTGCATTAACCTTTGAAATTTCAAACCCTAGTGACGGTTAGAAGCAGCGTTGTGCTGACCAGTCAACCTGCTGGTTTGGGGGCAATTGTTACTTGCGGTGTCAAGTGTCACATCTTTTCTCTGACAACCCTGTGACAACCCTGCGGCACCGCACCAGACCAGAGCCTAGTTGGCTTGGGCGGTGGCATGGTCAACACCGCAATGGCGCTGCGATAATAATCATCTACATGCTTCGAGAGACTAGAGCGTGGTGGTCCTGCTACGGTGATTATGACCAATCATTACCTCAGGCCACGGGGCAGATGACCATGTTGCTCTTAGTCTTAATTAAGTCATGCTGAATGACCGCTACATCACCGATTGACGCTGCAATCCTAGATGATCTACTTTGATTTATGAAAAACCTGATAGCCAGTGCCCAGTGGTCACTGGAGTGGGAAACACGCACTTAGGCCACTGACTAATGCATTTGGAAATGATGTGGATAAGAGTGGAAACTTGACCCAGAGAAATGGTCTATTGTCCACACAGTGATATCTACCAACTAGATCACCTTACTGATGGGCTGTACACAAAGAGGACTGGTGATAGCTTCAATATTCTTGACCACTGTCGTTGGCCAGAGACTGACCACTCCAGATAGATTGACCACTACTCTTATGAGTATGCACATTATTTAGGGAGGGAAACCAGTGGCCCGGTTACAAGTCCTGCTTCTTCATCTTACTGATGTGCTGCATGCAAAGATGAATGTAGATAGCTCTTGTGGCCACTTGTGGCCAGAGGTTGACCACTCCATATTGAGTGACCATTCATGTATAGATCTCTTCAGAATGCATATTCTTTAACAATAGGAACCAATGGCCGAGTGTCCAATCAAAGTAAACCATCTTCCTGATGTTATACATGCAAAGATGAGAGGTGATAGCATCTACATGCTTGACCACTATTGTCCAGAGCTGACAATGCCATATTTAGTGACAACTCTTGAAGGGGTTTCAATATACACCACTATTTAGGGATAGGAATGATGAAACATGAGTATGCCATTATCTAGAAGAGGATATAAATCCTTACCTAGTTCTATCTGGGTGGTCCGCTAGACCTTTACACTAGCTCGCCCTCCTATGAGGCAAAGGGCATTAGAAAACTGAACCCTTCACATGGGTGTGGGTTGTTATCCAATTGTAGATAGGACATGAACACACTGTAAGTTGTTGTTTAGTGTATTTATAATGTAAAGATGTGTCTTTTAAACTTTCCCAAGCTTCTTGCTTACTGCACACAGGCGTTGACCTTCATGCCGCGGTTCATGCAGAGTGGAGAAGATATGAAAGAGCTCACTGTAAAAACATATAAAAAGTGGGTAGCCATTCACTTGATAATGATTTTATAGGCTTGTATAGAAATACCAAAAAAAGTAAAAATGATTCGCCTTTTCATAATTTATTCAATTACTTGCAGATTCCTTAAGTAAGATGTAGCCTGAGAATTGGGGTATTCAGGCTTTTAACCTATTTGTGCTTAGAATTCTCAATGGAAACTATCTAGATCTTTTATTCATCTAATAATAACATAGAAGAATACAGCATGATTTCACAAATTATTTGAAGAAAAGTAGATTTCTTGGTTCTGGTTAATTTCATGCCTTCAAACATTTTCAGAAAATAATTCAGAAAAATAGCATCATATCTGTCAGGCTTATTTTGGCAGGTACAGTTATGAATGTATTGAATAAGCAATGGACAACTCACTTCGGGTTAGGTAGATTAAGTACTGTAAAGTACATTAAGAATGCTGCATGCTCAGTTGGAAAAAAGCCAGTGCCAAGAGGAGAAATTACAAGTTGAGAAGTTCATTTTGAGGTATGTGATGTTGCCACCTTTGAATCTGTGAATATCCTTCATTGTACTCCACACAGAAGCTGCTCCTATAGCAACAGTAGCCATTCATGCATCCCAATGTAGCCATTGTTGAGGAGTGGAAGGACTCGGTCACCCCAGGGCCTTCAAACTTATTTGGTTCTTGTATGATTGCTTGTTCTCCTCAGGCAAGCTAAAAGGGCTCAGTTATTGAGGTAATGGGAATATTGGGAAAGCATTCTGATGTTGAGAAAAATGTATATATGCTCTATATGGAAAACAGCTATCATAATGTGTTTCATAGAAGTATTATCAGATGTTCATAGAATTGACACAACTATAAGTCTCATGTATATTAAGATTCTCCTAGTGACACAACCACCGTCTTATCATAGATTAACATGGATTCTTGTAGAGAAGGTGGTGATCGGTGTGGTTGCCCTGGTGACAGTATCGGCTGTCTTCCCTAATGGGTGTTTACACTACCTGCGTGGCAGTAATTCACCTTGATTGCAGGTGTGTTAATAAGGCAAGGTAAGGCAAGGCCTCCCATGTTTACCTGTGGAAGCTGTGAAGGAATGGGATTTTGTGTTTGACTGGTCTAATAAAGGGCTGTAGGGCTGTAATTCACCTTGATTACAGGTGTGTTAATAAGGCAAGGTAAGGCAAGGCCTCCCATGTTTACCTGTGGAAGTTGTGAAGGAATGGGATTTTGTGTTTGACTGGTCTAATAAAGGGCTGTAGGAATCTGAGAGGATGGGTATTGACACAGGACATTTGCATTAGCCCTGTGTTTACCAGGTGCTCTCTTCAGGTGTGCCCATCAAGCTTACCTGTGTACAGGTAGGCTTACACAATGTACACATCTCCTTTGAGGGCTGCCTCTCCTGCCAGTTCCATGCTGAAATAAGGGGTCAAAAATGTGGATGATTTGGTTTTTTTCATTCATTTTGGCTTTTTCATGGAGAGAGCTATAAGCTCTGCTCCATAAAATGTTGTCCAACAGGGCCAAGCTGTTTAAAAAAAAATCTGGTACAGTTGTTGGTGTTTATGTGAAGATGTAGGTTCTTGACATGTTTTGTGGTGTGTTTTTTTCTTTATACAATTTTCACATCATTGCTTTTTTCCTGAATGATTTTCATAAGTGTCATAGCCTCTATAAGCTATGACATTGTTTGAAAGAGGGAGTGTACCATTACTCTATCTACAGCAGTGTTCCTCAAATCAAAATGCTTCCTATTTATGGACAAAGTTGTTATAAGATATTCACATTTCAAATCTTTGAATCTTAGATTTTGGTACACAATCCATATTTTGGACTGAAATCAGAAAACTATATACTGTATAAAGGGTAATGTTAACGTGTGCTTAATCTTCCCGAATTTACCGAATGGGCTTAAGACGGGAACAATAAAAACGTTATCTTTAATCATTTTTGTTGGTATGCTGGCGCAAGCGATGTTCGTATTCAGTCAGATTGAGTAATACAGCCGTATATCTAAGTAATTCGCTTGCCCAGCAGATGGCGACTTATGTTATCTGAATAGTGGCGGTTTTCATGTCTAAAAGCCAACAAATAACGATACACAGTAAGACATATTCATTTGGCTAAAACATTTATGACAGCAAGTGAGTAGTAACTCACAATCATATCAAACAGACATTTTAAAGCTGTCCAGTATAAGGCGCCCCATGTATTAATGGATAGATTCAGGCGGACTGATAATTTGAGTGTATTCTAGTACTGTTTGCAGTACTCACAAAGTTTCTCAACCTGCCCACGAACCGGTCCGACCTGGATTTATGCTGCTTTAATTGCTATTAATGCGCAGAACAATAGAGCCAGCCATGTCAGCTCAATTGAGCTAGGATGGCTTTGTTGTCCACCACGGCACATTCAGTGCACACAACATTCGTCTGCACTAATAGATTCAGAAGCGAAAACACACTTTTGGTAAATTTAATATCAGTGCAGCCATGTGCAGGACGGGAAATTAAAAAACGGGAAAAAGTAGAAAATATCATTTTTCGGGAAATATAAGTCCCGGGAAATATACCCGTTATACAGTATTGATAATTTCAACTTAAAAAAATCTTGAGACTTTTCAATAATTCAAGATACCTGAGTTCATTATAAACAACCTCTCCTGGGTTTAATCTAACTCATGTAACTTCCCACCTGTGAGATATGTGTTAGGAGTTCAGTGTGCTTGTCCTATGGAGGCTCCTGCTGCTTGCCTAGCTGGGTTAGTGGGTTGACGGGTGACTCATAGTACAGGGTCGTCCCTGATGGCTCAATCTCCTGGGAATTAGAGGGTGCACGTTTTTAAATGCCAGGTATGTGTACTGTGGATCAAGGAGCCCTCAGTACGAGACACCAAAGAGCCCTCAGTACGAGACACGTGCTGTGCCTACTGCAGCCTACCTACCTATATGGGCCAAGTGCAAGTGCTGTAGCCAGTGTCTTAGCCAGGATTTAGAAACTGGGTGCCTAAAATTGGCAGTTGTATAATTTTTGGGCGTCCAAATTTTTAAAGTGGATCACAATATACTCATATTTCAACCATAAATATGTATAAATTCATCAAAATAAGGCATGATATCATTAAACAATGTCATGAGAATTATAAGGAGATGAAAAAATTCAATTATAAGCTTGAGATTGAGATTTTTAGAAATTCAGCAGTTAAAAAATTGGGTGTCCTGAGGGGTTCTTTTTAAGGGTTTGGGTGTCCAAAAAGGCACCCAGACGCCCTGCTGGCTAAGACCATGGCTGTAGCTCAGAATGACAGACCTGAGTCACATGACTCTCAATAACTTCATTATCACATGTGTCTAGATGTAATTAGCCTCTATTATAGAAAGGACAGGTGATTCTATTAAGCGCTGAGGTAGTCTTCCCAGGTGTAATAGATCTAAGGAGCCTAATGATTACCTGAGGGTAGTAGCACTGAACTCATGAATAATAACAACATCACTGAAAAACATTGAACATATTTTGCATAAGAAGATACATTTTTTTATGAAAAAATATTTGTGACATCCAAATCTAAAGGTTGCCTAAGAATTCTCATTTTTCTGAAAAGATATTTGTGACATCCAAATCTAATGGTTGCCCATTTTGGACACCAGATTCAAATATTCGTTCTACATAAGGCCCTGGATATATATATATGACATTAATGGAATAATTTTGTGTCACGCCCAATATGGATGCTAATTATATGTAATCAGAGATTCTATGCCAGGGATTACCTTAGAGCGATAGATTTGCACAATAGATTCTTCTCTCCATAGAGAAATCTGAAGTGGGTTGTCAACATCACAGCACTGTAGTTAGGTGTTACTATATGTGGGCAATTTCATTCATTGGTACAATAGTGGCTATATAACCACCTGGAGTGACATGTTGACACATAACAGTAGTCCAGCCATTCTTATGGTCAGACCTAATCTATAATAAATGACCCCAATTTGTATATATGTTTATTGCACCTGATTGTGTACATGTGAAATATTTAGTCACTAATTAGAACGTCATCATGAGATTTATCTGCTGCTTGACATTCATACAAATGTATATGTATATATATATATATATATATATATATATATATATATATATATATATATATATATATATATATATATATATATATATATATATATATATATATATAATATATATATATATATATATATATATATATATATATATATATATAAATATATATAAATATATATATATATATATATAAATATATATATATATATATATATATATATATATATATAAATATATATATATATATATATATATATATATATATATATATATATATATATATATATATATATATATATATATATATATATATATATATTATTCAGTTCTTACGGATATCAATTTACTTATAAGAAAAGACAAAAATAGAATCCATTCAGATACTTGCTCTTCTTACCTCTCAAGCATATGGGAAGAGATGGCTTATCTAATCATGCATAAAGTAGATGCACATACCTGGATTTTCTTTAACTATGCTCAACCATCTTATCATGATTGAGTTATATATGTATGTTCATATTAATTGTAGTCCAAGATAGCTTCAAAGGGGATTCTCAAAGTACATAACCTCTTTTCTCCATATATCTAACCTATTGAAACTTTCCCGGTCTGCAAGAAATGATTAGAAATAAATGGATAGCATTACCCACTTCAAGCAAAAAGGTGGGCTGTGGGCATTTTTTGCAGAAATTGTACTGAAATTAAATTGGAATTGAAAGAACACACCTTTATCAAGATATTTTTGTCATTTAATTTTCTGCTTTTGGACCAGTGGATCTTATTATGATGGGTTAAAGGGTTCAGAAAATACTTCAAATAAGCTCCACCCCAAAAACTGTTGGTAATTGAGTATGCTTTATGCTACTGGTAATGATTACTGAAGGTTACTTCAATGATCAGTATGAATGGGAAAAAATTCAATCAAAAGCTTTGCACTCTTTTTATGTGATGTATTTCAGGAACAATAGATATTGTCTTTTTCTGACCCTGTTGCTTTTCTATAGCAATAACAAAGAGATTGCTCTAGCTTACAACTAACTAACTTATGATGAAACGCACATTGAAATCTATCACCCTGGATAAGTATTGATCGTCAGTAGATAACTCGGGCCTAGAAGTGGTCGCCTTTAGATGCAATATTAGCTCACTAATAAATCATGTGTTGGCTCACACACTCCGAAATCAGCAAACATTCGAACAACGGGCATGTATTGTTCAATGAACAGCACAATGAATCACTGGGCGAAACGGGTAATGAATTACATATATGCTGCGCACATGCATTTTCCTGCCGCATTGTTTTAAACAATGCTTTGCCATTTAAACAATTCCAGCATTATATACCTGCAGTACAATAACCTTGCTCGTTAAAAGGAGCGGCTTTCATTTGCTTTGAATTGAGTACAATAGGTATAGGTGAAGGCACATGTACGGTGATCGATGTATCGATGCACTGCCATCGGTGTTTTGTGGGAGCATCTGGTAACCACCCCCTCTCAGCCCAGGTAAACAGCTAGTAGGTCACCTTAACTCTGTCACACCTCTGTGGGGGCAGCATTGATTGGCTAATGGTAATTCAACATCTTCTAGCTACAAACAATAGTCTTTCAGGTATCATATATTTTTTCTCAAGGATTATCGAGTCAGTAGTCAAGTTTCTTTGTTGTATTTGAAACCATTGAGAGACCATTCATCAAAACACTACTGGGGGTGGATGGTGATCAAATTTGAGCATAGGAGATTCATTTTTGGAAGGGTATTTTGTTTTCAACTCAGGGTCCATTGAAAAGTATCTTTTTATCTAAATGTTTTGATTTTAACTCATTGAAGCCCAAAATTGAAGAAAATTCTTGATAGTCTGGGTGCTATGATGAAAAGTATGGCAATTGGCAAATAGTCATAAGCCCTTTTCATTGCACATGCATGGCCTCTTGATGATTGTTCTTAGTGTACTGAGTTTAGTCATGTTACTGCTTATGCATGGAAAATACACTGGATACTTCAATAGCCATGAGAATGAATTTAAGGTAAATTGAGAATTTGTAGAATAGTTGAAGAATGATTGGTCATTTTGACCAACCCATATGTATAGTATGAGAGAAATGCCACACCCAGTATTTATGTTACGAGGTGTAACCAAATACTGAATATATTTAGTTCTGTTGATCTCCCTGCTTGGGTACACAAACCATGCTAAAGCTGGGCAAAGGTTGAAAGGTAGAACTCACCTGGTCACACACTGACCATTACTACTGAGTATTACCATTACTTCTTCTTAGAAAAATGCTAGGAAATGCCATGATTACCTAAGATTTGTCACTTTGGTACTTAACAACTTAATGCTTTGGTTGTATCTCTGATCACCCAATATTTGTTTTGTTAGATTATGAAAGATATTAAATATATAAAATATTATTTATGGCTTATTTGATTCAGAAACAAAAAGATTGAAATAAGATTTAATTATGTCCATTCATTTGTCAGACATCTATGGATGACAGGCAATCTATTTAAATCATATTTAAAGTTTTATGGAAACTATATGTCATATATGTTACCTGAAAACACACAAAATGTAAGATATATAATGATGCTCATTTAATAATCAGACAACTTAAGGGTCTAGGTATGACAGGTAAATAACCACCCACTGGTCAGTAGTGGTCAATAGTATATAAATGACCTGATGATGACCATACGCCAAAGGTTTATTAACATACGCTGATTGAGGCCTTTCCCTTACTGTGGTCAGTAGTGGTCAAAAGTATAACTGACCTGATGATGACCATAAGCTGATTGAGGCCTCTCTCCTTCCAGTGGTCAGTAGTGGTCAAAAGTATATAACTGACCTGATGATGACCATAAGCTGATTGAGGCATCTCTCCCCCTCCCAGGCAGGATTAGTATATCTGAGCTAAGCCGTTGTGTAATAAGCACCATTAGAACAGCTCTAAGTCAGACAGCCCCTGGCTTTGTTAATGTAGTATGTATAATCCTAGGACAATCAATATAAAGGAATAACACAAGATCTTATCTCAGTGGCTAGCGTGGAGAGCTGCACATTGGTTGTTATTGTAGAGGATTTAAGAACCCAGCCTGGGGGTGAATCTGTCTCTTCAGGTTACTAATGGGTAACATGATGTCATATTGTACCAGTTGTCAGGAGCTCTCACTTTCCTTAAAATGAGCATGATTAGCGGAAATCTAGCATTCTGACATTTTAGTGTTTCCTTTTTCTTTCAATTTTTTTTTCTTTAAATGTCACACTTCATTAATCAGTTGTATGATGATACACAGTATACAACTGTTATTACATGCCAAGGAAGTTTCAAGTAAATACTTCAGCTTTCTGTTACAAACATAAAGCTTGTGACAGAGTCTTCGAAACATGTGGCATGACAAATCAATCAATTACTCTTAAACTCAGCATATTTTTGGATCGTTTGGCATATCCATTATTGATACGGGGCTAATATTTTAGTTTCAAATGAGAAAATATTGTGAACCATTTGTCGCACTGAGGTTGTTGTGCTCCAAGACAGATCGTCCGTGCTCCAGGACACCACTGATTGCTCGACTACCCTCTGGCTCATGAAAGTTAGTTAACAAAATCCTTTCAGTATGGTTAGTTTCCTTACTCTATAACTCTATTTAGCAGATTGGGTGAATTGATCAGCTGTAATTTCATTCTATTGATTCTTTCAATGGTCAATCAGTTGATGTGTGACTCTCTGATTGTAAAGGTGTAATATTATGCAAGATATAACATTGTCCGGTGTGAATGATTATCTAGTGCAATAGGTTAATTATTTCCAACATGTTAGATGGATTGCTGCATGCTTCTCAGTGTTTCTATGCTATTAACAGGTAATCTAAAGCCTCTTTGCCATAGAAGGTTGGAACATGAGAAGTTTGCATCCTTAACCCATTCACACTCAAAGAGGCCAAAACAGGCCTGACAATTTTGAATATATTTTTCTATCAAAAACATTTTTTGAAAAATATTTGAAGGAGAAATGTTTATCACAACATTACCAACAACTCTCCCTCAAATATTTTGTAAAATCATCTTCAATTCCAAAGTTATTTTCAAAAGTATCATAGATCCAGACGACAATTGATGGAGGAACTCTAACGCAATAATGGGTTAAACATAACAAAGATGCTAAAATTGTATCAAGTATACTAAAACATGCTGGTCTTTACGGGCAAATACAGTATAACATTCAGGATACTATTTCAGCCAGATTATGCAATATTACACTCTTGATTTCTAACTGTTACCTGGTTTGCATCTCTTATCAAGCTGTGAAGCTTTAATCTTTTGTTAATTTGTCATGCATACATACATGTATATGAGTAAAATACTTCACCTGGACTCAACATGTGATCAATAATGAACTGCATTTCTAAAAGAATGATTCATCCTAGCCAGGTACAACTGTGTGCAGACAAGGTACCAATGTTTAGACACAGTCGGCGGCATCCAAACCTTGCTATTGTTTGGGAAGCATTGTTGATTCTAGTTCAAATGAAAAACTAGGTTAATTAAACAACATGTTGTTGGTATCAGGAATCTTACTTGGTTCATGCTACGACCTTGAAAAGATCTATATTGGGTATTGAACTCATAGAGGAATATCCTGAGTACAATACCTTTGTTTGCTCAGCCTGGAGAAAACAACCTCCTTATCACTCCTTATCACAATTATAATGATGTTTATTATATAGATATATATATATATTTATATTGTACCTAGATATTCTTTTAATTAGTGCTTGCATTTCCAAGATCAAAAGAATATATGTTCTCACTACTGGTAATATATAAGACTTGTCAAGTAAATCAGTGTGAATTATGCCAATTAGTTGTAAACTGATATTAGCATTTACTAATAGGGACTATGAGATTCTATATCTGAACATATTGATCCTACAGCCATTCAGCTCTGAGATGGTTTGCATTAAATATGCAAATAGTTTCGATATCTGTGTAACATGTGAAACTGACATCAAGTAGTTTCATCCAATAATAGTGGTAGAACTTTTTCCCTACAAAATGATAGTTATAAAAGACAGAGTTGCAACAAACAATGTGTCATAATTCTGTGATTTGTCCTGGGAGAAAAATCCTTCCTTATAAAAAACAGAACCCCCTTACTCTCAAATTCCAATCAAAGGGTTCTATTGCTATTTCTTTTTCTATATCTTCAGTTGCTGCATGGCCTATGTTGGATGGCTCAAGGCAATGAAAGTATCTCCCAATTACTGCTTTCATATTGCATTTATCATATGTCATGAATAAGAAACTAACTTTAACCACACCCAGTATGTGTGTCCTGCCATTAGAAAGAATAACAATAATATCTCATTTCATGGATCAGGTAGTCTTACCTGAGATGCCACTCTCCTTGATGCTGGCAAAGATGAAATATAAATGAGGAACAATTTCAAGCATGTTGCTTTCATGTGGCCTGCCTGTCTGTCATGTCTGTGGGAGGATTAGCTAGGTGATATCACCTCATCTAGCTCCTCTTTGTATTCTCATCCGACATTGTACTCTCATCTCAGACCTGTGATAGATTGTGAATATTGTCTTCATAGCTCGATGTCTCACTCAGTGCTTGTTAGGGAGGCCACTCAATTTACAGTTCTCAGCTGAGTTCACAGTTACATTCAGAAATAGAGGTACATTCAAAGGACCTACTTCTCTGGAGACCAGTGCCAACATTTTCCTGATAAAAATAGTATATATATTACCTGTTTAACCCTTCCAATGTTGGGCTACTCCAAAGCACTGGGATGCAACGATTTTTGAAAACCTTCTAAACCCTGTCATATTGGTATTCATCGGATAGCTCTCACTGAGTACTCTCAGATGAGTACCCATATTTTTACTCAGATTTTTTGTATTGGCCAAATTAGACACCAGCAGCATTTTAGGCCCAAATATCTGTCTAATGGCCACCTTTCTCTCATCCAATATCTTCAGCAGCTCCAGCTGTAATTTAATTGTAAATTTAGCAGCTACACTACACTCAGCTCAGCACTAACCCTTCCAATGCTGAGGCTACTATCGTCCAAGGCAGACCGATGCAAAGATTTTTGAAAACCATCCAAACCCTATCATGTTGGTACTCATTAGAAAGCTCTTGCTGAGTACTCTCAGATGAGTACCCATTTGCCAGCGTCTCAGTCATTTTCCAGGTTTTTTGCTTTATTTTGTATTGGCCAAATTAGCCAGCAGCAGCATAAGGGCTAATATGAAGACTTGACTTCAGTAGTTGGTGACCATGCAGTAGGAAGGACATGCAGCAACCTTGCCAAGTGAAGCTGAGAAAAGCAAGGAATTCCTGGGATTATCCTTAGATAATTCTAGGATTTCTTAAGGAAGTCTGGGTTACTTTGGGTAAGCACTCAGGCTGAATGTAGTCACACTTAGGACTGTGGCTGAAGAAACCACACAAGATAGGAACTGGTGTCAGCCCTGCTTAATGGAAGATAATTAATCTCTGTCAGGACTTGTACAATGTGTAAAAGTAGCTGTCACAGGTAGTATCTTCGTCCTTGATCTGCCTTTATCCCTGGCAGGTCCTCTATCTGTTCTTATCCCTGGCAGGTTACGGTGCAGCGGTCCAGGGATTACGGTGTCTGAGTGGGCCTGGAGGGAAAACTTGGCACTGCTCCACCCTCTGTCTCTATCACCAACTCTCTCAGGCCACATGATAACTTAGTTCTGCTTCACGCTCATTTTCACACATCAAGATAAGGATTGACTTTTCCCCCAGGGTGCTGATACTGTTGGCAGAACATTGGATTATCTAATGCTGTTGTTGATAATAGTGTGCCTTTATAGAACAGAAGCTGTCAAAGTCAAGATACTGCAACCATAAACTCAAAATCAGTATCAATGCTGAGGCTACTGGTTTCCAGGCATGAATCAATAGCAAAGGAATTTACCCAGTGGAATAATGATCAAAGTTGCAATAAGAAAAGTTATCAGTGACTTTGGGAGCACTAGTTGTTTCCTGTTGCTACCAGACAGTCACCCAATCACTGACACCTGGATTCTCTCTACAAATAGCTTTATATGGCAGTAAAAGTGACAACAATCCAAAATCCCTCTCTCCCCCTTCCTTCTTCCCATCATGTGTAAATATTGCCTACTTGTCATATTCTTATTGGTCTCTGTCCAGAGCATTTAAATGTTCAACCTGGGCCTGAAGGGGGGATTGGTCCTGTATTAAAATTAAGTTCCCAGGTGTAAATTAGTAGAGCCCCCACTCTGGACGTTCAACATATGTGTAAAGCCTCCTTCAATTAGCCTCTAATGGGCTCTAATAGGTGGTCAGTGTGGGAACCAATAATATAATAGTGAGGTTTATTTACTATCTGGGTATGTTTATACTGGTAAAATAAACAGTTAGCTTTACACACCTATTCCTCCAGCGATTGCATATACAAAGAGCATAGCAACACTATCAAACAAGGTGATAATTGTGTGGAATCTAAAACCTCTAGGTAAATCTTGGCTTTTGTCCTGGTCAAGGGGAATCATGTAACAGGCTTCATCAATCTTTAAATTCTTAAGCATCTAATCCCTCTGCCCTGGTTCGTAGCCAAAGGAGGCATTGTAATAGATGGTTGTTAGATAATGTAACTAATCAGATTTCTAGCTGTAGACGTAGGTGGTCTTTAACGCATTTACACTCTTAGGGTGTGGCCTTTGGCCAATTGCATGCAAGCTAAGGAAAAGTAAGTGATGATTTCTAAGAAAGTTTTTAGGAAATATTTCTGCTATTGAAAATGATGTTTCCTTACGATGTATTTGAGACATGATATTTTTTCATTTTGCACGATATTCTCACAGTATTCAGATATCTCTTAAAGCACAATGGGCATGTAAGGGTTAACACGAGTAACTGCTCCTGGGCCTCCCTCAAGTGTCCAGCAATTGGAGGGAATTGCCACATCCATTATGCTTAGCATTCACACCCAGCACTGGCTACTCGCTATCATTCAACAACTTAGGCGAGATCGTAGCAAAGATTGCTCCATTGACAAAAATAATCAAGAATGACCACTTTGCTACGTTTCATACAAATGAACCTTTAACCCATTCATGCTTGACCCATCAATGCTCGCAGTGCCCAAAAGCAGCTGTTACTAAAACATCACTGAAATAGTCTGGCCTTATACTAAAGGTGAAGGCATTCTTTCATATACTAGTGCTTCCCCTAGTATACTGTATCAGGCCGTTTTTGGACACTGCAAGCTTGAATGAGTGAAATATTCTCAATGGTTTTGAAGTTGACGCCATTAGTGTTAAAGCACCTGAGGGTGTCCTGGGACTGAATAGGTTAACAAGTCCTGCTGCTCTGGTCAGCCACCTCCTCAAGTGTCCACCCTCTGTTAGGGTGTTTACAGTGTTTACGGACCACTTCATCCCTCATCTTACCTGGATTACTTACCTGTGTACTAATTTGCATGACAGAAGAGAAGTGATGGAGAAGTAGCTGTATAATACAATGCATTGAAGGTGGCAGGCATCTTTATGACCTTTATGGACTCAATTGCCCTTCTGAAATGAGGCCCATAAAAAACGGTTTTGTTTAGAGTCCTGAGTAAAGAAATGGACTTTGGAATTTCCATTTTTTTTTAAATAAAAAGACAAACAATTGGAATTGGTGTTATGGTTGCAAAAAAGAAGGTTGACCTTAAAGATAAAGGCGGTTTTTCATGAGAACCCCAAACAAAATGTATTTTTGTAACACCCAGCATTTAATCCTGTTTTTAGTATCTTTGGTGTCTCATTTCTTCTCTTTCAATTCACATTTAGTAGGGATACTTTTATTGTCTCTTTTGTCCGTTGTTCCATTGAAAGTGCAGTGGAGATTTTTAGCTTTGTAGTTACAAAGTTTTATGAAGGTTTTTTCTTTGATCTTTGGATTTTTATGCACAAAAGCTGTTTTATACATCTGGTTTTAGCAATTAAATTTCGTAAATAAAAGAGTTTCAGTCAGTTATTTTTTCTCTTATAATGAAAACAGCTCAGGGACATCTGAAAAGGTGTCTGGGCATGTCCTTAATCCTGATTGTAGACTAGACGACAAACTTTTTCACATATTTGTGCAGGGAATCTTTGTTGCCTAAGATATCTCAACAATTCCGCTGTCACATATTTAGGGTAACTCAAACTCGCTCGTTCTCCCTTAGTCTCTTACTCAAACATTTGTTGATTTCAGTAGTTCTTAACCTATGTATGACCTTTTATCAAGCATAGCAAAGAAATACCCTATTAGAAAAATGCTAGAATTACCTCAGTTGTATTTATTGATAGATTTGCAAAAGGATTTCAGTTTACCCCTTCACACTCAATGGAAGATGTTTCAAGAGGGGGCATTTACTCCTATTGCACTCCATTGTTATCTAGGATTTTTTATCCTAGGCATACCCACATAACCTGGGCCATCCCTGATGGCCACTGACTGCTAGTTGTCTCTCACCAATGCCCAGATTTGAATTACGTCCAGGGTATGTGAGGAAGTTGCCAGTGATCTTTGGGTTAGGCGGTGGTTTTTAATTTGGATACTCCAGTTTCCTCCACCACTGACAACTGGATAGTCACATCTTATCCGTAAAAATGGCAAAAAAGTGATGATAATCAAAATTCCAAATCCAAATACCCGCATAACCTCATGACATAGATTTTCCATACCGTCAATAGAAACCCTACCTGGTATAATTGGCTTTTGATCAGGGCAAGACGACCTTATCGGTACCACCAATTAGTAGAGAATCAAATATCAAGGTGACGTGTCAAAGCAGGAGCCAGTTACCACTAGATACAGGTAAAAAAAAAAACTGTGTGCAGGTGGCAGTAGTAAATCAGATAGGAGGCCTAGACTTAATGCTATCTCCGGAGCTGTTTGCACAGTGTATTTGATAAGGCCAGGGTGGCACAGATACCTTAAATCCATGCTTCTCCCCTTACTGTTTGTATCAGGTGCGGATGGTAAATAATTCAGGCTGTATCGAGTGGTATGTGTGTGTGTGTCTGTGTAAGACGGACGCTGCCACTTAACCTACATCTGCCTGCCATCTAACCCTTACACAAAGATCTATTGAGTGATATTTTTGTTTGAGGAATTTCACTACTTTAACTCAGAACTTGAAATTTAATTTTGAACCATTCAGGAAAGTCATATTCAGTTGGCGTCAACCTTAAACACTCTGGCTTGTAGACCAGAGCCCCTACCATCAGTTACACTTATACCTCTGTATTTAATGACTGAGTTGAAGCTCAAACAGGGCACACTTTCTAACATTATTTACAAAACCACACATTACTGGATTGAGAACATTTACTTTCCTCATATCAGAGGAATAGACTTTGAAATATGTTTCAAATATACATGTAATTTGTTAAAAAAAAAATTCAACTCGGGCCTTCAGAAAGAATGTATGTGATAGTTGTTACAGAGGTTGACCAACTCGACAGTTATTTTTATGGCCATTCCATGTTTTTCTATATATAATGACGTGATTAATCACAATTATCATGGTAAGGAGAAATGTACTGATTTCTTCAGGGAGCTATGAACTCCACAGGTATAAACATGAATCAACAGGCCGAACCTGCCCATAGCGTGGAGAGAAAATAACAACAGTGCCAGATGTCAAATGCAAATTAGGCAACTACCTGGTAGAAACCGGAAATGGATACTTTTAAGCCTGATTAAGAATGCTCAGGAGGGGGTATTTATATAATGGAGGCTGTAATTTCATGGCAACTATCACATGTAATGGTGTATGGTGGGTGTTTTGACAGCATTCTAAGGCTATAATCTCAGTGTAACCTAGATATAAGCCAAACATTTTTTGTATATCTCTTATATCTGGAAATGTTATGCCAAATGCAGGTCGCAACTCCCTTAATTTCTGTAATTGCTCAGTTGTAGCATTCTGAATCTTTCCACTTACTGATGTGGGTCCACCTATTGTGACCATTAGGAACTACTATCTGGGCATTAAGAAAAAGACAATGAATGGACCCCAGAGAGTAGGATTTATAAATTCATAGACTAGAAGCTAGTCTATCCTAGTGGAATAGCTTAAATTTAAATACTAGTGAACAGTAACCCATTGTCTCATTAGATTCATGTGTACTGTCAGGTACCTGTATTTATACATGTCTCTGGTGTTATGCAGTGTACTCTTATTAAGTCATACAGGAAAAAGTATTTAACACATGCATGCCGGCTGTAGCAGCCAAAACCAACTGACTGTTTTGGTAATATCTCGTTAACAAAAGCAATATCTATAAAATATTTCAAGGAGATTTGTTCACAAAAACTCAAACTACTACTCTTCTTCAAATAGTTTGCAAATTAATGCTTCATTCTGAAGTTATTTTCAAATGTATGACGGGTCCAGATGACACTCGTCGAGTAGATCTCCCATCATGAATGGGTTAAGAACAGAAGAAGCAGTACCAGCAGAAATCTTTATTTGGTGATCTGTGAACAAGACATCAAAAAAGGCCCACCATGTAGAGACGGCTAATTGTATGTGCTCTTCAATGTAATACCCACATCAATCATCACCCTCATATGGTGCACCACTGACAGGAAATGCACATGGCTGCCTTGTCTAATACTGTTAGTTTTTTCCTCTCTGGAAGCAGCTGGCAGTATGAGAGAGATTAGTATGTGCATCCATACTGTATGTGGGGGGTCCCGGGTGATGGGCAAGTCATATGCCACAACCTTTGTATTGTTAGTAACATGATATGTATAGTAATGGCCCACTCAGAAAATGGCCTGCGAAGGGGGACCCTTTAGGGCATCTGGTCATGTATCACTAAATGTTGCCACTCACCACTGTGTGTTCTTTAACCCTTTCATGCCTATAGCACTCAAAAATGCCTGACAATTATTGTGATATTTCTGCAACATAAGCAATTTTCAGAAAATATTTGAAGGAGAAATGTACTTCAGAACCCCTCTCACAATTCTCCTTCAAATATTTTGTGAATTTATGATTATTTTTTAAGTTATTTTAAAAAGTGTCATAGGTCCAGACGACACTTTTCGAGGAAATCTCCCAGGCATGAATGGGTTAAGGTTCTCAGGAACCCCATGGGAGAACTCATTGATACGGAACACATGCTCACATACAATACCACCCTTGAGAAGATTTGATGGGATTCTCCGTGTATTTGGCTGACTTTCGACTATGCACTGGATGCATATTGCACAGTGCAGCTTCTAAAGGATAAGCACCCCAGCAGCGTTTCCAGCCACTGGCCATCAGTGCTACTTAATTGGCTTGATTACATTCGACCCACACATTTTAACCCATTCATGCCTGCAAGTCGCCCCGAATCTCCATGACCTGTTTTGGTAATATCTTAGAGATTTTAATAAGAAATGTTGATTAGAACTAATGCAACTACTCTCATATTGCTCACAGTGGCCAAAATCAGCCGGACAATTTTGGTGAAATCTTTCAGGCAAAAGAAGAATTGGAAAAACATTTGAAAAAGAAATCGGAATCAGAAAGATTCCAACAACTTCAAATATTTTGTAAAATGATAAGTAATTCATAAGCTAGCTATTTTGAAAGGTATCATAGATCCAAACAGAGATAGCCCAAAGGAACGTAATTAAAGCATGAATGGGTTAATACGTGAATTTTTGCTTATTTTAATTTGTATCACAGTTCCAGAAGGCACTCATTCCAATGGCAAACATGGGTTAAATAGTTTTTCAGATCCATTCTTGAGAATTCGCAACAAGTGGTCGTAGTGAATTAACGTTGCTTTTCTAACATGGGCAGAACTTGCTGAAGGACATGAGTGCATTTTGGGGTCATGCTCTCGACTTTCTAGCTCGTTTATACAAAGCAACAGGTCACAGGAAGAAACAGTGCCAACCCATAAAGGGTACTTCGGAAACCCTCCTCATGCATGACTTGACCTGTTTATTCATCCCAGCATTTGAGTTCATGATTACTTAACCCATTAAGGTTAAAGAGTTTCTCCTGAAATTGTTGTCTTGATTTCTTATACTTTAGACAATAACTTGGAAATGAAGAATGATGGAACAAAATATTTCAAGGGGAATTGTTATTAGTGTTCTGATTAACATTTTCCTTTCAAATCTTTTCCTATTTATGCTTTCGCCTGAAGGATTTCGCAAAAATTACCAGGCAGCTTTTGGTCGCTGTGAGCTTGTAATGTGTTGATTCATGCGAGTAGTTGTCTGACTACCTGTAGAGGTTTTGTACCTGGAGAAAGAGCAGATTCTTCATCTTCAGATCCAGGGTTAGGGAGATGCAGTGTGGTAACGTAAGCGTGCATAATATCCCATCTGTCATTTGAAACCTTGCATTATAAGGGAAGAGTCAATTAGAGAACATCATCATTATCTGCTAACCACCCAGAGATATTACCTAAAAAGTTTTCCTGTGAGACATTTAACCCTTATGCTGCTGACAGTGTATTTGTCAATACAAAATGATGCAAAAAAGCTGGAAATGACTGAAACCCTGGTACATGAGTACTCATCTGAGAGTACTCATCAAGAGCTATCCAATGAATACTAACATGACATGGTTTAGATGGTTTTCAAAAATCTTTGCGTCCTTGCTCTAAGTAGCCTCAGCATTGGAAGGGTTAATATTTGACACATGGAGGGGCACCCCTATTTTTCCATCAGTACGTATTTTTAAATTTTCATCTCTCTGGATAAAGATATATTATGTTCAGTGATGTTGGGATGATAGTTATTGCCTCAATGTATATCATTGAGCACTTCTCAGCATTTACATATTCTCACTTTTATACTACAGTGCAGGTACATACTCAGACACAAATAATAGGTCTTTACCGAATATATACCAGAAAATAAGCATTTCCATCGATAATGCTTGGAAAATGCCAGAATATCTTATAAACCATCATGGAAATTTGGTAAGAGATATAAAGAAAACCAGGTTGATCTGTAAAAGGTTCAATTTCTTTAAGAGTTCCTAAAGAGTTAGTGAATAGTTCAAATATAGGTTTACACTATTATAATGTCAAGCAGGCTTGGGAATGGCTTCCTGCAAATCATCAGGAAATGACTTCTGTGTGCAAATCACATCAGTCCCTGACCTCTCTCAGGCCCTTTGCTGAGGTATGCAGTTATTCTGGTTCATTTCAGTTAGATCAACCCACCTTTCATACCTCAGATTTAACCCATTCATTCTTAACCCTTATGCTGCTGGTAACTAATTTGGCAAATACTAAATGATGCAAAACCTGAAAAATCACTGAAACCCTGGCATATGGGTACTAATCTGAGAGTACTCAGGGAGAGAATATGAATACCAACATGACAGGGTTTTTGGTCACTGCGAGAATAATAGGTTGTTTAGAATAAGCCTTTCTGATTTCAAATAATTTCGAATAATGCTTTAGTCAGAAAGAACATCAGTCATATTAGTAGTTTTTAGTCACAGTAAATGCATGAATGGGTTATGGTATAATCTCTTGGTTGGTGATATGCCTTTTTTCACTCTTTGCGGACAGAATTAAACCAACTACCTCCAACCCCCTCCTTACACAAAGTAAAACCATTGGTGAGACCCTGTATCTCATGCTCTTGGTTTTACACCTAAAATTGCTACCAACAGCTTTACTTCTCAGTGGATTGAAATCCTTCATACTAAAACCAGCACTTATGGTTCTTTTTGGACCGGAACCTAAGTTTCCCAACCCACTCTTTACAGGCAAACTCCATTCTGTGAAAAACTCCCTTCCCAAATGTTAATTGCTGGGAATATACCCAGGAACCCCTAGGAAATGATGAAAAAATGGCTGGATTTCTTGTTATAACCAGCTCAGCATTTTGTGAGGGTTAACCCATTAATGCTCACAGTAGTCAAAAGCAGCCTGACACTTTTGGTGAAATCTTGATGGAGTAAAAAATGTTGGGAAAATATTTGAAGGAGAAATGCTCATCAGAACACTACCAACAACTCTCCGTCAAATATTTCATAAAATTATTCTGAATTTCCATGTTATTATCAAAAATATCATAGATCCAGACGATAATATTCGGAGTATCTTCTAACCATTACTGGGTTAATGTATCCGCCCCTGTTTTTATGTACACCTTAAGATGGCTCCCAACAGGTACATAAAGCATTGGGCTGTCAGAGGCCCTCGGGTCCAAACCAGCACTATAGTTACAGCACCATCATGCCAGCGATGGCAAGATTGTGACATAGGCCTCTGGCGTGCGTGTTTTTTGGCCATTGCATGAGAGAGGTGGTTGTTATCGTGCTCGGCACGGTGACACCGCTGATCATAGGGGTGACACGGTCGGCTGGCCCACCCCGACACGTCCTTCCACTGATTGCCGTGTAAGCACATAGCAAAATGAAAGGGTGCACGCCAGGATGTGGGAGATCAAAAGCAGCTCAGCTGGATGACGCAGGGACCTCCAAAAAACCCTACGCACGTTAATTCACACTGCACACTTCATTTTCTATAGCCTCATTTCGGGGCAAAAAGTGCCCCATTGTACACCATAACAGGTTTTCATATCTCGTCCAGTGTGCATCGGCAAAAAATGACCCTGTAGTCACATTGTTCACCTTCCCTAAGATTCCTCATACAAAACTGTTGAATTCATAAACCAAGTCCCTTACAATATGCTGTGTACATTATATTATCGGTGGTTTGTCAAAAAGCTTGTTATTTGAGCTTTAACCCAGTATGTCTTTGTGAATCGTGTGAAGGGGGAAAAGAGGATGAAAATGTTCTCTGCTTAATTGGATGAGTTGGAATTCCAGTTAATATCACACTCCACGTCCCCGCTGATGAGTAGAATGAGGCCTGTGTCTGATAAGGCACTTTGGAGGTAGTTAATTGAATGCCGAGCTACTCTTCATAAACACTTCAGCAGCTAACATGTCCAGAGGTCAGCTAATAGGATTATCAGAGCTCTCAAAGCCTTAGGGATCTACCCATATCCACCCTAAATCAGGGTGCGGAAGATAGAAATGGTGATATACAAATATGCTCATGGTGAAAAAACAATAAACATCTCCTGGGGACCAGCCATTCGCAATATCCGGGCTGTTTTATCTTACTTACCTACACATATGTATAACTTATATCAGAGTCAGCTAATATCTTAGGAGATCTGCTTTAAAATTAGCAAGGCAGATTGGTTTTGTAGGTTCTATCTATATCTACTCCCTCTTACATGGTCTTAGCCAGCAGGGCGTCTGGGTGTCTTTTTGGACACCCAAACCCTTAAAAAGCACCCATCAGGACACCCAAATTCTTTTGAGAGGAATTTCTTAAAATGTCAATCTCAAGCATATCATTGAATTTTTTCATCATCATATAATTCCTGTGACCTTACATAAGGATATCATGCCTTACTTTGATAAATATATACATGTTTATGGTTGAAATCTGACTTTATTGTGGTCCCCCTTAAAAATTTGGACGCCCCAAAATTTTACAATGGCCAATTTTAGGCACCCAGTTTCTTATTCCTGGCTAAGACGCTGCCCTCTTATTAAAGTTTCAAAAAAATGAATGAGGAGATGGGTAGGATTTCTATAGTAGGTTAGAAGTACAGTATAAATGTACTTCCCCTAGTGACACTAGGATACCACTCATCCCTTAGAAATTTAGGAATATATTTCCATTAAGTACCTTTTGGTTTCATGTACAATTTTGAGATAATATCAAACATCTGAAATATCATCTCATGTACAATAATTCTACCTAAGGCTTTCTTCATCCTGATTTATAGTAAGAAACCTTATAACTATAGATTACTACTAGGACTCACTTTGCCACTGCAGTTGTGCTACTCTTTAGTGTGTCAAATTTAATATAGCCTTAGGTGAAACTGAATGCCTCCGAGTTATAACCAGAACCACTCATGTAAAACTATACATTTCTACTAGAACTCATATGGATAAGTTTCACATTGCTACTGCTACTTTCTAGTGTATCAAATGTAATATAGGTGAAACTGAATGCCCCCAAGTTATACCCAGAACCACTTATGAAAGGATATGGAGGTTGGCTTAAAGTTTCAGCAATAATACCACCAACACCAAGAGCACTGCTTCTTGTTCTGCACTAACACATTATTACTAGACGTCCTACATCCTGCATCTGATTGGCTGAACCCTGGCACTTGTCCTCTGTTAAGCAGCAACTGTAAATAGGCTTTATTGATCATTTCCCTGCTAATATCTGTAACGCTCATATTTCTGCATGCTGGGAGTTTCCAATCCATGGTATTGCAATCTCCATGTTTCTCTATGTAAGAGAGACATAAGAGGGAGGCATGTTGGTGTTATGACCCCATGACCCTCTGACCCATATCACAAACTTCACCTTCTTGCTAATGCTTCTACCTGTGGAGTTAAATACATGGTAAAAGTCTCACACCTGAGGACCTCTGCTTTTGACAAAGCCCCATTTTATCTGTTTTGAACTATGCTACCCTGGGAATTTGGGGAGCAAATAAATATTAGATGATTTTGAAGTCTGACCTATATTTCACGTGCTAATTTGATGACAATCTGGGTGTGGTCATTTTTATGTGCCAATGACTTTTAATATGAAAATGTTATATTTAAAATTCTCTGTTTGAATTTATTTCTGGTTTTTAATTCAATTAGTTTAAAACCAAAAAGAATGTGTACTTTTACTTTAAGTATTATATACTTTAAGTCCTAAAATGTCATTTTATCAAGATTGACTAATTTCATGCATCACACAGTTCCTAACATGCTGTGTGTATATAGAATGAAACTGCCTGCATTCACTGGTCCAGATGGACGTTTGCCTAAAGGCCTATTAAACAAAAAACATCAATGACAGTGAATAGAAACCGCACAAATTGATAAGTCAAAATGCATTTGGACCAGTGGTTGGAGCAAACAAGTTAATGTGATGCATTAACATATTAATTTCTTGAGGCATCAGGTTATGTTTGGTGAACAAACGATGGACTATTTTTGAAAAGCAGGCCATTGAGTTCAGATTTCATATGCTACATATTAAATATATTTATTGCTGATATGTAATAGTGGGCTTTTTACAGGTAATAGATCCAAATAATAGTACTTGTTCATCCTCAAAATGAAGGAGATATATTTGATATTTTATTCATCAAGCCTTTAACTATTCGTAATGATTATTTTGTCATTCATCTTTCATAAATATTTACTACTTGACTTTGGCAGTTATTGTAATTTACAGTCTTTTTAAACAAATATTAATCCATGAGTTTTTAAAGCCATTTGTGTGTGTGTAACGGATGTGCCAGCCAGTAGTGTCGAGACGATCATCGATTATAATCGATAATCAATCGTTTGCCTCTCTTTTACTGATTATGAAACTGGCAATCGATAATAATTGGAAAAGGTGACACCTAGTGGCAGAATATAGAACTAAATGACTTGCATGTTGTCAGCTTTCTTGCTATGAAACTAAGCTCCAAAGCCACTTTAAAACATAGTTAAGGTAGGTGCTAAGGCCTAAAAAAAAGAAATTATTTGTTTCCTGTAACAGTCTGAAAAAAATAGGGTAGGTAGGTCGGTAATTTGGATTATTTTTTTGGTCAAAAATGTGTGTTTTGTTGCATGTTTTACATTGATTGGGAGTTGGGAGGGCTGGTTTTAGGGTAGGGATTTTTTTTTGTATAAAAACTTGTTAGGGTAGGGTTACAGGAAACAAACATCTTTTTTTTAGGCCTAATAGCAAGTAATTGTCATGGAATATCACTTAGTATTAGGCTCTAGACCTCTAGTACCCAATTACTGAAAAAGTTCGAAGAACTGATTATGATCGATAATCGATCGATTGGCTGCAACTGATTATAGATCATAAAATTGCAACTGATTCCCAAGCCAGTGAGCCTCAGTCAGGTCATGTCTGTCTGCTGAAAATATACCACCATTCCACATCTGTTATCTCTTACCTGGATCAGGACACAGGCTGAAACTGCCTACAATTGCCATCCAAGGTAGGCGATAAATAACAAGGTCGTTAGGGAAACAGGTGAGAGAGCACCTGTCAAAACAGAAGATTAATGGCAGTGTTCCCTAACTTATTATTTCAATTGGAACAGTTCAAAGTACTGCCAATCCTAATTCCAAACAACTTCTATCGATCTCTTATCACTATGTTTATGGTATTGCGTAAGGATATTAAATCAACCATGGTTGCGTGTCCCACACAAAGATCATTTCCTTTATGTCTGTAACATTAAACTAAGCCGAAGCATGATCTTGTATGTTAAGGTGTATTGAAGTGGAAGGGTCTAGAGTGTGTATTTGTGATCTACAGAGATACTTGTATGTCTGTGTGATCTATTGGGATTTGTGTGTGAATTATGGGAATATATGTGTTATCTATGGGGATATATGTGTGATCTATGGGGATATGGTGATAATGCAGGTGGATGGGGTGGTCTTTTCTCTCCCCTTACTTTCCATATGTTGCCACTAACAATACCTGACATTGGTGTGTATGTGTGTGATCTATTGAGATATGTGTGTGATCTATGAGTATATAGTGATAGTATACATATCATTGGTTGGTCTTTTCTCTCATCACTTTCCAGATGTTGCTGCTGCTATTACCTGACATAGGTGTGTGTGTGTGTGTGTGTGTGTGTGTGTGTGTGTGTGTGTGTGTGTGTGTGTGTGTGTGTTCACTCACAATTTATTAAGATATCTGTGTGATCTATGGGGATATGGTGATAATGCATGTGTATGGGGTGGTCTTTTTTCTCCCCACTTTCCAGATGTTGTTGCTGCTATTACCTGACATAGGTGTGTGTGCATGTGTGTGTGCTCACCCACTACCTATTGAGATATGTGTGTGATCTATGGGGATATGGTGCATGTGTATGGGGTGGTCTTTTCTCTCCCCACTTTCCAGATGTTGTAGCTGCTAATACCTGGCATTGATGTGTGTGAGCAGATGTCCCTATGGGCCTAATTTGGCCAGAATGACCAGGTGCCAGGTGCTCCTAAGGGATGGACAATAGCCCTCTCACAGAGCCCGGCCATGAGACACTCACCTAGACAATCCATAGAGCATCTCTCTCAGATATTCATGGAGACACATTCACCTCCCAGCTATACTTGAATGGAATTCATAATTGACTTTAAAAACTCAGCTGGCATTTTGCTCTAGCTGATTATATTTCCTTAATGGGGATATTTGTATATTCAAAATATGTAGGTGAAAATTCTATGGAAATTTTCAAATAGAGGAGTGGAGGGTTCATTAGTTTATATGGTATTGGTCATACAGTTAATTACATTAGATTGCTGTCAATGGCATTATCTCTCCTCTTTCTCATCACCATCATCATTGTGATCATCATCATCATCATCATCATCATCATCATCATCATCATCTCTACTTCAGCTATTTTTGTATCTATAGTGACAGGATCAATAATAACAACAATGATATTACAACTGGAACAGCATTAAAACTTTAAGAGCTTCACCATCTTGATATAGATCATTTGAATATTAACATATACAACACGCTAAATAATTTTACATACACACAACTGATCAATATGCAGCATTAATACACAAACAACCTACAATTATAATATTGAAAGCAGTTACATGTGCATGACCTCAATGTAGAGCACCAAAACATTAAGAACTTACATCAACACCGGAGATCAATATTTTAGGTTATTGATATCTCTGAACAGCACTGAATACCTTTTCATGTTCATGACGTCAATGTTGAGCATTAAAACAATGAAAGCAACAACTTTTGGGGGTAATTAAACCTTTATTCCAATTCAACAATACATTAGGCTATGTCTCGGAAGTTTGGGTTGTCCTGAAGGTAAACATCTGTTGAGTGTCCTCAGGAACAAAGGGAGTGTTGAAGTAGGTTATCCTAGTTGCATCTGCTTCTGTATATAGTGTGAGTGGTTTCTCTGCGTGACGTGACGACATGACAACGCAGGTTTGAGGCATGACCGCAAGCAAAACCAAAACCCATCATATTTGGCTTCTAATTAGCACCGCCTCTCGGAGAATTGCTTCCTGTGGCGCTTTTCTCATGTGTTAATTGAATGAAGGGGAAAAAGTACAGGATGTTCATAGAAAATAGTATTGAGGAATATAAATACTGAGTAGCATCTCTTGGGGGCATGCAGACTGGCGGCCGGGATTCCCTTGTCTCATAGTCGGAACTCGCCTCTCATGAATACATATGATTTCTATTAAAACAGGAACCACCCCTAGGGGCATAAAGTAAGCGTTTACGTGTGACTGTTGTGTGGAATTTCTCCTGCTAGCACCCAAAGGAAATTAGGCCACTGGATATTTGTAAACACATCATGTTTACAATTTTCCAGTTATTGATTCTGATGCTCCCGACTCGACAATGCAGTAGACTCCTGTGTGTCTGGCAAATATGGGGACTCAGTTATCGTTTATTATATTGTGTTGCTTTACAACACTCATGGGTCATCCCGACTTCTCATACATAAGATCTGAATCAAATTTCCTTTTCTATTCCATCTATGGTTGTTTGGGCTTGAGAGGCATGAACTATTTCCTTTATGTTAACTCAAGGAATTATAGGAATTGCTGAAAAATATCTAGGTAGTCATCAGAATTTCTCCAGAATTCTCAGCATTACTTCCAATGGTAATATGTATGGTAATTTATCTCAAAATAAATGATCTTTACTTGTAATGTTTATTTATCTCTGTTAACCACTTAGTGACTATCAGCAATATAGATACATGAAAGAAATTATGGATAGCAATGTAATTAAGGTTCACCGTTGAACCCCCTGCCTTGCTTGTTGCTTCCATTGCATAGCTTTCTATCATAGGGTGGCAGACTCGAATGGATTGGAGGGGGGACAGTGGGAGTAGAAGGAAGCACGGTTGAGATTGTTATATTAACCCATGCCTCCCTGCAGATGCCCAAAATGGCCTTGTATTGATATTTCAATGAATCCCAATCATGAATCAAGGTATCTCTTGAAAAATATTTGGATAAAGATATGATTAGAAATTCTAATTTAGAACCCATTCAATGATTACCTCACATTTTTGGACTATTTCCAAGCGACCTGGAGATTATTTATCAAGGGGAACTCTTGAGCATGAATGGGTTGGATGTTGTGTCTTGTTTATGGATCTTGGATCGTTATAATGGTGGTGCCAGCAGTGGCAGATCAATGATCATGAAAGAATGAGTAGGTCTGTCTTCGTGTGCTGGCCAGCGAGTGCTGTACCCAGGAACCTTTTATCTTTGTACCTCTACTATGAATTATTGACACGATGGACTGGCTCACCTTTGAATACTTATTAGCTGCGAATACAGAGTGGGTTCTGCAATGAGTCCCCTTTTACAATTAAAATTGTAGATGTCCTTAAAATATGAATGGTAATATTAAGAGGTAGCTTTACCTCTTCATAAAAAAACTAACTCCCTTATAATACAGATCAACCTCCCTACACAGAAATCCTTGATCCACCCCTGCATATAAACTCTTTTCTTAACTCTTTTCTTTTTAAGAATGAAATGAAATCAGATAGATGAGCTCTTTAGAATTGGTCGCCCTAACATATATCACATGGTGGTAAAGAAATGGGTCACAATTTAATCCTTAGAAAACTCACTTGATACATTTCAATGATCTAACATGTATTTCTATTCAATTGCAAGACTTAGGAAACTCTTTAAATTATAGCCTCCAAACCTAACTGCAGGTCAGACTTATATTGGATATTTTAATAATTATTAGGGTTCCTATGATGATTAAAGGTTGGTTATGTAATGTTAGCGGTCAGTTAGTCCTTGGCTACTCTTGGCAATACTACAAATGTTGGCCTCATTGATGGATTTAATATTAAATGTTATGAAATTCAAAATCAATAGCACTCAGACATTTGAATGGTATCCAAATATCCTCGAGGGGAAACATTTTGCCCTGAAATCTTATTCTTGGCATTTCCTATTCTTTAATTTTATAGACTTTTATTGGCAACAATTGCATTGAAATGCATTACCCTCTCTCCTATTTTCTCCTTAGACCTTAGACCTGTAGGTGACCTGGTATGTTTAGGGGTCATGATTTTCATGGTATCCTTATTGATTAACTGCTGTGTATAGCGCAGTGGTCGTTAGGACAGGTTGATGGACTACATGCTGTTTTCCCTGCTGCTTTAAGACTAATGGGCATGGTAAAGTAAGATGCAGTGAACCAGGCGGCCCTCTGAGATGACTGGCTAATGGGATATGTCAAACATGCATTGTCCAACCTACAGTACTGTGTCAGCTAATGCAAATACAAGAGAAATGTACTTATTCAATTTCAAAATGTTTGGAAATACATTTCCGTACATCTGTTATTGACTTTTGTGTTTATTAGTATTCATTAGTATGGTTTGTTATAATTGATGAAATTTATATTCGTAAAATTAGATTTCAACTCTGTCAGTGTCTACTACTGTTCAGACATTTTGATGATTGTTAGGTATTAGTTTTTTCTGCCCTTCCAACTCCCAATCAATATAAAACATGCATGAAACATGCATTTAAAAAAAAAATATTTTACCTACCATCCTACCATATTTATTCATAGGACCATAATAGGGAACAAACAATTTTGTTTAGGCCTTAACATTCATACCACAGGTTATTTGTAATCTCTGGTTTTACTATGTTTGTTAAATGCTCAAAAAAAATTGTAATGATTAACTTGTGCCTTTGATACCAACTGTCCAGTAACACAATTGGTTAGTGTGTTTGTAATTGTGAGTATTTGTGAAATGCCCATGAAACACAATAACTTCCTGTTCTTCCACATATCTGCATATCAGTCATCAGTCTATTTTCCTTTTTGCCTGATTACTTGATTAATTTGAGGTCAAATGGGTGTCAAGTATATATTGTCATTATAGCAAGGCCAACTTTTCTTTAGTTAGTGCGTACAATTGTAGTAGATAATTTAGGGTGAGAACCAGATCTCCCTGATGGGAAAAGAACAAAGAACAGTATAGATATGGAATTATCTTTGGAATGATTATTATGTGCATGAGTCGCGAATGATTATTATGTGCATGAGTCGTTACTGTCTTAGATGTATTGTATTGAGTCTAAATCATTACCTGTGTAAGTCGTTACTGTCTTAGATGTATTGTTCTAAGGCATAATTGTTACCTGTGTGAGTTGCTAGTAATATTACACACTGATAGCCTCCGGCATTATTGGAACCAGTAATAAGGCTCTCTACATTCATAGCCTCTGGCTAAACAGGATTATATTGAACCCAGCCAGAAACAATGTCCTCAGAATTGATGTCCCTTCTTGGATTCTTGGATTTATGGGATAACACCCATAGAAAGCCTGGCACTATCAGGAACTGCCCCTTCCGACTCTTGCCCGCATTGTCTAGTGACAAGAAAACATTACCTTGAATTATTGATACATGTTTTGGTGAAAGGAAGTGAAAATATAGGTGAGTGGATTAAGTAATGCCTCACTGGGCTCACTCTTTTATATAGTGTGAACTTTTCTCACTAAAGGTCACTTCCAGGTCAGCCATCAATATCCATCATAGGTACCTGTTGCACTATAAATGCATACTAAGCATGTTGTAGCCTAATGTTAAGGTATAAAGTGGTATACATCTCCTCCTCGGAAATTGTCATGATAATGGCAATTGGCACTATATGTTCCTTCAGAAAGTGACTGAGTGGTTCAGTAGTATTACCATTCTACAATGTATTTATTTGTGTATTTCTCATGGAAATTTCTCTGTAAGATGTTATTCGAACAAGGTTTTCATAAAAAAATATATCCTCTATAAAATGGTAGTTTTTGGGCATTAACCTTTGATGCTTAGAGGTGTCCATGACATGAATCCTTTGGATCCATAATACTTATACTTATGAAAATAACTTTAGAGTTATGAAAAAATTGGAAAATGTATTTGTAGAGCTGTTAGTGAGTTCCTGATCCACATTTTTTCTCGAATATTCTTTTCTTGAAATTCATTTGTAAGAGAGATAGATATCATCAAAATTGTTTAGCAGTTTTGGTAGCTACGGGCATGAATAGGTTAATAAGACTGGGTTTATAGGTAATAGCATATAAAAACCTACATTTAGAACATGTGGTTTTTGAACCCACCCTGCTCCCTTAATACACCTGCAGAAATGGCAGCAGCAGTAGTAGCTTATAGTGTTTAATTATTAGTTTTACTACAAGTTGTAACTTTTTTCGCTTGATTCCAGCACATCTGGAGTATTGATTAACCCAATTTATAAAAACTGGCCTTTGTGTGCCAGCTGTTGTCAACTCTATTAATGAAGTGGGAGAATGTGGAGAATGCAGTCTATTTCATTTTCACACCTGCATTTTCCCTCTGAATATGTTATTATTATTATTATTTCTGATAGGGTGTAAGATTTAACACGTCACAGTTCAGTGCATTTATATATCATATGCGCTCAATAAACTACAATTAGTCCACTGATCGTCACTACTAGAGCATGTTTATGGATGTACAAATGCCTAAAAAAGGGGAGGAGTACCTTCAACAGAGACAACATGCAGAATTCTCTTGGTAGGATTTTTGTCCGCATTAGCCATCTAATATCTTATATATCTATTTGCATGTGCATCTAGCGTGGCAAAATATTGTTGAAATAAATAAATGACATTAAGTGTATATATGTATGTATATATATATATATATATATATATATATATATATATATATATATATATATATATATATATATATATATATATATATATATATATATATATATATATACATGTATATCTGTGTCAACAGTTATCTGATCAGAAAAAATAAGAGCAAAGTAATAATGACTGATTTGGGGTGTTACAAACATGAAAAGGTTAAGAGTGAGTTTCGATGAGAGTATAATCAATAGCATGAATAGCATTTTAACTCACAAGGGTGTAGTACTTTCCTAGCCTTTTACATAAACTGATAATTCAGGCCTGACACTGTACAAGGCATGAGCAGAAGGAGGAGGGGGAAGTATTGAAGATGCACCAGAGAGTGATTCTGGCCAGGTTTTCAGCTCATTAGTAAGCCCTCAGACACTGACAGTTAGAGTGCCGGGCGATTAGCCCCTACTTTTCCTGCTGCTTACTGCCTGACAAAGTGTTCAGTGACCGGACCTGCTTCATCCAGCCACCATCAGCCCAGTTCTGGCTGATTAGACTCGACATATCTTACCACTAACCTGTGAAGGAGATGTACAACGTTTTAGAAACCTCTCTACTTTATGACACAGATGCTGCCATCTTCATTCATTTCTACAACCTTCTCAAGCATGTGTTTTGAGGGATGAAGCAGTTGCATATGTCACATCTGTAGCAAACTGTGCCGTTTGCTGCCATTTTTTCTCATATTTATGTGCCTAAATGTTACGTTTGAAGGAATGGTATTGTATCATTGATATTATTGTATATATTATCTGCACCTATATTGTCTGTTTGTGCAGCCTTATTTACTTGTCTTCTCAGCTGATCTGCTGAACATGCTATTGTGGATTTCATCAGTTTTCTTACACATGCTCTGCAAACATGGACGGCTGTATAGGTTATATTAACATCATACATGTAGAGATGTAGGATTACAGTAAAGACAGTGAAGACAGTTGATTTAAATATTTGTATTACAATATTAGGGATTAGAAATTCTAATCCAAGCATCTTAGCATGCAATATAGTTCAGATGATTCACAATTGGTTATGGAGTCTGCACGGATGAAATGCCAGCATTCTGAAGAGATCCCTCGACCCAAATCAAGTTGAATTTCAATCATATATTGATTAATCCAATAATGCAATAATTATTATTTTAATCAGCTATAAAGATGCTAACCATTTTGTTAATATCATGATTATGACTACTGTCACTGTGGTCCAGATCATCTACAAGTACTTGTATATTACTTGTAATGATTTTTTGCTCTCCTCTGACACCAGGGGACATCTTATAACCTAATATGATGATTCCTGGTGACCTTCATATACTCTTATTTATTACAAAAAAACCTGGTGTTTTTATGGTTGACAAATACTAATTTAAGATTTGCTAATTAGCCATTGGATTTGAACCTTTGTCAGCACTGTGCGACCTGAATGTCAGAAGATCCACTAAATCACTGACAGGTTACAGGTTTTGATGAAATTCTTTTTTCCCTTCATAGTACTGATTGCTTTTCTACAGCTGTTGGTGAGAGTTACACATATTAGCTCGTTCATGACACTCAAAATTGATATTTATTCCCAAAATGTATGTTTCTAATTGACAGTTAATTATAGATATTTTGCTAACTAGCCATTGGTCTTTAACCTTAGGGTGCCATTAAAGCAAGGTGTGAGCTAAAATGTCAGAATATCCACTGAATCACCAGATAGTTCAAGGTTTATTTTGAATTCTTTATATTATTTATATTTCTTCCTCAGTAATAAATACTTTTCTTTTTCTTCCACAGCTGTTGGCGACCTCACCTCCTTCACCAAAGTCGAGGATCACTTTAAGGTCCATTATGGGTTTGACACGGGTCTGTTCAGCAAGGCGTCGCGGCCGGAGAGTGTCAAGGAGAGCTATGAGATGGCTGAGCATAACCCCATCAGCATCATTCGTCAGGCCAACAGGCACAGGGACGACGGGTGGTCGGGATCCAAGATCTTCAGCCTGGCGCCTGTGGTGGTTGACAACAAGGTCAAACATGAGGATGTGGAGATGGTCGCAGAAATCAAAAGGGTGAGTGGCACTTGGTTAAATCATGCATAAGGGTCAAGGTCAAACTATTGATTGTATTGATGGTCGCTGACAAAAAAAAGGTTAGTCAGGGCTCGAAATATAGCTGGAGCTGGAAGCCATGGGCTCCCAAAAATGTACTGGTTTCTGTACACAACACCTTTAAGCAGTCTTTGAAGATGCAATTGAGATCCCTGGAAAAAACTTGATTTCGAGGCCTGTGACTATAGTATGGTCACTTATTTGGCAGGATAAACCTTGATGATGATCCCAGAATTGAAGAAGTTAGTATGACGTAGTTAATCCATTTAGAGTTATACAGGGTAAAACAAGGTCAAATCTGCGAATACGAAAATGGGCACAGATTATAAGGGCAAGTAACCATTTGTGAACTCAATCAGAACTGTCATACCAGGTGTTTCAAGATGAAAACAGGAGATGTGGAGATAATCCTAAAATTCATAATTCATAATTCAAGAATCTCAAACATACCAAGCAATGTATGAGGGTCAAATAAGGTTGTGCAAGGTCAAGTAAACAGTACACATATTTCAATTATAAGAACTCATTGTTAATTGTATTTTGATTGAAGTTTCCCATCAAAAAGTTTACAAGTAGTACGTTTATATTAGAAGTATTTTAAAAACCACTTAGGTTTCTGGGGGTGCTTTAAGGATAAAGGTGATAAAATTTCACATTTTTAAAAATTTGTTTATTAAACTGTCAAATAACTACTACTGCGACTACTACTACTACTACTACTAATTCTTCTACTACTACTACTATGACTACTACTACTACTACTACTACTACTACCACCACTACTACTACTACTACTACTACTACTACTACTACTACTACTACTACTACTACTACTACTACTACTACTACTACTACTGCTACTACTACTGCTACTACTACTGCTGCTGCTATTACTTATATTACTGCTACTTCTGCTGCTGCTGCGACTATTGCTACTACTACTCTAGTGTCTGTTGGAGAGAGGCCAACACTCATTAATATCTGGAGGGATCAAATGTCTGAAATGAAGATGGAGCATTGCAGCTGATGAATATCTTACTAGGAAAGTGCCAATAAAAGAGTATTATGATTTTGATATAGACTGATTTCTAATGGATCATTCTTTTACTGAAATACTTACAAAGTGTTGTTAACATCTTTTAAAATACTGGTGATCATAATCTGAAAATGATTTGACAATTTGATACATTTGTTTTCACTTTTGAATGGAATCTTAGGAAGATTTTAGAAAATGTGCCTGTCAATTTGAACATAACAGACATTCAGCAAAATTTTTGATTTATGTCACACTTTCTTTAATTGGTCAGATCATGACAGGTGTCGGGGTTAAATGCAATAACTTAGATTGGGATTCACCTGTTTTTGTCATCGTAAAAACCAGTTATTTTTGTCAACATAAAACACTTCAGAACAAACTCTTTTATTAACCTATTAATCAATCTAATATGATACAAGATACATACTAATTGGCTAGATTACAGGTCATGTGACCTGCCAATTAAAGACCACTACTCAGTGCTGCCATGGCCAGGATTGCACTTATATAGTGAAACACTCATATCAATTGACTTCTACAAACCCATGCCAGCAATCCACACCCCTTAAATACCACACTTGGCTTGCACCTCCTCATTATAACTTAACTGGGGTTTGTGCTAACAGATAGGGTTAGGACAGTGACTAGGGATTTTTCAGGTGTACATTTATGTAGGTGTATAAAGTATGATAGTAGAGTTATTAGCTAGAATATAAAAGGGAAGGTGTAAGAAGAGAAATGGGCTCACTCTGTACAAAGGTAAGCAATCTTTTTCTTAAGCCATTTATGACTGCCAGGCAAGTGTACACATATGCAAACACTTAGCATATTGATAATCATATTTACAGGTGAAAAGTATGAGTGAAAATTGTGGATAGTTTATATAGTCAAAAAATCTTTTTCAATAACTTTTCCAATTTCACCTTGATAACTCTAGGTATTCCTTATCAACCCAATCATACCTCCAGTGCCCAAGATATTCTTACTATTTTGGGAATTTCTTTGTGACTAGTGTATTTTCTGGGAACTTATGGAAAGATAAATGTTAATTAGAACCCAATCCACAGTTCTCCTTTAGATATTTTGCAAATTCATGATAAATTGCAAAGCTACATCATAATTACCCAGATGCCACTTGTCAAGGAAATAAACAGGCACAAAAGTGTTTAAGTTGGCAGACCACCCAAACATATCCTGGACATCAATGGGTTAATTCTGTGAAATGACATTGAATATTTGTGGGAGTAGGATGTCTGTTAGTATTTTCCTTGGAGCAATGGCGTAATCAGACATGGCCATGCCTGAACTGACAAGGACACGCTCTCCTGCCAAGGTCATTGTGTTTATTGATGGTCAAGGTCACCTTGGCTGGGGGCCAATATCATATTTGGCTCTGCTACTGCAGCCTGCAGGTATACTCCGCACAGAGAGCAGTGATTAATGTTCATATAGGATTTCTGTCCCACTAAGGCCAAGTACTGTATGAATAGTGCTACAGATCAAAGCCACATCTTCAGCCACAAGTATTCAGTAGTCACATATGTATCTCTATGTATGTACTGAGTAGGGGTATTATTACACCAAAAGGTATGCTGGGGCATAGTACACACATAAAGACCTATATATGTTTTGGAGTTATGATATGTGTCAACCCAGAAAGCATAGAGCACACACAGATTGTTAATCAATTAAGTTTTATGATTTTACCTGCCCAGCATTAGTCTATACAGTAAACAAGATTCATTTTGTAGTAATTTCAGAATTATCATTATTTATATTGGATTGCATATCCCTTCCCTGCCTGATGGGAGTAGCATATAAACATTGACCATGTTTCTGATTCATCTATTTGATTGATTACATTTATTTAATCTGACACTCATTTACTAATCATCATGTACTGCCTTGAGCATTGTATGTTGATAAATAGTTTATTGTCCAATCCAGATTATGACATTCATTACGTACAATACACAAGCGTAAAAATTCTGGCCAGCCACAAAGGCTTATAATGGACCAAATAAAATCATAAATATATGCTAATAATCCTATTATAACTATTATATATCCTTCAAACTCATCAATTCACCCTCTTAGCAATTCCAGAGTGATTCAGGATGGATATGGTAATTGATAATAACTAGAGCTGGTTTCATGGTTTTGTTATTGTTGCTTTTCTAGGACTGTCTTCTTACTCACAACTCATTTTGTTTTCTGCAGCCATTGTTAACAATTACATTTATTCACAATTCATTTTTTGTTTTCTGCAGCCATTGTTAACAATTACATTTATTCACAATTCATTTTGTTTTCTGCAGCCGTTGTCGACGATTACATTTGAGCGCGAAACCAAGCAGGTGAAATACCGGCGAAGACCTCATTCCACAGATGGCCTCCACAGACTCCACACTGAGGCCAACACCAACATCCTCCTTCCCACACCCAACACGAAGCAACGCCGCATGGCCGAATCACAGCCGGCGATCACTGTGGAGGTGGACGTCACTGGATCCAACTTTGATCGCATGTGTTCATTCCGCGAATCCCTACGCAGCATCGATAGGGAGTATGTGGATGTGAAGTTGACCAAGAAGCAGCTAAAGCGACGCCGTCGATTGACAATAGGGGGCATACCCAGTCCCGTAATGCATGAACTTGAGAACGATGAAGAGGAAAACTCCAGAAGTCTGGAGAGAAAACGGGACCGCCGGAAAACTGTTGAAGTTGATGTAAGTTTCCCGTTAGATGCGGTTATCTATGCCAATAGGCGTATTCCAGATTCTGATGTTGTATCAAAGAAATCGTCCATGGAATACTTGGATGGTACACACGAACGAAAGAAGAAAGGGTTCCGACAAACCATCAGGGATACTGTTCAGAATATTCGAGGCAGGAGATCTTTATCTGTGCCCAAATTTATGAAGTCTTCCTCCAAGGAGACAGTGAAAAAATCGAATCTGCCCAAATCGGCTACAACTGGGAATATCAAATCTGATTGTGAGAAATATTCCGCCCCTGATGGGAAATTGTACGCAGGTATACACAAGAGGAAGAGCAATCTCATACGATCAAAATCCTTCAGCGGAAGTCGCGATCGTAATCATCTTTGGCTCCGGCCACAATCGCAGGAGCTTGTGCCGGTTAGCATACCGGATATCTGTCGGACTAGCACCAGTACGATATCGACGGCCATCTCGGAACCGACTATGATCAGCGGGACGAGTGAGGAGACGGTGGAACCCATGGAGACTCCGGACAGTGTCAGTATCAGCACCACGAGTAGTAATCGTAAACTTCACGTGCCCTTCTCGCTGGCCAGACTGGTCAGCGTGGTCAAGCTCCGCGACAGCAAGAAGAGAGTTCCCAAAGAGGACAGACAATCATCATCAGGTAGGCCTACGTTTTTGATACACTTCGGGACATGTTTACAACTTTTGTCTACTATGTAATAAATTATATATTTTGCTACTCTCTGTGTGAATTTGTATCTTTATATACATAATGTTCATATTCATTTAACAACTTACTGCCATATTTGATATTTTTTATGAATTTTGATTATATTGAATCAGACCTGTTTTAGAAAGAAGGAAACACAAAGGAATGTTGAGTAACACCTTTCTAATCTATTAACCATTGTTTTCATTTTATATATCTGCTTTGTTAAGTGGGTCTTGCACCATGTGACCGTTATGATATGTGCATTGTTGCATAGCCCACTCTTAGCAAGTTTATATACATTGATTCCTTAATATTGATATGGATAGAAATGCAAAAGATGAATATACAGTGAGCAATTTTTTTCAATATGTATCTCATATATTTAATTTCTATTCAGGGAACTGGAGTGGTAGCAGCAGTAGTGCTAGACAGTCGATTGAATCAGATTTACGACGGAATAGTTCTCCAGAGAAAAGGTGGTCTGAAGCGGAATCGGATAAATCCTCCAAAGACTCTGCGCTCTCACTGGATGACTACCCTCCTTCAACAAATAGCAGGTATGTAAAGTCAAATGAGTATCAAAACTTATCATTATCAGACAGGGTCTTAGCCAGGATTTAGAAACTAAGTGACCAAAATTTGCAATTAAAAAAAATCGGGGCATTTTACTTATTAAGGGAGACAACAATATGTTATACCCAGAATATAGCCATAAACATGTATTTACTTATGCAATGCCATTGGATTTATGTTCTCATTTCACAAAAATGTATATCTTTGGGTATCTCATCTCAAAGGTGTGAAGGTGTCTAGTGGTCTTTGTTTTGCCTCAATTGAATAAGGATGGGATATCTTTTTTACAAACATCTATAGGCAATCAAATTCTCTGGTGTAACTTTTGGTGGAATTGAACTAATTCCTTTCAATGTCACATATTAACCTTTCACTTGATTAACTCTTATTTTAGGATAACTCATATTTTTCGAAAAGAGGGTAAATTGGAATGGTTTTAACTCAAATTGAATTTATAGTATTTCAGTAAAGACTGGTGTATGTACTTCATGTACTTATAAATGTATAATATCCATAATAAGTCTCAATGGCTGTCAACATAATACACCATGTGGGATTAATGACCTGCTATGGATTGGATAGTAAACTTTACCAACCACATGTTAAATGTGGTGACTGAAAAATAATGCTAGTGGTACATTACAAGCCTTTATGACTTTACCATAGTGCACCATATGTGGTCAATGTCACGATATGATGGGTTGGGCAATACACTAATATCAACAACTAGTGTGTGTGTGGGTGTATTTATATGTTGAGTCAAAAGTGCCAGTTGTCAATTTCTAGTCATAGTGCCTGTACATATTGTGTACCTCATGTGTAGAATGTCTTCAGCGTGCAACATAACCATTTGCCTTGTTGCAAGTAAAAACGGCAAACGGGCAAGCAGAACAAGTTCCTAACTTGCCCTGCCTGGCAAGTATTGTTTTGGGCAGTGTCCTCACAATGTAACACATCCTTGTTTAACAGATTGGCAGGGTAAGTGGAAGTGCCAGTGGGGCAAGTAAACTTCAGGGGCAGCTTGCCCCGCATGGCAAGTAATGTTTTGGAACCATTTTTGCACCATGGTCTTTATAGGATAATCTTACATCAACAACAAGTATAATTCAAAATGGCACTGTGTTGAAATCATTGCCATTAGTGACAAATCTTTATTGATCCATCATTTTTGTGCTGGTAACATTAAAAAGGATTAAGTAGGATTTCCTCAGTCGGTCCCCTGTAAATTGAGAAAGGTTGCGTCCTAAGCTGCCTGCCAGTGACAGATGACGCCAATAGTGGTATCGCTTCACCCGCACAAAGGAAAGCAATAACTATTAGAATAATCCACCAGTCAACGCAATAATTCCCCCTCTTTAATGTTAATGCTGAGAACAGCACCACTTAATCAGTCGTTAACCCATTCATGTCCACTGCATTGTAGTTCGCTGATATCTTTGCAATTGAGGAACTTATTTCTGAAATATTCAAAGAAGATATGTTACTTATAAATACATTAGATTCTGTCTGACAAGTGACTTTTCTTCAAATATTTGGACTTTTTAGGGGCACCCTGGAAAGTCATATTATAGCATCTCATCATATTATAGCAGAAAAATAGAATTTTCTTATAAAGAATTGTTCAACTTAATAGGAACATCTTTTAGGCAAATATTTTTCTAAATATTGTTTTGTCATCACATTTTCATGTGTCAGAAGGTTTCTAGATGCTAGTTCCAGATTTAAATGTGTTCATGCTCAACCCATTCATGCCGGGAGAGTTATGCTTAATTCCCAATTTATTTAATCGAATCCAAACAACACTATCCAGGGGAGTATTAAGCATTAATGCTTGAAATATTACTTTGATAAGTATACAATCTAAACAACGATATCCAGGGGAGTAGTAAGCAATAATGGATTAAATTTACCTCCAAGAAATGCAGCACTCAATCAGGGATTAATGAGAACAACTGGAAAATCTCCCTAATCTAGGCTAACAGATTTAAGCTTCCTCCTCGGAGGCACAAATCTACTTGGGTCAGTGGATTAATAAGTTAGTAGCGCAATTTTCAGCTGAGTACCAAACGAAGTGTTGATGATTAGTGTCCGCTCATCAACGCTAATTGCTAATGATCGGGCTGGCTATCACCGTTGTGTGTGATATCTCATTTGTGCACATTGAGTATCCAGTGGGCATTGATTATAGGTTCGACCTAGCGGCGCAATGCGAAACACAATGGGCCCAGGTAGCTACCGCAGAAAAATAAAAATCCATTTCAGTTGAGTAGGCCACTTTTGACAGAAGATCAATACTTTTCTAATGTCAGCCGGCCAACCTGTCAATTCATACGGGAGACCATGTGCTTTGGTGTTACCAGTATTCCGATCACTTTTTCAAATTGGAAATCAGCACCTCCCTTTGAACCATTGTGTTAGAATGGAGTTGATGCTGTTTGTTATTCCATGCTCTTCACGCCTGATCAAAACTTTCTATTAACACTTTCTTGCTCAGAGTTCTCCTGGGATATTGCCAGTATTTCTGATCACTTTTTCAAATTGAAAATCAGCACCTCCCTTTGAACCATTGTGTTTGAGTAGAGTTGATGCTGTTCGTTATTCCATGCTCTCAACACCTGATCAAAACTTTCTATTAACACTTTCTTGCTCACAGTTTTCCAGGAATATTGCCATATGGATGCTGTGTATTTTCTTTTAGACAATTTGGGAATACATCACTTGAAGATGAGTTTTTAGTTGAGGTTTAATAAGTATTTTATTAAAGATGCTTATTCCAGGAATGCAAAAAAGCAGGAATGAATGGGTTAACCCCTTTATACTCTCAGGTGTGCTGATCACTTTGAGGATATTTTAGAACTGTCAGTAATACAAAAAACTTAAATTTTATCCTGGAAAGAAAGTATGTGATGACCCACCTGATCCAGCAGGACAATAAGAGTAATCAGTTACCTTCATCCCCATCAAGACTGTTTTCCCCAATTGACTTGTTAAGTTTGGCTTTTGTGGGTTATGCCTTTCTTATAATTGATTTAGAAGTAGACATAGTGGTAAGACCTCATTTAAAAATATTTTTCAAATATTTGGTTTAATCACAAATTATTTATTTATGTAGCAGTCCATCTATGTTCAATTTCTGAACAGTTCTCCTGGTATGAGTAGGTTAATTAATCTAGCATAACTTATTAAATTAACCTAATTAGAAGATTATATAATAAGCCATAAGATGAAATTTGTAAGCCATAAGATGAAATTTGTCAACTATCTCTATTTACCTACACCAATATACAACTCATTTCCTCAATATACTAATCTTAAAGCACATTTCTTGGATGATATGTGTGGTGAACGTCCTGTATGAATTACCAGGCTGATCTTATCCCACTGTGCTCATTAAAAGCAAATCGGTCAGAACATTCCCTATGCATTAGCCGGCATTGATTTTTGCAGATAGACATGGATAATTTTGACAGCCATTGGCGCACATCGATATTCTGTCCATTCATTCCTGTTATTTATCTGTCACTGTCCCATCAGAGATAGGAAATGCTGTTGACCCCTGTGTAATTGTATCCATAATGTATTGTGGGTGAGGCAAGGCCCATAAAAGTTTTGATTCTTTGTGAGGGTCATTTAACCCATTCCTGCCCAAAGTTTCTTCTTAGTAATCTTAGAAAGATTCATATTGAGGCTATGACCTTTAACTCACTCATGCCCCAAGCTCTCACTAATAAATATTTTGCTAATATTCAATTTATGGGGGAATAAAGCATGAATTAACATATTCCCTGAAGGAGAGTTGGTTGAATACTGATTAATGCTTCTTTTTAAAATGCTTTTTGAAAAACACTTGCCATATGCAAGAATGGGTGAATATTTTTTTAAAGAAGCGGGTCTTTGAAAAATACTTTAAAGTTGAAAGATATAAAGTTGTAGCTGGATATCTAAGGCCTCATAAGGTGATGGAAGAAAAGGTCTCACTTACATCACAATACTTCTAGCAAAACCTGGTGGCAAATTTTGGAACTAAAATATTAAAAAAAAATTTGATTAGAGCTACTCTACAACTTAAAAAGAAATGGGTACATGTTAGGATGTTCATGTGTAGTAAGTCATTGTTATGTACTGCATCTCAATATGAAAAATACAGAGAAGCTGAAAGTTCTCCCATCATATAACTCCAACATCTACTATGACATGGTGACTTAACCCATGCATTCATCTCTGCAATAACTTAAATGAAATGTCTTAAATGTTGGTGATGTGTATCCCAAAAAATGCTTACTTCAGAATATATTAAAAGGAAAAATATTGGACAACAGTTCTTTGAATATTAAGAAAAATCATGCTATATTATTTTCAAAGGTACCATAGAATTCAAACTACATCTATAGTAGAACCCTAACACACCTACTCCAACCCCATGAAGATTAGTAAGGATTGAGATCAATTTTGAATGTTCAAATTTTAATGTATTTTTCATTTCCTTTCAGAGCCACATCTGAAACCAATGAGACCGAAGAGACCAGTACGATTGTTGGCGACAATGACAGTATTGCGACCACCTCAACGCTGTGCAACAATGCCTTCAACAACTTCACCAACCTTCCATCGAAAGAGTGGCTGGACTCTCTGGAGCGTGCGCACGAACAGCTTGTGGGCCAGCCCGTCCTCTCCCTACAGAACCTGCAGGCCCACGACGCCCAGTTCCGCGAACCTCCGGAGGATGATGGACGTGACGATGAAAGGTCCTCAACCTACTCCATGGACACGGAGGGGTTCTATACATCCATGCACACTGACAGTGGCGTGACGAAGAGACTGAGTGAGCTGACCAAACCCGGTATGCCGCTGGATCTGAAGCCGAGGAGAAGAAAGAAGCGCACCCGTAGTAAGGAGCAGTCGAGTAGTACCAGTACTACGTCGGTGGACAGTGTGGTGAAGAAACCTGCCGCAAATGCTGCGCAGCCAACCACCACCCAGAAAAAAGTGAGAGGTCCGCCACCACAACCACCACGCAGGGCGTCCTCGGTATCCTCCGTCAAGACTGAGCCACGAGCAAAAGCGAAAAAACTCCCGGCTTTCTGTTCTACGGAATCTGAGGCCGAGACCATATATGCTCGATTGAAGCAGAAAACCTGGGTGTCGAGTAATAACGCATTCCCGTCTCTTTGTAATATAACTCCCGAACAGAGCGAAGATGAGGATGAGGCATTATCGAGTTTGATAAAGGAACATAAAAGTCACGTTGTCCTCTCGGCAATTAAAGACTCCCCTCATCATGACAACAGTGTGATTGCATCACCACCTCCTTCCATGCCTCTCATGAAACACCTATCCATCGACGATTCCCGCATTCCTATTGGAGAACGATCCACCCGGGTCAAGAGAGGGCTTTACGCACTAACCAACGGACGATCGACCCTTCCACGAGACTTCAAACCTAGTTTGTATGCAAAAGAAATGGCGGAACAGATGGAAAAAAATGAAAGTACAGAGTTCTCAAACTCATGGCCAAAGCTTCCTTCAGAAAAGAAAGAAGAGCCAAATAAACTTATTGGCATTCTGAAATCTCCAGATCGGTATGAACCAAGCAAGCCGCCAAAAACATTGAACTTTGGACCAACAGTGAATATGTATGGGGACAGTCATCCGCCCCAAAGGAAGGTGCTCCCAAGTCCTAGCACTCCAGATTATATTGGTTCTCGTCTCCCCATGGCTGTAGAGAACACATTCTCCTGCTATGAGGAACAACAGACTCTGAAGACAATAGGAGAAGTTCCTGAACCTGTATACGTCTGTAATCAACCTGTGGTGTTTAGCAAGGAAAAGGTACCAGTTAAATATCAGCACCAGATAAAGGTCACCCCAGGTCCTCGAGTCGCCGAGGCTCCAAAACCGGGAAAGAAACCATCATCTGGTTTATTGTGGAAAAAGAACAAGCCTTCCGAGGGTAAGAATCCACTGTATGCCAATCTGGCTGGGAATAATCCTGCCGCTGCAAAGCGACTCAGTGTCCACTACGCAAGCTGCCCTATTGCTCCTGGCTCCAAGCAGATGGCGCCACCAGAGACTGATGATGATACTCCTGTGAGTAATGGGGTGCCGTCCTCAATGTGTAAGCTAGGCACTACGCCGAGCGTCACTGATGTCAGTCCTTACAACTCGCTGCAGCGTCAAGGATCCATCGCTGCTTGTCCAATGCCAAACTGTTCACATAATCATCACCATAAGCTTCATAGTCACCCCTCTGTGCCTTCCACCACCACCACCTCCACTTACGCCACATTATATTCTGCTACCACCATACCCTCCACATGTAGCACCGCTAGTGCCATAATAGAGACTGTACCCGTAGTGGTCAATGCTGGAAAGGCTAGCCAGGACAAGCAGAGTCCTGCAGCGCAGCCGGTCATACTGTCCACGTTCCAGAGAGGCACCTCTCTCCGTAGATCTACCACACCCTCGGCGCCAAGACCTCCTGGGACATTCCCGAGAAGCAGCAGCCTGGTTCACAGCGCCCCCTGCACCCCGCTGGAGCATACACCCCCATCGGCTATACACAAGGTGCCCTCTGGTGGATCAATTGAGAACAATAGCAGAAGCAGTCTGAGAAGCAGTAGTAGCAGCAGCTTGAAGAGCAGTAGCAGTGTAGGATCTCAGGGAGCCATGAAGCGTCAAACGCCAAGTCCAGTTGCTGCTGTACCGGCCAAACTGGTCATCACCACAGCTGCCAGACCATCCAGCCTGGCATTGAGCAGCGTGTACCAGCCCCCAGAGACAGTGCTGCCACCTGGCGACATCAAACCTCAGAGAGCCACACCAGCTACTCCTCAGACATCCTGCTCGAGCCTGGTCACGGCGCCAACTGTAACGTCCAGTGGACCTGCAGCTACTACTACCATGGTCAATGGCGTATTCAAATTCAGTGCTACACAGGCCGCTACATCGACCACACCAACCACTACACCTACAGTGTCTTTTGCTGCAGTGAAGTCTCTGGCACAAGACCTGAAGTCTGAGAGACCTGCCACTGTAAGTGAGAACAAGGTTTCTAGCTCATCATCACTGGGCAGCATCAAGTCAACCACTGCAGTTTCAACCTTAACGTCACAGCCAGCCACAATCAGTTCATCAAAAACAACAGGGACAGTGACTTCATCAGGGCAGACAGCTACATCCAACATATCATCTACTAGCACAACCAGTCTGGTGAAGGGAAGCATATCACACACGTCTTCTAACACAGCATCATCTACCTCAGTGGGTGTCAGCAAGCACCAGAGCCAAGCAACAACAACAACAGCATCATCGACAAAGACACCTCCAACCAACAAAGTAGGCCACACGCCTTCACAGGATAGTAAGGTTGAACCTAAAACAACCACCTTCCCAGTGACCAGCACAACCTCATCCAAATCAGCAACTAAGGTTGAGGTCAAGAAAGAGGAGAAGATCGAGAAAAGTGGAAGCATCAAGAAAGAGCAGCAGGCTAAAGAGCATGGATGCCTTGAAAGCAAGAAGGTGGTAAAAGTGGTGGACCAAGAAGGTGAGAAAAAGATGGAGAATGATCAAGTCAAGAGGATAGAAGATATCAGTGCAGAGAATGCTGCCTTGGTAGGCTTACTGAAGGAGGCGAAACCATCAGAGGTTATCACTATGACAACAGGTATCATTACCGAAGGTGAATCAACCCCTGCCACACCAGCTACCCCTACTGGTGCAGCGAAAGGTGACAGCCCTAAAGAAGGCAAGACCAACACGAGTCCTCCTGTCAGTGGAACTAGCAGCCCTACAACCAGAAGCCTGAGGACCATGATGTCCCCGAAGCCTTACGGCTATAAGTCCAGCCCCACTAGAGAGCACAAGCCTCTCATTACCATGTCACGCGATGACCTCTTCAAATCAATACATGCACGGCAATCAGAGTCAGACAAATCCCCAGTTTCCAGCCCTCCAGCCAGTCCTCCTATGAATCCAAGTACGGAGACGGTGAAAAAGGTTACTACCGCACCTCCAGTTAAGAATGGTATCGGTCCATCTAAAGTCACCGCCAATACTAGTAAGGAAGATTTCAAAAAGTTGCTGGAACAACATGGTAAGGAAAAGGCAAGTCCATCCGTTAAGTCTCCTAGTAGCGTCAGTCTGACTAGTACGTCTACCACAAATGGTGTGGTGAGCAGTAGGAGAAAGGCATGGGAGACTGCAGGGATTAATAAGAGTGTTGAGAATGGCTGTAGCAAGCAGAATGGGGTTGTCCAGAGCACACCAGCTAAGGCCACCTCACCAGTGACCAATACTAAACAGAACGGTCCCCTCAGTGGTAAGGCCACCTCACCAGTAACCAATGGTAAACAGAATGGTCACCTCAATGGAACAAGTGCACATGTGGGTAGTATTCATAGTAAATCGAATGTTGTCATTCCCGTGAGTGGGACCAACTCTACACAGCAGCTTCGCAGTGCCATGCATTCGGCCAAGATGAAGTACTTGTCTGGGGAGCTGAACCAGAGTTCTCAACCACAGCCGACAGGCCAGCAGAACGGTATCATCAGTAACACTTCTCTCGCACCTCAGGCACGGCCAAAAACACTGCCCTGTACCTCCTCCACCTCCGCACAGAGAAGGAGGGGAGCGCAGACACAGATCAAACATGATGTCATAAACACTCCAATTTATGAGGATAAACAAGAGGGGACGAATCCCGTTCCCGAGACCAAGGTGTCAAACTTCTCCTCCAAGAATGGGACATCGAGCGTCGGTGGTATGAGTCGTGCGTCGACCTTAGTGGAGCGCAACAACACTCGCCATTGGTCGACACAGGGAAAGACTGGGGTACCAGTGGACGAGACCACTGTCTTGTCCATCTTGGACAGCATCAAGTCCAGCTTGACCATCATCAATGGCAAGCATACCAGTTTGCCGGTCACTAGACGTCTCGCTGCACCTAAAGAAACAGCAATGTAGACTCTGGCTAATCAAAATATCACTGGACTTTTTGAGTCTCAAGAAATTATTTGTGCCATCAAAATGTGTTTTTAATTTCCAGAATGACTACTAAGATTCATCATATATTTTTTGGAATTTCTTAACTAAATCTAGCAGGTGGTTTATGTAAGTGTTAACTTGGTAATTATGGGAGCAACATGTGGTAAAAGCCAAGCCAACTGGAAGGGTTCCAACACAACACTGTTCTAGATGCCATTGTCTGTATAAACATTGAGTGTGAATTGAGGTCATTGATTTGTCAGTTTTCTGAGAAACTGCCCAAGAGAAGATGTATGAACGTACTGGACCTATTTATACCTAGAATTCCATTGAAAGGTGTCATCTAGATGCTATGATACTATTAAAAATAACATTTAGCAAAATATATAATTGCAAATTGTTTGAAGGATTGTTGTTGGGTCAACATTTAAATTCCAATTTTTCAATTTCATTTTCCAATTTTCAATTTTAATTTAAATCTTTCAATTTTTCATTTGTTCAAAGCTATATATGTGTTAGATATTTTCTAGGCTTTCAGCAGAAATATATCACCAAAATCAATGAGCTGTAGGAATTATTGGGTTAATATTTGGGACAACAATGAGGTCACGGAGGTAATTATCAGGTTTCTGTTTTCAAACTTAGCCAAATCTCATTTCATCTCAGGGTACACAGATGCTATGACACCTGCAGATATATCCTAACAAGGCGAAAACTCTGCAAATTGAATTTGGGTGAATTTCCCTTACGAGGAACAGTCCGTCTTCGAGTCTTACCAAAGTCGCCTTTATTGGATAGTTTTCCAGACCACCTGGGTAACACCTTAAGACGAATGGGCTCGAGTGGTGTAAACACACACCTGCGAAAAAGGACCATTTAGACAGGTGACTTTTGAATTTTATTTTACCTTGAGAAATTTTGGTACCCATCTTTGGAGGGTCACAGGTAGCCTCTCTTACCACTTAATTTAATCAAATTTCATATGTAGGGTTATACTTAACCTGCTATTTGAGAAGAGTCACGTGATTTTCTCTCTGACTTCCTTAACAAGCATAACAAGAATATGCTGTCGGCACTATACTAGTTGTTTTAGGTGCACATCGGCTGTGTATTCCACCCTACATGTTGATCTGGCGCAGCTCTACTTGAGGGGCTTTCCTTGGACATAAACAAGGTGGCATGTTTATCTTTATAGTGCACAGGGTGCAGGGAAAGTGTGGGACTTCAAAGGTCAGAGCTCGAAATGAGGCATCGCCATAATTGAGTGCCGGCACCCCTGAGCAGAGAGATGGCAGGGAAATGCTGTAAACCCAGCAATCATCCCCTTAGAGCCCTCATGACCTCACTTGCATGGAGATGGTCAGGATACAAAATAGTTATCTGTTAAATAATTCAAGTTCTAGTGTTCTATGTATTTGAAATGGCCTCATTTATTTTATGTCATTTTTTTATTCTTTGTTGTTTTTCAAAATTTTCATTTTTCTTTTCAAATTTTCATTTTTCTTTTCAAAATTTTAAATTTCATTATAAATTTCTAAGATTTTTCATTTGTCTAAAGATATATTTTAAAAAATTAAGCTTAACAAATATGTCCTCTCATGCCATGTGGGTTTTGTGAGGATGAAAAGAGTTGAATCAGGCATCTTCCTACAGAATCAAAAAGCCTGACAAGGTTAAGAGTGATTTGTGTTCCCTGGTCTGAGTCTTATTACTCGAGAGATAAAGATGTCAGAGTGTAGTTAATGGGCAATAAGTGCCAGCAGTGAGTGAGGGACAAGCATCAGCCCCTAATTGTGATAGCCAACAGATGGTTCCGCTGAGCTGTGCATCTCCAATGATGGCTATGGTAACCATGACTGCAGTCTCAGGTGACGGGGCCCATGGCTGCTATGGCATGTGATAATGCATTATTAGCTCTGTTCTTAATCATTCAAGCGCCAAGTATCTCAAAATTGCCATGGTTCAAGCCTGGTTCAGGGCATGTGAGAATGTTGCCAGTGACTTGGTTCCCCAAATACTCCTCCATCATTAACAAGCTAGAACTACTCTTGCAATTTTGGTGATATTTTTTTTTACAAAAACATATTTCAGAATAAACATGAAGAAATGTTCATCAGAACCACCCTCCTTCAAACACATTTTGAATTGATATTTGATCACCAAGTTATTTTCAAAAGTATCACTGGTTCAGACGACATGTCTAAAGGTGATCTACAGGTATGAATGGGTTTATAGGTGTTTTTGAGCAGGTTTGATTGGATGTATCATTGGCTAGGCTATCAAATTGAAGCTGTATCAATGCTTAATTCCATTTTTTCATTGATTTGTATGCAGGATATGGAAAATGACTTCTTCTCTTTCAGTCTGTTCTTATCTAGTAGTTGTTCAGCTGAAATAATCCTCCTATCTTCCTCATCGTGGGGAATCAGGGCTTGTGAAGCATAGATCTGAGGTAAAGTCTGATGTAATTTTATTGACAGAATTGTTTTAGGTGGATGCAACTGTGTTCACTTTTAATTTATATCCGAAGAGAACTTTTATTTGTGGATTTTTATGCTACTAGCTTATTCTGTGTATTTCCACTCAACTCTATCAAACCAGGCAACAGGTATTTCAATTTTGGAAAGTTTAGATTTTTTGAAGAAAAATTGTTAAGCAGGTGGTATGTATATATGGTAAAACATATAATGATTGAATTGAAAACCAGTCACAACAATTTTGCTAATTATTGTCTTTTTATATGCATGAAAAGGGTTTTTTATGTAATTTTCTTAAAGGCACTAACTTAAGAGAATTTTTAAATTCAGTATTTCCAATGGTGCTAGTCTGAGTATGTGCATGTTTTAAGTATGAGATTGCGTGCAGGATTTTTTGAGAATGATTTTGAAGGTTAACAACCCTTCAGCTCTCTTTGTGTTGAGCCTAAAGGTGTACATGATTTTTCGTATAAGGCTCAGTATATATTTTCACAAAGATGTGTTGAGGGGAATCTGTGAACCTGGGATTATGCAAAGCAGATGAAATTAGTTCCTTTCTTAGATATAAGTTCAAATCAAGCACCACGAGTGCTAAGATGTCTTCCTTTTTATCATTAACTCTTTACTCTCTTCTCTCTATTAGTAGTGAGTGTTTGAGTGAGAATGTGTGTGTATGATATGCAATCTTTCTATCAGTACTGTTTGCACTCTATGACCTTGTGTCCTGTTACAACAGTTCTTGATTAGCTAAATAGCTTGCATTTTCTTTTTTCGTTAGAAAAGGAAGAATCATTTAGGATATTAGATCAAATTCATTATCATAATAATATTATTGTTAATTTACAAATATAGAAGTAACAATTCAAGAATACATTAGAATAGACAGTGAATGTATACTTGTCTTGTTTGTGTATGGAATCAGACAGATGTAGTGTGGAGATTTACATTGATTGAATCAGCAAGTCATGAATGGTAGCATTCAAACCATTACTCATTTTACCATGTGTGTATAGCATTGTTGTCACTGGTTTTCAAAGAATCATGAACATGTACTGGCCAAATAAAAATGAAAGAGAAAGTAAAATCATGTTTATAACATAGAATTCTGAATCATCTAAAAACACTACAAACAGCCCTTTCTGATGTTGGCCAGCACATATTTTGATGCTTATAATAGGTCCTGATTTAGGGCAGCGATACAACAGGAAGCTTTGTTGTTTTTACCCATATACCCTGCTAGCTTTAGTTGTGTAATTTCTGTAGATGAATCGTGCCTACATTGAGGCGATTTCTAGATAACTCCAAGCCCTCTAAGCTTGTAGCTTTAGATGACGTAGGCCTGTGTCTTCACTGGTGGCTTAGTATTCTCTCCTATGTAAATATTTTTATCCAGGTGTTTTAAGGAATACTATAGCATACTCTTGTGAAAGGGAGAAACGCGCAGCTTGAGGGAAATGGATCTTTCTTGTCTTTAGCTAGTTATTGTCCTGTAAATTGCAAATTTCTTAAGATTTATTTCTTTGTCACAGAAGTGGGTCAAACCCTCAGGTGGAGTTACAACTGTTTGCTTTTAAATGCAGAATGCAGTAGATGTAGATTTCTGTGTCAGTGCTGTTTATTTCATTACTCTGCTGCTAGAATGGACACCTACGATGGAATCTGATGAAATATTTATATTGAATGTACACACAAATATGCATATCAGGGGATTACTATCATGATGAGAATATCACACAATGATTTACCGCTTGTAAGACCATTTATTTTGCATGAATGTTCATGAAAATGGCATTTTGAGTATATTTAATTTTATTTGAATCAGTATGGTTCAGTATAAAGGGTTGGGTCCATAAAAACAATAAATTCACTGGTACTGATATATATATATATATATATATATATATATATATATATATATATATATATATATATATATATATATATATATATATATATATATATATATATATATATATATATATATCATCGATCATTTCAAAAGTATGTACTTTGAGAGTGGGTTAGAAATGCATGGAAAGCCAAGGGAAAAGGCTCCTTGGAGAAAATCTGATAATTCTACATTTGAAGTAAGTGAATAAGAGGACATTGGTTGTTTTGGAAAGGATTCATCTTACTGTCAAGGAGACAAATGAACAGTCAAGATTGAATTTATGACCATGACAAGCAAATAAACTTTGTTTCTTAGCCTTCTGTTATTCAGGTATTAATCGTGTATTCATGTGAAGCACACACTCATAATATCATTATCTAGAGCAAGAGGTGTTAATATAATGGATATATAATTGTATAAGGAGTCTTGCTACAAAGAAAATTGTGGTAAATTGTCTAATCTGAAAAATTATTTATTCTAATGTAAGTGAACTGCAAGGTGCTTGGCTATTTTATATAATTGTGTGGTTAATTAAATATGTGGTTATCTCCTGTACATTTATTTGAAGTTTTACCAGACCAATTATGATCAAAACTAGAAAGGTGTGTAATATGGTGAAATTGTGAATAGTGTAATAAATCCATATGAATTCAAAATTTTGTTTACCTTGATTAGTACTCGCACAGCTAACTGCTGTCAAGTATGCAGTTTCTTATTGTCTGTTCTGATAATTTTTGTGATTACCTTAGTTTTTAAAGTCTTATTGATTTGGTCTGTTTATACTTGTATAAATCATATCATACCAATGGTTGGAGCTACAGGGTGCAGTGTAATAATTAAGCTCGATGAAATAAAGGGATTCCAAATGCCTACATTAAAATTCATAATGGTTCAAATTTGACATATTTTGCATATATTTATCCATTTATTCTTGAAGTGCCCCCAAAATCGACTATTTGAGGAATTTAGAGACATGAAATTTGACATCATTTGCATATATTTATCCACTTATTCTCGAAGTGCCCCCAAAATCAACAATTCAAGGAATTTAGAGACATGAAAAGAATCAAATGATTGCTCTACTTTACTTCCAAATTATCACAAATATCTCATCCATGCAATTTTGTGGAATTGACCCTTTCCTAATGAATGGGTTAAATGTAACATTCAGAATGTGCATTTAATTAGTTTGAAATCACATCTATTTCAAAATACATGTGTAATATATATGTAAGAACTGTACACTGTAAAATGCTATAAGGTAGTCTAGTCCATCTATACACGGCAGGGACCCGATGCTTGAAGGTTATTTACCTCTAGATGATCAAGGTGGTAGATGTAGCATTGTTAGAGTGTGATACCTGCAACCAATACGGCATCTTCCAGGTGAGCTGCTCAAAATTCTTCCCTCCCAAGTTACACCTGTGCAGGTGTGGTCTACTGTTAATTGGACTGGTTAACTTAATTGTACATATGATCAAGACACTTCTGAGTTTTATACGTAATGAATGTGGTAATTATTATGCACAAGAAATTGGATGCAGATGAAATTTTGGAGATGTTGGTATGCAATTAAGAAATGAGTATGCAAAAAGATCAAATGACTTTTTTATATTCAATTTTATGTCACATCCTTCTTGGATCTATTTCCAGCTGATCTTTTCAGGTACCAAGTTATTCTAATTAGTTTGTTAATTTTAATCAGTAAATTTGACATAAAAACCTACCCCTTTTCTCCACTTAAGCTCTACTTAGGTTGTCTACATTGCCTTTTAATCATTGTCCATTGCCCTTCCATATCTTATAAACCAATTTGCATCTGGCATGCACTCATGGCCTAACATTTTTAAAACATATCTTATCAAATGGAGTAATATTTGAAGTGGCATTGTTGAAATATATTGGAACAAAACTATCTCTCGGTCAAATATTTCTCAAAATATTGATTCATTATCTAGTGTCAGACCATGTATGCACTCTAGATGTGAAAGGGTTAAGTTCCTAAGCTCTGCTCTGGATAAATGAGTGGCATCCCTTCAGTACAGTGCCGGCCCTAGCCAGCGCTACATCTTAAGCCACTAATGTCCACCTACCGGGTAATTGCAGCAGGCTAGATGTGTAATTAAGTTGTCAGCAGGGTTGCTGCAAGGAATGAGCTAAGTGAATTTCTCAGAGAAATGCAATTCTTAGTCCAATGTGAGAATTACTGATCACTGCTTCTGTGATCCCTGATGGATTTTCTGGCCACAAGGGTTATTAGGTGAATTACCGGTAACCCTTTCACTCTCAGAACTTCTGTGATACTTGTGGAAATAAATTGGGAATAAATCATAAATTCAAAAGATCTAAAGAAGAGTTGTAATTCTGATTCATATTTCTCCTGCCAAAATTGTGTAATGGTTGAACTGCTTTAACCAGAAGTTCCACTAAAAATGGAAAGCCATTTTTGACACCTTTGGTCAGGTTGTAATTCATATTTCTTCTGCCAATTTTCCCACAAAAAAGTATCAACCAGTGAAACTATTTTTGGCTGCTGCAGGTATGAAAGGGTTAATGTTGATATTCAGATTGTTTATTTCACCCACATCTCGAATGGTCATTTACATATCTTGGTATGTGCTCCTATAGGCATGCTGTGTATATTGCGGCCTAGATGCTGCTGTTACTATCTGACCTGGGAAATGGTGGATCAGGGCAATGTTTAGTATGCATGGGTCAGTGTGAACTGAGATGTACCCAGGGGGCGGTGACTAGTTTGAACAAATCTTGTCAATTTCCACTGAGGTACCGGGTATTTGTAAACTGTCAGTACAAATGGAATAAACATGAATTACATCACTATTGCAGTACAGTAATTGAAAATCCTTAGGGCGAGTTACAAATAGGTTTGGAAATGCTGTCAATTAAGACTGCTAAAATCCTGAGGGTATGGCTGTCCTTACCAACCCGGCACCTCCCCAGTGGGGAAATAGCACTTAGTCATGTAGCATACAGTAATCAAACAATTTACCACATACATGGGAGTCCCATCTCAATTTCATTTAACCCTTCTGCTGCTGAGGTTACTTTCGTCTTGAATTAAGAGTGGGTTGCTCATCTAAGCTTTCGTCCAATGCAAAGAAAAGCAAACAAAATATGAAACTTATCTGAACCCTGTCATGTTTGTATTCATTGGAAAGCTCTTGCTCAGTACTTTCAGATGAGTACCCATTTGCCATGGTTAAAGTCATTTCTCAGCTTTTTGTCATCATGTTACGTTGACCAAATTAGCCACCAGCAGCATAAGGTTTAAACCCTTCATCCCCCAGAGTTCCACCTATACCAAATAAAACTAAAATTGCTTACTAGGAAGTCCCAGCATTTCCAGCACAAATTGAGGGTCACTTATTAACTACAGAATAAAATCATTGAATACACTTTCAAAAAGTAAATTATTTGCCATGTGTGCAGATCTTTGATAGACTTTAATCTTATTTTAAAGACGTGTCAAAATTGACAGCTGGTATAAAAGATTATTGGTGTGATGATCATTATGGATGAAAGGCGGATGTCAATATTTTGTATTGTTTAGCTGAAGGCATAGAAAGGGTGATCTCATTGCTTTATGCATCTTTTTATATACAAAAAGTAAACACTTGGCTTGTACACAAGACTATTTTTGGACAGCAGGTTGTAAATATGTAGACCATTATGTATGTGCGTAATAAAATGCTCAACATGTAAACTTGCGCTATGTTCTCATTCTTTTTCATCCTTGTTTGTCAACCTCCCTTCTATCAGTGTTGTTATCACATTTTCAGTTCAAAAGCTATCCCTGTGTGTTTTTCATAACTGTGTATATATCACGCTGCAAGTATGATCTGCTACATGAAATAAGTTATTTCATTAACATATATGTATGGGTATCATTTTGCCCACTTCTGTCTATTATAATAACCCACTCCTCAGCTAAACTACTTACCTGACCCCTGGTGGGCATGATTGGAACTAAACAAAATGCCTCGAAAGAGATCCAAAAAGTGAACCACATGAAATCTCCTGATTTTGGATAGTTGTGAATGTTGACAGGTATGCTTCCAAATAACCTCAACTATACTTTCTCTTGAAAGATTTTGTCAAAGTTGCCTGGTTGTTTTGGGCTGCTGGGGGCATTAATGGGTTAAAGCCCTGGTTTCTTTGTAGGAGTTGTATGCTTCTGAATAATAAGATGATAACAGTTTATAACTGCTGCAGTCATTTATAGAAATTTCAGGAAGAAGAAACTTACCAAAGAGATAGACCTAGTATCAGACCTAGTATATCAGGGATCTGAATCAATATTTCAGACCTATAATGGACTAGATGCATCATTACCACAAAAGTGCACTGTAATGCTTAGAACCTTTCAATATATGATAGCTTAGAGTTGACATTTCCAAGCAGTATGGTGTAGTACCAGGTATGATAGATAGATGGCACCACCTGACCCTATCTCTTGAGATTCTATACTCAAACTGAATCCTCCATTCCCCCGATGAGATAGATGTTAACTATATTGGCCGCTATGGCCACCTACATTATTTGATGATGGAAACAGACAAAACATGTCAAAAATAATACATATGACTGCTTGAAGTCTAGGATAACTTTACACTTGCATTTATTTAAAATCATTTTCAATATTGTTATGTGTCAAACACTGGTGCTCTGGACTTAAGGATTAAGTGATAGGGGTAGGGTCATTGTCCTCACTGACAGACAAGGGAATTACTGTAACCCTTTTCACATATTTCTATTTATTCTTTACTAGGGCTGTTCCAATAAAAATAAATCTTATTGCATAAGATAGGGAAGATATTAATCGTTATTTACATTATAAGAAAGAGTAGATCAAGTGATTTGATAATTTGTCATTTTTTAATCCAGTTACTTAAAGAACGTTTCACATTAAGATATCAGGTGGTGGCGCCATCTTTTAGTCTACTAAGTAACTGATCATATGAGCAACGCATGAGAGGGGAAACTCATTGAAAACAAAGAAACATTTGTGACCAAATCAATTTGGTTTCTCTTTATTACAAAATTGGTTTTGGGCTCTTTTTCCTTGCTACTCACACTGTAGCTGGTTATATTACAGGTGAATGTGATGGTAGAATGACCATATGCATGGAGAGAGGAATAAATAAATCCCTTCTAGATCCCTCATTCCAAGGCAAATATTATTTTTGGTACATCACCATCTACCCAGCCAACTTATTCATCAAAACTCCATGTAATTTCATTCTAAATCTATCTACCCAACCCTGGCAGTCACCAGAAGGGTTTTGGCAGCAGTTTGGAAAAGCGCACCAGTCTTGTCTGAAATATCAAAATCATTTCTTCATTTCCCATTTCATTCCTTTTCCTTGAAAATTTGCAATGACCACCTATCCAAAGACAGATTACAGGACATTCACATTTCCCTCAATTTGTATATAAACTTTTTACTGTTTTTATTATCTGAACAAAATGTTATGAGGGTTTAGTAAATCATGAATATTGGATAAAGAAATGAATGTTTGATAAGATGAATAAGAATATGAAAATTAACCGAATATCAAATATTTATAATTTAGACTTGACCGATTACATGTATTCTACAAAATAATATTTGTATAGCCATGGAAATATATACTGTATATGTGACACAAGTATGTACATCATGAGGTGAAAAACACCTTGGTTACAAAATAACATAGTGTAAGATATTGGCAGTTAATTTTTCCATGTCCATTGCCCTTCTCAAACGACCTGTGACTCTGGGAATTCTTTGTGTATCATGCCAGGATGTCTTGGGTATTTCTAGCTACATTTCATACCCAGAATTATTTCTTAAATATTTTCTGGCTCCACATGATGCAGCTGGTTGATACCCACTGATGAAGACAGTGTCTTAGCTAGCAGGGCACCTGATTGTCATTTAGACACCCAAACCCTAAAAAATACCACATTCGGAAACCCATTTTTGTGATGAATTTCTAGAAGTTCTAATTTCAATCAAATAATTTTGAAATTTTCACTTCAATTTGAATGCTATGACATTACTTGAAGCAGGGACAAACTATTTATAAATAGACCTCTCTGCTTGAAGGTATTATTCAGTTTCTTAATAAGGAAATGTACCCTTATGGTTTCTTTAATTGAAGATATTATGGTCTCCCCTAGAATATTTGACACCCAATATTTTATAATGGCTAATTTTGGACACCCTCATTCTGATCCTAGCTATGATTATGGGTGAAGACCTTCACAGCTGTGTGATTCTTTCATAAATCACCTTAAGTCTTGACCTTACTTGCTAAGGGTTCTCCAGACACAACATATACAGACGCATGTAAATGAAGTGTCTTGAAAATGTATAATGACTTATGTGCGACTTACAGTAATGCCCAAACACAGAACTCATAATAAACATCTGGCAAAACTGTTAGTCCAAACAGGCTCCCTAAATTCATATAAACCACCATACACATATTAATCACCATACACATCTATAAATAGCAAACCCTATACACCAATGACAATTCCACAAGTGGTGAAATAGCATAAAAATATCCTGTGACGCTTCAATACCTTCCAGGGCTCGATGCTAACAGTAAACCGCTGGCCCCAGGCCAGTAAAAATTCACAAAACGTCTTCGGGCCAGTAAAAAAAGACCTTAACTGGTCCAACATGGCTGGTAAACATTTGGAGACATTCTTGTTAACAAGTTTCCCCTCAAAAATTTCCCCAAATGTTTTTGAAATAAATGAAGATAAAATAGATTAAAATAAATGCTGTTGGTTAATATAATGCAGTGTTTCTTCTTGTTATGTTAAAGAACCAATAAAATCTTTGCAGGACCAGTAGATCCTACGGGTCCAGTAACATTTTGAGTTAGCGTTGAAGCCTGCCTAAGAAAATGAATTGAAGAAGTAGGGATGGAAATGAAGCAATTTCTGATCATCTAATGCTACATAATAAGATAGTTTATAGGTTGCTCATAGCAACTGATAAATATGTTTATTCGATCAATCAGCTGTGTACAAAAATACATGTACTAGTGCATTTCCACATAGGGGAAATATTCCAAGCTTTTCTATAGAAATAGTTTACTCATACCTAAACATCCATTTCATTTAATCAACATAGAAATTTCAATGCATGTCATTCTCAGATAATGTGAAAATTTAGTGAAAGTGTAATATTACCCATTCATCTTGTAACTGTAAACAATTTCCAATTGACCAGTTTTCTGTAAACTTTGCCTAATTAACTTTGTATCTTTTAACTATGACCAATTTACCTGTAAACTATGACTAATTCACCATAAACCTGTAAATTTCGACCTATTTCCCATGTACCTGTAAACTATGACCTATTAACCATTTTTCAGTCAACTATTACAAATTTACCCTGTATCCGTAAAATAAAACATCATCTGCAATAAATTGCTGTAAAAAAGATCATTTTACACAATTTCAAAAAGTACATATACTTCGGCTCTTTGGGGAAAGTTGAATATATATGAAACCAATATAAAGATTTCTTTGTTAATGATAGTGTAACTAGATGACATAATTTACAAAACATCTAACACCTTCTACACACCAAAAACAAGCTGGCATAAGCCAGTCAAAGTTTTGTCCTTGCATTCTTTTAAGTACACACTGATTTGGTCCCATTCTTACATAATAATTAATCAGATAGACATACTTGATGGTTTCATCCCTGATACAGTCAAAGAAGGGTCTGACTATGATGATGATATTAATCTACCAGGAGTATTTTTGTTGCAATTGAAGATTAAATTCATTTAAAAGTCAATCAACAACCATCCTTAATTTTATGAATGGTTGCTTTATTACTAAGTGCTATAGCTCTATGCAAGAATTTCCACAAAAAAACTCAGTCAGGCCTTTTTTTGGCAACTATAGGGATGAATGGTGTAAGTTTAAGTTATACATTCTCCGTACAATGACTTTTATGATGCTATACCAGGTAATGTATGATTAATTGATGAGTGCATTAGCCTTATTAAGGATATCCATCTGACAAAAGCAAACTTAGGAAAATATTTAAAAGAGAAATGTAAATCAGCACAGAACTTACAGCCCTCAACCAAATGCTCTAGATAAATTTTGCTTTAATTCATTTCAAGTGTAATAAAATATTGAAACATATCTTAAAACCCATTCATGATTAGATTTCCCCAGTATCCAAAATATGTTTGAACACGTCGTAAGAATTAAACATAAGAAACCACCAAAATATTCAGAGAACAGTAAGTTGGTTCCGAAAAAACAATTCTTCTTTATATATTTTCCATTAGACAATATTCTTAGAAAAGTATTGTTTTAGTCGAGAGGTCTTTTTGTGGTCGTTTCAAGCATGAGGTTAAGAGTTATTCTTGAAATTGTCATCTGGACCTTTGATACTTCTGACAATAACTTGGTAATGCAGAATAATTTACAAAATATTTAAAGGAGAGTTGACGATAGTGTTCTGATCAACATTTCTCCTATAAATACATTCCCATCGATGCTTTCAACCTGAAGATTTCACCCACATTGTCAGGCTCTTTTTGGCTGATGTGAGCGTTAATGGGTTAATCAGATTGCCTGATGCTACGTGAACAGGAAGAACATGGCTATGATGATATTCGTGGCCAGTAGAGCGGTCCCGAATAATAGTATGATGGTGTAGATGAAGACGCGGGAGTCCCGGTTGGGCACGACGGAGCGAAGACTTGCCTCGATGAAGGCCAGGAGGATCCACTGACCATCGAGGGCGTAGCATGGAATAACATTCATGATAGCCAACGCGCCTGATAATGAGACAAGATATCTGACAAAAAGTTAAGGTCTACTCCTGGAAAAGTGTTGAGAGATAAGAAACAAAAGGGACGCCAATGGTGTCAAGGACACTTCCAAGTGCTTGGCCTGGGTTCTTCTTGTTGTGAGATAAAGAAAAAAATAACTGAACAATAATTTGAATATGATAAACAGGCTTTTTATTTGCACTAAATAGAATAGACAGGCTCAACTGCCATATGTGTGTTGATAGATTAAGCAGTCAATTAATTGAAAAAAAGTTTGCCCTTACATTACAATGACAAAATTTATGAGGCTTTCATAACCCAAAAAATTGAAAAGCGCTAGATATAACAATTGAATCCCGTCTACATTTTTGAAAATTACATTAACGATGTATACCTACCTTTTGATATTCCAGCCACATATTCATGTGTTAAAAAGGATACTTGCAAAATGTAGAAATGATTATTGGTAGTTCCACAGATACAAAATAGTAGCGAGGTACAAAATTGCTGATGGTGACTGAAACAAATATAGAAATTCCATGAAAGGACACAGTGAGACTTGATAACAGACGTGAAGAAAAAAAATCATTTCTTTTTTTAAAGCCAAGAAATTAGGACTGTTAAAATGATTAGTTATCTCATGCTTTGTCCACAAATAGGTAATTGCAAGGATAGACTCATAAATATATCTATAAACATTTTGAAATATCAATATATACTTTCCACCTGAAACGAATACTGAGTAGTCATCATCATGATCATAACATTAAGAAGGGCTGTCCCAAAAGTTGAGTGGTCAAAGACATTATGCACTGACTGATCATTTTCGCGCACTACTCCCAAAGGTATGGGTTTGAATTAACTCAAATCTGACTTAAGGTATGTGAGAAAGTGAAAAGGTTTTTTCCCCATTCCAGTTTCCACCTAAATTGACAACTGGCTAGCATCAATACCTAGGTTAGGTTATCTCTGGTGACAACAAAGAAAATGACCATTTCGTTCACCTTACATGATTCATTGTATTGTATTGCCAGACTGAGTCAGGAATTTTTCCCCTATTCCAGTTTCCACCTACATTGACAACTGGCTAGCATCAATACCAAGGTTAGGTTGTCTCTGGTTGTGACAACAAACAAAATTACCATTTCTTTCACTGTACACAATTCATTGTATTTACCTGAGTAATGAAGATCGGGAGGGTATCCCAGGAAGAGTAGTGGTGGTCGTCCAGGGTGGATGACCCTTAACAGCTTGGTAGTGTTATCAAGACTTGGTGTGGCACAAGCGGTGGGGGTCTTAGGGTCATAACAGTCACTCTGTAACCGACACTGCTTTCTATCTGTGGTGCTCCGGGCAGGCAGGCACGCAAATTGCTGATGGGTAAGATAGGGATGTCATCAATAGTCGACAAATCAACATTTTCATTTTGTTGATTAAATCAATTCGAAAGGTTGGGTATCGAATCGAAATAATCAATATTTTGTACCCCAATAATGGCGTATGATTATTAATAAAAAATACACTTTTCCCAGACATTTTCCTGTTAAACTAATGCAAAGTGAAACTCTTGACTAAATATTGAAGTATTTTCTATGGCTTTTGTAAGAGAAATTGGAAGGAATGGTGGGCTTTACTCAGGCATATGGCCAAGACACAAGGTATCCAACCAAAATAAAGGGATATCTATGACATCCCTACAAATAATTGTGCCCTACGAGCATGTTACGATGTATCGAATCGAATCGAATCAAATCGAAAAATATATCAATTAATCGAAACGATAAAATTTCATATCAATGACATCACTAGAGAAAGACATGATGAGCATAAAACCAATGAAATTCGCTTTATCACTCTCAATGGCAACAAGAACTGCTGTTAAATCTTAACATGATTAAGGTAGCTTGTGGGGTTAATTTCTTTGACTTTCTTTTTCCTTTACCCTGCTATCATTTGACAATTTAACCTTTACTAAGTACATGTATATATTGCCTGAAAGGTCTTCTTCATTAACAGGATTTCTTTCTAAGTCTTTAGTCAAATATTGAAGTATGCGACCTATGAAATTTAATAAATAACTCTCAATGGCGGCAAAAAGTAGTATAAAGCGTTAGTGAGATGAATATCATTCAAAAATGCATCCTGAGTATTGGGGATAGGGCTGCTGCATTTCATGGACCCAAATATATCCACACACAAATCTCACCTTCTTTGGTTTATTTCTTCTGTGATAGGAGAAACAGAGATGAGTATTACTAGTGTTGGTGCAGCACTCCACTCCCCCACTGCTCGTATTGTAAACTGAAAGAGGAAAGATGGGAGAACTTAGAATTAATAAAAAACACACACACACATACAGAGACTACGTAAAATAGCTTGAAACCAGCTGTTTATTCAATATAAAGAGTGCATGACTTGAGCGAATTCTATCCATACATTTCTTCCACTTCACTTGTTTTATATACTTCCATCATGCACATGTGAAATTAATAAAGCCAAAAATGCAATATCAAGTCTTCTGCAAGAGGAAATTTATGCAGTAGACTATTGCATTATAAGTGAGGGCTTAAATATGAACAGTTATGAAAAAACATACTCTTCCACGTTCAAAATAAATACCCTTGGCCAGGGTCTTAGCCAGGATTTAGAAACTGGGTGCCAAAAATTGGCAATTTTGAAATCTTGGGGCATCCAAAATTTTAAGGGGGCAACAATTTACTCAGATTTCAACCATAAATATGTATAAATTTATCAAAATAAGGCATGTTATCCTTATACAATGTCATTGGAATTTTATGGAGATGGAAAAGTTCAAATATATGCTTGATATTGACATTTTAATAAATTCCTCACACAGAAATTTGGGTGTCCTGAGGAATGCTTTTTAAGGGTTTGGGTGTCCAACAAAACACCCAGACGCCCTGCTGGCAAAGACCATGCCATTGGCCATGTTGACCACAGAGATAGTTTTCTCCTCATAGATCCCGGTTCCTATCCTTTATCTTACCTGTGGTGGCTAGATTCTGTTGTTTTATTGTCTGTAATGGTACACAATAGCCCTTGCTTGGCTCCTCTATGGCGGCCATGATACATCCATTCCAGCTTTCTATGTCCTGTATACGGCAGCTGCTGATATGCGTCACGTGATCTCCTATTTGAAGACCTCGAGGCCCAGACACTGCAGATTTCTAATGAAAAAAGAAAGACATTATAACTAAAGTTGACATTTTGTTACTGTATCTTATATACAAGTACTTATTCCCAAACACAGCAGATTTCTAGAAAATAAAGAGAGACAAGAGCTGCAGCTATATTCCCTTTAACTATCACTTGCTCTTCTCTGATTCTCAATGCTGATTGGACAATAGGTGTCTGACAGGAAAGTTCCTTTCTGAGACACTATCACTAAACTGACTCAAATATACCCCCCTATCACTAAAATGGCTCAATAATTGCCTCCCCCCCCCTCAATTACAAAGGGAACTCAATAGTGAAGAAACAACATAACATACAGATCTCAAAACCACATCTCCTTGGACAAGCACAAAGTAGAACCAACAATACTAAAAATCCTGTTCAGAGGGGGCTGTGCAAGTTTGAGGTAGAAATTTGTAAAGTTTCAGCCCAAACTTTCTGCAGTTTGGTCATCCAAAATTTTCAAAGCAATACTACAGCATTAGCTATTTTTCAATCATTCTATAATAATTCAATATGTTGAAAAAGATAGATATTCCTGAATTTTGAGAGGGATCCACCGTGGCCTAGTGGTTACGATGCCTGGCTCCCAAGCGTGAGTTTGCAGATTCGAGTCTCCGCTGGATCCCCATAAGCGGATTGGCCTGGTCGCTATACAAATGTGCAGTGTTGTGGAGTGCTGCGGTTCTTTTGCAGCTGAAAGACCCCTTGGAACTATTCATGAAGAGAAGGGAATTTCTTCCCGGTTCCGGGTTTCTATCTCGTCGGGATATGACCTTAGCTGTTGAAAGCGACGTAAAACCCATTTCTTCCTTCCTTTCTGAATTTCGAACCAATCACTATCATTTGACCTACTGCATTGCATTTTTCTATTCAACAATTGCCAAAATCCAATTTTTACCTTATATTATTGCATTAAACCCATTGCTTGCTTACCTCAACAACATTGGTGAGCACGACCCCGTGTCCAGTGGTGTAGAGAGGCATGAGTAGCCAGGGCAGGAAGTAGAGGAGGAGCATGGCCAGGATGACGATGATGAAGTTGTGCCAGATCCCGGCGCAGTAGATCCGCAGCTGTCTCAGCGGGGAGATCACCTGCAGGTGCTCCGTAGAGAGGTCCACATACGCACCCGGGTACAGCGCCATGACAAATATGCCAAATCCATTCACTCTCACTTGCTCCCTACAAGAGGTAGATTATCAGTCAGTTGACAAGTACATACTAATATCTATGAGCCAGATCAGCTCATTTGCCATAAATCGATTCACTACTAATGGGATGAAAATAAAACAAATGAGCCAACATGTCAAAAATACAACTTGCTAGGTTTTGAAGAAATGGGTTCCAGTTTGGGACATGGAAGAATTACTGATGACCTAGGGTAAGTGGTTAATCAGTAGTTTTCCCTGTGTAGTCTGGTTTCTTCCTCTATCAACTAGTGATTAATCATGATTCAGCATTAACCGATTCATGCTTAGAAAGATTCTCCTAAAATTGTTATCTGGAGCATACACATAGGAATACTGTGACAACCAAGAAATATTTTGAAAATAGATTTGAGTGAAATGGGTGAGAGTTGATGTTCCCGTTGGCCTTAGCCATCAGATGATTACTCTTCAAATATCTTTTAAACATTACTCTACATGTTGAAAAATATTTTTAAAATTGAAAGATCAAGTGTAAGGGTATTAGCCAGGATTTTAAACAGCAATCACAAAATTTCTGCCCATGCTCTTAGCCAGCAGGGTGTCTGGGTGCCTTTACGGACACCCAAACCCTTAAAAAAAAACCCTTAGGACACCCAAAAGAATTTGTGTGGAATTTCTAAAAATCTCAATCTCAAGCTTATAATTGAATTTTTTCATCTGCTTATAATTCCCATGACACTGTTAAATGATATCATGCCTTATTTTGATGAATTTATACATGTTTATGGTTGAAAAATGAGTATATTGTGATCCCCCTTAAAATTTTGGACACCCAAAAATTTTACAACTGCCAATTTTAGGCACCCAGTTTCTAGATCCTGGCTAAGACACTGTTTCTGCCCGTATAGATTTAACTGAACTCTGCTACTTCAAATCTTTATAACCACTTAATTCAATAATTCTCTCGTGTCAATAAGTCCTTACCTGACAGCTGCCACAGCATGGCCCACCTCATGTAGAATACCACACACCAGCAGGGTCAGCAGGTAGTAGGCTATCTGGCTCATGGGTAGGTTCACGCCAGGCATCTACAACACAAGCATGAGCAAATGTGTCAAAATATACTGAATGTCTCAGCTGGTGGGTCATTTTGGTTTTCATACTGTATTAATATACATTAGTGTTGATTTAGAGGCATGTTTCAAAACATTTTATTGCTAAAGCTGACTGGCATAAAGTGTTAGGAATCATCCAAAAATGGACTTTATGATAAAACAATTATTTTCAAACCTTAGTGGTAGAAAAAATTAAATAATAACAATAACTAAATCATGTCAATTTTAATAATAATTTAATGATAATAGTAATAATAATAATAAGCATTATCATTATATCATAATTATCATTATCATTATTATCATTATTATTACTATCATTATTATTATTATTATTATTATCAATATCATTATTAATATCATTATTACTAATATTAGTATTTCATATCATTATAATATTATATTATTGTTATTATTATTATTATCATTATTATCACTATTATTAGTATCACATTATTATTATTATCATTATTATTATCATTATAAATATCATTATCATCATCATAATCATAGCTTTTAAAAGACTGCATAAAACATATCAACTTGCACTTAAATACATGAGTCAAAGATAAGTTCCAACCTACCACTGGAGTGAGAACCTGCTGCTCCACCGGCCGCCTCCCCAAGGTATTCACCACCATCAGCGTCAACAAAAACACAGACACCACCATGGCAATCAGCCCAAACACCACTCCTGCCGTGAACCACATACGCAGAAACCTGGGCTTCCATTGTCCTAGTCTTAGGAATAACCTATTAAAGCATGTGGTATACAGTCTAAGTTGGCCTATGGACACAGAGAGTCCAGTTCTGTGAAGGAAGTCATTGTAGATCCTGGATGCGAGGGCATTGGTCTGAAATGACGAAATATTATAATACTTATTTCAAGCAACAATGAACAAAGAGGTTGGCATTAGCTCTGCAAGCAGCTGGTGGAAGTCTATCACTTTGCTACCTGGACCCTTGAATGCCTTGATAACATGCAACAGGAGACCCGAATGCTGGGACCGGAATTCTCTGAATACATGTGTCAATTTCACAAAAATGAATTATGTCTTGCGACTATGTGAAAGCAGTATCACTAGTCAAAGACAGCTGATAAGTTAATCACTGCAATCTAAATATCTTACTGATACCCTGAATAATATATTTACACATGCTGATTGCCCATTTTGGAAACCTAGTTTTTTAAGTCCAAGCTTGAGCCATGTCATCGAGACTATAAAGAGCTCTACACATGAGAGATCAAGCATCATACATGAATGTATTATTTGGCCAATGACAATATGATATTCAAAAGGATAATATCCAAGCCCATATTTTAATATTTAACTTTCAAATACTTTGTTTAAATTGACAAATTTAGAAATTCCTTTCCAAAAAAAGTGTGGCTTTCTGTATATTATAGTGCCCTAAGTATGCCATGACAACTTGCCATTCTAGGCCCTGTTATAAATTGAATAGAATTATCAGAAGAAAAAATAATAATTAAAATAACAACAATTTTTTTGAATGCTTGTTCCATTTATAAATAAATGTGAGGGTCATAGGGTACTTAAATCCTAAATCAGCCTTCACCACTTCACATGCAGAAAATCAGTTCAGGAGTATGAAACTAATTTTAGCCTTTTCCAGTACAAAAAGAGTCTAAGGCCCAAAATATACAATAGTCTTATGTTACAATATTTGCTCTCCACAATTGAGTGTCTCACTTGAAAACATAAACAAACAAACAAACAAACAGACAACAGTCTGGGTCTTAGCCAGGGTTTCAAAACTGGGAAGACCATGTGCAACTTTTTAAACGGATTTACTTACTGGAAAAAGCATGATATCCTTATACAATGTCATGGGAATTATATTTATAAGTGAAAAAATTGAATTACATGTTTGAAATTTTAAGGAAATGTTCACAAAAAGTAAGGGTGTCCTGAAGGGTGAAATGTGGGTGCCCAAATGATGCCCTGCTGGTTAAGACTCTAAATGTAGCACACCATTTTGAGAATTTAACATATAGACTTCAAGAGAGGTTTCAGCTTGGCCTAAGCTGACAATCCCAGAGGGCTGTAAGCCTTAGCAGAAAACCCATGATGTCTTGAAAAATAGGCAATACCTGAATACTGTATAGGGCACAGTGTCTTAGCCAGGATTTAGAAACTGGGTGCCTAAAATTGGCAGTTGTAAAATTTTTGGGCGTCCAAATTTTTAAGGGGGATCACAATATACTCATATTTCAACCATAAACATGTATAAATTCATGAAAATAAGACATGATATCATTAAACTTTGTCATGGGAATCATAAGCAGATGAAAAAATTCAATTAAAAGCTTGAGATTGAGATTTTTAGAAATTCCACTCTAAAAAAATTGGGTGTCCTGAGGGGTTCTTTTTAAGGGTTTGGGTGTCCAAAAAGGCACCCAGACGCCCTGCTGGCTAAGACCATGAATTTAGGGCACTCATTATTGCTCTTACTCTAAATTTAGCGACATCAATGACAGTCAACCTAAAATAACTCTGAAGCCAAGGGCAGCTAACAATGATGAATGTGGCATTGTCAGGTGCCCTCATAGTTTGGAAGGTTTCTGTGATTCTTAAGGTTTATTCATCCACTGGTAAGGTGGGATTTGATTTGAAAATTAGCATGAGTTTAAAAAGGTGATAAAAAATTATTGAAATGGGCCCCTTTAAAATGTCCAAGTAACATGGTAGATGGTACCTTGAGAAATGCATCCAATAAGTATATGGAAGCCCATATTCCCAACAGCAGAGCTATCCATATCTGCTGCATAATCAGGCTCCCTGCTCCTAGGTCTTTATTAGCTCAGATAATGACCACCATCATCTCAAGCTCTCAGAATAGTCACAACCACATGTTGCACTTGATGGTCCTTGACAATCAAAAATAAATCAATTATGTCAAACAAATTATAATTTGAATCGCAGATTCACATCAATATGTTATCCATGATCTCTTTGGCGTTTTGTTGAGTACCATCTAAAGCTCGACTTCACAGTAAGTGTCTAAATAAACAACATTTCACCCGAAATATGAGAACAACAACATTCAAGAATAGCATGTGATTCATCAATATACTCTAAACTGGGTCAACTCGAATCCCGGGCAGATAAATACTCGAAATTCTATTGGTCGAAAATAACCCGGAAGCATGTCCGTCTTGCGAAAGCATAATAATGATTACCTTTATCGATCGCAAAATAAGAGGATACAACGTAATTGGGAGTACTTTCTGTAGTTCCATATCTCACCAATATGCCCATATCATTGAAATGTAGCCATTTTGAGGAAATAGCCTATACCGATTCTTACATCAATAAATTAAATAAGTTTGGTAGATTTTTTCAACTTTGAATATCGCACTATGTGCAACAGCAATTTTTATCATTTACACATAGATATTCACCTATAATTATGATCAAAGTCGCAGATAGATCAACAGCAAATATACAAACCTATGATCTTTTATCTATATCAATTTACTATGTGGTTTGCTCAGGCCTAAACTATTTAAATCATAAAAACACACTGTTTTTATAAGAGCAATTTTGAAACCATTTTCAATACATGATATTTTTTTAATGAACCTCAATCATTTTCTTTTTAGATCATTATAAAGAATTTCCCATTTCGAAAGAAACTTTTGTATTTTTTTATCTTGCTTTCTTTTTTTGTATATAACCTTCTTTGTATATAAAATAATCGCGTTTCCCACAAAATGGATTCCTAGTATCTTATCAAGTTTAACTAGATTTGTCTACCTATTGAACTTTTCATCCAATTATCTACTTCAGTTTAATCCATATATTAAGCACATAGGGGCACTAGAATAATGCAGGATTCTTGTTTTTAATCGCTACTTTACATTAGTTACATTTATTGTCATCTTTGATTTCATCTTACGTCAGCTAAAAACAATAACGTCAACAAATTGAATACGAATGGTAGATAGAGCAACTTACATTCTATTAGGTACGCAGCTAGCATTTTCATTTTTAAGTACATGCACACACATAATTAAAAGGCAAAAAATTGCTCCGGAAATAAAGACAAATGATTCTTGAAAGCTTTTTGCCACATCCTTGTGAAAAAGATAGCAAAATAGTGCCCCTGCTCACTGCTTAAGCTCTGTAGCAAAAAACAAACTTTTGGAATACACCATTATTTTTCATCGGCAAAAAAAGCAAACCTACTGAGCAAAATTTAAAAAATCAGAATTACAGAAATTTCATCACGCTAGTTTTATTTTATAAATCAGTATATATGATGTGTATGCTATAAATAGCCTATAATTGACTTAACATTTAAGGAAAAATGCTCAATTTTCAATATACCCCAATAAAAATTCATGTACGCAAATTATGCGTTTCGTTTCTGAAAGTCGTTTGTATCAGTAGAGGGCAGGTATATTCAATTGGCGTCGTGTTAGATTTTATTTACAATACCAAATAATTCAATACTTGTACAAAAAGCACAAAAGTATTTTTAAAAATCAAGAAGTGTACAATGTGAGGGCCTCTGTTACCAATCATCTACTCCCCGAAAACATTAGATGAAACATTGGGAAAAGGCAAATAGATGTCTGGAACAGCCCCATTTATTTTCAATTTTTGTTCTTTTCATCTTCTGGTTAAAATATATTTTAATTTGATGAAATTCCTTCGGTTATCCTAAAAATGGTTCGGGTATCCTAAAAAGACAAGATTATTCTGAATTAGAGCAAGGCAAAGTTGGAGCCAAGATTGGAAAAAATACTATTAATAAAAATAAAAAAAATACATACGTATAAATAATGACAAATGAATAGATGAATGAATAGATGAATGAATGGATGGATGGATGAATGAATGAATGAATGAATGAATGAATGAATGAATGAATGAATGAATGAATGAATGAATGAATGAATGAATGAATGAATGAATGAATGAATGAAGAATGAATGAATGAATGAATAGATGAAATATGAAATAGGGGCTTGAATGAATGGATACATAACAAAGTAATACATAGAGAAAGGATAAATGTAAGATTACACATGAATCAAGGTAGGAAAATTGCAGGAATTGAGAAGACACGCATATCAGCCTATTTTCAAATTGTTCGTGGTGTCATCGGCAACCTCATTCTTTTGCATCATTCACTTGCATCAGATCCAACATGGCGGGGGATCAGCCTGACACTCAGCCTAAGTCGCTTCAACCTCATTTATCTAAACAAGACCTATCCACATTGGTAAGATGACTCCTTCTCAAAGACTTTCTTGTAACAAAGAACATTAACACTTATGGAAAATATCGATCACTGGCGTACTTCACTCAGTATTTCTGCTTTTGCGGATGATGTTTCGGAACACATGTTTCCTAGTATTGGTTTTGCCGACTTGACACTGATTGAACCCCTGAGCCGGTTTTGTCAGAGATCTACTCCAGACGTTGAAACTGTTCGCTTCTTGTATTTATAAACCTTTGTCGGAAATGTGTATATTCCATGGGGGCAAGGTGGATCAAGCGTTTGTGACTCCTAAATTTGCTCTACTATGAACACAATAGACCTAATTTTTGGCCATCATGATCAGTTGTCACCATATGATTCCACATATGTGGAACCAAACAGCTTTTGACTCTGCTAGAATCAAACTTTTTTACACATAGAAAAAAAATTCAGGTTGGTTTCCGGTTGTCGTACCAATAACATGAGTACAAAGCGAAGCTTTAAATGCTTGCGAAGCTCGATAATTATTCTGCATCCCCCTTCAAGTGCAGTTATGTCTTATGACTTCGTTAGTTCGTAATCCATGATGTTATTCCGGGGACTCCGTCTCACCATGACGTCATTCTTTGCCATTCTCCGCCGATGTAGGATGCAGAAACAACTCACAAGTTACACATGCACACATAGCAATCTTCTTCCAAATTAAACTTTTAGTATGACGGAAAAAAATTCAAGGTGAAGGCCATCTTGCCCTAGAATTTGTCGATTTTTAAAGAGGGCTGAATGGCTTTGACCTATTGCAAGTTTTAAAGTGTCTGTTGCACGCTGGTGCTTTAAGGCCACACTTGGACAATGGACATCCCTGTATCCAGCACGGTGTAAGGAAGTCATTTCGACATGAAAAATCCTTGGAATTGTGTATTCATGAGCAGGTTACTGGTCCTATAATAGGCCTAAGCTAATATTCCATTTACAACCTGGTCTGAAAATTATAAATCTTCCTACTCTGTCTTTATGTTTTCCATCATCTGTTTCTTTTCCTTTCTATTTTTTTTCGATCATAAAACATACTAAACAAAACAAAAACAACCACAGCATGATCTGCTTCTACTGTTTAATTCAAAAGGTCAAATTGCTCTAGATATTGGGGCAAGCTATTCTCAAAAGATCTTCCACTGAAGAATCTAAAAGTTAAACACAGAAACAAAAAAGAAAAGGGAAGAAAAAAATAAGACATTTGCATTTAGAGCAGTTTGGGTTAAAATATTCCAATTTTGGAGGTCATCAGGGTTTGACTTTCCTAGGGGCCCGGGGGCATATGCCCCTAAATTTTGCTGTGGGCCCCTAGATTTTTCAGTCCAGGGGCCCAAAATAGTATGAAATCATGTTTTTCACCACTAATTTTTTTATTGAAAAACCTTTTCGGGTCCCTAGCCTGAAATCTAAGTGTCATACCTTGGTGGGGTCTTATAGCAGGTAACTTGTTAGGGCACCCAAATATCTTTGGTTGTAAATTTTTAAAGAGTCAATCTCAAACGTAATCTTTGCTCCAATTAGTGTTGGGACGATCATCGATTATAATCGATAATCAATTGTTTACCTCTCTGATTCTGATTAATTGATTACGAAACTGGCAATCAATAATAATCGGAAAAGGTGACACCTAGTGGCAAAATATAGAACTAAATGACAGACAAGTTGTCAGCTTTCTTGCTATGAAATTAAGCTCAAAAAACACTTCAAAACGAAGTTCAGGTAGGTGCTAATAGCAAGTTATTGTCATACACTATCACTTATCATTAATAGGCTCTAGACCTCTAGTACCCAATTACTGCAAAAGTGTGATGAACTGATTATGATCGATAATCGATCGGTTGGCTGTAACTGATTATCGATCATGAAATTGCAACCGATTCCCAACCCTAGCTCCAATATAAATATACAGATCAAAGATCAAAAAGGGTCTAGATAGCAATTGGTATTTACTCATTAATATTAACTTTTTATTAAGAAATGAATCTCAAGAGTGTAGTCTATTACTAGGCTTTAAGTTACTCAGTTTTCACGTTTTAGGGCTGTTATTAAGATCTCCTGAGACTGCCTATTAGAGCTGCACTCACGGAGGGAAATCAACTCATGAGCTCACCACCCGTTTGACTCGTGAGCTCATGAGCTCACGGACGTTCCACTTTTCCAAAGAAATACTTTTTTCCAGCCCAGCTATTAAGAAATGAATATTTATTGGCGGAGATTTATTAACATTGCCATGTTTATTTAAATTCAAAACGTGCTGACGAGATACGATGGTCAGTATGATACTCAACACCGCTTGAATGCATACATCGGAGATTGTAAAGAAGACATGACAGCGATAAGCAGTTATGTATATTAATAATGTGTGTTAGTTGCTCTGTGTTACGTTTGTGTTCCCAACATAGACGAGCTCACGATTTGAACATTTCAGCTCGAGCTTGGCGAGTATGCGCCAGGGCTTGAGCCACTCGAGTTCGTGAGTGGTGAGTGCAGCTCTACTGCCTATGTTTCCAATTCAATTAATATAATCAATTTAAAGCAAGGAGCGGTATACATGTCACTTCCCTTTTTATTTTCATATATCTTATGTCTACCTGACTTTATTAGTTGTCATTACCATGTATTATTTCTATTTCCAGAATGTAAATGAATTGCATCCCTTATCCTATGAAATTATCAGTAGACAGGCTACCATCAATATAGGTAAGTGTTCACATTTGCAAACCACCATCTATGTGTGTGGTAATTATAGACTTGCACAACTGCCTTTCGAAGAGATCAACAGTAATCCTCAGTTTTGTTATTACCGAAAACTTCTTTGAACTCGCCAGAAAATAGACCCAAAATGAAAATAAAAACAACTTTCGTCTCACACTTACACTGGGATACATGGCAGTAGAGTGAATGTTTTGACAAGATAAGTTGTAATAAGTATTAATTGATAAGTAAGGAGCATATTTGTCTTGATAAATGTATCGGTTAAAGGCGTATGAGTAATGTATAATGCCGTCTCTACTCTTGGACATCCACTCTATGCCTTGAACATGCTTTAATTCATTCTTATTTTGATTTCTGTTGTGTTTCTAGGAACCATTGGTCATGTAGCCCATGGAAAGTCTACAGTAGTAAAAGCCATCTCAGGTGTACAGGTAAGTTGAATTACTAATTAATATCAGAATTAGGGATGGGGACCGGGAACCGGTTCAAACCGGCCTGAGCATTGCGGTTAACCAGTCAAAAACCGGACCTCCCTCTAAACTCGGTCGTGATTCGGTTTTCTATGCATGCTCCTGGAGTGTTCCTGGAGGCATAATAAAACTGTCAGCACCTACCTCCTCGCTGGCCTCACAATGTCTGCCAAGCGCGACGATCAAACAGCCATTTCAAAATCTCTCAAGTCTGGTACCCTGCCCACTTTCACTATGCTCAGAAGCCTTCTGAGCGTAGAGAAAGTGCCCAGGGAGCTAGTATATAGGAACTTTCAAGAACTTTCCAGTTCAGGCAAGTTCAGCTACGCATTCCATTGCAAAGTTTCGTATCCAAGAAATGTCATTAATAAACCGTTTATGAAACCGTGATAAAACCGAACCGTAGAAGCAAAACCGAGAACCGAAGCGAACCGTAGAATTCTCAACGATCCCCATCCCTAATCAGAATGGTCTAAACCTACAAATTGCTCGAAATTCACAGTAGTGAAAATATATGTTTAAAATAACAGCACCTGTGTCAGTTTTTCCCTGCTAGTACAACCAATGCCATATCTTAGTTGCCAGATATTCTCTTGCAAATCTGTACTTGTATGGAATAGATAAAGCAAAGAAAACCATTGATGTGCATTGTGAGTAAACAAGTGTTCAAGGGATTTTCCAGTAATGGTATATTCCTTGCTTTCTACAAGTTGAATCTTTTCAAGTAATGTCAGCTTAATTTCCTTTTGAATGTTTATATTTACTAAAGGAAGCAGACCACAGAGACCACTATATATTATATATTTTTGTATTTTGCAGACTGTGCGTTTCAAAAATGAACTGGAAAGGAACATTACCATCAAGCTGGGTTATGCTAACGCTAAGGTAAGAAAATAACATATCATTTAAGGTCATGTATGTTACATACGTTAGTTGAAGATAAAAGTGATGAATTATATTAATTGAATTGTATGTAATATGTATTTAGATGACCTAAAATCTGTGTAAGTACAATAGTTATATTCTGGAGAACAATGAATCACTGACTTTTAAGCTTAATTAATAATTCTGCATTCATTCTTGCAGCTCTTTCTAAGATATTGCAATTTTGGTGACATCTTCATGATAAAAGCTTCTTTGGATGATTCTTGAAAGAGAAATGATATTCACAACCAATAACTTTCTTTTCATGCTTCCAATAGTTCCTTTCAAAAATATAGATCTAAAATTTAAACCTCAAGTAAGAATACGATAGAGTAAGATATAGATTTGAAAATTCATAATTTGTATTATATTATATTTTACTTATATGATTTGTTGCTTAGTTAAGGGGAAATCAAGGGTTTTAGGAAGCATGTGGTTTCATATTAGTCTTTATGTTTCAGATTTACAAATGTGACAACAATAAATGTCCCAGGCCAGGCTGCTACCGGTCCTGTGGTAGTTCTAAAGAAGATGACTTCCCTTGTGACAGACAAGGCTGTAGTGGAAGGTTTAGGCTTTTGAGGTGAGTTTACTGACTGCTCACCAGTTGTGACATTTATTAGGATGTGCAATCCTTACATATGCATACTCCCTTATCTGTACTCAAAAAGAAATGATGAGAAATTACTTCTGAACCCTCAGCCTTCTTAACCCCTATTATGCTGCTGCTGGCTGATTTGGCTAATGAAAAAAGGATGTGAAAAAAACATGTGAAATGACTGAAACCTTGGCACATGGGTACTCATCTGAGAGTACTCAACGAGAGCTATCCAATGAATACAAACACGACAGAGTTCAGATGAACGAAAGTAGTCTCAGCACTGTAAGGGTTAAGAACCCTAGTTATCCAAAATAGAGGTTGCCCTGCTCGGCCTGCTGTCATCCAACACAAAGCAAAAACATTTACCATCAGCTTCTGAATATCAGACTGATACCAATTATTGGTTCTCACAGACAGTAAACTAGTGTAGTTCAGCTCTTTGATTAATATTGCTTTCTTTCCATTTCAGACATGTATCATTTGTAGATTGCCCTGGTCACGATATTCTTATGGCCACTATGTTGAACGGAGCAGCTGTCATGGATGCAGCCCTTCTTCTTATAGGTAAGATACATTTAGCCTTGAAAATAGCTACCAGCTACAATTTCACTGGATTTCCAAGCAACTCACATACACATCAGATTATGTCTGATATATATTCTTTGTTTTGCCTCACACTTCCTAATTAGGTCTCCCCATGAGGCGAGAAATATTTCATCTGCACAGTATCATCAGCATCCACATCGGTACTAGACATCTCAACCAAACTTTTTAATTTTCAGGGATGACAAAAATATCAAACCTTTGAAGTTAGGTGTTAAACATTTCAAAATGACCTTATCCAGCAGGGCATTAGTGCTTCTTTTGAACCCCTAAATCATTGAAAAATCCAAAATACGAAACTTCCATGTTTTTCCAAGAATTTCTATTCTAAGATATTTCAAGCAAATAATATTGTTAGTTCTGGTTTCATTGCAATAAGGATGTGCATATGTTACAAAAAGATACTATGTCCATTTCCAATCTAAGTAACAATTGTTATCTTGCTGTCTCTTACAAAAAGTATGACATAAAACATAATATAGCCCACCTTGGGCTGCTTAGGCCTTGTTCTGGAGTAACCTTCCTTGTCCAGCTCTGCATATGACTGTATATCTTTATTAGTTCCTGATTATTCACACTCTCCTCCCTTGTTGTTTCTAGCTGGTAACGAGTCGTGTCCACAGCCTCAGACCTCGGAGCATTTGGCTGCTATTGAGATCATGAAGTTGAAGCACATCCTCATCCTACAGAATAAGATTGACTTGGTAAAGGAGAGCCAGGCCAAGGAACAGTATGAACAGATCATCAAGTTTGTTCAAGGTAAAAATTAGCCAGTTTATTGACATGCAATACATTTTCTACATAGTAGGGCTCATCTTGTAAATGTATTTGTCTAGTTTTCATTTGAACATGTTCTTTAAAGCTAAGGGTCACATTCAGTGTGAATTTTCTGATTTTTAAGAAATATCTATTGATGAAGGAAGGTTCATGATTTAATAGGACAGTTTTGTATATTCTACACCTATTTTTTCGAAATGTAAAGAATTAGTGTTTTGTTTCTTTTTGGGAGGGATGAATTAATTGTAAAAGTATGGATAATAATGTTTCTCTTGTTATCTAGATTGATGTCCTAAACCTCAGGTGAAGTGTTTTTAAAAGGCTATGTTTGTCATTTGTCTAATAAAGATAGCGGAACAGATGCATTTGGAAACTTTTTTCTCCATTTTAACCCATGTTATCTCATCCCCTACAGGTACCGTAGCAGAGGGAGCTCCCATCATCCCTATCTCTGCCCAGCTCAAATACAACATCGAGGTCGTCTGTGAATATGTGGAGAAGAAAATCCCCATTCCAATCAGAGACTTCACATCACAACCCAAGCTTATAGGTAAGTTGGTTACAGGAGAACCCCTACTAGATAATTTGCATGCTGCTGATGTTGATTTTGTATTAATTCATTTGCAACAAGGGGATTTTATTTTAAATTACTGGAGGAGGTTGGTAATTGTAAAAAGCTATTGCATTCAGATAGTCCTTAACCCAATGTTCCTGAATTGTTAGCTGCCTATGATATGGTCTTGCCGCAATATGGTATAATGATAAGGTTACTCTCATACATATTCAAGAGAGGCATTACTGGCATAAGGTAAATTAAATGTTAAAAAAAAACTACAGTTTTCTATCATTATGATGCAATATGGTAACACTATTGCTCCACTCGTAATACTTGGTTTGCTGTATGACAGATTTATCCTATAAATGGCATGTTATTTCTCCCCAGTTAATGTATGATTGTTCTTGTGTTTCAGTAATCCGATCGTTTGATGTGAACAAGCCAGGTTGTGAGGTGGATGACCTGAAAGGAGGAGTGGCCGGGGGCAGTATTTTACAAGGAGTACTCAAGGTAAGAACAGGGATCCTACCCCCCCCCCCCCCCCCCCAAAAAAAAATAAATAATAATAATAATAAAATAAGAAATAAATTGACTCCATAGTGAAACCAGCACACAGAGTGCCTGATTGATCTGAGAAATAACAATCATCAATTGTGTTGAATGGCAAAATTAAGAAATAAACATATGTCCAGTAACTTTTAAGGTATTATGAAGATCAATTGATAAAAAAATTACTGAAAATTTGAGTGAGCATCTGACCTCTTAGATCACTATCATTCAAATATGAATTCACTTGTTTCTTTTATTTATTCTTTAATTCTATTTAATCTTTTCAAATCTGGAGAGTTCTCATGGTCCGACAAGTATGGTAATATCTGATAACAAAATTAATTTCTTAAAGAATGTTTGATTTGAAGTTATTGCTACTGTTAGGTTCTACAAACACTTTAAACTTTTCAGTTATTACTTTATTTGATGATTTAGGCTGTTTAAAGTTGTCTGACCATTTGGTCTCAATAAAACAACTAACTTGGACAAAGAATCAGTGACATGATTTACTGTGAACCAATGCTGCAGTTACAACATTGAAATCTATGCAAATTCATATGATTTTAAGAACTGCTTTGATTTGTGAGATGGCCAACCTTTAATTGAGTGTTATTTCTTTTGTTTACAGGTTAACATGCCCATAGAAGTACGCCCTGGTATCGTGTCAAAAAATCAGAGTGGCCACATCAAATGCAAACCTATCCGTTCCATGATTGTGTCATTATTTGCAGAACATAATGATCTGCAGTACGCAGCCCCTGGAGGTTTAATTGGTAGGTATTAGCAAGGAAATCTTATTAACATTGTCAAACGTTCCTGGGAAGTTGGTTGTAAAGATTACTGAATGAATATTCCAATAGTCTTTACAGTTTGGTTATGAGACTGTTGATATTTCAAAGATTGTGCAGACAGACAGGTGGTATATGTTAGCAGCTGGTTTCTTGAACAGGTTTGACTTGAGTTTGTGGTGGTCTTAATTCAATGTTTTGTAAGCATTCATCCATTTAGTCTAATTTTAGTTGTATTATTTCATACTAGCTGATCACTTCTTTTAAAAATATATTTTTGTTTTCTTTATGTTCATATAGTCCTACCTAACTCATTACTGATAGTATTTAAATTATATACTTCAGTTCTTTATTGTCTAAAATACAACATCAATAGGATTTATACTATTGAAACACAAGTTTTTAACAGTAACTGATTTAAAATAACTATTTTAGTGGTTGAAAATGATTTAATTTAGATATAATTTTGGTTAGCTTAGCCAAGATATTTAACTGCTGTGGTTTCAAGTTGCATTCTAACAATGTTAAAGGAAAGGAATGCATATGCATTTGTCGCTGTTTTAACCACTGGTCACTACTTATTTCAGGTGTTGGAACAAAAATTGACCCTACTCTGTGCCGTGCTGACCGTTTGGTTGGCCAGGTGCTAGGAACTGCGGAATCTCTGCCTGACATCTACACAGAGCTGGAGATCTCCTACTATCTGCTGAGACGCCTGCTGGGTGTCAGGACTGAGGGAGACAAGAAGGGAGCTAAAGTAAGTCAAAAACTTCACTTATCAGAAAAATGTAATCTAGTGAGGTTATGTAATCTAATGAGGAGGTCGCCTGGTGCCAAACACTTCAGTGAAGACATACAGTGTTACTCAAACTAATTTGCCTATCACAGGGGCTTGTTTGGTGGAAAAGATCCATCATGTTCCAACCATCAACATGAGAGTTCCTGGCCAAGTCTTGAACTTATCCTTATTTTCTTTATCCTTAGGTTGTAGATAGTCAAACACATTTAAAAACATCTGATTGTTAGGCAAAATTATCTATGATAATGCTTCTATTAGTCTTGTACTAAGGAATATTTTTCCATCCAATTGTGTCTGCGGGAAGAACCTATCATGTTCAAAACCTCAAAATGCATAATGGTTCCTGACTTAGTCCTAGGGGTTCATTGTTGTTTTGCATCAAATGACCTTAAATTGTTGATCCTTTGGTAGTTAACCCTTATGCTGCTGGTAACTAATTTGACCAATTCAAAAAGATACAAAAAACACATTAAAAATGAGTGAAACCCTGGCATATGGGTACTCATCTGAGAGTACTCAGTAAGAGCTTTCCAATGAGTACCAACATGACATGGTTAAGATGTTTTTCAAAAATCTCCGCGTCCTTGTGCTTTGGACGAAAGTAGCCTCAGCATTGGAAGGGTTAAGGTAGTTTTGTCATATTGTAAGATATCTGCTTGTTGTAGAAAATGCTCTATTTGTCTTGCACTTAATCTTTTTCAGTCCAATAGTGAAAAAAGATGCATCCATTTATTATTCCTTTTTGGATTTTTAGGTTCAGAAGTTGACTAAGTCTGAGATTTTGATGGTGAACATTGGCTCTCTGTCCAGTGGTGGTCGTGTGATCGCGGTCAAGGCTGATTTGGCCAAGATAGGACTGACCAACCCTGTGTGCACAGAGATTGGTGAGAAGATCGCTCTCAGCAGAAGAGTGGAGAAGCATTGGAGGTGAGTTAACACGTGAAAATAGAAAGAAAAAGATTCATAAGTTTACATGATATAAAGTGGTGGCATTTTAATTTTGGTTTAAGGCTGTGATGCTGGTGACACACTCAAATGAATTTGAGATAACTATCCAGCAAGATAATACCTTATAGCACACGATTTTGGTTGAAATTTTGAGTGTGTCACAAGCATCACAGCCTTAAGAAAAATCATAAGGCAGGTATGGTGAAAATGATGATGCATGATATTAAATGCTAGCATTTCAATTTTGGTTTAGGGAGAAGTTATAAGGAAATAGTGAAAATAGTAATCTATTCCTTCTTTAATGGTGTTTAATATATATTCCTAATGTTACGAATATTTGACCACATATTTGAATGCAGGGAATGCAGTGATGAAATATTGGGAACTAATGATGCATGTTTTGTTTTATTGAGTTAACTATTTACTAAAAAATAAATGAGTTGTTTGTTTTCGAATATAGTTGGATGAATAGCAAGTTTTGCATAGCTATGAAGGCAAACTAATTCTGTTATACTTGATAGAGTACCATTTATTAAAAGAAAATATTTATTTACAATGCATCAAGTTCCTGAGAATGTTACATAACATATGTTCATTTATTCATTTGCCATTACTGGTCTATGTATCATTGACATGTATTATTTCTCCACAGATTGATTGGATGGGGACAAATCAGGCGAGGGCTCACCGTGAAACCCTCCGAGGAGGAAGACTAATGAGAAAAGACAGAAATTATATACAATATACAACAAATGGCAACAGTTATACGCAATTTAATTTTCAACCTGCAGTTCTATGCTGACTGATCAAGTGATACTTTTGGAAACTGAAAAAGGATTTCTGTTATTGTAAGAAGAAAGTTGACAAGGAGGACATATGGACAGGATTTCTTTCGACAAAATACTCTTTGCTTATCATAATTTACTTATAACAAATAACATTAATAGAAATATGCATATTTATAGGTGTTTGAAATGGGTTTAGAGCTATGAGCCATTAATAAATGGCACAACAAAATTTTGTTTGCGTCTTAAGTCGATGGCACTGAAAATATTCATTTTGATTTCAATTGCTGTAAATTGCATGACAACTCCCATTTGTGAAATAAATACTTTGAAAACGATTTTATGTATATGTCTATTCAATGCCATGGGTCTCAAGCCCTGAATAAAGGTATTACCTGATAAGCTCCACTGTGAAACTAGTTTAACTTTATGTTATGATTCACACTTATGCATGCCAATACTGATCTGGCAGGTCAAGGGTTAACAGAATTAGCAAATTTTTAAAAATGCATGAAGCTACACATTGTTCTTAAACTGCTTAGTGATGAGTAACAACCATTTGTATTTGTAAAACATGTTTATTTGCTTGAAAAATAATTTTGCCATATGCTAATTACAATGCAGATAGCATGGTGACAAGGCACTCAATTACAAAGTCCAATCTCAATCATGAAATCATTTCTTGAAATTGAATGAAGTGTTTCTCCCAGGCCTGCTAGTCTGTCCCATAATCTCAACGTAGCCTGGATGGGAAAAAATGCATTTTGAGGAAAATATCATTCTTCTAAACACAATAACCTTGTATGATTTCAAGTCATTTAATTCAACCCTTATGCTGCTGGTGGCTAATTTGACAAATTAAAAAATGATGCAAAAAACCTGGAAAATGACTGAAACCCTGGCAAATAGGTACTCATCTGAGTGTATTCAGTGAGAGCTATCCAATGAGTACCAACATGACAGGGTTAAGATGTTTTTTTGAAAGATCTTAGCGTTCTTTTGCTTTTGATGAAACTAGCCTCAGCTTTGGTAGGGTTAAGTGAACAACATATAAGTACCCTTCTTTGGGAATATTATACATTCACCGCTATTTAAATACAATTCTATTATTCAAGTATAAACTTCTTGTCAATAGCGCATCCTTACCATCAACATAGCTGATACTTCCATGACATTTAAGACATCAAATCTGGAAGCTCTCCTTTCTCTTAAACTTCCCTAGAAGTACTACCCTCATAATAAGAACAATCAAGCACAAACTGCAATAAAAACACTTCACAATATGTACATGAACCGACTTCCATCACCAAGTAAAGGTAACTACAGGTGAACTTGGATATGACGGACCACTGTACGACAGACTTTTGTCTATGAAGGACAATATGCTTGGTCCCAGTCCTATGTATATGATGGATTTTGCATATGACGGACCAATTTTCCTGGTCCCATTGAGTCTGTCATATCCAAGTTCACCTGTATTACAAGATCAGCCACCGCTCTAACATGTAAAAGATATTTTGAAAAAAAATACACCTGTGAAATGACATGGATAAATAGAATGCTGCAATTTTTTGGTACTGACACAGTCATCATAATGAATGGTCTTGATACAGGGGAAAATGTGGGATGTCTATAGACAAAACGGGCCTAAAAAGATGATCGTTCCTACAAGTTCGAACAGTCAAAAGCAATTTAGAAAAGAAATCAGTATTAGAGTGGCATGATATCTCGAGATGTGCAACTTCTGCCACCTGAGATAATTCTGATTACAAACAGTTCAACAACTGATTTGTAAATAATTGCTCCTATACTCTTGGTCCCTATACCTAGATTAATATAAGGAGCTTGTGTTAAATATAACAATGGGCTTTCTTACCACAACCCCAGCCCCTCACATAATTCAGTTTTATAAATTGGGGACTGCTTGGCCCAGCTGTTATACTTATTTTAGCCTTTCAGGAACACATTTGCTTTGTTGGACTACCACAAAAAATTCATATTTAAAATGTCCAATGCGACATTCAGCTCTGTACTTCAAAACATGTACCTTCTAAAGTAACCTTCTTCAAGATTATAGGTGTTGCCCAAAATAGCCTTTTGCAACAAAGACGTTTTCACTAATAGCTCTGACTTCCAGTACACAGCAATGATGTAACCAGAGGGGTACTTAACAAAGGTAGGATTAGTCGAAGTTTGATAACAATTTCAGAATTGACCAATCAGATGCTAGCTTGCATATTCTTAGACAATGAAAGCACATTCTCAATTGGTCAAGCCTAATCCTAGTTTTTACCTGAATTGTTCATTGTTAGCTGTATTTGGTATGAGAGTATGCCAGAAGGGCATACATACTGTTGTATAAAAGACTACCTAGTTCTGTTTCAAATATAGATATCTATAATTTGTTACCTTTTTGTAGAAATGCTAAATCACTTTGGTACTTGAACAATGAAAGAGTAAAAAAGACCGGAAGCCCTTGAGTGTACAAATATAGTATGAAATTTAACCAATAATAATCAAGTATCCAAAAATAATTAGTTTTCTGGCAAGTCATTGATTGGACATTCAATACAGATTTAGGCCAAACTTGCAGTTCTCAACAGCTATGAAAATATGAAGTGATCCCCTCTTCTGGAAGCATTAGCACATCAATCTGGTTGGCTTACAAATATATAAATAGAAAATAGAAGTGGAAGTACAATTCACCTAAAAAAGACTTTCTAGAAGTGTGTGCTTTAAAGCAGTGCACTGCATAGCCCACCTGTCAACATCCAATTGGCATTGGGCTGACACTGGTCCCCTCGAAAGCTTGAGTTGCAAGCAGGCTCTATAATAACACCCCCTACTATACTTAACACCCATTATTCTGTTTGTTTTAGGCTTCCTACCCACCGGCACCATTACATCAATGTTATGTACAACCAAAGATGATAGAATATATGAATATAGCAATGATGTTCATAAATCTCTTATTGTTTAACCTCGATAAAGATTTCAACTTAAACTGCCAAACCACAATAAGCACAATTTTTCTAGAAAATATCCTACTTATCATAGACTTTTACTAATTTTAGTAATGGCATTCAAAATAAATATTTCTATGTGCTATATATATCAATAAGACTCGTCCCTTACAGGATGTTGCTTGGGATAACCAGTACATCCTAGGATAATGCTAGGAAAATACCAGGTTTTCCTAGTAAGTCTAAGCAACACTTGGTGAGGGAATATTTGTATCAGGAAACACTTTCTTGGCACAACCATGGTTAATAACATGCATATGTTTTACAGGAGATAAGAGTTCACCTGCAAGTCATTTTCAAAAAGGACTACTGAATACAGGTGAAATAGCAATATCTCCTTTCAAAGACCAGGTCTGTAACCCTAGAGCTAATGTTTTAAGGCAGTGCAATTCCTTTTAGAAAATGGTTGCCAAAATCTATTCAGTTGGATTTTACAATTCATAAGTATTGGGTTCCAAAATTGTTAACTTGATATCCACATTATTGTGTATCTATTTTATATTTGGTATAGAATTCAGGTGAACATCTTGATAGTCTGATTTAGATTAACATTATACTAACCATTTTCCAACTAACATGGTAATGTTCAAGCTTGTCTGCGACCAAGAACTTATTTAACACTTCATGATTTTCTTAAAACATTTTGTTCATATTTCACACAAGCATTACAGGTCCCATACTGGTACAAGATAGATTACATAAACACTAACAATTCAACCAAGCACTATGTATCAAATCATTCAATAATCACCTATATTACAATCATAGTCAGTAACAAACATGTCTTGCTCCCTTTTTCACATCAAGATAATCAATCATGCATATATTATAATATGTATGTGTATTTATACATATTGAGTAATTTTCAAAATAAACTGATGCTCAATAGTTACGATGTAATAATAAATGTTTTCATTCTTAATTACCAGAAAGCCTAACATACAAATAAATCCCATCATTACAGAAATCAGGTTTGAAGGTTGGTGTTGTACACAATATCCAACCTATACATTCCATTATATGAAAACACCTCTAAATACAGAAATGCCTTTTTATGATACATTCAATTCCAATCTCAGTATATGGACCCACTTATTTTAAATGAACTCCATTCAAAGCAGGACAGATTGTTCTTGGCCCTTTCCTTATAAAATAAGTACTACCAATCAGAACAGTCTCATACAAAACCATGAGTGAAAGATCAGAAAATAAATTATTAGATGAAGCAAATGTTATTTGTTCACATTCTGTCTCAAAGCTACTATAATATAGAGGAACTCAAGATTTGTGGGCTAATTTTCCCCTGAAATGTATTAAAAAAAATTGGCAAGTCAAACTGACATTCACAAAGTATTTTCTTTGACATAATGTTTAAGCATCAAGAGCTTGTATTTTCTTGCAAAAAAGAAAAGGAAGATGAACCCCAAATTACCAAAAAATACCTGGTGAAACTTAAGACAGCATACTTTCCCAAACTGTACAATGAACACTTAAAAATAAAACAGTTGCATCCATAACCAGAAAGAGTAGATGTAGAATTTTGGCATTTCAGTCAAGATGGAGTAGAATGATAATACTAATTTCATATATCATAGCATACGCAAGGTCACTAATTTCGTCAATTTACACTATTAGGAAATAGTATTTCTTAGTATTCTGAACCACAAACATTTAAGGGGTTAAAATAAACAAGGTGTGAATTTCTCATTAGCTTTGGCTGATGCCTCCTGTAATGATCCATACATGATGTAAAAACTATGTACCCATCCTACCATTTCATGAGCATATCAGAAGAACAGAAATAAAACATGCTCATCTAATGAAGCCAACAAGTGCTTCCCTGAGAGACAAGACTCTGAGACAGGGACTTAGCCCTGGGCCCATCCAGTCTGCCTAATGGACAGACAGTTTCCTGAAAACCTCCTTTTCAGACAGACAAACATTTCTATGAAGAATTTTTGATTATCAATTTTTGGGGTTAGTGACCAATTCTTTCCTAACAAACTATCTTTCTAATACATGGCGGGAGTGTAAGCTATCTTTTTGACGCAGTAGGCTATTACATCTAGTTGGTTACATTGAAATTGTCAAGAAGCTAAATTTGGATTGGCAGAAACTTTATGATTGCTGTTTCCAACAGCCATTTTTAAAATCTGAAAAAGTTCTCCCACTCTTTTGCCATAGTCTAAGATGTTCCCAGGAGTATAATAATAATGAAAACATATGTACCTTGAAAATATGGGTACAAATACCTTTGGATACTGGCAAGGAATTTTACTGTTTCATTTCCGTATCTTTACCAAATGCATCAATGGCACACATTTTAGATGAGATCCAAGGATATTTACCAATATAAACATGAAGGGAGGTTACAGAATTTAGACAAGACCCTTTTGGTGGGTTACATTAGTATTTCAAAACCCATTGTGGTGGGTTCATTTTAAAATGCCTTGAAGCCCGCACCACACATCACAGAAGCCCCTCTGTTCAACTGTTCCTTATCTTGCCTCTTCTTATATACATGCAGAGCAGATTTTTCTCCAGGATTCCTGTTCAATCAGTTCATACAGCTGGAGAAAAATTTCTTTACAGCATCCCTGATAATAAATAAAAACAAACCACCATGTTAATGCAATAATACATTGGACAAGATATTTCAAAATTGGCACAAGGACATTGAATGAACCAAAAGTATGCACAAATGATTGACAGCAATTTTTTCAAAGAATGTTTATATCTGCAGAACAAAATTTGAGAAAACATGACTAAAAATGTTTTATTCATTTATCTTTCAATAAAAAAAGAGTTGATCTGCACTGAAGTTTGACCACTCTTAATTTATAAATGTATATGGCTTTGCCTTGAAACTAAATGAAATATCTTATTGTGATCTTCCCCAAGTCATTATAAAATGAATTCACTCTTAAAACATATTCTAAGAATTCTTTATATCTATTAAGTATTTTTTCTAAATCAGTATAGACTGTTTGTGTGTTTTCACTATGCACATGTATATATGTGTATACGTGATAGTGTGTATGTGTATGTTGCAGTCGAGTCGAGTTGGTTACAAATAATCGCAACAATTCAGATCATCAGAATAGAATTCAGATGAATGGATAACATTATGTTTTGCATCAGCAGGGATACAGATTTAGGAATCCTAATAACATGTAAATCCTTCAGGGATTAATCAGACCCTAATCTCAGCTATGAATGAGACTTCAGAGATAAATGTAATTATTTTATACACTTTTTCACATCATTTGTGTAAGATTTGATTTGACTATAGGTATAAGGGATGAGTCAATCCCTCATTTTAAACTGGCTATGGTCATTACATACTACATTACATACAGTACATATGAACAATAACAAAGTTGTAAAAAACTTACCTGGCAAATGGAATGTATGACAAAGCATACCAGGTCATTGCAATGAACTGTATGATACAGAATACAAGCGCAAGGGGCTTGATACTCCACTAAAAATAAAGAAATTATATTTGAATTAGCAATTCCCTCGAATAATATAGATGTCTATTCTCATGGGTAACACAAGTTACTCGACATCAAATACTCCAACAAATCGTTCAACTACAAGATTCATTCAAGACAATTTATTCCTAAAATAGGAAACCTGAGAGAGGAAAGAAAATGCATGAAGTCAATAAAGATATATCCATTATGGTCAACCATGAATTGGCTTTTTCCATTACACTTTCACTTAAGTTGGTCAATACATTACAAATATGACATGTAAATAGTAAAATAATTAGGTAGAAGACATACATAATAAATCTAAATTCAGTGAATATTGATAGTACTCACCCTATATCCATTACAAGAACTTTCTGTGAGAAATCATACAAAACCAGACCATTAAAATCCCTGAATGCATGTGCATCATTAATCCACCAATGATTTTTCAAGACACATATTAGAACACACTTCCCTCTTACTTCAAATTATCAAATCATTTAAAATCATTTACTTACCCACAGGGCGGCACACAGTGTTAGAGCCATGCATAACTGAAAAAATAACCATAAACATTTTAGATATTGAAACCTATCATTAAGTAATATCAGATCATGATCAACATTTAAATCTATCATACTCATTGCATGTATATTTCAAGATGGTTGAGAAATGCAATCAAACATGATGTTAACATTAAGCACAACCCAAAAAGGCAATATCAATATTTGAAAAACAACAACATTGATTCAATAATGTATTTACAGCAATAATAGTAAGCATACTCAAGTAAGAAGTATAGGCATTTATATAGTAGTAAAATACAGTCAAGCTTTCAAGAACCTACATACATTTAAATAGCTTGTGCTCAGATCAACATGGTGGTCTGAGACGAATGATAACAAATGGAAAACAATGGTTTATCTAAAGAAGAGTATGAGTGAAAGTTGTCTACTTTTCTTTCGATCATTCAAATATAATTTTTCTTTGAAAAAAGTGTCTTTATTTGTAAGATATTTCAGAAGATGTGAGATAACCAGGGTGCTCTCAGCATGGTTAAACAATTTATGGTACTCACAAAGACAAGGATGGTAGCAATCCACCGAGTCTCTGCAAACATTCTCTTGATCTGTTTAACTGGGCCCATCAGGAAACATGTACTGAAATATGTGGAATACAAAGATATTCAAAATGTTTTCACAAATCTATACATCTAAGTTTAACAAATGTATACAAAAGTCTAAGGCAGTTCATATGAATTACTTCTTGAATCTTCATGAATGTAAATTCAAATTGATAACATAGATGGATTGAATAAGATAAATAAGAAATTGTAAATTCTAAGAAACTATGCAGTCTTATATTAAGAAGGGTGAGATCAGGTACATAATATTTAAAGCAAATCCTATTCTAGAACCAACACTATCTGAAAATCTAGGAAGTCTATTTGATACAGACGAACACTCATTCCATGATTGAAATCCCATAGCTAGAGTATCTTCTAATGATAAAAAAACTTCCCTATACCACATAGTTGATCTGGAGAGAGTAAACCACCTGGAGTATATCATGTAAATTCTGCGTATACAATGAAACTATGTATTCAATACCAATATGTTAATATAAATTGCGTGTTTAATCACCACTGATTTCCATGCTTGTGCTATAAGTATGTTGCTTTACACATGGCCAGTTTGTTTAAATATTGGAAGTGTACTTTTTAGATATTAGCCTAAAAGACCATAAGTTTGGTAGTCATTTTTCTCTCCTTCCAGCATCTTCTTTACTCAATGTCATTCTAGCTACATCTTACCCAGCTACACAGTCTCAAATCTTATTTAGTGAAAATGTTACTCAACAATTATCATTTGGAGATCTGTCACATGCTGTTGTGCCAATCAAAATGCTATACAATTGTTTCTAGAAATAGTCAAATAGATAGATTTCTATATTGTGGTATATATTAAACTGTGAAAATTTAAGGAGTTTGAAACCAATATTAAAATCTTCTACTATTGAATACAACAGGCATGGATATGACAAACAGCACACATGGATATGGCAAGTCTTAAATCTTATTCGGTGAAAATATAATTCAACAATTATCATTCGGAAAATCTGTCAAATACTGTTGTGCGAATCAAATGCTATACATTTAATTCTAGAGGTAGATAGATTTTTATATTATGGTATAATATGTTATATTTTGAATATTTCAGGAGTTTGTTAAAAATAATTAAAATCTTCTACTATTGACTACAACTGGCATGGATATGACATAACGCATTCAAGGATATGACAAGTAAATAGTAATCATTCCATATTCAAACATATACAATCAATATAAGAAAACACTCACCTTGCAAGTGAGGTCAGATTTCCTATGGTATATAACAGGGCAAACATAATGATACCATTGCTTGAGAGATATAAACAAAGTGTGCCCTAGAGAAACAAAATGAAATCAGAGGAACACATACAAATTCTACGTCGCTATTTATAACAGAATAATGCAAAATCAAAAAGTAGTTTGCTGATGAAACAATCAAATACATGTCTTACAAGACCATCTTGAAAATCCTTGACATAATGACACATCAGCAATTTAAAGGATTCACAATTGATAAGACTTAGAACTTCAGTCAGCAAACCACTTTTAAGGAGATTCTAGAAACTGGGAATCTGAATTCATGTATCTAATGCAAATTCAACTTAGAAAGAACAACATCCGATTCAAGTGCATGACATCACACAAACTACCAAATTGAAATAAGCATATACTCTAATCCTAAAACTCATCACAGAAAACTTCAAAATGTCCTTTAATGAAACAATCATACTTGATTGTGCATTGAGAAAATACATAAAGTATAAATGTAAAGAAACAGAAATATTATCAAGTCATTTCTAGTTTGCTAAATATGACGATATTCATTCCAAACAAACCTACCAGAACTGACATTATTATACCAAGTATAAAGCAGATAGCGAAACCCTTAATCCTTGTGGACCAACTCAGAGTGGAAGCATCAGAAATCTAAATAAAAACAATTAGAACACAGATGATAACTGAAATGAAAAACATAAATTATCCAATCAATCAATTTACTACATTTTAAATAATCTTGTGATTTTCTTCCTACATGGACCATTCAGTTATATTTTAACCTTGCAAATACAAGTTGTAAAGAACATAATTTAGTAAATTTACTAACCCCACTTGTTCTTAATCCGATATGAAACCCCTCCATACATAGGATAAAACATTTGACATTTAAAATTTTACTCAAGGTTACTTTTAGGGGGCAAAAGAGGTTAATAAATTTCTATTAAAGATTCACTCATAAAATATTAATTATCCCTTATATGTAGTGTATAAAAACCAGGGTCTTAGCCAGGATTTCAAAAATGCCTACGGTATCCAAAACAGCAATTTCAAAAATTTTGCCCGTCTAGATTTAGCTACTTATCTAATTCAAATCCTTATAAAGGCTACATTTTTATAGCTTAGTGTGTCAAAAAGGGCAATTTACACTTCAGCTATGTCCTAGCAGATGACTTGTTACGAAAATATTTGGTTATTACACTCTAAAAGTCAAAATTGAAAAATCATCATAGAAATTTTTGCCTGTCCAAACAGGAGTTTTTTTGGAAACTACCTGTCCAAAAGACAGGTAGGACAGGTCCTGCCTAAGTCCCTGTTAAAAACTATGCCTCACAGACAAGAGTTTGTTACAAAAATGTTTGTAGAACCAAAAAAAAAAAATAATAATAATAAAATAAAAATAATAATAATAACAAACTGCCTCTTTAATGCATCTATTTTTTCCAGAACGGAGTGGTTTTTCGGGGTACCATCAGAAAGAAGACCTTTAATACTGGACACTAAAAAGTAAATTTTAATTTGATCTTTTTATTTATCTTGAAAGTGATTAAAAGAATGCCATCCCATTACTTAAAATATCACAAGAAAAAGGATACATATTTAGAACTAAAAAATTCATTATAATCATTGAAAGACTTAGCCATGAAAACCTCCTTTTTGTACAGGCAAGAATTTCTATGAAGAATTTTAAATTTTGATTTTTTGTGGTTAAGATAATGAAATATTTTCATAAAAAAATATTTTCTAGATCATGGCTGAATGTATATTATCCTTTTGAGTTTGACACAATAGACAATATAAATAAATGTAGTTGGTATAAGGATTTGATTTAGATTACTAAGTTAGATAAATCTGGAAGGGCAGAAAGATGCTGTGTGGACAGGCATTTTACAAATCCTGGATAAGACCCTATAAACATAACTATAAAGGTGAGGATAAAGGCTTATCAGGAGTTTGAAACTAGGATATCTATAATGTGCAATGACAAAAAATGGGTGTGGTATTTTTCAAAAGGGACAACATCATATCCTGATAACAACTATAAACGTGTTTTCAGTCAATCTGAAAGTGCCTTTTGTCATTTACGTAATATCCTAGCATAACTATCCAGTCCCAAGACACAGCATATGGTAAGTTCCAAAATATATTCTACACGGGCCCCACATTGCCATCATCGCACTTCTCAATGTGCATACATTTACTAATGCCTCCCTTATATTAAATATGCATTTTAATACCCAAATAAAAATTGAGAGAGAAGAAATGTTAAAAGAAAAGTGATATAGGATTTCCCTGACTCATCTATTACAAATGATTATTATTAGAGTATGATTTTGATCTGAAGCATGACTCACAACCATGCAGGACTGAGTTAGTGATTATTCCAAGAACACACATATAATTAATTCTAACTCTAAGTATTATGAAATTGAAAGTATTCCATATGGACAGCCGTTTATCTAGACACTGGCCGGATAAATTTGTCAATTGTAGTTAAATTGATTTAATCTTTCTAGTGATCCCCTCCTGGGTATTTAACTTGTTGCAATCCAACTTGTTGCTTCCTTATTGATCTGATGTTGCTGACTGTCACTGTCACTTTCTGTATTGAGTGTAATGAACACCCGCCCCCCTGGTAGGAAAGCTTACCTCAGCGACGATACCTCGTTCTTCGTCCTCATCTCTTCCGCTCAATGCCTTCTTTAACTTCTCCATGATTCAATTATTCTGTTGTTACTTCTGACGAAATATAAAAACGAGTGAAAAATTTAGTATTAGTGAAGTCAGTACTACTCTAGAACTTCGCTATGGTGGCACCTGTGTGAAAATTGAGGCGGAAAAGATTTTAACAACCCGTTGTGCACATTGGTCCGAAAGAGAGGCTGACTTTCCTGTGTGGAAAAACTCAAACAGAGAAGGCGGGTAACATGTAAACATGTTAAGCAAAGATGCTTTCTCGGGTGTAGCGATCTTTTATCGAATATAAGGTGACGTTTATAATTATAAACATAGAAACACTTACTTTGATTAATGAATCACAGGGTTTTATGTCTAGCAGATATTCAAGCTTTTAATATAGATCTATGCCACTGGCCATGCAGTGCATTTGTGATTCACTGATTGCCAATGTCAATCACATTCACAGGTGATTGATTGATTTGATACCACCTAATGTCATTTGGCATGTCACTCAAGGTATTGGTTGTTCGACCATTAATGTCGGACATTTGTGTGGTTCGTATCACTGATTATGTTGTAGATGTCATTAACTCATTATACAGGTGAACTTGGATATGACAGACTCAATTAGGACCAGGAAAATTGGTGCGTCATATGCAAAATCCGTCGTATACATATGACGAATACTTGATATGCAACGGACTGGGACCAAGCATATCGTCCGTTATATGCAAAAATCCGTCGTACAGTGGTCCGTCATATCCAAGTTCACCTGTAATCCATAATCCACATCATTACGGGTCACCTCCTGACTGTTTCATGACATGCCCCATGATGGTATTGGCTTAGACGAATGAAAACACGTGGATATGAAACCAGCCATCAACATGAACAGGTTGGCTTTGGCGAATAGCCCAAAAGTCGGGTTCTGCGCACGTTGGTGTGCAAGTTTCTCATACGAGAGCCCTTATTGGTCTTTGTCTCTTAGTGACGTCACACTTAGCCCAGATTGAGAGCCCTGGCTTATAGCCAGGCCTTCACTGTAGGGCATGTAGTAAATGGTCTCTCACTACATATATCCATTCTTTTATTCATCTAAGGTATTGGATATGATAAAAAGTTATGACGTTGTCATTGCCTCTGAATATGGCATGCAGCGAAATCTATATGTACTCCAAATCTACATCATATTCTAGTCAGTTTGACAGGGCTGGCACACTGTTTTATTTGTACAGAGATTTAAAAGAAAACACTTGTTTCTAACCCAAACTTTGCAGACAACTTGGGAACATGGTACATATATCATATTTTTCACGAATGGAAATATGTACTTGTACATCCTTCACCTTTATATTTATTTGCCCAATATCCCAATCGCCAACTGGGAGTCAGAATCAAGATTTTACTTTGTAGTTTATAATGATGAGACAGATGACACAGCATTCAGACTTATGAAGTTTTGGCAGGATCCTGACTTTCTCATAATAGAGTTTCAGGAGCTTTCATATTAATATCTAATGTCAATTCCAAAAGAAGTCATGAAAAATCAAAACCATCTTATGGTGAATACCAAAAGCTGAATTTCCATAACGATACTCATACCATTTCAGAACCTACCACCTTTTGCCAGTTTCTACAAAAAATGGACTTCTGACAAGCGATGTCATATTGCCACAGAATATCACAGATCTGTGAAGGATTTTACAATGGGCACTAGCAAATTGAGGAACAAAGAATGTCTCAAAAAATATCATATCGTGCATGTTTCAAAAATTCTGTTACTCCTCTCTTCTCTCTTGTGATGATTGTGGCCAAAATAAGAATTTAAATTTTTGATTTCTAATTCTTTATTTAACAGGTGATATCCCAGTAAGCTGAAGAGGATGGCTTGGAAATCTCCTTTCAAGAGTGATCATAATATTCAAACAAATGTACCAGGTATGATTTTTCTTAGTTCATTCATACCTGAGTGTTATATGCATTCATAAGGATTACTTCTATAAATACTGCTGTCAGATGATGATGATGATGAAGATGATTAAATGTTAAACAATTCATACATTGCTTTATCACCTGAAATGTTTTTGATTAGTGCTTAATTTTCCTTGAATTGATATCTAATCTTTGCTATGAGATGGCCCGATGAACAAAAAAGCTGCCTATATCAATGTAAAAGAGATTTTAAAAGCACTTATAAGAATAAGCTTTTAGGGTTATATTTTTGCCAGTGTTTGACCTATATTTTTCTATAGTAAAATTTTGACCTTTAAAACAAGGTATATATTTGCCTCCATTTGAAATAAAGTCAGAAAATAATACTGGATCCTTTAATATCAATTGATAGTTGTTGGGTTCTTGAAAGTATACCCCTACCAACAGCTTATGTTGTTTTCCAAACACTTATTTGATTTGGATGTATTTTGGGGTAATTTTGAAGAGAAGGTTAATAATTTGAATTGGCATATGATGATTAATTTTATTTAATTTTATTATTTCACAGATTATGAAAAGATGTTACAAGAAGAAGAGAGGCAAGGGAGTGCGGACCAGGATGAAAGTCAACCTACTGGTATGTTTCACATAGCAAAAAAAAAATGTGTGCTGGATTAGCATGACATTTATAATGAACTGTAGGGATTATTATATTGTTTGATCCACGGGGGGTTGACCACTATAATGGCTGTGTCCAACAATGAGTTCCTTCTTTTCCTACTGAAGGCACCAAAGAAAATGAATGTCTGTTGAGATATGCGAAAGATTTCTGTTTATTTTTGGAATTCTGGTCTTAATCTTCTACATGTCAGATATGTTCTAATCATCAACATTAACTCCAAGGCATATACAGGGGTCCAGTTACACACTAGCCCGATAGCCCGAGGCTACAGAAAATTGTTTAGGGCTATAAGAATATTTGCCTTTGTAGCCCGACTGGCTATAAGAAAAGATTGACATTTTTAGGGAATAACAATACTATTAGCAGTGTGTGTGTGTGTATATATATATTTATTTAGGATAACCGAGACAGCTCATTTTTGTTTTTTAATGGGACTATAAAATTTTCTATCGGGCTATGAAGTTTTGGGAACCTATAGCCCGGCGGTCTTCCTCAGTTTCTTGCTGTAGCCTGACCCCTGATATATTAAAATGATTTATGCGTATTCTTTGTTGCAGCTAGAAGGGGCTTGTCCAAAATGGCGTTTAACACCCCTAAGTCTAAATCCACCTACCTGACAAGCACACAGGGGAGGAGAGGGTTTAGTCTAGTTGCTGCTCCTGATAATAATGGTAGGTACTTACCCAAATGAAAGATGTACATTAACTCTTCCAATACTAAAGCTACTTTTGTCCAAAGCACAAGAATACAAAGATTTTTGAAAACCATCTAAAAAATGTTGGTATTTGTTAGATAGCTCTCACTGAGTACTCTCAGATGAGTACCCATATTTCAGGATTTCAGTCATTTTCCTGCTTTTTTGTGTCATTTTATAGTGGCAAAAATAGCCACCAGCAGCATAAGAGCTAAAAGATATACTAGATTACTTATAGTAGAAAGATTTCAATTATTCTGCACTTGTGCACTAGATTGCATTATGAAAGAGGGAATAAGCTTATTAACCCTTCAAGTACCTGAATCTCACAATTGAGCTTCATTTGAATACCCCAGTATTCCTCTGGAGCACCAAAATGTGGCAAACGAGTTTAGCTTTAATGATTCTCAGAGTGCTACCAAGGCAGATACCCCAAAGAGGAAAAGGGCACTTGGCAACCTAAGGGGTAATGTCAAAAACCGCTCTGGGGTCTGGCCAGTGAATCACACCAGTAGTTAAAGGGTTAATATCAAAGCAGTTTGTAGGGGTTTCTTTGGATTTCATTTTGGTTTCTCGTCAGCCAAACCCTATGCTGGTTTCTTTCAAGTTATCACTATGGACACCCAGGCATGTACCAAATTTGTCTATCACAAAGTATTTTTTTTTAAATTCATTTCTTTTAACTATTACGAAGCAAGGAATGTTCCTTCAGACCTTAACCTTTCTGTGGATTTTGGTTAAAGCAAATATCCCTCTTAAAGATACCTTTATTCTGAAATTGTGTATCCTTCCTTAGCTTATATAATATCTTTTTTATATATATTTTTTTAGACAATGCTGATCGAGAGTTTGAGGTGGAGTCCTCATTTCATCCCTTAGCAATGGACCAGTCCCAGTTTGAACCTCCCAGAGCAAGAACTGACAGACATTCGGTAGGCCACATCATGTCTGGGAGAGCACCATTTACACAGGAAAAATATCCAGCACATTTTGATCCCATCCCTGACATTCCAGGAAGTGAATTCTCTCGTCTGAGTTTACAGCACAACCCTGTGTCTAGCGCGCATGTGCGAGCGCCTGCCATGGACACTGCTATCTCTTCTCACTCCCGATATTCTCATGACGGCAGCCACTACATGGGCACAGCTCACACCATGGGCACAACTCACCAGAGTCCTACCTATTTTCAGTCCAGAGCAGTGACAGCACCCTCGAGTGTGAGTGTCATGCACCACCCTTACACTTTCAGTCGCCCACCAGCAGGGGGCAGCACTGAGCTTGGCATGCCTATTACACACACTGCTCCTCCTTGTGTGCCTATGCATGGTACTGGACAGGTGGCGCCACCAGCACATGTTGTTGACTGGCAGAGAATACATCAGGAACAACTAAGCAAACAACAGCAGGCAACAGCTTTGGTAAGTCATCATGGATATAGACTCCCAAGGCAAAATTATATTAGCTTTTCTTCTACCTTTCTACCTTTAAGGTCTATGTAAGAAGGTTTGTGTATATTTGTTATAAAGTGAACTACATGTATATTTGGGATTGACTCGAATCTGGGTTTGACATGAATGGTAGCCCAGTATTCTATGTCTACTAAATCTTTTAAAATCAGATGTTAGGGGTACTAAAACCTGGGGATTAGTAGCACCATTGAGTTACTGAATTTCTAGAAATCTCTGGAAATGGATGTAAAGCTACTAAAACAGTCTTTTTCTTGGTAGTTTATCATTTATTATGGTTATATTCAAATGTTTCCGATCCAAAATGACACACCGAATCGACAAATATTTTGTCGACTATCAAATTGAAATAAATCATATACCAATGACGGCCCTAGATAAAACTTCAGATTTGATGTTATTTGGTCTCTTCACTTACTACTACGCATCATCATTCTTTTCCTGTACTTTTCAGACTATGCATGGCAGTGGTGCAATGACAAGTAGTGTTCCTTTGAGTTACACTGGAGGGGGCGTGCTGGCCGATGATTCTCACAAATGGGACTCCATTAAACTGGCCACTGATAACATCATCAGGGACAAGAACAGGATCATCGACAAACAGAAGGCGGAGATTCTGGAGCTGCAGCACAAGATGTATTCCCTGGAGACCAAGCTCCAGGATTCTCAGCTTCACATGCACTCAGCCCAGGGAGACGCAGTTAACATCAGGATACAGGTACACACACAGAAGTGTCACTAAATGAAATTCCTACTAGGAATTTAATTTAATTTAATAATAATTTAATAATAACTTTTGGATTCCTAGCATAGCCTAATTTCAGCTTCCTGTATCACAATGGTTCATGGCTCTGATCCTCTTTAGATCACTGGTCTCAAGTAAGCTCTTTCATCAAATTGGTGCTTGTAATCCAACAAGATATATACTCTACAATTCCTGCTATCACAACATCCATGATAGGATTCACTTTAAAAATGAAGGCAAGTTATAATAATTGTAGTTCAATTTTAAAAAGTCAATCGTAACATTTTAGGTGAATTCCAGTTTGAGAATGTATGGGTATAATTTTGTTATATTTGACCAACTCACATTCCTAAAGAACAGCCAGTAAGAGTCGTTGATTCTGAATACTCTTCTTGACTTGTTTTTGCCATCAGGGGAAAAAGCATTGAGATAATATGAAATCAATCAATACTTATCTGATGTGCCTTCATCGTTCTTTGTTTCAGGAGTACCAGTATGAAAACAGCTCACTAGAGGCCAAAATTAAGGAAATGCAGTACATGAAGGATAAAGAAGTTGAGGAACTGAATAGGAAACTGGAGTAAGTAGAACTCGGTTCCAAATATTTGCCCCGAATTTTAAAAAATCAGGTATTGTTAGAATCAACACCTGTAGCAGAATCGCAGATCACGGAATCCATTGGCCACTGGTGGTCTCTAGGGTAAGCACTTAGCCAATAGGATTCAGGCAGTCAGGTCATGATGTTTTTGCTCTTCTTTGGCAGCTAACCTTATTTTGTTGCTGACCACCCTGAAGACACCAGCCAAATTGTGTCCTTGTGTGTGTTTCTGATATAAGGTAGAGTGAATAGAATCTACAGTCATCTGAAAATTCTATATTTGCACATATAGTCAAACCTATAGAGAAACACTTCATATGGTCTCTCTGATTCATTAATTAAAGACCACCTATCTTAATAGATAGGTGGTCTTTAGCGCCTTGGGAAATAAAAATCACTATGCATGAAATTGAATGAACGATGTATATTGGCACTAGGTTTTGGATACAGGTGATTTTTCCTAACATATGGTCTCTCTTGATTTGTATGTCTGAATTCTTCTTTATACAACATTATCAAACTCTTTTATATTACTTTGCAGTGAATGCATTTATGAAAATGACAAACTACAAAACCTGATCAAAGACAGCAGCTGCTCCTCCCGAAATGACATGGAAAAGTTAAAATCCCAGGTAAGTTGATGTAATAATTCATAACATGCTGCATAGGCCAAGTCTTTTATGGTGTAACACTTTGAATTTTGTTATTTGAAAGAAATAGCTAAGGTTACCAGTACTTAATTTGTAATTTTAATTTATAATTGTTAGTATACTAAAAAAAAATGAGATTGGCCATATATAGTGCTATTGCTCATTTATCAGTTTGTACATCTGATAATAATATAAGCTGCGGAATGGTTCATTTTAACCTTGCTCACCCTAGAAGCCTTATAGTAATTGCTGCAGGAATATGGGGCATTTCATCTGTCCAACCTATAAGTTGATAGGCCTTGTTGCTTTGTTGGGTGCATTGTAGGGTACTTCACAACTTAATGATTCCTTGGGGCATTTTAATGAGAAGTATGGATATGACTACCCAGTCTATGGATAAAATGGGATTGAATATTATTTCATGTCTGAAAGGGTTAATAAACTCAACTATAAAGTTAACAAAAAGATTGCTGGGCAAGTAAAAGAATAATTTACTTTCCCTATATAGGCAGTTGATCCCAAAAAGGATGTCGGCGCCTGTAAAGTTTTTAGTAAACCTATTAGATGTCTTTGCTTTAAAAAAGAAATAGATATAGTTCTATTCAAGGACAGTTTTTCTAACTTGTATAATTACTTCATGTATTGCAGCTCTGTGAGAAAGATGAAACCATTTCTGATTGGAAAGGAAAGTATGAACTACTAGAGAAGGAACTTAGCTCCACATCGAAGAAACTTATCCGTATTGAGGAATATATTGGTGAACTCCCCACTGCTGATGATCACAAGAAGAAAACTAATGACGTATCCTTTTATAGTTTGGAATTGTTTGAACAGTGTCTCATCCAAGTATTTCTCTGTGGTTTCCTATCAAGGACGTCAGTCCTTAGCTTTATCTAGGAAAACTCAACAAGAAGACACCTCTAGAATGATTGTTTTGATTGAGTACTCTTGACATTTGTTTGTATAAAAGCATTTATATTTTCATTCAAATCCTTCTTTCTTATCTTAAATAGCTTCAAAATATCTCACTCTGTTTGAATTGAATTGGGAAGGTATTTTAGACTTACTGTTTATATTATGATGCTTGATAGAAGAAAATCATTTTGAAATTTTAACAATGTATCCGAACCTTTACTCCTATTTTAAACTAATCATCCTTAGCATATAACAGCTTAAATTATTACGCGAAAAATCTGACAACTACAAGCGCAAGATCTCTGACTTGGAGAGGAAGTTGTACGATAGCGTGATCTCGCTCAAGTCCCGTAACAAGCTGATTGAGAAGCTGGAGCAGAACGAGGGGGCCATGAAGGGGGTGATTGGTCAGCTGGAGGAGAGGCTGATGAAGCTTCCGGGGTTGAGAGAGGGGGGCGCCAGCGAGGCAGAGGAGGAAATGAAGAGGCAAATACAGGATGTTATGGAAGAGAACGCAAGACTCAAGCAGGAGCTGAAAAAAGTCAAGCAGGTAGAGTTCAAGATGCAGTTTAACCTAGGGCTGGGCTTGACATCCAATTTTTTTCGATTCGATTCATTGACATATTTTTTTCGATTTCGATTATTTTAGATTCGATTCTCGATTCTTGAATGACGGCTGGAAGGCCGACGATTAGAAAAAAATGTGTGACATAGTTCATTGGAAAGTGTGATGAGGGACAAGTATTTCGCGTGTTTTGTATTGTCAGTATGCATCTGTCCCTCACCACACCCTCCCAAAGGTAGGCTCACGCCAAAGCACCGCTTTCGGCGGTTTTCCGTGCTTCGCGGAGCGGAAAAAGAATAACAACTACAACAACATGTGAGTTTTATTTGCATGTTTATTTGTATTTCTGTGTTTCGCCGCAATTTCACTTGTTTTAGCTTAATGATTCAAGGGATTAGACCGCGAAGGTCGGTCCCAAGAATCGAAATAGCGCTTGGAATATGCATTTCTTGAGTATCGATCCTCAAGAAATGCCAATTCAGAATCGCCATGCGTATCGAGTCCAGCCCTAGTTTAACCTATTCACTCCAGCATCAGCTGAAAAAAAAACACATTTATGAGGATATCTTTCTAACCGAAGCAATTTTTACTGAAAATATTTAAAGGAGATGCGTTATTTAGAATTCAACCTACAACCTCTTGAAAGATTTTGTGAATTTCTGCAATATTCTTAACCTTAAGTTGATTTTAAAAATGTCATCCATACAGACAGTGATTGTGGAAGGGTATTTCTAGCCTTAAATGGTTATTAAGTTGAGTATTGATACTGATGAGTAGTTACTGTATTAATTGAGGAATATATCACAGAAAAGTGAATATGGGAATGGTGTCAGTGATAGAAACACAGCCACAATTATTCGCTAAAATATTTCTCTTTTTAGCTAATTGTTTTCACTTAGAATACATGTACTGCAAAAATACCTTATTCTGTATTTAACCCAAAATTTTAACACATTAAACCCTATTGTGTGACTATCCCTCATATGACTGATTTGGTAGATTTATTGTATTTCAGAGGTTTATAATATCAAACCATATTATGCGTATTGGTTGATATTTGGACTTAAAAGCTTCTAAACCCTGACATTTTTCTTTGGTGGTGTTGATTTCTAGGTGTATGAAGTGACGCAGAAAAAGATCCAGCTAGTAGAATCGGCCCACCAGAGGGAGCTGCAGCAGGTGACAGAGAGGATCAGCGAGGAGGCCTCCAATGCCGTCGCTCTCAGGGAGGAGTTAGAGGCCAAGGAGCAGCTCATTGCACAGCACCAGGATTCTTATAAAGAGGTAGTGCAATATTTTAGATACGTGTAATTTCTTTTCTCTCCTTTATTTTTTATTATTCCATGCTCAGACATTTTAATAAGCAAGGAGTGAAGATGCTCATGAGATTAATTAGGCTTTCGGTTATTTTGCCTAGACACCCAGGGCCCAGTAATACAAAGGTCACTTAACTTATACATCTTACGTGAGCTCTACGAGAAAAGATACACTTCATTTACTGGGTAAAACAAAACACACTTATGATACCCTCATGTACTCCAACATTTACGGCCATCTTATCTCGAGGAACAAAAGAGGCTACTTCCAGGAGTAGCTCATTATCAGCATTCACTGCCTCACCTCCTGTGGTCAGCAGCACTTGTCCACAGATGGACAGCAAGCTTGAGCCACAGTATACAGGCACCTCTAGAAGTAAGCTAACTGAAGCCCTTACATTTAACTGACTACAAAAATGTGTACAAGAATTTTACTCACTTAAGCAGTTTTACATTTAGATAAGCACAGATGAAAAAGTATGATTTAGACATTTGAGAAATATTTTAAAATCTATATTATTTTGAGTAAAAAGTTAAAATTAACTTCATTATTATCACTTAATCATTTAGAATACTTTTTATTCACTAATCTTTGTGAAGTTAACTTAAAAAGTCACTATTCCTAGGTTTCTAGACAACTTGCATGAGTTAAGTGAGGGTTAGGGGAGCCCCCTACCACCCTTAGCTTTTTGCGAGAATCTTACGGGCAGCAGGCTCTAAGTGTGCTTTGTTTTACCGGCCATAAGTGCTAAGTGAGGCGTAAGATGATCGTTGGGGATAAGAGTGCTTTGTATTACTGGGCCCTGGTTCCCTTTATAGACTCCATTGTTGTTATAGACCGACAAATGTTATTTGGGATCCAAGCAAGAATTTGACAAAAAAAATTGTAAGAAAGGTAGTGATTCTGTTTTGGGTTAAACTTCTCTTTTAAACATTTCCAAAATAATATTGATTTAGTTTAGTATTCTTGATAGCCTGTGTAAGGGCGTGCGGAGCATGAATGCTTTTATTACATTTATCATTTGGTGCATAATCCATTTCATTTTATCTTGCAAACTTTGGCCACAGAGAAAATCGACTAATCTCAGACTAAGATCAGAGATTTAGCCATGGCCCGTCCAGCCTACAGATAATCTCCTAAAAATTTCCTTTTTTGGACATGCAAACATTTCAGAAAAATCCTCAATTATGACTTTTTGAGAATAATAACCAAATCCTTTCCTAACAACCATCATCTAAGGAGCTTCTGGAGAAAGAAGTTTATTGCCATAATGTATGTGCAGCTTTCTGATGTCCTAATTTTTGCTTCCATAGCTTTGACTACAGAACCAAGAGCTTTTGGAGAAGAATGGTATTCTGCCATGATGTACTTTTCTGATGTCCCATATTTCCCTCTCTTAGTTTCTTCAAATGGTATTCTAAGCCAAAAAATTTAATGCATATATGCAGTTTTCTGATGTCCTTATTTTCCACTTTCCTAGTTTCGACTACAGAACCAGGAGCTTCTTGAGAAGAATGGTATTCTGCAGGAGAAGGTGAAGGAGAACAGGCAGAAGAGCTCGACAGATCAGCAGCGACTGGAGAAGAAGCTGATCCGGGAGCTGGGGACGTGCGTCAAGGAGCTCAAGTCGCTGGTGCAGGTCTGTGTACAGCGCGCAGAGGGGCAGGACCCCAACATATCAGTGCTGCTAGGTGTCAGAGGTGAGTCAGTGAGAAAGGAGGCAGGTTGACCCATTATTTTGGCTAATTTGACCAATAAAAATGATGCAAAAATCCTGGAAAATGACTGAAACCCTTGCACAAATCTAGAACAAATAGTGATAAATGAAATGGTAGACTGCTGGACTTCATGGAATGTTTTAGATTTTGGGTTTCATCCATTATCAAATTTATGCTAAAATGTGATTTGAAAGCTGATGGACAAAACCTTGACACATCATTGCTCCTTGGTGTCATAACTTCCATTCGGTATTGTTATTAGAAGCATATAGTATGAAAAATATAGATATAGACTGCTAGTGTTAATGAAAATGTGTGCAGAATACAGTATCCTACAGTATTAATGGTCATATTGTCTTGACATCAGATGTGTCAAATTTTGATATATCAGTACATCCATTTGGCATCCTCATTTTGAAACAACGGGAGGTATTATGAATGTGGTCATCTGCATTTAACGAAGATGTGTACAATGTAGTACCTTTAAGGTAAGGCTTCACTGTATCAGTGCTTCTTGGTGTCAGGTGATGTGACAAGTAACCAAGAAGTGGTGGTTGAAAGAAAACATCCCATCATGTTCTTAATGTGTACAAATGGTGTAAGCAGGTTTGTAAGAATCTTGTGTGTGTGACACATCAGTTTTTGTCTGCTGTTCAGCTTAGAAATATGCATGGTCTTACAACACCCTATATTTTGTTTTTCAGCTTCACTTTCATCTGTCCATGAATCCGAGGAGGAACCCCAAGGTGGTGGCATTGAGGCTCTCAAGTTCCATCTCTCCAACCTGCGTGAATTACGCAAAGATGTGGACCACCTTCGTGAGGCCATCTCTGAACAATATGCTGAATACATGGGAGAGAATCTGAACTGCACCACCCAGTAGCTAACTCTATATCTAGTTACTTCTACTTGGTCAAATGATGCAAAGATGTGGATCATCTTCGTGAGGTTGTGTCTGAACAATATGCTGAATACATGGGAGAGAATCTGAACTGCACCACCCAGTAGCTAACTCTCTTTATTTTGTCACTACTACTTGGTCAAATGATCCAAGGATTTTGACCACCTCCATGAGGCTGTCTCCAAACAATATGCTGAATAAATGGGCAAGAATATGAACTGCATTACCCTGTGGCCAACTCCCTATTTTTATATCTTCACAACTTGGTTGAATTATGTTAAGGTGTGAAACAGCTCTGTAAGACTGTCTCTGAACAATGAGAATTGGAACTGCATCACTCAGCAGTCGACTAAGGACGCTTCATCTCTACATGTTAGTTGAATTATGCAAAGAACTGAATTTCAATGTCTCAGCTTCTTTGCTGTTAGGCCTAAAAAAAAAAATTGTTTGTTTCCTGTAACCCTACCTACCCTATATTTTTGGCCCTACCCGAAATCTTTTTATGACATTTTGAATCAAAAACATGGTATTCCGAATGAAAAACATGAACAACTCAACTGTGAGGCTACCATTTATCACTAAAAAGATTTCTTAAAATAAAAAACATTTTCCTACCTACCTACCCTAATTTTTCCTGGGGTGTTACAGGAAACAAACAATTTATTTTTTTAGGCCTTATGGTGCCAACTCTTCTGTATTGACATGACTTATATATGCATATCATATCACCTGGTGCCTAGAATGCAAACATATCAAAATAGTAGGGTTTCATTAGATGCTTCTTGCTTGAATTCTGGCACATAGCGTTGCAAATGTAAATTCTTTTTCTTTCAGCAGAAGCATTTGACCTAAGGCATCATATGAAGTATATTCAATGTATTATTCTACTAATCTAAAACAATATTAGTGGTAATTGAGTAATGATGTTTGAAAGCTTCCTGTCTTTAATTTTTCGTACAAATAAATAAAGTGAAATCTCTGAAATGTGAACAACAATTGATGAAGGTGGCTCATTAAGCGTTTACCTTTGAAAGTGTTTTATACCTGTGATTTGAGAATATGGGACTTACAGGTGTAAGTGTGTTCACATTAGATGTTCACATATCAATTTTTTTCACATTTCCCCGTGTAAAGCTAAATAACTATTGATGAATATGCCTTAAGCAGCATTCTGAACGTTTTCTGTTGGTGCTTGAAAATTGTTTTTGTACTTATTCATCTCAATTAGTCAATTAACAAATTGCCTTTTCCTGGTGCTCATTTTTCTGTTGATAAGTATTCTTCAACCATTTCCAGCTTATTCAAATTTGTGTCAGACCATTTATGCTGATATTGGCTAGGTTTTCTGACACATGCAGGGAGTTTGTATGAAAGAAATGTTATGGTTATCATATATCTATCTAAAAAGCCGTCCATTGCTTAGAAATTACTTTGTAGTGTGTTTAAGTAATTTATAGCATTATCGTGATACTATAAAATAAGTAATTTATTTGCTTGATCTAAAGCTCTTAATTATAAACGGGGGAGATACAGAATTTCTAGCAGCGTTTACCTTCAAAAAGTGTTTATTTCTAGTCAAAAATGAAGGAAATAGTATTTTCCCATTGAAATCTATTTGTGAGTTTTATACCTGGAAGGGTTTTTTCGAACAAATCATGCATGTGGAGGTCATTGAAAATGTCCATCTGGATCTATGATAGGAATGAATTGTCAGTGAACAGGTTTTCAGTTTAAAAGAAATTCAGTTGTTCGCTATGATGAAAAATGGACCTAATGAAAAAGAAAGTCCTTTCTCTCAAATCCTGTATCTACCCCAAGTTGCCAAGGACAGAAAATCACTGTCCTCACGAATATCTGAAACTTGTTATTTGGTCTCTTTATTTTGAGCAGTGCTGTAAGTTTCATTTATTTGTTATCTGTAGGCTGTGCTTGCATTTGCTGTTTAGCAAAGGATATCTAGAGGTTATTCAGGTAATTCCATGATGTCTCACTATTATAAAGGAATGTATTTATTACAATTAAATTATTCAAGTCGCTTGTCTTCCTTGCGCATAGCTTACAAGAGTTAATATTTGTATATTGTTGAAGTGGAATCAATAAAGATTATTTATTTTTGGGATATTAGTGTGTTTTTGTCACTGTACACTGTATTTGAATGTAATGATGTGAACTCATTGATACTTTATTGAACATAAACATTGATGGACCACTTATAAAGGAGACTATTTGCCAAAGTAAGTGGGTTTATTTCCTGACCATTGGCATTATTTTCATTAGACAAACCTAAATATCCATGTTGCAAATGTTTGATAATATCCGGCAGGTATTTTGAGATATTGGAAATCAGGGGGAAAATACAAACTTTCATAGTTCCATTAAGATTTGAGAAATTAGAGCAGTAGGGGGAGTCATCAGACAGAACCATTGGTACTCTGCCACCTGGAGACTAGACACCACCTCCCTTTGATACCAATAAAGATACTTTGGCTAGACCAAAAGTGGGAGAGTATGCAGATACTAAAGAGTAAAACAATATAAAAGATAAAGGAGGTGTCACATAGAAGACTTCAGAAGTTCCAGATATGCAAACATGCTTGTCCTAGAATACACAACAAAGTTGAGAAGATTCTACTTAAATGACAAGCATCAATTTCAGTACCATTTATTCATGAAAATGAATATTGATGGCTTTTATAGGTTTGATTTTCCTCTAATGTTTTACTATCAGGAACACCACTGCAGTGTAGGCTTTTTGGATTCACCGGCACGACGTTAACTTCTGCAGCGACTTACCCTGTAGGGCAAGTGAGATTCAATTTTCACTTGCCCTACTCCAACTTTCACTTGCCCTTGAAAAATTGTATGTTTTATAATATTTCATTTAAAACCAAGTAGAAACATAGTTCTAGCATGTGAAAGCATATTTTCTAGGACAAGCTTGGATGGCAGACCACAAAACTTGCACACATTCTCAAAAGTAAACCTGAAATATACAAAGCGTACTTTCCCAGTGGGGCAAGCAAGATGCAGTTTTCACTTGCCCCACAGCTATAATTTACAAATTCTACTTGCCTGGGGCAATGAGGCAAGCACCAATGTTGAGCCCTGATTCACATCTCTGCATTGTCTTGCACTCTGGCGATTTTGTTGGGAATTTTTTATTTAGGAATTCAC
>OZ012684.1:24636117-24796117 GCA_963942565.1 Maea johnstoni
TAAGACATAGTAAGTTCCAAGCAAACCCATAAACTTCTAAAAGGAGTGTCCTTTCTCCTCTCAATCTGAATTATCCTTCCAAAGTCATTGTTGAATGTTGATATATATCTGTATGATGAGATTGGTATATATCTGTATGATGAGATTGGGCTATGACTGTACTGGGCAATACTGACATACCCTGCCAAATTTATGTGGCTTAATAATGATATTAACCCTACACTCTCCACTCAGTCCCAGAAACTGAGAATAGGTATTAGTCAAATCTTCAATCTTTAAAGGACAACTGAAAACACATCTGTTCAAAGATTTATTTATCAATTAATTTTGTGGATATTAACATCTATCCTTTGACAATGGAATGTAATGCACCTTTGAGCATGTTTATATGGAAAGGGCGCAATGACAATAATATTATTAAATGCTACCCTAGTCAGGGGTGTTCAAGTATAAAAATCTGGAGCATGGATCATCAATCCTGGAGCACAGGATTCTTATAGCGACAAATGGTTGATAATTTCTCATCAGTTTGCACAATAACATTAGCCTTATATTAATAATGGAGACCTCTATTGATCAATAGAAATGTAGCAATAGTAAAAACCAATAGAGTAAAACAGTTTATTTCAAGAATGCATGTTCAATATACACAGGTGTTCAAATTGTGATGACTTTCGTATGTACTTGTTCAGTACAAACTTCAATATGAGACGGTTTCAAGGAAGTAATAAACATATAGGAAGATGTTCAAGTTTTCTGCTCTTACCATTTTTTTTACAATATCTTATTTTACAGCATTATCTAATTTCTGTCTAGTACATTTTACATTCTTATATCCAGCTGTATAAAAGATCACTAATATTGATAAAAAAAAGTTTATTTCAGTTTGTTTGTAACTTGGCAGGTGACAGGAGCCAACAGGGCATAGGAAAGGGTCTGGTGGAAGCACTTTGTAAACAGTTTGATGGCGATGTCATTCTGACTTGTAAGTTTGCTTTATTACCTTGTTCCATTTAGGAAATTTAAACCCCTCAATAAGAAGATTTCAAACTTCACATTTTCATTTTTGATAGAACCATGGTGAACATGAACCTTTAAAAACGGATCCCTGCTCTATAATCCTATATCTGCTGTATCCACTGCTGTTTCTTCAAGAATGAACATGTATTACATTGGTGCTCTTAAATGGTTTTAAACAGTCTAATTATAGATTACTGCAGGCATAATGGATTAAACAATATCATGAAATAAAAAGTAGATGGAACATTACAAAAAAATAGAAAGTTCAGGTTTTCTGTAACAATGAAAGTACAAAAAAGCAGGGGATCTGATCTATGAAATACCCTACCCTCCTGAATTATCAATGGGAGTCACATGAATGTTGAGTTACACTGTGTTTGCCCTCCACAAAGAGCAGACCTCTTAATGTTGCTTGTTGTGCTCCTGTAACTATGGCAACTTTCCTAATTTTGATACCGCTCATGAATATCAGTTATATGCCAACATGGAATGTTTCCACAATTCTGATAGTTTTCTAATTGGTCTTTTATTATATTATTCTACTATCATGCATTTATATTTTCCAATAGCTCGCAATGAATCGTTTGGCAAGGCAGCTGTTGCTGAACTGGAGAAAGCAGGCTTGAAGCCTAAATACCACCAACTGGACATAGTTGACCAGGCTAGCATCGACACCATTAAGAAATACCTCACAGACAACTATGGGGGCCTTGATCTGTTGATCAACAATGCTGCCATATTCTACGATGTAAGCATGAAACACATTTACTACTACTACTACTACTACTACTACTACTACTACTACTACTATTTTTTTGATAAAGTAAAACAGCTGTAAAATGTCATTTGTCCCAAAAGTTACTATTCCCTTGATGAATATGGAAGTATATTGTACATAATATTAGAGTAAAATTTGAAAATATATTTGAAGATTATTTTTTGAACGGTTGAACCCATTGGAACACTAACTTTCAGCCAGGGCATTCTCAATGTGGTATTGCTTTTTAATCAAGATACTACCATCCGTAACAGACCTTGTGTTTTCTCAAGAAGTGGATATATAAAACAATTTGAAAATGACAAGAAAAACAAGCCTAAATACTAACAACTCTGAGAAAATAAAACCACAAATTCATTCTATCGCACCTGGGTAGATTGTTATTTGGTGAAGTGTTGACTAGTATTCTAGCTAAAGTTTTTCCTTAAAAATATGTGTGTTTGTTACATTCATTCTTTACGAAAATATTTCCAATGCTTTCAGAAATTATCCATCGATCCACCATTGCCTCTTTCTGAGAGAGCAGGGCTGCACGTAGATAATAACTTCACAGGAACCCTCAAAGTCTGTCAGTCACTATTGCCCATCCTCAAACCAGGAGCCAGGTAACAACCTCTTGCTTAACGTATGCATGCGTCAAGCAGCCAAAATGCTCTTACTATATCTGTAATATCTTTGTAACTTTGTGCCCAGAGCAATTTCAGAAAAATACTTGGAGGGGAAATATTACTCAGAACACTTTGAGAATTTTTGTTTAATTTATTGGTATTTTCAAAAGAATGATAAATCAAATGACTTCTGTCAAGATCATGCTTGAAGGATGATGTCAAGTTACACATTTTACCTTAACATTTTTCTACTTGTACACATAATTTCCAGTACATGTAAACATGTATTTATTTTAGTTGTACATATGTTTTACTGGTATGCATGTATTTGTTTTAGGTGTACAAATGTTTTAACGGTTTATACGTTTTACTGGTTAATGTTTTACCTGTAAATATATTTTACTAGTATACATGTATGTGTTCAGTTGAGAATATGTTTTACCTGCTCATATGCTTTACTAATTTATGTTTTACCTGTAGATGTTTTACATATGCTTTACATATACATATGTTTTACCTGTACCTGTACACATGATTAACCTGTATCTTTCAGGGTTGTGAACATGGCGGGAAGGACGGCTCACCAGGCTCTGATGACTTTCAGTCAGGCAATCAGAGAAAAGATTACCTCCCCAACTATTACACTGGACCAGATCATCGCCCTTATGAAGGACTATGTAAGGTCAGAAACATATCATTATGCTCATTAGAAGAACTAAACCTTTAACTACAGGCCTCAGCGCTAACTCAAAATGGTACTGGCCCCATAGGACCAGTAGCATCGAGTATCTACTGGTCCTACAAAAAATTTACTGTACCTACAAATTTTTCTTTAGCATAAAAAGAAACAACATTGCATAAAATTCACAGACAACATTTATTTTTATTTATTGTATCTTCATTTATTTCAAAAACATTTGGGATAATCTTGAGGGGAAACTTGTTAATAAGAATGCCCCCAAATGTTTACTGGACCTGTAGGACCAGTTGAAATCTTGTTTTTACAGGCCCGCAGCCGTTTTTGGGAATTTTTACTGTTGGTTATTCTTTCACAAAGCTTCATTATTTCTATAAGATTCTTTGAAAGACTGTTAAAAGATATTTCTTGTTTACCTTTTGCTATTGATGTGCTATGGAAACACAGATTTTTTTTTCAAGCAAACTTACACAATTCCATAAATAGCCAAGATCACAAGTAATACCACACATGAAAATGTTGTCAGCTGTAATGAATCAGATCTGTCATTTGCATCATTTCTGTATTTGCTATCAATTTGTTGTGCTTTTTAGTTTTCACCTTTCTACTAGCCAATATTCCATCCATTTTTCTTTCTCTTTCTTATTTTTTTCCCTGTAAATTCCAAAATTTGAACATACTTACAAGGAACAATAGTGATTTGAACACCACCCTTTGAAGTTTAACCTTTATATGCTGCTTTTTGCAGCCATTATCTATGGTTTAGAATAAACAAGAATACCTCCAAATCTTGCTTTTTAAAACATAGTCATATTCCTTCTTATTTAGACATCTTATTTCACATATTTATCCCCTTTTTTTCTATTCAGTGAGGCAAAGGCTGGCCGTGCCAAGGAGAGTGGATGGTTGGAACTGGACCTGCCCCCCATAGAACCTGCCTGGGGAGTCTCTAAAGCAGGCATCGTTGCCTTAACTGATATTTTACAGAGACAACTAGACAGTCAAGGGAACAATGATATCCTTATCAATGCAGTAAGTTTCACAAATGTCTTGCCTAGATCACACTCAAAATTCTCATTGAACTCTTTGGTACAGGCTTACATATATCTGATAAAAGAGCAGCCTCAACATGTTTTTAAGCTTTGCTTTATTGACTAAAGATAACGTTTGTCATTTGAAGTTCATTCATAAATATTTTTCATCCGCAAGGTATCTTCGTGTGCGTCAGAACACAGAATGGTTTGAGGGGAGTTTTAAAGGATTTGTGATTAAAAAAAAACTTCATGTCTGATGTGTACATGAGTGGAAAACAAACATAACCTGTGATATATAAAACTCCTTCAAGGCCCTAGCCAGCAGGGCACACCATTTGGAAATCCTAACTATGAAAATCACTCATTAGGTCAGCCAAATATTTTTTCTGTGGAATTTCTAAATGTATAGTAATTGCAACCATATAAAAGAAAATTTTATAATGCCTTTTTCCTGTTTGTAAACATATGTGCATGCAGTCTCCATTAATGAATAAGGGTCCCAAAATTTAATCATACCTAAGCCTCATCACAGAATTGAACTGTGAGAACATTTTTGTGTTCATTTGTTTGATCAAAAGTCACTTTAAGACCTCATCCACCAGATGGGGTTGTTTGCATCCTAACCAATAGGCTTTCTAAAAGTCTGTGTTAACTGGCTCTTTCCCTAGTCTCACTTATCCACCCTGAGTTGTTTTCTGTCCAGGATTAGTTTAGTATTTAATTAATCCTGAAGGGGGACCCACAAGATCTGTGTATGATAACTAAATGATTTCTAACTGCACCGCTGAAGACTATGCTGCTACCTATGGTTTGTTAGAGACACACAACCTATATACAAGCTAGTATTTGAGGTGACCACATCAGCCTGAGAATCAAGCTCCCTAACCAATTGCGTATAGTTTATCATCAAGCTATAAAAATAAAACAAATATTAGATTTGTCTGACACTTCTGCATAATTAGTTGTGAGATGTGTTTGTAAAGGACCTTTTGTGGAAAATATTGTTTTGTCTTCACTGCCTAATAACTTGACATTGCTTTTAGGTATGCCCTGGGATGGTCAAAACTGATATGAATGACTTTGAAGAAGGTGTCTCAATTGCCAGAGGTAATTTTCAGCTATTTTTTTGCCATTTTACAAAAAAAAAATCCCCAAGTAACTTTGTGAAATCTCAAATGCTGTTGGTCTATTGTACATGAAATTAGGGACATATCAGTATCTCCCTGATGAAATAAGAGAAATAGGATTCCAGTAGTATTTATCTGGCTGTATGAAAATTCTGACCAAATACCTTAATTTTCCTTATAGTAATAGCACAATAATACTAATTCAGCACTGCAAGCTAATGAATCTATATGGATAATGCAAAGCACAAATCTCTTCCTGAGGGCATTTTTTTAATTACTAAAATCAGTTAATGCACTAATCTCTACCTTAGCCCAATGTTTATAATTACTAGCATTAGTTAATGCTTTATCACCTTTTGATCCATGTGTAAATTACTCTCCACCCTTCATTCATTACTGTATAGTGGCGACACCTTTTGGAGACAAAAGTATTTAAAAGTTTCTTACTCTTTCATGTTCAACCTGATGGATTAATAATTCAGCAATAAGCATAAGGATAATGTAAGAATGATAAATACCACATATGTTTTATAAAAGTACTGATAACTACTGTATGTATTTTATAGGTATCAGCACACCAATGTATGCGGCCCTCCTACCTGCTGGTTCCGATTCACCAAGGGGAAAATTTCTAGGAGAGCGCAAAGTTATCCCATGGAATGCAGATAAAGATGCAGCCCTGCAGGTTATGGATAATGTCTTCATGACATACATAGGCCTTGGATAAAAAGCACAGCACAACAGGATAAAAATGAAAATGTAATTTGCTGATTACAGTTAAAACACATTGGTATCCTGATTGTCTTTTAATAAATAAGAATACTTTATAATAAAAAATCAGAAGATCCATTGATAATCAATTGTCACTTAAATGCTGTTTAGGAAACTTCTTTTGATCTATTTCAACAATGGCATATGTATCAAATACTAGGATGCCATGAAATATAATAGATTTGCAAAATGATATGTTTTTATTTTTAAAAAAGGTTAAAGAGGTCCTGTCACTCAGAACTACTACTACGAGAATATGAAAGGGAAGGGGGAATAAAACAGTTATTCTAACCCCTGCATAAATTGTTTATTATAATAGACATTGAGGCAAACATATTTTCATGTAATTGGCATTATTAGACAAATTGTTATATTTTGATAAATCTTTAGAAGTTGTATGAATTAAACTGGATGGTTACCTCTATATCTCTCTTGCACTTCCTTATAAGGATAAATATCATAAACAAAGAACCTCCCCTGTCTCAATAATAATAGAGGTGCTGATTGAGCTAATACTAGCAAAGATCAACATAGAATAACAGGTTCATAAACTTTAAAATTTGATTGATACCTGTGAGAAAATGTTCACTGCTATAAATTAAATTGTAACATTCAATAAATAAATATGGAAAAAAATTGCATAAGGTTGTATGTTCTATTTGTTATCTGTTATATATGATTGAATTGTTTAACTTGAGGTATCTTGTTAGTGATCCTAGTTCTGTATTTAAGTATTGCATGATATAACTTTAATACAGGCTCTTGTCATAAAAGTCATGCCAAATATTAAAATTTCTTAAAATAAAATTCAAAAAAAACATGCAATAAAGAAATGTGGATGAAGGGCACTAAGATATGTACTGGGCAGTTATTTTAGAACTTATGACTAAATTGGCCTACTTTTTGAATGAAATCTTTTCAACACAACTAGTTTTTAAAATATTCAAGTCAAACCATGGGTTAAAGAGAGGCGTATTCTGAAGTGTTTAACCGCATGACTTTCTACTTAAAAGTTCCATGACTTTTTTTCTTATATATATATATATATATATATATATATATATATATATATATATATATATATATATATATATATATATATATATATATATATATATATATATATATATATATATATATATTTAGGAAAGTTTCTCGTATAAAGGGGTCCAATAAAATATTTCATAGCTCTCAACTCTCCTGATATTAGACCCTAATTATCTGTCTGGACACCTGATAATAAAATATCTGACTGGCTACTAGTTTGCTTGCTTAGAGAAATCACTTACCATTTCTACATATGTAAATCATAAGGCCCACTCCAAGGCCAACCCCCCTTTAAGCTGACACCTAGTGACCAGAATTGGAACTAAGGAATATGCCTCAAAACTGGCTCCTACAGTGTACAGCATGAACTCTTATATTAGGAGGTTATGAACTTATGACAGGTATAATATACCATTACCTGACAGTGCTAACCATTCACTTGTATGACTACTGCACATGCCAGTCACTAATTGATACAACTGCTCCTTAGATCTTGAACCATTCCACTGTGCCACATAAGTTGAGTCAGTCTAGTAGTACCGGTCCTGTTAGGCGCGCTGGCCATAGGTGGTTTCTTTGATCAGACTTCTTCTATCCAACATTTCAGGCTTGGACTTACGAACTGAATATTTAGTTAACCCTTATGCTGCTGGTGGCTAATTTGGCCAATACAAAAAATTGCAAAAAACCTGAAAAATGACTAAAACCCTGGCATACGGGTATTCAAATGAGAGTACTCGCTGAGAGCTATCTAATGCATACCAACATGACAGGGTTTGGATGGTTTTCAAGGATCGTTGCGTTCTTGTGCTTTAGACGAAAGTAGCCTTAGCATTGGAAGGGTTAACACCTTTAATATAGGCTTGACTTTTGTAGCGCTCCATGGTCCATGCTAATAACCAAGCTAGTAAACTATAAGTATCTGCTGACTAAATGATAAGATTTTTGCTGTTTTTCAGGAAAACGACAGAAGAAAAATCTGCTGTTTTTGGAAAATGGTGGAAAATTAAAGAAATATATTTCTTCTGTTTTCCAAAAACTGATTTTTTTTTGTCGTTTTCCAGAAAAACAGCGGATTTTTTTATGCCGTTCATACCTGCACCAATGTAGGTTTGAGATTTTTTATGAAATGATATGATATCAAAATTCATATTTTATCAAATTCATGATCATATAATATTAAATGACAAGCTATTCAAGTATCTGGTCAAGACATGCAGCTCACATAGTCAAGCACCAACATAATTTTCAGAACTAACTTGCCGTGCCGGGCAAGTCGTTGATGATTTTGACTTGCCCGACATAAGTTTTGACTTGCCCGAAATTAGTTATAATATATGCTAGAAAGGCATGTATGTTTATCATGGACTTAAAGATTTGAAAACCAATATCTTTTTAGTCATGTTGCATTGTTTGCATATGTCTGGGTATTTGGGCCATTTACAATGTGTCTAATAGCATTCGGAAAATCAGCTTGCCTTTTCGGGCAAGTGAAAACTAAAATGTACTTGCCCGAAAGCCCTTTTTTCAAAAAATCACTTGCCGGGGCAAGCGGGCTAGTACTTATGTCGGTGCCTGATAGTATGTATGTCTGTTATAAAATATATATTTTTAGATGTACATATCAAATTGCCTTTCACAAATTACAAGATTTTTTATCTTACTTAATATGCTTTTTAAAAAGTATTCAATTTTGAAAAAGTTTAATCTTCATTAGAAATTGGGAATTGATATTAAAAATGGGTATTCGTTACTACTTGAAGGTACACATCTACAGGTAAGCCTACCTGGTGTATTTAATATTGAAAATGATAAATCCACACATTTCTGGGGATTCTACATGAATTCATTTCCATTTCAATAGTCATACATTGTTCCAAGATAATCAACTGAAGTGTTAAAGGAATAACAACTCTTACAAATAAATCAAGATAATCGGAAATGGCAAAAAAAATTGTTTACTTTGAATTAATTCCCTCATGACAATCCTTCAGAAGGGGCACCTGCTTAGTCAGGTCCAGATCCAACCCTAGATCGTAGTGTACCAGTTAGACGTAAGTGCAGCACTTCAACTGAAGTGTATGTGTACAGTCTAAGGTGGTTCACTTCGATCTAAGGGCAGCACGTAGATTGTAGTGTCTGAGCATGCTCAGTGAGCACTTCCTGTTGACTTATGGTAGCTCTAGCAAAATAAAGAGAAGGAGGTACATACGTTCGTTTGAATAGGTCTAAGTGACTAAAAACATTACAGAAAGGTATGAAATTGGCGGGTTTGGTGTAATTTATATAAAAGAACATATATGCAAAGTTTGAGTTAGATCCATTGACCGCTGATGGTTCTAGCTCTTCTTGAATGAATTGATATTTCCCTTTTCAAGGTAGATCTGCCATCTTGACAGCATATACTTTTATCATGATGTTCCTTCTTTTCGCATGCAGAGTTGAAACCCTTCCGGAAGGTTTTGCCCGCTGATATTTCACACACTTGTAGTTAAAAGTGTGGCGATAAAAATGAGACTAGTCTGAAGTGTGAACATTACCTAATTCGTTCACCCTGCCACTTCAAACATGTACTGTTTTTTTCCTGTTTTCTTAAGGTTCACATTGCTTTTCCCTTGATCTCCTGTGCATTTCAATATTAGTATTTATTCTCGGGCAGAGTTGAAAACCTTCCGGAAGGTTTTGCCCGCTGATATTTCACACATTTATAGTTAAAAGTGTGGCGATTAAAATGAGGCTAGTCTGAAGTGTGAACATTACCTAATTCCTTCACCCTGCCACTTCAAACATGTACTGTTTTCTTGAGGTTCACATTGCTAATTTCCATCGATCTCCTGTGCATTTCAATATTAGTATTCATTCTCGGGCAGAGTTGAAAACCTTCCGGAAGGTTTTGCCCGCTGATATTTCACACACTTGTAGTTAAAAGTGTGGCGATTAAAATAAGACTAGTCTGAAGTGTGAACATTACCTAATTCTCTCACTCTGCCAGTTCAAACATGTACTGTTTTCTTGATGTTTACATTGCTAATTTCCATCAATCTCCTGTGCATTTCACTATTAGTATTTACTCTCGGGCAGAGTTGAAAACCTTCCAGAAAGTTTTGCCCGCTGATATCTCACACACTTGTAGATTAAAGTGTGGCGATTATAATTAGACTAGTCTGAAGTGTGAACATTACCTAATTCTCTCACTCTGCCACTTCAAACATGTACTCTTTTCTCGAGGTTCACATTGCCTTTCCCTTGATCTCCTGTGCATTTCAATATATGTATTTATTCTCGGGCTGAGTTGAAAACCTTCCGGAAGGTTTTGCCCGCTGATATTTCACAAACTTGTAGTTAAAAATGTGGCGTTTAAAATAAGACTAGTCTGAAGTGTGAACATAACCTATTTCTCTCACCCTGCCACTTCAAACATGTACTATTTTCTTAAGGTTCACATTGCTATTTTATTGATGTCATATGCAATTCAAGTATTCATTCTCGGGCAAAGTTGAATACCTTCTGGAAGGTTTTGCCCGATGAATTTTGCACACTTCTTATAAACACTGTGCCAAAACAAATATAAGTAGGCAGAAGCATGAACATATCCTCATTCTCTAAACCTGTTAATTCAAATATACCCTTTTTTTCTGTCCAATTTGAGGTTTAAATAACCTATTCAATTATGATACAGGGTATTCTTAGAGACATGATGAAATTTAATTCATTTAAGCACTTAGTTTGTTACATTGAAATGTCCCTGCCTCTTTAGCTCAATTGGTAGAGTGGAGGCACATGTTAGTTGGTAGTAAGCATATCATGGACTGTTGGCTGTGGTTTTCAGGCATTTTAGACAACATCTGAATGAAATGTAATCTCGGTGCATCTTTATTGTTCAGGGATACTGTGTAGATCAGTATCTGCTCATTTGTAAATTAGCAACATAACATTAAGTGAATGGTACAAAATTTATTATCATTGTTTCATGTAGCAAATAGTTGTATTTACAGACTGTGATCTGTGGTTATGTGTATAAACATATCTTGGTTCTTGAGAGGATTTTGCAGGAGCTTTAGTTTAATACTATTTATGGTGTTTGTACTTGGTATTCTGTTCTTAACGTGTCTAAACTGTAACCTATGACCTGAAAGGTCCTGATGCAAAATTATGTGAAATAAAGCTGCAATTTTGTAACCAACATTCTTTCTTGTATTTTGTGAAGACAAATAACATTTAGAGAGAGTTGTTTATGAATTTAGTTTGTCTAATGCATATATTATTGAAATTTATTCTAATGAAGTTTCATCATACTTATAACTTATAATCGAAACATAATTAAACACACTTTTACAGAACATTTTCTACTCCAATGCTGCCAATATTGATATGATACAATGTATCCATGGACATCATAATGCAATTTATGGTTAAAAAAATATTTACTTCATGATTGGTTAGGTAATTCAACTGACTCCCACCACTACCAGATGCAAACCAGTTGTGTAGTTTTGAGTTGTGTACAATGACAGAACCTCATTTTCTTATTGAGCAAAAGTTCTGATGCAGACAAAGTATATAATGAATTGCAGATTAATGAAACATTTCTCATACAGATTTTTAGGTTTTACCTTACATAAAACAAATGAGCATTAATCCCAAACTGGGAGCAAAAGATTTTGGGACACATCCTGATAAACCCTGCTTCTGCTTTCAAATAAGGTTACAATTTACCAAGTGACTAGCTTTCAACAAATTAATAGAAAATGGTGAATAAAACAAACCAACACAAACTACTTTGTATGGGAGACCCCATACCCAGGTAACAAGCCAAGATCATTTTAAATGCAAGAGAAAACCATCATGGGGGGGGGGGGGGGGGGGAAGGGCGGGAATTAAATGTTTAACTAAACAGATCTAGTATTTCAATAAAGTTACAGCTACTGTCTCCCACCATTTCCTGGTTCTGAAGCCCGGCCTGGGCATGTGAGAAAGTTGCCAGTGACTTGGAGTCCGGTGGAGTCACTACTTACAACTGGCTAGTCACGAATTAGTCACAATATGGCATAAATGTGAAGATAAACAAAATTCCAAGTTCTATAAAGATATTTATTGGAGCCAGAGCTTACGTCCAGGATAAGTCAATAAAGTTTGCATCAACTGTGCTTGCGTTCGATGGGGTTTGATACTCTGACTCTATAGGGATATTAATAACACTGCGTTCAGTCTCCGTCTCTGCGTCCTCCTCAGGACGCCCAACTGCTGCACTGATGACACGCATCTTCTTCTGGCATAAAACGGTTGCAACTGTCTTCTCCAAGGGCTGCTTTCCCCCTGGTCCTCAAAGTCAACTCTCTTTGTGTCCCCAACATGTTTTAATTAAACCTCCTTCATTGAGTAGGTTCCAATTATCTATATACGAGGCATAAACATTGGTGTCACCATTCTCCTTTTGAACAATTACGCTGACAACATCCCCGGTTGTAACATGTAGTTCATATGCCTTCCTAAGGAGTGTGGACCTTCTCGATATCCTTGTCTTGGACCTTTGGTTCACATCTTCTACATACTGCAATGAGTAGGGGCCTTTGTGATGCCTCCACTTCTCATGACTGTGCAAACAAAAGTTACAAACATAATCAATCTCTGGTTTGAATGGAGGTATTTGAACTATCCTGAAGCCCTTGTAATATTAAAAGTAGAGATTGAGTAATACATTTAAATAGAAATTAAAAATTATAATAAGATTGTTTAATATAATATCAATGAGTTAAGAAGTGTATCCAAAATAATAAAGTGCCTATTGGAAGGAGGGGTCTCAAAATAGAGATTTCTTTCCGTACCGGTTCAGCCTGTATGGGCAGCTGCCACGAAAACACCTTTCCAGATAATTTTCCTAACAGTAACTTTATGTGCAGATAACATATGGCAGTTTTAAAATCCTGGCTAAGATTATGCTTCTAAACAAAAGCTCACTCCTTTTTATTTAAAAGGTCTAGGTAAATGATCAGTTCCATACAATAACATGCTCAATTTTCAAATAATCAATATTTATCCCCCCTATCTTTGGCTTAGATTGGAAATGAATGTTACAAATTGTTGAATTTCAAAAGAAATTCATAGAAATCTAATTTATTTCTGTTTGAAATCATGAAAAGAATGAAATCACCTTGGGGGCCCTTTTTCTCCATGTGTATGATACAGACTAGCTACTTCCTTTTGTTTATCTATAAGAAAAGATATAAAAGACATAAGTATCCACTGAGACAACACATGGTTCATATGGCTCATAATGCATAAATAATTTTTATGATGATATTCTTATAAAAGAAAAAGGCAAATACTGAAGGAAAAGGATTGAAATTGATAAAGAAATAGTATAATGTTGTAAACAAAATTTATCCCCAGAAAAAAGAGATGAAAAAGAAAGTGACTTGTTGGGAATTTGATCTAGGTTCCTCCTCGCAATTAACAAGTTTAGAGAATTAGGTTATGTTCACACTTCAGACTAGTCTTATTTTAATCGCCACACTTTTAACTACAAGTTTGTAAAACATCAGCGGGCAAAACCTTCCGGAAGGTTTTCAACTCTGCCCGAGAATAAATACTTATATTGAAATGCACAGGAGATCAATGGAAAAGCAATGTGAACCTCAAGAAAACAGTACATGTTTGAAGTGGCAGGGTGAGAGAATTAGGTTATGTTCACACTTCAGACTAGTCTCATTTTAATCGCCACACTTTTAACTACAAGTGTGTGAAATATCAGCGGGCAAAACCTTCCGGAAGATTTTCAACTCTGCCCGAGAATGAATACTAATATTGAAATGCACAGGAGATCGATGGAAATTAGCAATGTGAACCTCAAGAAAACAGTACATGTTTGAAGTGGCAGGGTGAAGGAATTAGGTAATGTTCACACTTCAGACTAGTCTCATTTTAATCGCCACACTTTTAACTATATGTGTGTGAAACATCAGCGGGCAAAACCTTCCGGAAGGTTTTCAACTCTGCCCGAGAATAAATACTAATATTGAAATGCACAGGAGATCAAGGGAAAAGCAATGTGAACCTCAAGAAAACAGGAAAAAACAGTACTTGTTTGAAGTGGCAGGGTGAAAGAATTAGGTAATGTTCACACTTCAGACTAGTCTCATTTTAATCGCCACACTTTTAACTACAAGTGTGTGAAATATCAGCGGGCAAAACCTTCCGGAAGATTTTCAACTCTGCCCGAGAATGAATACTAATATTGAAATGCACAGGAGATCGATGGAAATTAGCAATGTGAACCTCAAGAAAACAGTACATGTTTGAAGTGGCAGGGTGAAGGAATTAGGTAATGTTCACACTTCAGACTAGTCTCATTTTAATCGCCACACTTTTAACTATATGTGTGTGAAACATCAGCGGGCAAAACCTTCCGGAAGGTTTTCAACTCTGCCCGAGAATAAATACTAATATTGAAATGCACAGGAGATCAAGGGAAAAGCAATGTGAACCTCAAGAAAACAGGAAAAAACAGTACTTGTTTGAAGTGGCAGGGTGAAAGAATTAGGTAATGTTCACACTTCAGACTAGTCTCATTTTAATCGCCACACTTTTAACTACAAGTGTGTGAAATATCTGCGGGCAAAACCTTCCGGAAGGGTTTCAACTCTGCATGCGAAAAGAAGGCACATCATGATAAAAGTATATGCTGTCAAGATGGCAGATCTACCTTGAAAAGGGAAATATCAATTCATTCAAGAAGAGCTAGAACCATCAGCGGTCAATGGATCTAACTCAAACTTTGCATATATGTTCTTTTATATAAATTACACCAAACCCGCCAATTTCATACCTTTCTGTAATGTTTTTAGTCACTTAGACCTATTTAAACGAACGTATGTACCTCCTTCTCTTTATTTTGCTAGAGCTACCATAAGTCAACAGGAAGTGCTCACTGAGCATGCTCAGACACTACAATCTACGTGCTGCCCTTAGATCGAAGTGAACCACCTTAGACTGTACACATACACTTCAGTTGAAGTGCTGCACTTACGTCTAACTGGTACACTACGATCTAGGGTTGGATCTGGACCTGTTAGTAGCTCTCAGTGTTGCTGATTTTGAGTATTGTTTAATAGCGCCATCTGCCGGTAGAGGGAAGAACCAGTTCCTTTGATTTAAAAGCTAATTTCCTTCTCAAATTACGCAGGCGATACACATATTACCGGAGTCACATCAAAACTGCCCACTCAGAGTATTATTATTAGCACAATGAATTGCTTTCACCACGGTATGATAGAGGCAGAATTACGAATATATACGCATGAATATTTTCTGACGTCTGCATCACGTGACTTATGTAGGTGTTCCCTAAAGTATGAGCGGGTGAGTACATACGAGCTTAGACTTTATTTTCCTGGTTTACCGGTAAACATAGGCATTTGACATTTAACGTAAGTGATAACGAATAACATTTCTACCATCTAACTAAATATCACAAGGTTCATGTCCGTCGACACAATGTAAGAACCCCGGACTAGCACGAAAATCCGAGTACCTTTTGTCGCCGACTGATTTCAAATGTTGAATGAGTCAGTCACTAGACTGGGTGTTTGAGGGATTGTCAGCTTTCTCAGCGTGTGTACGTTTTTTCGTGATGTTTTTTGCATTCACCAGTAACGTAGTTTAAATCATGTGCGGCATGGGACAGAGATTGATCACAATTGACCCCTTGGCAACATGGGATTTGATTTATGTAGGTCATGTTTACATGTGGCATAGCAAGTTTTATATCCCATGGCCATGCAGATAGCAGGCAACTTGCTAGATAAAACAGATCCACCTACATTGACTAGATACACATCTGAAGATTAAGATTAAGATTAAAATCGCAAGTAACCTGGCTCTCCTGTCTTAATATTTTAAGATATTTGACAGGAAATGCCATTGTTTTTGTTTAGGTCTATCAGGTTTTGTTATTCCTATACATTACCCTCGCTAGTCGCTATCTGAACTTCAGCTGTCTATTTCTATGGTAACAGCAAGTGACAATCAGGGTCATTGGAATACCAGTAGCACAGATGGCTACCCGTCTTGAGCAGATTATGATGGGCCACCAGGCAACTTTAGATAACTGTCTGTCTTCTTGAGATGTTGCCTAGCGGCATCTGGGTGGAGACTAAAAAACCCTCGCATACATGTTAGCAGTTAAGAAGGTAGGAAAAAGTAGGGATATTTTTTACTTTGGAATACCCCATGACAACGCTTAAGAAGGGGCACATGCTTAGCAGCTCAGTGTTGCAGATGGGGAGTGTTGTTTAATAGCAACAATTACCGGTGGGTGGAAGAACCAGTTCCTATGATTTAAAAGCTAATTTCCTTGTGCACCCTTATGCGTTTGGCTTTTCAACAGTCACACATGGCTAAATAAAAATTACAGTAGCTAGAAGTGGTCTTTAGAGGCCTTCTACTGAATTTGAAGTGGTCTGATTTAGAGATTTAATAACTGCTACATGGGAATGTGTATATTGAAGTCAGGTAGTATCATTTGCATCCATACCCTATGCAGCCATTTTTTTAACCCATATGCTGATGGTGGGTAATTTGACCAATACAAGATGATGCAAAAAAAAGATGAAAATGACTGAAACCATGGCACATGGGTACTCAGAAAGTACTCATCCAGAGCTATCCAATGAATATCAACATGACAGGGTTTAGATGATTTTTGAAAATCTTTGCGTTTTTGTTCTTTAGAGGAAAGTAGCCTTAGCACTGGAAGGGTTAAGTGATGGGCCATATGGTGTATACCCTATAGTACCAATGGCAGGGAAAGGTTTTAGTATATATATAACACCTTCAAAAGACATTACATAGTATCTTTGAAAGGCTTTGTTTACATAAGACTCAAATAACTCATGTGAGTGAGCTTAAAGGCCTTGCATGATACTACATCAATATGCGCCCGTTTCTGAGTTTGTTATATTTATATTAACTAGATAAACTAAAACCATTCAATTTTGTCTCTGTTTTTTCATAGAAGTAGTAATGTCTTTGTATGTACATGGTCTGCATACTTCATACATTAAAGGGGTCAGAACTCGTTGATAGGTCTGGTTTGACATGATTCAGGCATTTTCATTATTGGTGATAGGTCAGTCAAGTACCTGGTGTTTTGGTTAAGATTCATTAGATATCTTATATACAATCCACCCTAATAGGCAATGTTCTTCATATCAGTAGACAATAGTTATGAAAAATTAACTTGATGCTTAATTGCAAATAACAGGTGTTATTATAAAACAATGAACGCCTTCAGATTTGAAGTACTCATTTCATTGGTGTGTCACTTACATGTATTTGAAATAATATATGCATATATTCTTTTAGGGATACATATGTTGTTTTTGGTATGTCATTTTTTTCAATCAGAGCTCTGGTACTCGGCATAGCAAACAGGACTGGGTGATTCTTGAGCAAGCAGTAGCTGCTGGCTCCATTGGAGCATGTCATGACAAAAAGATGAGAGTTAAATCAAGCATGTAAATGATATTCTTTGTGTGTGTGCCGAAAGCATATGGCTTCTTTGTATTGGAAGGATTCAGAAAATTATAATAGAGATTTCTATCTGACTGCAATATGTTTTCAATATTGGTTAGATGTGCAATGTTATGCCTTTTGATTGTCATGTTGGATTGTGATTACTTTCTGATGCAATTTAAAATCTGATGCAATTTAATTATTCTAGTTGTTCAATCAAGGACCATTGGAATCCTGAATTATTGATGAAGATGTGTCAGTTGACAGGAGAAGAGTCAAACAAAACTCCTAATTTGACTTCCAGAATGTGTTACTTTCTATATATTGCATTTTGTGTGTCATCCTATAGGGAGTAACTGCTTTATAATTGGCAATTTGGCAATGCCTCAAGACATATGGACTCAATCATGTTGTTATATATTACAGGCTGGGAGTACCTGGGTGATGTTAAAATGGTGTAGCGACAACACAGCCTAGAGCTGGCTGCAGGGAACATCATGTGTAAGTACTTGCTGCATTTTCATTATATTCACTGTTGATTTCTACTGTGTTCACGGATGTATTATGAATGGTGTTGCCTCACAGGCATTTATAAATTGCTTTGACATGCTTGGTCATTTTTTGTTTACTAATTACGGAGACGGATTGGTAGAGGATAGAGGGGTAGAGTTATGGCATAGTTTTATTGTTGTCTTCCTGTAAGTCTAATCTCTTAATGCAGATTACAGCTTCTAGAATTACACAACTGAGGCATCTCGTAACATTCCCATGGGAAGAAGACAGGGAACATGACAGGAGTACATTAGACTTCCTGCTTATGGTAATCACTAAGTCTAAGAACTGATTCCTTGGATTGCAATTTCCTAACTGCTCTCACGGGGGAATTGAATTGGAATTGAATACCCCTAGTGACACTCTGACCCTTGTCACACATTGAATTGAGATGGAATTCAAAACCAAGCACTATCTTTTTGAAATGTACATATATTTCCAAGACTTGATCGTAATCAGACATTTGATTTTCCAAAGATAGGACTATCCAAATTAAAAAAAAATATGATTTCACATTATTGAACTCCCAGTTATAAAAGATGGATGTTAGATCCTAGAGTCTCAGATGGTGTTTGTGAGATGGCAAATGTGATCATTATTGCCTAGATTTCATGACACTTGAATTCAGTAAAATGAACTAATCTAGAACTGTGCAAAGACCTGAAGTATGGAAAAGATGACTCTTAATGTGTCAAATTATCAGTTTGTTGATGTATGTTAATTCAAGTGATGAAAGAGAAAATAAAAGCATTCAAACATTTAACAATAATCTTTTCAATTGAAAATTTTTCATTTAAGTTCATAAAAAAGTAAAAAATGCATTTAGGGATACATATCTCTTGATTTGAGCATCATATAATCCAAGCGACAATGCTTGGCATTTCCCAAACATCATCTGAGACAAGTATCTAACATCCACTATTAGAAAATCCTGAATAAGGCACAGTTCTGGGCTCTGGGGAAAGCAGGCATCAGGATTGTGCATGGTTATTTTGCTGATTGGCAGCTTGCCGCAAAAAATGAATGTAGGGTTCCTGATTGATTCTCTTTCTGGCTAGCTATAGCATGATATACTTTCATAAGCATACTCCTGTTTATAGGCAGATATGAGTCTAGACAACTTGAAAAGGTGTGGAGACGTGATTATATAACAGCACTGAGTGCCTACTCGGATGTTGAGACATCTTTCACTACAGGGTGAGTTTCCAGCTAAAAATAACCCAGCCACAGATGAGAGAAGCAGTATATCAAGAAGAAGACTGCTGAGCTGTTGACAGATTTAATATGGTCAGGTGCATAAAAAGTGAACGTCCTGTGGAGGCTGTGCAGATAGCAAAAAAGTTGAACTTAGTGCACGACCATGTAGGTACTTGTGCAGGAATAGATGTCCAACTCATTCGTAACAAAAAGCTATGGAAATAAAAATGTCAAACTTAGTACATGACCATGTAGGTACTTCTGCAGGAATAGATGTCTAACTCATTTTTAACAAAAAATTGGAAACAAAAATGTCAAACTTAGTACATGATTGTGTAGGTACTTCTGCAGGTATTGATGTCCAATTCTTTCATGACAAAAAGCTATGGAAACAAGAACAGGTTCTTATTACAGTATAGATACTTAAAGCAGGACTAGCTTGAGGCATCATCAAAGTATTATTTAAGTTGTTGTGTAGGATATGCTACAATGCATCTGTTAATTTGTGGAAGGATCTTGAAAATTTCCTTGGCCACTCCTTCTAAGTTTTGCAATCCCTTATACCTATGCCTTTGAGTTCATCATCTGATGAGGAAGGTGTAGTATATATCTGGCAGTGCCATGCTAGAATGCATCTGTTAATTTGTGGAAGGATCTTGTGAATTTCCTTGGCCACTCCTTCTAAGTTTTACCTGCCTTTGAGTTTATCATCCGATGAGGAAGGGGTAGTATATATCTGGCAGTGCCACATCATGAGCGTGGTATTTAGAGTACATAATAGGATAACATTACTGGGTATGTGTAAACTCAACTGAAAGGGGATTAACCTCAACAAGTAGCACTCTATTTAAACATAGCTCCCGGTGAATTCGGGTATTGAAGCATTTTGTAGGTCAACCGTTGGGTTACAGGGTTAGTCAAACCCCAAATAAGACCAGGAAGAAATTTTGTCTTGATACTCCTTCCTCAGAATCAAGGTATATTGAAGGGTGTCCAACTATCGCGTTGTCACACCAGCATGCAACAGGGGCTTCAAAATGTGTGACAAACCAAAAACTTAAAGCACTATTTAACTGGGATATTTTTTTGCAAAACATGACCAATTAAGCCCATCAGATATTTCACTTGAATTATTTTTTGATGCAAATTGTACTGAAACTAGAGAACTCCATTTAGTAAAACTGTCTATTGATTGGTCTTGGTCTCAACTATTGCAATAAGGGCTAATATTAGTAGTGCCACTAGGTGACAATATTCATAGTTATTATTATTGAACCGCAGTCACCAAATATTGCTAAGTATGTGGATTGTGGACACCCATGATGTTTATTAGGGACTGCCATACAGTATTTGTAGATGACTATTGTATATGCTCACATGTGGCCTTCACAACATCCTGAAATTGTAGCCTTGTGATAACTCTAATCAGTGTTTGACCACTAATCAATGGTGAGCTTGGATTCAGTGATTGACTCATCTGGAGAAGGATGTATCCTTGATGATGTTGATTCTTGTTTAAAAAAATCCTATTTCATGTGAATTGACCTTTCTCTATATACATATCCGCATATGAGGCATATGCCTTTAGAAATATCATCCCTATGCACAGTAACCTTACCGAAAGCCATATTATATAAATAACATGTACCTTAACACTATCAGCACATCGTTTTTAGCTTTCAACAGAGTAAATTTCCCTTGACACCTTTTGTGCTTAGAAGTATGATGACAACTATATATATCAGTATCGGCGTCCTGTCATAAACTTTCTCATCAACGCCTTTGTGAAGATAGTTTATAATGAACCATAGACTTAAAGGCATGTTTTTCTGTTTCTGTATTTATGCAAAACTTTGCTAACTAACAATTTTTTTCATGGATAGAGAGGAAGTTTAATTTGTGAATATTTCTGGGTATTTTTATGTGATTATCATTGTAGGAAGTGGTTTTTCTTCATTACTGCTTGATTGACGTTTTACTTCCTCATCATTTAGAATCAGGTTCTGTTAGTGTCTACACATGCCTTGCTTTCAGGTTTTGTGTTAAAGTAGCCTAGCTTTAGGCCAGGCAATATTTTATTGCTTTAATGCATAATAAGAAAAGTATACCAACACAAAACTGGTGGCCGTGAGATCATTGAAATTTGTGTAGGCCAAGCTGAACCCTTCTTTAGTTCTACACTAGCCCACAAGGTGGCCATGAAATCTATTAAATTCCTATATAGGCATAGCTAAACCCTGATTTAGTTCTACACTAGCTACACTAGGTGGCCATGAGATCTTTGAAATTTGTAAAGGCCTAGTTAAACCCTAATTAAGTTCTACATATGAGATGGCCACAGTGAGATCTTTAAAATTGCTATGGATCATTGGACACCCAGTACACTGTTTTTGACAGTTTGGACACCCAAAAGTGTAGGTCAGGATTTGCTGACTATGACAATACTAGAAAAGAGTGCATGTAATGTCACTCCTACAATACAAAAAAGCAGTTATTGGCATAAAAAAGCAAAATCTGTAGATATATATGGTTCATTTCATTAGTAGTGTGAACTTTGTACTACACCTAGGACACCCAAAAGTCTATGAAGCCTTCGTTTGGACACCCTGTTTCCAAATCCTGGCTGAGCCCATGCATGATGTTTGTTGATTTTAACAGTTCTCTAGATGAACTTGGCCTGTCACATGTTTTGAAGCCTCTGTCACACTCTGGTGCAACAATGCAACATTTGGACATCCCTGACCTGTGATACCAGGGAGTGTACTTTGTTTATATATGTCTCTGTTGATAGCAAGTTACCTGGTAGGGCACTAACTGTGGAATGTGAATGAACAAATTCTTTTTCTGATCCATGAACTCTTTATACCTTTGATACTAAGTTATGGCTAACTCTGAAGGATGAACACATGCTTTTTCTGATCTACCCACTGTGTATGCCTATGATACCAAGTTACCTTAGATCCACCCACTCCAAGTCCTACCTGTAATAGCCATATTCAAATAATCAACTGATCTACCCACTGTTTATGCCTGTGATACCAAGTTACTGTGTAGATAACTAACTGTAAACACATCTCTTCCTTAGATCCTCCCACTCTAAGTCTTACCTGTGATCCGCCATATTCAAATAATCAGCTGATCTACTCACTGTTTATGCCTGTGATACCAAGTTACTGAGTTGATAACTAACCATAAACACATCTCTCCCTTAGATCCACCCACTCCAAGTCTTACCTGTGATCCGCCATATTCAAATAATCAGCTGATCTACTCACTGTTTATGCCTGTTATACCAAGTTACTGAGTAGATAACTAACTGTAAACTCATCTCTCCCTTAGATCCACCCACTCCAAGTCTTACCTGTGATCCGCCATATTCAAATAATCAGCTGATCTACTCACTGTTTATGCCTGTTATACCAAGTTACTGAGTAGATAACTAACTGTAAACTCATCTCTCCCTTAGATCCACCCACTCTAAGTCTTACCTGTAATAGCCATATTCAAATAATCAGTTGATCTACCCACTGTTTATGCCTGTGATACCAAGTTACTGAGTAGATAACTAACTGTAAACACATTTCTCCCTAAGATCCTCCCACTCCAAGTCTTACCTGTGATAGCCATATTCAAATAATCAGCTGATCTACCCACTGTTTATGCCTTTGATACCAAGGACAATCTATTTAAAACTAGACCTCTCTGGTGATACCAAGTTACTGAGTAGATCACAAACTGTAAACTCATTTCTCCCTCAGATCAACCCACTCCTCCCTGTAATAGCCATATACAGCTGATCAGCTGATCTATCCACTGTTTATACCTATGATACCAAGTTATTCAGTAGATCACAAACTGTAAACACATCTCTCCCTTAGATCCTCCCACTCCTACCTGTAGTAGTCATATACAGGTGATCAGCTGATCTAGCATGAAGACCCCTGACACACTAGGGACTGGCTCAGTGCCAGAAATTGCATGTATTATACCCTACATAACTATGTTGTTAGGGGATAGGGGAGGCGATTATCTACACCATGGGACATATATCATCTCCTATACCTAGGCTGATGACAGGCAGAGATAATTTTATCTAGTCTGCAGTGTCATATTGAGCACCTCTGAAATTCCGACTGTTTGATATTTATTAGGATGCACTGGTCAGATAAACTGTATCATACAGGAGCAAATTACTTTCAGAAAACCATACAAAATGACTGATAGCCAATGCAATTTTGAAACCAGCACTTGCAGGTCAAACTTCAAATTATAGTTGCTCAAGCAGGTATTTTCCCACTGCGTGGGATAAACAATAGACTTGTTTGTGGAATCATAGGAGACTTCAGAGTGAGGATTTGGTAGTCAGCATTGAGAGTTCGAGACCCTCCTATTCATGTTAAGAACATGTGATTATTGTTTAACTGCATATTTTTAGTTGTATCTCTGGTGACTTTGTTTAGATACAGGTAAACAGATACTTGCATTCTATGATTATCTGACACATTCCTAGGGTTCTGATTATGATTGGTTGTCTCTATTCCATGCTTAGTTTTTTGCATGCCTCCTCTAAGAGGTATACAGCCTACCAGAGTGAGCCGTGAGGGATTCAGGCTGGATTTTAAATAATCTGGGTTGAAATACAGTCTGTTTTCATACAATAAATTTGCTCCCATTTCACTTCATGCATTTAATTCTTGTATCATTATAATTCATTTTGTATCATGATATCATGTATAATTTTGGATGTGATTTTTAAGGATAATGTGAAAGAAATGCCAGGATTTCCTAAGATGTCTCAGGTACATATAGACTAAAGGAATCTACCATGGCAGTGCTAGGTAGTTAATGGGTTAACCCTTATGCTGCTTGTGGCTAATTTGGCCAATACAAAATGAGGCATAACACCTGAAAAAATGACTGAAACCCAAAGTACTTAGTCTCAGCATTGGAAGGGTTAATCAAGCAGTATAATCTAAGCCTGCCATATAAGACTAAAGGAATCTGCTGTGTCAGTGTCAGGCAGTTAATGAGTTAAGCAGTATAATCTTAGCTTGCCAAAAAGAACTGTAGGAATCTTATATGTTGGTGTCAGGTACTTAATGGGTTAAGCAGTATAATCCAAGCCAGCAAAATGAGACTTAAGGAATCTGCCATAGCAATGTCAGATAGTTAATGGGTTAAGCAGTATAATCTTAGCCAGCCAAATTGGACTAAAGGATTCTGCTATGGAAGTGTCAGGCAGTTAATGAGTTAAGCAATATAATCTAAGCCAGCCAAATACGACATAACAAATCTGCTATGGCTGTGTCAGGTAGCTAATGGGTTAAGCAGCATAATCTTAGTCAGCCGTATAAGACTGTAGGAGTGTGTGCCCGGAGGATTTAGTATGGAGGTATTATAGTCAATCAATAGCTGTTACTGTTCAGGGACCTGGGTTGATGTCTGGCATCCCAATCAGTTTAGCACCACCGTAGCTGCAGGAGGAAAATGAGTGCAATATTAGATCTTCTCCCGGAGAGCCATTTTGGGACGCGGTTCTGGAAAGAACAGCTAGTGTAGTGTAGTAGTAGTAGAGAAGGAGGAGGAGGAGGGCCAGTGTGATATGTGGAGGAGTTGTTTTCCAGGTTGTCTACCAGATGCTGCCCTGTCTCATCAATTACCTATGAGCCTGACAATAGGTGAGGGGATTTCTGCATTAATTAACACTTTCCTTTTCAGCCCCTGTCTGGGATTTGCTCGTTGCTAATAAAGGTTACATTTGAAATCAATAATTCTTTTAGCTCTTAGCAATTTCATCTCTTTGCAAGATACTTAGTTTGGCCATGGTAAGATTTTATTTAAAAAAATGATATTTGATAAACCACCACCAACTCTACTGGTTTATTATTGATGAGATTTTGATTGTAGGTATTCATTCAAGTGGTGTTAATTGATGCTTGTTTAAGTTGAGTATCAAGCTTGATTTAGGATACATGTACTACTGAAAATAATTTAATTTAATTATGAAGCCGAAACTTCATATTATTCTTAGGAGATATGCGGGTTGGGTTGTGATCAACATTTCTTTTCAAGTATTTTCTAATATTTATTCTGTAAGAACATTATCACCAGCATTGGCAGGGTGTTTTTGGGTGCTTCAGTCATGAATGGATTATCACAATACATAATGGGTGCATGACGCATACTAGGAATCTCCCTGTATTGTCTAGACAACCTTGCCAGCAGCACCCAGCCTAGCTAGCTAGCCATGCAGTCTAGGTGTGTAGAGTTCCTCTGATTGAGTTTGTAGCTGAGGAAATCGCTGAAGTGTCCAATTCCATTACCCTGCCTGCCCAATCCATTTGCTTGAGGTTAAGCCTGAATACTAAGCTAGAGGTGAAGAATGTGAACATCTCTGTCAGTGGCTAAGAATAGATTATGTATTATGCATTTACGGCTGAATCAATGAACACCCCCTGTTGGACATACGGCCAAGAGGATGCGTTCAGTGATAGGATATCATGACTTGGATGCCTATCCTAATATACAGGCTTACAATACATTGTTCAATAGCATAAATATAATATATATATATATATATATATATATATATATATATATATATATATATATATATATATATATATATATATATATATATATATATATATATGTATATATAAAGGGTATTAGCCTGGATTTAGAAACTGGATGCCCAAAATTGGTAATTGGAAAAAAATGGGTGTCCTATTTTTCAAGGGAAACCACAGTATACTTTTGAATACAATAATGAAGATGTATTAACTTATGTGTTTGGGGCATGGTAGTTGTGTGGAGAGAGAGAGAGAGAGAGAGAGAGAGAGAGAGAGAGAGAGAGAGAGAGAGAGAGGGAGAGGGAGAGAGAGAGAGAGAGAGAGAGAGAGAGAGAGAGAGAGAGAAGCAAGTAGTTGTACAGTAAAACTATGATAATATCTGGTAGTGGTGCCAATCCTAAATACGGTATCAACGTAAATGTATCTTGTTTATATCGTAAATCAATATCATTAACCGCAGCCCTGCTGGATCCTTCTAAATCATAGAGGGTGTATTATAGGTTACCACAGGTCCTGTGGCACTAACCTCTGGCTGTGGCCTCCAACAGATGAGTGACCAGCTCTGACCCTTTGCTAACCTCCTAGACTACTCACATTCCCTGCAGATAGGATCTAGCAATATTTCACGTGCGGAGAAGACAATATTACTGGCCTGGTACCTGAGACAAATCTTTATCACATACGTCTGGCGGTAGAGATAAGTTTGTATTAGTATAGCCTCATGATCCAGTATTTCAGAATCCTGATAGCTCTATGCTGCCTTTAATATTGAGGGTACCTAAAAACAATATTTTGAATAAGAAAGGCCTCATTTCATATTGCTTTCTTGAAATTATTAGTTCACTGTCCTATACCTCTATCCTTTTTATGCCTCTATGCCTTTTTATGCCTGTATCCTTTTTCTTCTCAATAAGAAATTTCATCTTTAAGACATTTAGGATAAGGGACTGACCACATTGAACTAATATGTATGAAACATATCACAGATGAGGATCAGCTGCATGCTGCTGTAAGTGCTTATGATTATGGGGCCATGTCTGCGCATCACATTGTAAGATTACCACCCACCCAGTTGGAGCTAGTCATCATGGGCTATTGGACATGTCTCAGTTATCTCATGTTAGCATCTATTCACTCACACAAGTCGGTTGTAGGAACGCATACTCAAGCCAGCTGGTGGTCTCACTACTACTCAGCTGCACATATTTCAATAGTAAATACCACTTTTATCCATTTATCTATAGAATTCACTCTAAAAGTACTATTTGTATGCGACTTGCTAGGATTTTTGTGAACATTTTGGAATCAAGCATGGTTTTGAAAGGTGTTAGTTTGTTGAGATGATCAGCTGCTGTTTCTTTTCTTAAGGATGCTAGCTTTGATGAATATGAAATGGGTTGAAATAGTTTAAGGTAACTCAAATGTTTTTGCTTTTATCCTTGTGGTATTTTCATAGTGTATTGCCTCAGCTGAGAGATACTGATTGTTATAATGGCTGACTTCAAGTGCGGTGTTACATTTAACACACATGGTAACACTAACGGATCTGTTTACCCCAGCCCCTCAACACAGAGCAAGATGTTAACATCTAGGCCAACACAGATGTTAGCAATGGTGTTACATTTTTTGAAGATGTGTGTTCTGCTCAATCAAATAATGTTTGTCATAGTAAAGAACAGCAACATGCTGGGAAGGTGATTCTTAACTAATAATCTCTTTCAATTTATAGACACATACCATTCATATCAAATATTTCATTAGGATAATACAAACTTTAAACAAAAATTATCATTAATTTCATTTTTATTATTAAAATCATTATCATTTATAACTTATAATTATTCTCATTATTATCTTTAGTATTCTCATTATTATTATTCGCATTATTATTCTCATTACTATTAGTATTATTATTATTATCAATGAATTGTTGAAATGAAGTTAATTATACTCAGACAACCTTTTTAACTAGGTGCAATGGGTCATCAGTAGCTGAAGATGGTACCCAACACTAACATAGGACTTGAAGTCAAAACGGTGTTAACACCTAAGCCGTTACTGTTAAGGCCTTCAGAAAGTATATGGGGACCATGCTCTTTTCAACACCTTTCACAGATCAACACTAACATTTTCTGTTACATTTTGTGTTAACACACATATTATGGGGCATTATGGGATAGATGTGTGTTACCACCTAACATATGCCCATCACTTCAAATAGCGTGTTACCACCCCTGGTAACACTAACACCGATGTTAACATCTGTGTTAACACCATACTTGAAGTCAGCCAATGTTGTTTTTCTGGAAATGCCTCCCACATACTTTTTATTACTCAAAGATCCATAGGAAGTAAACTAAGATGGGGAACAAATATTTTACCATGATTTTAAGAAAGTTTTCAGATCACAAGTTTCTACCCAACTTAATCCATAATCTTACCTCATGCTTCTTTTGGTGTAAGGCTAGGTAAGGGAGTTATATAACACTGTAAGGGCTGCGAGGAAGGTGAGAGGCTTGAATTGCTCCACCTGAAGCTAGTTGTTGAGGAATCATGTACGGATATATGGAGAAAGTATCTATAGATATTTCCCTAGCAACCACAATGGGTACGAAAGATCTAGCTGAGTTGGAAATTTGCATGTTTGAAAATTCCTTATCAAAACATTTGTGTTAGTGCTTCTCAAAGATGTGTGTCTCTAAATCATGGGCTAAGTCTTGCTTGTTATGGGGCTTCTTAGTTAACCCTTATAGGCGGGTGGCCAAGTGTCAGAATTATACTTTTGATGGCGTTTTTCGTTACAAGTCGTCATCCATGCTTATTCATCTCTACATAGGGTGGGCTTTAGTGTACAGGTGGATGACACGTCTGATTTTGCTGTTTAAGGGAATTTTGGGGCATTTTATGCAAAAAATCACCAAAAAAGCATGTTTTTTGGGATTTCCTTTTAGAAAATTCATTTTTCGAGATAGAAACTCGAAACATGTTACAAATGTGTTCAAGAGGATGCTTCTGATCTTAGAACATGTTGCGTTAGTGTGATTTCAAGGAACCCCCCGCTGTGAGTGATTTTTGGGGAAAAACCATCAAAAATGAGTGTTTTTTGTAATTTCCCACAACTTGAATGTCATCCTGTGGACTATTCCAAACTCTCAACTAAATAGTTTTGGTTTAGAAAACTACCCAATAAGGTGTAGATACAGAAAATAAGTTATGTTTGAATATTTTTGTGATATGCTACGTTTTGGGGCATTTTACAGAAAAATGGCATTAAAATTAGTGATTTTAGGGATTTGCTTCTGGAAGGTGCAATTTTCATAGTAGGAACTCAAAACTTACCACAAATGATTTTATAAGTAGGTCTATGATTATCAAATGTTTTGTGTTAGTATGAAATGTATCTGACCCCTGCTGTGAGTGATTTTGGGGTAAAAACCTCTAAAATAGTAGGATTTTTGTAATTTCCCACAACTTGAATGTCATCCTGTGGACTATTCCAAACTCTCAGCTAAATAGTTTTGGTTTAGAAAACTACCCAAGAAGGTGTAGTTACAGAAAGTGAGTTATTTTTGAATATTTTTTGGGCATGCTATGTTTTGGGGCATTTTACAGAAAAATGGCATTAAAACTAGTGATTTTAGGGATTTGCTTCTGGAAGGTGCAATTTTTATAGTTGTAAGTCAAAACTTGCCACAAATGTTTTGACAACGATGTCTATGATTATCAAATATTTTGTGTTAGTATGAAATGTATTTGACCCCTGCTGTGAGTGATTTTGGGGTAAAAACCTCTAAAATAGTAGGATTTTTGTAATTTCCCACAACTTGAATGTCATCTTATGGACTGTTCCAAACTCTCAACTAAATAGGATTAGAAAACAAACCAAGAAGGTGTAGATAGAGAGAGTGAGTCATGTTTGCATATTATCATGACATGCTACGTTTTGGGTCAATTTATAGAAAAAATAGCATAAAACAGGTGATTTTAGGGATTTGCTTCGGGAAGGTGCAATTCTCATAGTAGGAACTCAAAACTTGCCATAAATGATTTCATAGGGATGTCTATGATAATCAAATGTTTTCTGTTAGTATGACATGTATCTGGTCCCTGCTGAGAGTGATTTTGGGGTAAAAACCTTTAAAATAGTAGGACTTTTGTAATTTCTCATACATTTGAACAAAGGTATATTATATCTCATATCAAGATTCTAGCTGTTACAGAAAATTAACTATGAATAGGCAGATAAGGGAAATAAGTTATGTTAGCCAATCTATGACATGCTAAAGTTTGGGGTATTTTACTGAAAAATCATCAAAAGCATGTGTTTTTAGGAATTTGCTTCTGCAAAGTGCAGCTTCCAATGTAGATATATTAAACTTGCCACAAACATCTGCTATTCAGCATTTTAACAACTAAGATATGCCACAGGTAGATGTGGTGTTTTATCATTAAAAATGATCCTATATAGACCCCTATAAGAATGAAAACACAGGAAACAAGTCTTTTCACAAAATAGTGGTTTATGAAGACGTGGCATTACAGTTTGGACAGTCCCACATTTTTTTGTCAGAATTTGCTGATGATGACTTTTCTTAGAAAATAGAAGATGTAGAAGCTGTAGTGTCAGTTTTATAAGACACACAAAGCAGTTACTGGCCTAAATAAGCAAAACCTGTAAATATATAGGGTTTATTTAGGGTATATTTAGGGAAGTCTTGTCAAAGTACATAATATGCTCATGGGCTAGTTATCATAAGGGGAATAGGTGGAAGGACTACTAAGTGTTAGGGAAAAGTAGTCCATCACTGGCTAGCGGAATTTTTTGGTAATGTTTAACCATGAGTGATAGGAGCCCCATTTCCCAAAGCTTTGTGCTATGAGAGTGGGGGCATTTAATCTTTAGGCAACAAACTGACAAAAGGTGTGGTCCTAATTGTGCAGTGTTTTTACAGCGCAACCTGTAATCTGCTAAATAGGAAGTATTTAGAGCAGTATAATGAAGATATGAATAGGGAGGAGTCAAAATGAATCCTGATTCATGCAATACTTGGGAATTTGGATCATCCTTTTTCAGCCATATTTAGGCTAAATTGTAACTAGCCTGTTGTAAGTGATGGAGGAAACTATAGTAACCCAGTGAAAACCACTTAACCCCAAGTCAGTGATCACTTTCTCACATGCCCTGTCTGGGATCAAGGAACAAACACACATTTTTGAATTTTTTGTCACTTTTTCTGCCATACCATGGTTAAGTCATAACAAACCAGTTGTAATTGGTTTAGAAAACCAGATTACCCAGCAAAAACCACTGGCTTATGCCAAGTCACTAGCAACTTTCTAACATAGTGACTGGTATTTAAAAGATCAATGTGGGTGTTTTGTTTTTCATACTTGAATGACTCACATGTATATCAAATTATAAATGAAATAACATCTCACAGCATGATACTTATGTAACTGAGTGAGATATACCTTAGACTCTGAGAGTACCGTAATTTCGCGTGTATAAGACGCACTTTTTTACACTAAATTTTACACTCAAATAGGGGGTGCATCTTATACACAAAGCTAGAAATCTAGGGTGTTTAACATCGAGTTACCAGGCCACTCGGAGATCGCCAATTACAATTAAAATGCTGCCAAGACAATGCCCATCGACGTTTGACTCGTCATTGATGAATTGTAATTACCGAACCACTCTCCGCTAGAATTTACTGATTACAATCCATGTGACATGCCTAGGACAATGGGTAGTGAGTACCGACACAGGGTGATACGCATTGATGTCACGGTGATGTCACATTTCACTCATCTAAATATGCATTTTACTGGGTTTCTAGCGTTATTCATGAGGAGTTGATATCCTACAATAATTCCCAAAAGGGGGTGTGCACTATACACAAAGCTAAGGTCTATACATCATTTTAAAGGCCTGGACAAGGGGTGCGTCTTATATACGGGTGTGTCTTATACACGCGAAATTACGGTAATAGTAGGAGCTCTAATACTATTCTCTACCATAAATTGATATTGATGCTATTTCAATGACTCTGTTTCTTGATCTGTATGACCTGAGATGTCAGGGACCTGCATACATGGAGCACTTCTTAATTTCTCATGAGTGCTCCATGTCAACAGGTTCCTCTGTGATTGCAACGTATGTAGGTACTATCAAAAGTATCCATCTCTCATTATATTACAGCAAAATGATCCAGAATCTAGCATGACTAAGGTATTAATTCAAAATTCCAAAGAATGATAGAGCCTATGAAATTACAAAAATCACTTTTCTATAAGTTCTCACAACTCACATTTCATTACTTTTTCCATAAAATGCCCAAAGTGATAGCTTATCATTGAAATCTAGTAAACCTAACCCTGTTCCTTCACCAACACAATTTCAAGTGATTTCTTTGGCAAAATTGTGAAAGTAAGATCTTTGCATAGTCTCCAACTTGACAATCTAAGGCTTTTTTAAGCCTGGGAAAATACAAAAGAAATGCATGATTTTAAAGGATATTACCCAAAAATTACTCACAACAGGGGCTACATTAAATCTCAACTAGCAAAACACATCCTACAACCATAGGCATCAATGTGAACATATTTGTGGCAAGTTTTATACATTTACATTGGAGGCTGCATTTTCCAGAAGCAAATTCCTAAAAACGCATGCTTTTGATGATTTTTCAGAAAAATACCCCAAAATTTAGCAAGTCATAGGTTGGCAAACATGACTTATTTCCCCTACATGCATATTCTGGGTTAATTTTCTGTAACAACAATATCAGGCTAGAATCTTGGTGTAAGATATAATATATATACCTTTGTTCAAATAAATGAGAAATTACAAAAATCCTACTATTTTAAAGATTTTTACCCCAAAATCACTCACAGCAGGGGTCAGATACATTTCATACCAACAGAAAACATTTGTTTATCATAGACATTCTCATAACATCATTTATGGCAAGTTTTGAGTTCCTACTATGAAAATTGCACCTTCCCGAAGCAAATCCCTAAAATCACCTGTTTTATGCTATTTTTTCTATAAATTGACCCAAAACGTAGCATGTCATGATAATATGCAAACATGACTCACTCTCTTTATCTACACCTTCTTGGTTTGTTTTCTAATCCAGAACTATTTAGTTGAGAGTTTGGAATAGTCCATAAGATGACATTCAAGTTGTGGGAAATTACAAAAATCCTACTATTTTAGAGGTTTTTACCCCAAAATCACTCACAGCAGGGGTCAAATACATTTCATACTAACACAAAATATTTGATAATCATAGACATCGTTGTCAAAACATTTGTGGCAAGTTTTGACTTACTACTATAAAAATTGCACCTTCCAGAAGCAAATCCCTAAAATCACTAGTTTTAATGCCATTTTTCTGTAAAATGCCCCAAAACGTAGCATATCACAAAAATATTCAAACATAACTTATTTTCTGTATCTACACCTTATTGGGTAGTTTTCTAAACCAAAACTATTTAGTTGAGAGTTTGGAATAGTCCACAGGATGACATTCAAGTTGTGGGAAATTACAAAAAACACTCATTTTTGATGATTTTCCCCCCAAAATCAATCACAGCGGGGGGTTCCTTAAAGTCACACTAACGCAACATGTTCTAAGATCAGAAGCATCCTCTTGAACACATTTGTAGCAAGTTTTGAGTTTCTATCTCGAAAAATGAATTTTCTAAAAGGAAATCCCAAAAAACATGCTTTTTTGGTGATTTTTTGCATAAAATGCCCCAAAATTCCCTTACGCAGCAAAATCAGACGTGTCATCCACCTGTGCGCTAAAGCCAACCCTATGTAGAGATGAATAAGCATGGATGACGACTTGTAACGAAAAACGCCATCAAAAATATTTCTAGAGCTCTTTTAGGGATTTGGCCACCCGCCTATTATGCTGTTGGTGGCTAATTTGGCCAATACAAAATGTAGCAAAAAATCTTAAAAATGATTGAAACCCTGGCACATGGGTACATGTCAGAGAGTATTCAACGAGAGCTCAAATGAATACCAACATGACAGGGTTTAGATGGTTTTCAAAAATCTTTGCATCCTTGTGGGTTTAAGACGAAAGTAGCCTCAGCATTGGAAGGGTTAACCCCTTCTGGACCCCTGGGACTGTGCCATTAAAACCACAACACTAGAATGTTCACAGCTCACTGCCCTTAACAAATTAGTCTGATCCATCAGAATGCTTCTGTTGATAGTGCCCTCTTTTGGCTTGTTTCATAATATATGCCATGGGGCGGCTGCAGTCACTCTTCCTGTTGTTTGGGTAATTGGGTATGAGATTAGTAGATAGGAAGAATTTGGACTGGCCTGCAGGATAGATCACTGATTGGTCTGACCTTGAGCCTGGACAAGCGGAACAACCGCCCGGGTAGAAGTAGTAGGAGTAGTAGTAGTGGTAAGAGTGGTAGTAGTTGTAGAAGTAGTAGTAGTAGTAGTAGTAGTAGTAGATGTAGTATCAGTAGTAGTAATTATAGTAGTAGTAGTAGTAGTAGTAGTAGTAGTAGTAGTAGTAGTAGTAGTAGATGTAGTATCAGTAGTAGTAATTATAGTAGATGTAGTAGTAGTAGTAGTAGTAGTAGTAGTAGTAGTAGTAGAACTTAGTAGTAGGTCCAGGATTTCTGTTGAGGGGGTTGTTTCAGCTATATGAGGGGTTTGTTTAAACGGACATCCCCTTAAACCCACTGTATATCTGTAACTGATTAGCACCAGCGGTACTTCTAAATGTTCAATTATGGACTGGCGAAAGCTGGACTTCCTTTATCCATTACTCCTGTAGTGGGTGGGAATCAAAACAAGCTCACTAACATGGGGCTGCAGGGCACTTGTAGCCAGTCCTATCTTCTGAATCTTCATGCTTGAACTACATTGTGGTGATCCCAGGATTTTCCAGGAAAGTCTTGGAATATCCCAATTTTGATTGGCTAGCTAAGGTTTCCATTATGTCATCCAATCGACTACTGACTACCGACTACTAAACCACAAATAGCAGATAAAATATGAAGATGATAATTGAATTCCTGTATAGTCAAACATACTTATGTTACTGCCTAGCTATATATACAAATTCTGATATTTGTCTGAGATAAGATATTTTGTTTTGATGTCTGTTTGAGATGTATTACTGTGTAAGGTTAAGCACATCTTCAACATGATACATTCTTTAGATCTGTCATGCCTAGCCCTCTTTGCTCTATCCCTTTGATAATTGTGAATCATTCAAACTGTTGCATCACTAGTTGGGGCAAGAATGATCAGAAATATTGGGGTTAAATTAGCATGTGAAAATACTGCTAGCAAGTGGTGATAACTGATTTATTATTTAGCAACCTCAAAACCTAGACTTCATATCACTGTGATATTAATCTGGAAGATCATTACATACGCAATGAGGCTAATTTTAGATCTCTGAGATAAAAATAGACATTAATTATAGAGTAAAATGTAAGGATGAGTAATACTTGTGGCTGCAATAGTAGTTCTTGGAAATGGTCAATATGTATGTACAGACAGTTTGGCCAAGTACCAATAAAACCCCTGGTAGATGTGCATGAGTACCATGTGACAAGATATTACCTATATTATTGGAAAAGAAATAACTGAATAAAGGAGATAATATGCAATGCTGCTGAGATGCAAAACAAAAGTTTCTGACACCAAAAATGGTTACTTTATTTCTAGATGTACAAGAAAAAGTAGATTATTGGTCCAAATAGATGTAACTGGGGAAATGGAATGAATCATGTAGACTTATTAAGAAGTTATGTTTGTTTAGACAGACTTTTCCATGAAAGAAAATAAGTATAAAATATATCACTTCATCAACTGTTTGTCTATTTTGTTGCCATTTTGATCATAGATCATTCCAAATTTTGTTATTGACAAATCAGAATCCTCTACTTAAAGGGAAGGCCATCTATTCCCTTACCAATAGTGTCTGGGATTTCCTTGAAAATCCCTGCATTTTCCCTGCATTATCCTAGGAATTATTTCTGGGTATTCCCAGCTTCACTTGGTTTAGGGTTTTGTTAGTCTTGAGGATAGCACTATTATCTCTCTCTTCTTGATTACTTACCACTGTTCATCCTCGGTTCTGTGTCCTTGAAAGCGTCCTGGATCCCGGCTCAGCTCCCCTGCTGGTGCATTAATACCAGAGATATTCTACCAATCCTGTTTAGACATCCAGAAGAGGATTCCCTGGCTGTGTTTGTACGCTTCTTAGCTAAGACGTAGATCTCCCATAAGTAGGCAAGGCACAGCTGTCTCACACCAAACAACCCATTCTCTGGGGCCTATGACTCGCAGCAATAAATATTCATTAAACATTTGCATTCTCAGTGCCAAAGAAAATCTGCACTGCTGCGAAGATTGCTTACATTATCCAATCCGATCGGTGCACCAGAGCCTACGGTTTTATTATCGTGGACTTATCCGTTTTGTAAAAAGCCCTGACAGCTGACGCTTGAGCCAAACCATATGTAGATACTAGATCTAGCTTATATTCTAAATACTCTTGCCTAATATGGGAAGTGGGTACATGAGGGAGTGTGCCCGGCACTTCCTGGTGACTGAACAAGAACTTCGGCTCCAGGAACAAGTCATTCTGCAGCAGCAAGTCAAGAGGGATGAGGGATTGGCGAAAGCTTTTCGCAATTCATCTAAAAACTTGAACAGGCCATTAAGAAGCCTGGGGAAGTAGTTTCCTGTGTAATTGAAATATGAGTGCAAACATTTGGAAACGGCGACATGTCTAGCTGAGCCATTGGATACGGTTTTATCAGCATCCTGACATGGAAATGGGACGTTGTGCTTAAGGATGCCTAATGGACACAGTGGCCCTGTTCAATCGCAGGCAATTATGGATATGATGAAAATGGCAGGATGTGCAGTCCGTCTAATGAGCTAGAGAGATCTGGATCATATTCTGCCTATTTTTAGCTGGGTTGAATTGAAAATGAGCGTGTTTATTATCACAGTGGTGCGGTGGTGTCAGTTGTGGTCCTCTTGTTAAACACGTCCCACTTGGAGGAGCGGGGAGAACGGGGGTAGACTTCAATGCGGTTTTGGCAGTTTTTCCCTGATTAGCCTTGATTTCGGCATCGAGGCCTGCCACTTGACCTGATGTGTCACTTGGAGATATTCAGCCGATACACACGCAGTTTGGAGGATTGGAGGAAAGATTAAGGATGTAGGCCACCTTGGGCTGCGACCAACCAACGCTGCCACGGCACCCACAGGAGTAGATTTACTGCCTCAGAGTCCAACACCAACGCCATGGAGGCGGAAAATGTGATCGCGCAAATATGTGAGATGTTCGATCAGCTCCACGGCAAGTATCTTTTACCATTACTGTCAAGATAGCTTGATAATATAGAGAGGAAACTTGTGGTTCATTTGACTACTCTCCCTCTCTTGCTCGCAGTGTTTTTGTTGACATGTTGCGATGGTTTGTTTGGCCTAGATGAACCACCAGTGTTTTTTTCTGCACTGATGGTGATACTCGGTAACTTTTCCAGCATGCAGGTTTTAATGAAGGAATAAGGGTGTCACCGGAAGATACCATTGTGAGTGACAAATCTACCATAACTTAAGCTGTTACTTTCATCATAGGGCTTACTCTGTCACGAAAATGTGTTGTAGTAGTGATCCGTATTACATGAAAGTAGAGTCATGCTTCCATAGTCATGCACTGGTACTACTCTGAAAAAAGTCTGACAACATAGTTTGCTTCTCTAAACCTGTTTTATCACAAAGATCTCCTTGTGCATTCTCAAAGGCAGTTATCCCCTCTCTTTGGAGCATTATGTTATTTGCTCAATTTGTTCCTAATGGAGGCAATTGCCTTAACACCCATAGGAAGGAATCAATTAGGGGGAAACCGCCTACATGTGTATTATGTATGTTTTTGTGGGCAGCCATGGAAGTTGATTAGTGATTTTTTGTGAGACTTGTAACTGTGAACAGACTAAGGCCTTACTTCACAGATCTTGGCTAATAGAGCACAAACATTTATCGATCAAGAAAGCTTGCTTTGAGCTTATTACTTATGCTAGTAGATATAGGCCAACTGCTGCATGGATGTATGTGTGGGACTGGTCACATCGCAGCATGGTAGAGGAGATAGGGGACATGCATTGGGTGGTAGAAATGGAAAAGAGGATAAGGCAATGTCAGTTTTGGCATCAGCGACCATTTGTTTGCCTTTCCTTCACTCCTTTAGGAGCGTATACATGCTCTTACTTTACATGGAATGTTCAGCTGTGTTTGCCCTAGTTGGCTATTAGGGTTCTTTCTCTACCAAAAAAGCTTGATAAATAAAAGCATCTCATCAACGCTTTTAAATGTTACCAAAACCAAATGGACCCATAGATGTTTTGAAAATGGTGTTTCAGTAATATATTTTTGGGAATTAAGATTTTGGTTTGCCATCTATCAGGACAGCACTGATCAATATTAAAATGATCCGTTTTCTTAGGAAAAAACGCTTATACCGGTATGGATATATAAGTATATAATAATTAATTGATGCTTGTCTTGAACAGTTATGCAGCCCAATTTTTATCACTCATCTTTCAATATTTCTGCCTCTGCCCTAGTTATGAAGATTTAGAGTGGCCAAGGTTTTCTGTTTACACTTATATAGTTATCTTAATTACATGTTTATGTTATTTGTTAATGGAATATATGACTAGTGGGATGAATAACCTCAAGTTCAAATAGCATGATTTTCAATATTCTGTTCTTGATTACATTTATCGAAGGCTACCTTGGACTCTGTCCTGCATTGTTGGCGAAATAGGGTCACTGTTTAATAAGTATTGTCCTACTTTCCCTATATGCACTAACTCTATGTAAGTTCCTGTCAGATAAATGTTGACTGGTTTAAAGGTCAACATTCAGAGCCACAGCCCGCATGGCAAGTCAGCAACTAGGCCAAAATAAATGTTGTCACCTTGCAGTGTCCAGTCCTAAGTTAAATATTCAGTTGCTTAACATTCACCTCTACCTTCTAATTATCCCCTCATTTCTCAAAACAAGGGTTGTCCAATAAGATGCATGTACGGGAGTCTAGGAATATCCAGGAATAACAAGGATAAAGCTTGGAACATGTTTGTTTGGTAAGAGAAACATGCGACACTTTAAGTATATATGTGTATTCAAAAGTATTTGATACTAATATATACTATCACAGTGACCATAAGCTACACTCTGGTTAATTAAGAAATTTTGTGGGCTAAGTCTACCCTGTGAAATATTATACCTGATTCAGGCTGATTGTGTTGGTATAGTGCCGACTGCTGACTGTATTATAATGATATTATGTAGTGGTACATGGTTGGGCTCTCTGGTGAGTTTGCATTGAGATGAAGGGTAATGGGTATGATTAGCTAATTAATACGCTGGGCAGCCAGCATCATGACCATGTAAGCGGCTCTCTGGAGGTCAGAGGTGCGTCTGGAGATTTGCGGGTGCCAACTAGTTGAGTATATAAACTCATTCTGATCAGTACTATAGGTAAACTGAACCTCATTGGGGACCTATATTTGCCATGTGGTAATACATTGGGCAGCCAGCATTACAGCAGTTCTCTGGAGATCAGAGGTGTGTCTGGATCTTAGTGGGTGCCAACTAGACGAGTATTAAACTTATTCTGATCAGTACCATAGGTAAACTGAACCTCATTGGGGACCTATATTTGCCATGTGGTAATACACTGGGCAGCCAGCATTACAGCAGTTCTCTGGAGGTCAGAGGTGTGTCTGGAGCTTAGTGTGTGCCAACTAGACGAGTATTAAACTTATTCTGATCAGTACTATAGGTAAACTGAACCTCATTGGGGACCCCTATTTGCCATGGTGATACACTGGGCAGCCAGCATTAAAGCAGTTCTCTGGAGGTCAGAGGTGCCTCTGGAGCTTTGCGGGTGCCAACTAGTTGAGTATTAAACTCATTCTGATCAGTAATAGGTAAACTGAACCTCGTTGGGGACCCCTATTTGCCATGGTGATTGATGCAGAACAGCCAGCCAATGTTCAGTGCTGTTCATTAACCAGGGGAGTACATGAATCTGCTCTATCTGATACCAACTGTTTACTTACTGGAATACATATTACCCAGGGGCTAATGAAGGTCATATGTAACACAATATAGTCAGCACCAAAGTACAATTTATGCATGCTCAAATTAACCTTCTTGTGTAGGTTTACACGGAGCGTGCTTAAACCTGAGCGATGTAATTGATTTTGTTTAAACTTTAGGTTTTTTAGGGCTTCCTTATTGCTGATATTAATTGGGGTGTTTATGTGGAATCCCAATAATTTCGGTATAAAAATGTTTCATTGGTACAAATGGCAAGAGTTGATGTAAAGTTGAAGAACAAGATGATCATGATTATGTACATATGAATGGTTCGGATGTTGTTTCAGTAAATGAGTAGAAGGAGATTTATGTATACAGCCATCCATCACTTATCTATCTGGACATAGGTCCTTGGCACAGGAATGGCAAGAAAGAGACAATTTGGACATGGTCCAGTTTAAGGAGAAGACTGGCCTGCCCACTTAGTGGAGAAAATGTTTATGTAAGGCGAAGCATCTAGTACACACGCATGGCTAGGCCTCTGATGTGCTTGTTTAGAGCAAAGCAAAATATCCCACTCGGAAAAAAGTGCCAGAATGGTTACATGTTGGAATTGGTTACCAGTAGATGTATATTCATATGCAGACCACATCGATTGATCAATACTCAATTTGGGTTCTGATTGCCTAGATGTTGAAATAGTGAGGGAGGTAGAATTTGGTATTTACGTTAGCTATTATTGTGAAGAGATAAAAATCTGGAACCGGAAAGAAATTCCTCTCTAGGGTCGTTCAGTCGCAGAGACAGCCCCCTCCCCCTCCCCCCCCCCATCCCCCCACAATGCTGCACATTTGTAAAGCGACCAGGTCAGCTTACATATGGGGATGCACTTGAAATTGAATTAGTTCGTAGATTACTTATTGCACCTAAAAAATATTACATATGAATTTTTTTTATATATATATACACTATTTATATTCAACCATATTCAACCATTCTGCCATTTAATATTTTACTTTCTCAAAATCCCAATAGAAATCTTTCATCCTTTATCTGTTTCGTCAATTTCAAAATTTTAAATCTATGAATTGGAGACACTTGTCTAAACCATTAAGTACGTTCTTTTGGTTCAGTTACCCATCTTTGTTGAACATTACCACTACGACAGCCATAAAGATTGTTTTTCTGAAGTGCCAAATGAGATCCATGTACTGGAAGAAGAGAAAGAAGAAGCCCTAGCTGCTCAGCTTCAAGTGCTTAAACGCGCTGGGATGGGCATGTTAATGAAAACAGCACGTTTTTAAGCTGACCCTCCTAGCACACTCTGTTAGTGATTTGTAGGGCTTGTCATCTTGGAGCATGGCAGGGCCTGGGCTGACCCTGCAGATAGGGGGGTCAGCGGGATAATGAGGTGGTGCTGTTTGGAGAGCCCAGACAGGTGAAATCAATCAAGACTTCCAGTAGTATCTGCTGAATAGGAAAATTCAAACCAGCTTAAAAGTTATAGGGTAAAAATTTTACAAAACATTCCAATATCATCTGCGGAATAGTCAAATTCAAACCAGCTTAAAAGTTATAGGGTGAGAAATTTTCAAAAAACAATCCAATATCATCTACTGAATAGTTAAATTCAGACCAGCTTCAATGTTATACGGTAAGAAATTTTCAAAATGATCCAATATTATCTGCTGAATAGTACAAATCAAACCAGCTTGAAAGTTATAGGGTGAGAAATTTTCAAGACGATCCATTATTATCTGCTGAATAGTACATTTCAAACCAGCTTAAAAGTTATAGGGCAAGAAATTTTCAAAAATGATCCAACATTATTTGTTAAATAGTAGTAGTAGAACTCAAACCAACCTAAAAGCAATTTTCAAAATGATCCGACATTATCTGCTAAATAGTAGTAGTTGAACTCAAACCAACTAAACCTAAAAGTTACAGGGTGAGCAATTTTCAAAATGATCCAATATCATCTGCTGAACAGTAAAATTCAAACCAGCTTAAAAGTTTAAGGGTAAAGGAATCTTCAAAATGATTCAATATTTTCGGTTGAATGGTAATATTCAAACCAACCTGCAAGTCATACGGTAAAAGAATAGATAGAAAATACTAGCATGTTTTTTACTTTGTAGCTGAGAGACAAGTGATAACAATTATTAATCAAGTCTTTTCAAAGTCTTTAGAAATTAGAGTTTAGCACTGTAATTCAAACTACATTGTAACGGCTGAGTCTTTTCTTTGATTACTTACTTTCTCCCTGGATGAACTATTGAACTGAATTCATATCTATGTGATAGAGTGAATATTCATATTGTTCCATATCAATCAAAGAGGTTATATGTTACATAACTTCCAGACTTGAAGGGAACTTCCCCTGATAGTTCCTAACCATGCAGATCCTGTGTTAATCCATTCATACTAAAGAGTGCCCATAGAAATTGTCGGATCAATTATACTTTATATGATGATAACTGTGGAAATTTGGATGATTTTACAAAATATTTAAAGGAGTTGTTGGTAATTGTATGTATGAATCTTTATTGACCATAAATATATCATGAAAGGTACTCATACAAACAAAAAGCATCATAAGATTACAAATCACCTTATTTAATGGAGTGGATATGTACTACAAAAATAAAGTAACGATCTTCAAGAAACATTAAGTGAGCAGTGTAAATCAGTTGTACAGAGTAATATTCCTACTAAATGATCCTCAAGTATGCTTATGCCTGCAGGATTTCATCAGAATTGTGAGGTTATTTTGCTGCTGTGGGGATCAGTGGGTCAAATACAATAAAGAGTCATGTAACTTTGCTTCCAACTCATTCTGTACGGTTCCTCATGGCCAATTTCTCATCTGTTTGATGCTAATTCCATTTGTCATGTTTTGATTGCCCCGGGGTGCCTGCTGTCTTTGTGCTAACCAATTAAATTATTGCAGTATTTGTTCCAGCTCGCCGCAAATGTTGGCATCCCAGTCAAGTAGGTTGGATACATTCCAGCTTATTACCAGTCAGCAACTGCATGGGCAGAATCACTAACCCTGTGGTACTCGCAACCATAGATGTTACACTTCCTTGAATTGCATATATATATATATATATATATATATATATATATATATATATATATATATATATATATATATATATATACATGTATAGATGAATATCATCAATAGCATTGGTTGTTATCAATGTCACTGGACATGACAGTGGATGCTTACCAATTATAAACATGTTTAATATAGGTGGTACATTTTGAGATATTTTAAGTGCATACATTCTCTCATTTGTTGTGTCAGGTTTCTTTGCGCTTAATTTCATTGTTTGAACATTTCTCTGACCATATTAAAAAGTGTTTGATAAATTAGTATTGTATTCCCAGCACAGACTATGATGATGCATACACTGCCCTTGGCTAGCGCTCTAAAGGGGACTCACGCTGGTGCTCAGCCAATAGGAGGCAGGCAGCCAAGTTATCCTGTGAGTGTCCTCCAAGGGGAACACTACTTGTGACGTTTCTGGTCTGTCGAAACTCATGTGACCTTCCAATCCTTACATTTCCAGGGGCGGTGCCAGGATTTCTGTGAGGGAATTCCTTCTGTAAATGGAGGCTTCATTTTTACAGAGAGTAAGATCTACTACCCTGATGATTTTAGGCTAAACTAAAGTTGTATGACACTTCTGTGTGTACATGAAAATCAACTCTTTGTATTGTAAAGGGGTTTGTCAAACCTTGTAACCCTGGTAGTGCCGGGACCATGCAGGCCTTGTCTGGCAGTACAATTGCTCCTGGAAATATGGCACGACCAGGGTTTTAATCCCACCCTGCATTCGCATCTGATTACTGGTACTAGTCTCAGTGTAACACTGAATAGTATGGGACTGATATTTACAGTGTTTGTTTGCTATGGGTAAATCATAACTATTTGGTACCCAGTAATGCGCACTTGACACAAGCTGACTGCTATTTACCGAGGTCAACTATTGATTGGTTTTGTGCTTCATCAGATAAATCACTTGATGTGTTATAAATACATCAATCTCATGGGCCTAATTGGCGTCTGGGGGAATTGCTTGGGCTTAGGGCTCAATCTGTGACGGTTAATGAGAACAACATAAATGGGTCCTGTTATGGCTGTCATGCCACTCTATTCATATCAACTTTTCCACTAGTGCATCATCAGAACCTCAGCTCTCTATGGTATCCATGGGAAAACACAGGGCAGCCATAGTACTAAGACATGTTTTGAATTCCATATCTGAAAATATTACAAATACAAACATTTTGAAATGAGACTTAGAAATGAACAAATTAATGTATATAGTAGTCGTAGATATCAATTCGCATGCCAAGCTGCAATCCTTAAATACAGGGATGTCCAATTAAACTGGTATTGTCGCACCATACCATGGGCTTCATAACATGCCCAATGATAAAATGTTGTGTTCCAGGATTCCTGGACACTCCTGTCCTTAGAAAAAATAGCTGTCAGTGTATACTGGAATGATGATGCATTGATATTACATTTGATGGTACTGCTAAGAAGGTTGCTTTTACATGTATCATAAGTGTGTCGTATGAAAAACCAGTGTCTTAGCCAGGATTTAGAAACTGGGTGCCTAAAATTGGCAGTTGTAAAATTTTTGGGCGTCCAAATTATAAGGGGGATCACATTATAGATTTTTAGAAATTCCACACTAAAAGATTTGGGTGTCCTGAGAGGTTCTTTTTAAGGGTTTGGGTGTCCAAAAAGGCACCCAGACGCCCTGCTGGCTAAGACCATGTGAAAAACCATCTGTATGATTCTTGCTGTTCAAATCAATTAAGTTTTCCTTTACCTTCTGTATCTCAGAAAATTTCCTAGGTTTATCCTCGGAATTCCTTTGTATTCCCAGCTTTATTTGGTAAGGGATACAAGGCTCTTTGTTTGGTACTAAGATAAAGTTCTCTTATTAATCAAAATGATGATTTCTCGAACTGGAGCTTTCACTACCTGATGACCCTTCTATCTTAGACTCATTTCTCATTATTCCTTGAACAGGTACTTCACATTTTGTGTTTCACTTCTAGATATGTGGCATGACTTGTTTTGTCTGGTATGCTTTTACATTGAATTGAGAGCTTTTCCAGGCGCCAGTAATGATGACATATTAGAATACTTCTGGTTGATCAGCTGTTATTTTACGCCTTTATGCAATTCAATCATTGTTTCACCACAGACATTCTGCATGTGTTGGATTTGTCCTAAATGGGGACAGGAAGCAGTGTGGGCAGGTCAGAGCTGTCAGCTACAGTACAGGAACGCATTTATCTCACCGCATTCATGACAGACCCCTTAGAATCTTACTGTAGAATCTAGCCTGAATTCAAGAGAGTGCATATCTAAGGAAGTGGTATTCATACTGTTATGTTTGGTCTCTGACTCGAATCAAACTGATATAATGGTTGATGTGAAGGAGTCATTTAGTATTGTTTTTGACCCTCTTAATATATCTATCCTTTTTTATCTCACCTCACTCATGACAGACTCCTTAGAATCTTACGGTAGAATCTAGCCTTAAGAATTCAAGAGAGTGCATATCTAAGGAAGTGGTATTCATACTGTTGTGTTTGGCCTCTGACTTAAATCAAACTGATATGATGGTGGATGAGAAGGAGTCATTTAGTATTGTTTTGACCCTCTTAATATATCTATCCTTTTTATCTCACCTCACTCATGACAGACCCCTTAGAATCTTACGGTAGAATCTAGCCTTAAGAATTCAAGAGAGTGCATATCTAAGGAAGTGGTATTCATACTGTTGTGTTTGGCCTCTGACTCAAATCAAACTGTTATTCCGGTTGACGTGAACGAGTCATGTAGTATTGTTTTTGACTTTCTAAATATATCTATCCTTTTTAATCTCTATGGTTAATTTAAAAATATGGTTGAAAGATGACACTGGTGTTCTAAAGAAATTTAAAAAAAAAAGGTGCGGGAGAGGATGTGGTCTCTTGACGATACTTTTTGTTTATTATGCATAGAGATTTAGATTTACTTAGTATGGTGTGTGGATGCACAGAGTATTTGACTTGGTGGGCTATTTCAGACAAAATCCCAAGTAAAATCAAAATCCAGTATTAACTTTAAGAGGTCAAGGGAGGAACTACTAGATTTACACTTGAAACAAAAATTGCTATATAACACAAACCTTGCAATTGTCTAGTTGTGAAATCTACAATTTCATTTTATTGTATTTATCTATCTATGACGGTTAGACATGGAATGAAATAAGTTATTGGGGAATTCAGTGCCATGATGACAGATATGTCGCAGTAGAAGTAAATCCATTCCATAGATTCTTATTTGTTTCTTTACACATTTGGTATTTTGACATATGCTGTGTTGTCATCAACATGGAAACATGTTGAAGACTTAGTGTATTGTTTTTGTGACCTTAGACAGTATTAGTTGGCTATGTCAACCATAGGTTAACCCACAGCCTTGACTCTGTGACAGCTCAGCTATTTAGGAAAAATGCAGGGCCTGCAAGGCCTGCTAAAAAGCTAACAGCTATATGTCGTGCTGAACCAGGAAATGATTTATAAGAAAACAGGAACTTCTTTTCAACACTTCTTGGTCAGAGGTCTGGGTTTCGAATAATGATATGATTATTTTGCTTAGCAACTAACGTTTAACCCATAAATATGTAATACTTCAATAATCTCATAGATTCAGCAAAGTAGAATAAATATTGTACTAAACCCTTTGAGGATAAAGTTTTATGAATAATTCAAATATATCATTAGTGTATGGTCTTACTTGTAAAACATTTATAGTGTGGTTCCATGATAGCTTGTTTGCATCCATTTTATTCAGGAGGGAAATAAACAGTATGAATGTTTCATTATGTTGATTCCAGTAACCACCTAATCAGTAATTCTTCTCCACACATGACAATACACATGGAATATGTATAAAGTTATATTAACCCTTTGGCAAATAGGCAAACCTTCTATATTAATAGCCTATTTCAGTAAGACCAGCCTAATAAGCTGCCTTTATGAAGAAGCCACCGTGGCAGTACCTATGAAAATTATTTTCTGGGCCTTGGGTTTATTTGACAAGATCTTGGGAATAAAGAATGGTTTTACAAAATATTTGAAGAAGAGTTGTTATCAGTTTTTTTATTTACAAAATTGTCAGGGAGCTTTTTGCCACTGCTAGCTTTAATTGGTTAAATTAAAAGCTCTCAATGGACTCTCTGATAACTTCTGATCCATTTGAATATTTCTATTTCCCCACTGTATTGACTATATACCTTCATTTCAATGTGGTCCTTCTATGGTAGTTGGAGATCTAAACAGAAATTAGAAATATTATCTACATACCATGTTTTTATGAAAGTCACTCAACCTATAACTTATTGATTTTCCTAAATATCACCTCTTCAATTTGCGTTTGGAAAAATCTTCTGTTCGGTGTTGTTACATAACCTCACTTTGTGAGAGTATTGCTGACGTCAGCATTTCCTATTGGTTATTCATGAGTGCACTTGTTGCCTCAAATTGATTACAGGTATCTACAATAAAGGATCACCCAGGGTAAGGGGGTATTCAGCTATATATCTCATTCATGTTGGCAATAATTCCATCACCTATAATATTGATCACATTCACTGCTACATTTCTATGTTGCTATATAACTCAGCTGGCCTGGCCCGTAAGCCATATGGCGCGACACTACCGGAAGTGCCAGACTCATATAAATAGCTTATAGATTAATGCACAACTTTTGCCAATATCCACGAAGGGATTGCATGTATAGGCGGATATTTCCACTTGTCCGTCATAGTATAAGGTGACCAAGGGAGTAACTATACAACAAGTGGACAACTTACTGTTATGATAGTTGAGACCCTGGAAACCAGACTGTGTAGGGGTTTTCTTGATGGAATCCTACCGTATTGATATGGATATAGAGGGGGATACATTCAACAAGTGGATTGAATAACTTTGCACACACCAAGTGGAATACTCACTGTACGATAGTAGAGACTTCTGTGGTATTGATATGGATATAAAGGGTGATACATTTAACAAGTGGATTGGATAAGTTTGCCCACAACAAGTGGAATACTCACTGTACGATAGTAGAGATCCTGGACTTCTGTGGTATTGATACGGATATAAAGGGTGATACATTCAACTAGTGGATTGAATAACTTTGCCCCCAACAAGTGGAATACTCACTGTTACAATAGTAGAGATACTGGAAACCTGGAAACCATACTGTGTTGGGTTTTCTAGATGGACTCCTGCTGTATTGATATGGATATAAAGGATGATACATTCAACAAGTGGATTGAATAACTTCTGGATATCCCTTAGGATTATACAGTAGAAGTGAAATGGAATGAAAGTCTGATTATCATCACCATATCTTCCCTTGTGGCTGAGTTGTGACTTAACAGTGTGCGGAGTAAATTGTAGTAAACCAGACAGTGGATGTCTGCACGGCGGAACAAAACGTGCTGATTATTATTGAGAATGTGTATAGATTTTGGTGTATGTGACAGTGAGGACAATCTCAATTGATGTTTTGCGTCTTATTTTTAGCTAGCTTTGGTGAATTGAAATCATCAGTGAAAGGTAGAATTCAAAAGTGGGCTACAATTTTCCTCATTGATTGAGCTTCAGCCTCATCTCAAAGTCTTGAGTGATCAGATTCCTCAACTAACATTCGATTACTTAGGACCCTAGAGTTACAGTTTATGTGTACCTGATTTTGAATACCTATAGTTTTTAAGTGATGCGTACTTGCTTTCTAGGTTGTCATACCTTCATAAAAGGTTGAACATATATTTACGCATGGCATTTCTCAACAGTTAATATGCACCAAAGTAATTTAAAGTAAAGCACAGCTAGCTGTTATCTTACTCTCACTAAATAAACCTTGGGATAGGTCCTGTTCAGACAGTAATGTTGATGAAATGTACTGAATGATATATTTTATCAGCGTGAAAATTAACCGATCAGGTTTCTATTTATACAACATTTCTACCTGTAATTAAAGGAAGTTTTTTACAAGACCACCTATAAATAAAGCAAAAACTAATAAGAAAATTATCAACTTTGACTGGCTTTTTATAATTTAGAAGTAAACATCCACCAGGACCATTTATATTTTACCACGGTGAAGTTATTGTGACCTGACTCCCACAATTTCTATGAAATAAATCAAGAACTGTGATTGGCTAATTATCCCATTGACGTATAATCAATAGGGATTGGACTCCTGGATTGCTTTTTAACCTGGATCCCACCTGCTGAGCTGTTTCACCAGCACTGTGATGACAGTTTCTTGGTTGATATTATAAATAGACCACTGACTAGATAAGGATCATGCTCTGTGTTGGAGCTATCGCAAAGGGGATGACATGCATTCAGGTCCCTCCTGATGCTTACATTAAAGCCTATGACATGATGAAGAAACACAGCAGGTTCATCAAAGCTAGAAAGAAGCGTGAGTTTGATTTACAGGGTCTTTGCTTGCATTAACATCACCATACTTGATGTTGGTTTGGATTTGGTTAGGTTTTCTGATTATTTTTTCTCTCTCAAATTTAGCTAAGAATACCCTTAACTTCCGAGGAAAAATGCTAGGGTTTCCTATATAGCCTCAGGTTTATTTGGCAATGATTGTTTTGACATGGACATACTTCAAATTTTTTGCAAAACATCATAAGGAGATGAATGCATAACTTAAGCCTAATTTCATGAGTTATATTCATTAGATCAAATGAAGAAACCTTTTAATTGGAATTACGTTTTACTTGGAATGTGTGTTATCTATTTTTCAGCTCTGCTCTCATATACTGTGCCCTTGAACTACCAGCTTATGACATGAGTGTCAACATTTTGTTGAAATATTTACATATTTTAAAGTGGTCTTAATAAGAAGTTTAGAACTCAATTGGTCAATAATTGTAATTGTTGCTTCTCTGCATGGATGAAATAACTGATTGTTGTCTTTATGTAATTTCAGCTGAACTGACGGAATATGAGCTCTTCCAAAGAGCCAGCAAGGAACGTGCGGATATAGTTAGCAAGTATGACAAGGTAAGACCATTGTTTCTATAATATCACTGATGGTTTTTAGGTGTAATTTTCTGCTCCTATAGGCTATAGAAATTCACTATCAGTACACATGCAAGTAGCTTGGCTGGACTTGTCATCCAGACCACTGTTTCTACAATATTGGAGACGGTCTAAAGAAACTTGCTATTAGTACACATGCAAGGAGCTTGACTGGATTTGTCATCCAGAACACCACCTCTGCAATATCAGAGATGGTTTTTGGTAACTTTCCACTCCTATAGGCTATAGAAACCTGCTATTATTACACATGCAAGTACGCTAAGCTTGGCTGGATTTTTCATACAGAACACTCTTTCTTCAATATGAGAGATGGTTTTTGGTGTAACTTTCCACTCCTACAAGCTAGAGAAACTCGCTATCACCACACATGCAACTAATGCAAGTAGCTTGGGTGGATTTGTCATCCAGGAGTCAACTGGTTCTAGATATGTCTCACCAAAGGCACTTTAACCCTCTTGCTGCTAGGACAATGTATGGTACTATATGGGCACTAGCTACACTATAGCACGTCATGAGAAAGATACGACTGAAAGGCTGATGTGCCATGTTCTTTAAGTGCTGCTTCCGCAATAAAATAAACATACGGCCATATAAAATTTAGATTGCTAGCACAATCAGAACCCCCTCAATCGCCACATGTATTTTTATAATTTATAACCACCATTTTGTGCCGAAAATCATCAACTCAACACCAGAAATACAGTTTAGAACTGTGGCGGCCATTTTAGATAATCGCGTATGACTTGGATTTTTTTTTGCATCAAGTTATGTTATGAAGCCATTTCCCATCGAAATAAACAACCTTATTTTTTAAAATTACAAATGGTGTTTACTTACCTTCATATCTACCAGAAAATGTTTTCTTTTCTCTGTTATACCATGTGTGAGATCGATTTCTGAGACCTCAATTCAACATGGTTTGGACATTTTCTTCGCGAGTTTACGCTCGTTCAATTCATTTGTCCATGAGCCGTAAAATCATGTAACCCTTACTAAATTAATTGACAACAGGAAATCGGTGGCGAAAATAAATAATGAATTTATATTACCAAAACAAGCTGATTCTCAGCTTTCTGAAAATGTTTATTTTATAGATATCCAGCCTGTGGGATATCTGTTGTCAGTGAATGAAGTGAAATTATCGCTCGGCGGCGCAGCCGCTTCGTGGCCGCCATTTTAAAATCGTATATTTGACACCGTCTGCAGAGTCAACTTCATCCACTTCGATCGATAAATAGACAGTCAAAACTTTACAATAACTTAAATATGTTTTGATATTATTGTTCCTGAACATCTTATTGACTTAGTTGGTAAATAAAATAAAACAAAAAAGCGAAAGAATAAAGGAAATAGATCGCTGAGAACAACGGCCGCATTCGTAAAATAGTGTTCGGTTCGTTTTTGCCGTGGTCGCGCACTTGTCAAATCAATCATGAGATCGATTTGTTCAATGTATGTTAGTATTTCTTTAATAAGATAACTTTACTTTTCATTTCCATATTAAAATAATACTGTGTGAACAGGTGGGAACATTGTCTCTCCTACTCAGTTTTAATTTTGAAAAAATTCGGCGTATTTATCGTATACGGCCAACCGGAAGTTGATGAGCCGTACACGACAATGGCGAGCATGGAGATACCGCTATTTGTCGTATTTACTCGCCAACCGCTACAGAGACAACGTAGCGTAGGGCGATTGAGATCGCCCACCGCAGCGAGGAGGTTAAGGCAGATGAGATAGTTCATCCACCTTTGGTGTCACTTGATCCAGTGGGGGTGTAGTACTCCTAGACCCCCTTTGCATACAATGCAAACCTAGCAGTATTGTGACATGGCGATATTATGTAAGTTAGGAAGGTTGTTTACTTAGTTATACTGTGTAATGTTAGTAGGGGCTAAGGACCTGTATGTGACCAGTGATCAGTTGTCAGGTTTTGGGTCAGACTTTCTTGGCTTAGTAGGTGTGGTTCATTCCTAAGAATATAACACCTGATTATTCTGTATCCCAGACAGTTATTACTAGGACAGCTTGTAGGTCTGGCAGCTGGTTCATATAAGAACATGATGTCGAGTAGATATAGGATAATGGTTCAAGTAAAACTAGGATGATATGTTAGGAGAAGAATTGATTATCCAGTGTTTACGGTCTGATTATGTTTTAATTGCTATATATATTGCACTTTTTAACATTTCACACATTGGATATTTCTTTCCTGAGGTGCTGATGATTTATAGATATTTCATTAGGTGGCAGCTGGGTCCTGTGGGAGCAGGATGAAATATTAAGAGAGTGGGTTTCAGATTTGATCTAGTAGAATGCTTTATTAACCATGCAGTACCTTATCAGTTATTTCCTTAGTTCCTAATGATATCAGGGCATGCATCACAGCTGATTCTTGTTAGATACCTTTGAAATTGTAGGAGTGAGGTCTTGGCAGGGGGGCTGGGATTTAGAGATAATACACCTTTTCCTGTGTAATACCATATGGTCAATTTCCTGAGTTGAATGATAATAATAATGATAATAATATTAACAATAATGATGATGATAATAATAATGATAATAATATTAATAATAATGACAATAATAATAATAATAATAATAATAATAATAATAATAATAATAATGATAATTGATATTTGATATAGTGCCATTTCCACTAATGCGCTGTATAAAGATAAGTGAGTGGACAGATGTTTATGATCCATATAGTCATATAAGGTCATATAAGTTGCTGATGGTACCAGGCTATTTTATGCATATGGCGTCTGGCTCTTAAGAGAGAAGGATGATATGCTAGGTGTGTGGTTTAGGGGAAGGTATGAACTGTATACAATGCATTGATAACCATATAATAACTGTTTGTTTCCCGAACTGTTGTTGATATTAGGATATTGTTTATGCAAAGCAGCTAGCTGGCCTTTGTGAGTGGTATGAAATGGTAGGAGTTAAGAGGGATGAGGGTGGGAGGAGTCCAGTCCAGTCTTACTGGCCATGTAATACCTTATAGGTTGTTTCCCAAATTGCTGATGATATTAGGATATTGTTTCTGCAAAACAGCTAGATAGCTGTTGTGAGAGTGGGATGAAACGATAAGTGTGGGATGAAGGTGGGAGGAGTCATTATTTTGAGGCAGTGTCGTAATAACCATGTTATACCTTATATTTTTTTTTACTGAGTTGGTGATGATATCAGGATATTTTATTTGCAAGGCAGCTGACTGATCTGAGAGTAGGATGAAATACTTGGGGCAGGGAAGGGGGTATAGATTGAATATTGTTTGAAGACTGCATTACTAATATCCATACACTACCTTAGATGGCTTGCTGCTGATGATATCAGGGTTATTGATTACATGTGCATAACAGCTGACTGTGATGTGATAGTGGGATGAAGTTTTAGTAGTTTGGGGGGGGGGGGCAGGATGAGTGTAGGATGGGGTATTGTTTGAAGGCAGTGCATTACTAACTAAATAATACCTTATAGTTAGCTTCTTGTGTTGCTGTTGATGGTATCAGGGTATTTCATGGGGGGGGGGGGGGGGGGCAGGATGAGGGTAGGATGGGGTATTGTTTGAAGGCAGTGCATTACTAACTAAATAATTCCTTATAGTTAGCTTCTTTTGTTGCTGTTGATGGTATCAGGGTATTTCATGGGGGGGGCGGGGGGCAGGATGAGGGTAGGATGGGGTATTGTTTGAAGGCAGTGCATTACTAACTAAATAATACCTTATAGTTAGCTTCTTCTGTTGCTGTTGATGGTATCAGGGTATTTCATGGGGGGGGGGGGGGGGGCAGGATGAGGGTAGGAATGGGGTATTATTTGAAAGTAGTGCATTACTAACCAAATAATACCTTATAGTTGGTTTCCTGTGTTGCTTGTGGTATCAGGGTATTTCATGGAGGGAGGGGGCAGGCTGAGGGTAGGAAATGGTATTTTTTGAAGGCAGTGCATTACTAACCAAATAATACCTTATAGTTAGTTTCCTGTGTTGCTGATGGTATCAGGGTATTACATGGGGGGAGGGGGGATGGGGTAGGATGATGATGGGAAAGGGTATTGTTTGAAGGCAGTGCATTACTAACCAAATAATACCCTATAGTTAGTTTCCTGTGTTGCTGCTGATGTTATCGGGGTGTTTCATGTGTGCAGCAGCTGGCTGGAGAGATTGATGCAGGAGAGGATGAATACCTGGGTGTTTGTCATGGTGATGACTTGCATCTGGCACACCAGGTGGCCCCTGTCATCATTATATCAACCTGGTCATTAAGATGCATATTCACTTCACACATTCAGAATGAAAAGCTGTATTAATATGTGCATTGTTATTCACTCACTTCTACCTGTGCTCAATCAGAATTGTGAAGGAAGTGCTCTCCCAACGATTGGCAGTGTCACCTACAGTTTATTTGTTTATTAACTTACTTCAAGTGAATATGAAAGGATGAACATAAAAATTTCGAGCAGAAAGAAAGTATTATTCCTTTCTTACATTTCTTAGAAATATTACTATCACAGTGCCACTTATTTCTAGTTAACCCTTCCAATGCTGAGTCTACTTTTGTTCAAAGCACAGGGAACAAAGATTTTTGGAAATTATCTAAACCCAGTTGATATTCAATAGATAGGTCTCATTGAGTACACTCAAATGCATACCCATATGCCATGGTTTCAGTCATTTTACAGCTTTTGTGTCCTTTTGTAATGGCTAAATTATCTTTCAGCAGCATAAGAGTTAAGAGGTAAAAGAAAAAAAAAATTGAATACTGAAAATGAATGTTGATAATCAAGAGACAAATAAGTGTTATACCATAATTGCACATGTCTCTTTCCTCTTGTGAATCCATGGTAACATGATTGTATTCTTTTATGTTTGTAATTCTACATCCGTGCCAAATTTTTTCATTTCATTGATAGCTTTTTGTGGTAGCTCAAGTATTCATGCACTCAGTCACCAGTGCCAATAGTTGTTGATTTACAGTTATGTCCATAAAATGAGGTTATAGAACAGAATATCAATAATGTTCCCACCGATATACAAAGAATGTGTGTTATGTAGAAATGTATTTGTGCAGGTCAGTGGAACTGTTATTGGCAATAACATCTGTTCTCGAATGATTTATTGCTTCTCCAATGTAACAGTTTTCATTGATAATGGTGCTTTTCTTTTCTGTGGAAAGAAGTGCAAATGATCATTATTTACTCAGTCTTTTCATTATAACTCTGGCCTGATTTCAATTAATTCAGCAATAAAAATATGTTAAAAATATGATTTTTATTCATTGTAATTCTGTCCTGATTTCAATTAATTCAGCAATTTAGAAAATATATATTTATTTTAATATGGTTATTTGTTAATGTGAAGGCTGTGTTTATCAATGTCCTATGAAACCAGACTTATGATGGCTTAGTTTTCCAAAATTGCAATTGCACTGTACATCATATGCAGGACATGTTTTTCCGTTATGTGATAGAGCGAGATGTCAAAACACATTAGCGAGGTTGGCCCAGATTTCTGTGTGGAATTAATGCAGGGATAGCTTGGCCTCTGACAGGAATCTAGATGCGCTGTACATGGGTGGTGTATGATATGCGATGGAGCAGGGCAATTGTGAATGGTATCAGTCTTAATTACCAATTATCTGCCAGGAGAAGGGGAGTTATTACCTACTTATTGACTCTGCATTCATGGTAAACAATATACAATCTGGATAAGGGTATCTGCCTGTTATGAAACTGCATCGTAGAATCAATTGTTTATCAGCATTTATAAGTGATAAGCAATTTATTACTCAAAGGAGTTACTAAGCTTATTAACAGTACATATCCTTGTCTACAGCGCTTCATAATGGTGTTGATAATTTTTTTTGATATTTCTCTGAAGAAAGCATTATTTGAGAAAAATCTGAAGGAGAAAAGCTTATACCAAAGCGTCCAAAAATGGAATCAAATATCTATCTGAATTATGTATTATTATGAAGTTGTTATGGTTATTGATTTGAAGGATGTTATTTCGGCGCTATCACTTGGAGTGCACATATAGTGAAAATTAAATGCCTATAAAAATACCTGTTATACAGTATCTGTTTTGTGAGGGGATGCAGTCGTGAAAGTGAGCCTTGATCGATACTGTGAGCCTTGTTGTTGTGTCTGGCTGAGCCAAGGTCCACCAGGAATACAGGCCTCAGGTGATTGATGATGGTACAGCGCCAGCCTCTGTGTGCAATGAGCACATTTTAATTAAGTGATACCTGATGATATGTATGGTGTGTCAGCCTAGTGTACATTATCATTTATGAAGTAATTTGGTAAACCCCTTTGATGTCTGATGACTACTGGCTGTTTACACTTCAGTTGAAGTTTAGATGAGTGACTAGCACATATTCATGACTCATTTTCTTGGTTTCATAATTTTATGTTTTTTTGGCTCTGGCAATTGCTGTTGTCTGTGGCTTCGGATTCATGACCTTAAATTGACATATATCTCGGAAGTCAAGATAAACTAGATTTAATGTGATGATGGTTGGCTAGGCCAGGGTTTATGAATTAGGTGTTTTGTTTTTGCATGACTGTGTAGCACGATCTACAGACAAAAGATAAATGATCGTTCATTCACATGTCAGCGGTGGCTGATAAATTGTGTTTATTATACAAAGCTGTTGCCATCAGCAAGGTGAAAGTCTAGCCTAGGAATATAACATAGACTGTTTTTTCTGTTTCGACCTATAATGTAATATGGAGTGACAATGTTTATATCTATGTCAATATGCTTATACTGAATATGTTGATATCAGTGAATTCATGCTGTTAGATAAGGCAAATAGTGTAGTTTTATATATTTTATTTTTCTAATTCAGGGATATCATTTCTTAGGCACTGGTTTTTGAGCACCGCTTAAATGTGTCATTGTAGCTTTGCTGTATAAGTATGTATGGAAATGTAATGCCCATTGCCATCAAAGAACTGGATTGACCATGATCTATATTAATCATTATCTAAGGTGTATGATGTCATTTATGTAAGTGTAACTGGTGCTCGGTTTGGCAAATCAATTTCACTTACTAGTGAAGCGCTGCTGTTTGTGTGATCTTACCCTGAGGTGAGAGATGAGAGTATAAGTATGTATATATATGTAATGCTCATTGGCATCAAAGAACTGGATTGAGCATGATCTTTATTGATCATTGTCTAAGATGTGTGATGTCATTTATGTAAGTGTCACTGGTGGTCGGTTATGACAAATCAACACCCTTGCTTGTGAAGCTGCTGGGTGTGTGACCCCACAGGGCCTTGTAATGTTGAGTGCCACTTGCACGTAGTCACAGCCCGTATTGATAATATATATTCCATAGGAACCAGAGCCTCAGACTCGCAAATGATAACCAGCATTACAAGACCCTGTGTGAGATCTTACCCTGAGGTGAGAGATAGCTAGCTGTGTGAGGATGGTGTGTGGAAGGTGTGAGTGGTGCTTGGGAGGTGGCCAGGACCAAGGTGTGCTCACTATGAACACACCAGGCAGCAGCAGCAGTGGCAGCGATGCACTCAATGTGATAAATGGTAGAGATTCTCCACAGCAGGGAGATACCACTTGTTATCTGGTTCTCTCCTAGTGATGTTGCTGATACTTGGGCTGTTGGTGCTAGGGAGAATGTAGACTAGCTGCAAACCTGGTTAAATGCCTGAGTTATTGATCTATATTAAGGGGGCTCGGGACCTTCGCACCTTTGAATAGGGTGTTTTTTTGATTTTTTGATATGTGAAAGCTGAAAAGGTAAGCTACACATTCCTTCAACCTAGAACTCTCAACTAGAACAACAAATGACAAAAAAAGTACTTTTTGAAAAATATGGCTTCTATAAGAGTAGGCAGGTTAGGCACCCAGCTGTGATGTTTATCTAAGATCATAATAGTCTTCTCCTTATCAGATCCCCCTGGGATGTAAGCTCCACTGGCAGGCCCCAGAATGTGTATTCAAATGTGTATTAGAAGTTTCCTGTTACCCAGGAAGCTGGCATTGGGCAGTTATAAGTGATTGCATTGCAATAAGGGTATTGAATAAAAGGTGTGATTCTTGCTCTCTTGCTTTACAGGTATAGGTCAGACAGTTCAGGTAAAACCAATCAAATGCTCCAGAAATATTCTGGTTTGTGTGGGTCAGGCAGGATGTTTAGGGTTTATCTTACAAAGGTGAACAGGGTTTCCTGTATTTGAAAGTTAGGGTTAGGAGAGTATTTAGATGCTGATCCCTGGACAGTGCAGAGTCTGGATGTATCCTTACAATGGGAAGTAGCTTCGGAAGGAAGAGAAAGAGGGAGTTTGAATGGAATGCAATATCTTCTGTGCCAGAAGATTTGGATATATAAGAGGACGAGGAATCTGAGAATTCACTAACCATTCAGAGTGCCAGCTATAGAAAACTTAGACTGCTGAGTACTAGTTCAGATGACAGTGGCATAGCAATTGAAGTTGCGAACTCTGAGGAAAGGGACACAGATCATGACTGCTTTGATTGGAAGTTAGAACTATGGCAAGACAGTAGAATGCGACAAGAACATTGATCAGCCCTATATTGAAGTTTGTGATGGAAAGTGAGCAGACTTTCCTAGTAGTTTAAAAAAGGACAAGTTTATGATATAAACAGACAATCAGTTCTAGCAGGATGCCTGTGTGACAAATGGATATAGTGCTCTTCAATAGTTCAGTGCAGCTATGGATCTGCCTCCCCCACTTACCCTCAAAATTTTCAAGAAGCATGATGTATCTATTCCATATATACAATTATTAGAGAAAACCTTACAATTGCACTCCAGAGTATTTGTAATGGAGTGGATTCACCGCCAGACAGCCAATTTGCAATTAGCAGTCAGTAATAGTTTCTTATCTTTCCTTATCAGCTGGGGGGAGGAGTGCTCACTAGGGGGTCCAGCCTCTACCAGTAGAAACCTCCAAATCTTTGCTAAAAATCCCTTTTTATTCCAGTAATTGAGGTACTAAGTGAATTATCAAACATTCAAACTATTCTACCAATACATGCAAATCATATTCTTATTCCAAATCATCCCTAAAAGTTTCATAAGTGGGCAGAACATCATAATAGGCGGTAGGATATGCAGGGCTGGCTTTAACAGCTGGTTTGAAGGCTTTCTGAAATCACCATACTTCTCATTTTTGAAAAGCCCTCATTCATTCAATATTGATCTTAGAACGCTGAGATTTTAACCCATGATCAAAAACATCCTTAGGCAGATTCTAGTTTTTCATTTTTTTGATATCTGCTCTAGTTGTTTCTTAATTCAACTTCAAAAATGAAGAAAGGTAAGATTCAACAAAATATATATTGATCACGACTTTAACTTACTGTAAATTCCTTTAAGAACAAAAAATTAAAAAAATGAAAAAGTAGAATTTGCTTAAGGGGGTTATCTATATAATATATAAATATCAACTGTGTTAAACCTTTATTGAAGCCAGGAGGTACTTTGCAAAAACATATGTATTAGAAATCTGCATCACTGTCTTTCGGCCCCACCCCCAGGAAACTGTGAAGGTATCACAAAACATGTTTAGGATATTTGACCTCTTCCGAGTCTCAGCTTTCATAAAATATATAGTTTATTGGGGTTTTCTTGTACAATGACCAAGATATTGGTCAATATTTACATGGAAGTCTCACTTAAAGAGCGAAGGTCCCGAGCCCCCTTAAGGCATTTCATATATGGGTTAATAGTTCTCCATTTAAACTCGAAGCAGGAAAGTACTGCATCTCGTGCATTGCGCTCTATGGTTGAGTAATGTCCTGGTGGTTATCAGACTAAGAATCAGGCTACAGAGTCTTTTTATCCTAGCATTTAGGACGTTGAGATGTAGCCATTGTACTACTCTGACCATAGAACTAGTACCTCACATGTCTGTTTTCCATGTGGTACCATCTATAGGTAGTTGAAAGTACTACTCTCTGTATGGTCAACCAAAAAATAGTGAGGTTAATTTTCAGGGAATAGGAACCTAGTTTATAGCATAGCATCTACATGATGGCATTGATAATGATAATGATAATAGTAATAAGTCTGATAATAATAATAATAATAATAATAATAATAATAATAATAATAATAATAATAATAATAATAATAATAATACAGGGGTCAGGCTACGGCAAGAAACTGAGGAAGACCGCCGGGCTATAGGTTCCCAAAACTTCATAGCCTGATAGAAAATGTTATAGTCTCATTAAAAAACAAACACAAAAACGAGCTGCCTCGGTTATCCTAAATTACACACACACACACACACACACACACACACACACACACACACACACACACACACACACACACACACACACACACACACATATATATATATATATATATATATATATATATGTGTATATATATATATATATATATATATATATATATATATATATATATATATATATATATATATATATATATACATATATATATATATGTATATATATATATATATATATATATATATATATATATATATATATATATATATATATATATATATATATATATATATATATATATATATATATACACACATATATATATACATATATATATATATGTATATATATATATATATATATATATATATATATATATATATATATATATATATATATATATATATATATATATATATATATATATATATATATATATACACACACACTGCTTATAGTATTGTTATTCCTCTGAGCATGACCTAAAAATGTCAATCTTTTCTTATAGCCGGCCGGGCTACAAAGGCAAATATTCTTATAGCCGGAAACAATTTTCTGTAGCCTCGGGCTATCGGGCTAGTGTCTAACTGGACCCCTGGATTGACATTTGTACAGTGTATATCAAGTAGCTTAGCCAGAGAACCTGTTTCTAGCCGCAGTGTTGTACTAACAGCTCTCAGCAATGTAGGTGGTGATGAGCTCAGTAAGGTACTTTAGCTTCCACCTCCCCAGGCTGAGTGAAAAGTCAAGTTTGTTTGAACCCTCCTAGTTGTCTGTGAGGTGATATTTTCCATGTAAGTAGAAGGTATCAGTCAGCAATATGCTTGAAAATGAATATAAGCTAGGAAATGTCATATCTATCCTAGTTTATTATGGATATCACACACACAAAATATCCTCAAGGCATATGTACAATTCTAATGACGTGCCATAGCATCCTATTATGGTAGAAGTGCTTTGTAGCAGAGAATTCTGTAGTTTTTAGATGGGGATGGGGGTTGCTGTATATATATATATATATATATATATCTTTGTTTTTAGAGGCTATTTTCATTTGATTCATTTAGCACATTTATGTGAGTGATTATACAAGTAGTGTAGTGTGGGAACAAAGGTTTAATTGAGTACTTGTTCTTATATATGGGCTGAGTGAACATCAATTATAATAATCCTATTGACCTAGAGGAGAAAGGCTTAACATCTTCAGTTGATGGCATATCATATCTTATGAAGATGCAACAGATCTTAGGAAGATACCCACAAATAATCCAGGAAGTTGATACATTCCATCTTCTGCTGCAGCAGGAAAAACATGCCCCGTGCAGTTACTGTGCTTGCAGTGCTGATTCCAGTCATGTATGGCCAAGACATTGATTCCATGTTTACTATGTAGGAGAGCGTCAGGGCAGGTAAATGGATTGGGGGAAGTGTTGCTGTGGGAACTGGAATGCGTAGCTGGCCCGCTGAGCTGGCTGGCTAGCCGGCAGAATGTCGTAATAACAAGACAAGGGAGGGGAGAGGCAGGAGGAGGGCTACCATGTATTGGTGTGGTGGCCTTGGGATCGGCAGCCAGGCTGGAGGAAGGTCTGAGCCAGGATTTAGAAACTGGGTGCCCAAGATTAGCAATTGTTAATATTTTTGGCATCCGATTTTTCAAATGAGACCATTATATACTCAGATTTCAACCATAAACATATACATTGATTGAAATGAGGTATAATATCCTTATACAATTGCCATGGGAATTATATTATGATGAATAATAAATCAATTATATGATATGTTAGGAAATTCCTCACTAAAGAATTAGGTGTCTTGAATGATGATTATGTAGGGTTTGGGTGGCCGAAAAAAAAAATGCCCAGACATCCTGCTGGCTAAGACTATAACAAGACAAGAGAGGAGATAGGCAGCTGGAGGGGTACCATGTATTGGCCTCAGGTGGTCTAGGGATCAGCAGTCAGGCTGGAGGAGGGGAACCATGTATTGGCGTGGTGGTCTAGGGATCAGCAGTCAGGCTGGAGGAGGGGAACCATGTATTGGCGTGGTGGTCTAGGGATCAGCAGTCAGGCTGGAGGAGGGGAACCATGTATTGGCCTCAGGTGGCCTAGGGATCAGCAGTCAGGCTGGAGGAGGGGAACCATGTATTGGCCTCAGGTGGCCTAGGGATCGGCAGTCAGGCTGGAGGAGGGGAACCATGTATTGGCCTCAGGTGGTCTAGGGATCGGCAGTCAGGCTGGAGGAGGGGAACCATGTATTGGCCTCAGGTGGTCTAGGGATCGGCAGTCAGGCTGGAGGAGGGGAACCATGTATTGGCGTGGTGGTCTAGGGATCGGCAGTCAGGCTGGAGGAGGGGAACCATGTATTGGCGTGGTGGCCTAGGGATCGGCAGCCAGCCACACAGTGCTCCACGCTGGGTGATTAAAGAGAAGCGAGATTGGTTCCTGCGTAGTTTTCTGGCTGCTTGGGTATTGGAAAAGCCATATCACAGCTCATTGCTCTGGCACGGGAGAGTCATGCTTAGACTCTTCCTGATTGCTGATAGTTAACCCTTTCTTGATCAATATGTTTTAGTGATAATGTAAATCCAACAGAAAAGCCACACATTTGCAGTCCATTGCCCTTGTAGGAATGAGGTACAGTTTAACCATTCCTTATTGCTATTTCTAGATCCTTTCTATTTCAATATATCCAGTGATTACAATAGTCCGGAAGATTCAAAGATACCAAGAGTATTGAAAAAGCCATATCACATTCCACTGCACCAGCATGGAAGCATTGGGGAAGAGTTATGGAATCACCATTTTATTGGGTAATTGGTGAAAGTTAATCCTTTCTTGATCAATAGTCCAGTGATAAGGCTTACAGAATAATGGTTTGACGAAATTAAGTTTGTGCACATGACACCCCTAGTCTTTTGCAAATATAAAGTGGTTATCATTATCTGGCAGTGGTTTGCCAGTTTGTGCATACATGCCTCAGACACACACCATCCTGACCCTTCGGTTTATATCAAGTGCCTATCATCTTTTACCTTGGCATTGGGTTGCCATTTTGTCTGACTTCAGCATCACTGCACACCACACACATTTTAACCTGACCCTTAAGATTACATTTCATGCTTATCATCTTTTATTTTGGCATTGGTTTTGCCATTTTGTCTGACTTCAGCATGTGAACACTTCACACATTGCTACCTGACCCTTTAGATTACATCACATGTTTATCATCTTTTATTTTGGCGTTGGTTTTGCCATTTTGTGTAAATTCAGCATGTGCACACTTCACACATTGCCCCCAGAAGGTGCCTAGAAGGTCTGCACATCATTCCTCGTGTCCTGATCTGCCCATCACTCAGGGCGCCTGGCTGTGTTTACACTCTTGCTCGGGCGGCAGGCAGCAGGAGCGGCAGGGAGATGTTTCTGCCCTCACCGTGTCTCAGGAGATACCTGTCTCAGGAGATACCAGCACGTCATCCCGACAACACCAACCCATCCATCACCTCACAACCACCCGCCCCCTGGTGGCAGACACACAAATCACCCATACTGCTTTTGACTATAAGGCTATTTGCCCCAAATTAATATAGCTAAAATACCTAGAAATTCCTCGGATAATTCTAGGAATAGCCAATTTTCAGGGATATTAAGCATTAAGGAATTGATTCAAAACAGAAACTAAACAGTCAACTGAACTTCCATATCATTTTTTCTGCAACTACTGTACCCTATAGATCAACACAGCTTTTCAAAAAGAAACTTGCCTGTTAGATTGAAATCATATACATGCACTCTTTCATGTAGTTTTTCCAACTCGTTTTCTAGATCTAAAGTTAAATCTACAAACAATGTACAAAGGAACATCTTGCTTATGTATCCTCTTCGATAATTATCTTTAAGTCTATAGATGAAACATTTTTGAAAAGTTTACAGAAAAGTACAAATGTTTTCGTAAAGAACGTGTGTGGCTTTATCCTTGTAGGAGATTTAGAAAAAACCTGTAAGAAACCAAGTACACATGCACTATATGAATATATTCATTTATGAGATATGATGAAAGCTATCAGACCACATGCTCATCGTTGGTATAAATGGGTCATATTGGTACCATCATATAAGGGCTGGAAGTTTTACTCAATTCGGTATAGAAAGCCTAGTGGCACTGGAATATTTTGTCACGTCAATATATTGATGCTTTTATTCCATCCAGTGCTGTGTGTGCCTTGTCTCAAGTCCTTCAGTTTGTGTGGTAATGCCTAGTACGCGGAATTGATTTTTCTGGCAGACTAAATAAGCTCATTACCGTCACGTTTTTATCATTCATTGAATCAATGAATGTTGTTGATTTGCTTGCAGTTAATCCCACCAGTTGTTTTGGTACCAGGGATGAATATTGATTATGGATTAGCACAGTTGTCGTTCATATTGTTTCATTATTAAGCAATGTTTTTGTAATGCAAATGTCCTGTTTTGAAATCAGAGCTTTTGTTTACTATGTGCTCCAGGGAAAGAGGTTAAAATCACCCATGGATTATTCTCAACCGAGACTGAAATGAAACATCATGAAAAATGTATAACAATGGATTATTGTTTAAGAGTTTAGGATCCCTGTTATTTTCAATAGAATACTTGATGCCAAGATTAGGAGGGCAGATTTGCAATTATTTGTGCTTGTATTGAAAGCTTCCTGTGATCAAATCCTGGAATCCTAGATGCTTGAATTTCTTAAGAATTTTATTCTGAGAGATTCTACATCCTGCCCTTTTGAATACCTGAAAATATGGACCAGCTTAATTCTGTCCATTATTAGTTACCCTCACTAGAGAACTTGGGATGAGCTTACTTAGATCATGGTGTGTGGGTTGAATAGAACACTCAAAGATGTTTTCAGTCATGCAGGCTTTAGTACATTAATTCTACATGTGAGGTAGACCCTACCACTCTGACCCTTGTGTCTTATTGTGCTTAACGTTATGTTCAGATACATGCTGTAGCATATAGGTCCATTATAAGTTACCCTCACTAGAGAAATTGGGATATGGCCTACTGAAATCATTGTGTGTGGGTTGAATAGACCACTCAAAGATGTCTTCAGTCATGCGGGTTTGAGTACAGTAGTGAAATGTCCTGGTTCTTGTGCTGGCCTGTACAGCCAAGGCCTTCCATGTGAGTGGGTCAATATTGTGAAGAGAGGCCAGACCACAAACATGGCTTGGCTCGACAGACAGGCAGTATATCAGGTCACTGAATATTAGATTATGGAGCTTGGCTGTGGCCCATTTCACACTCAAGTACATCCCACAGTCATATATTTTCATAGCTATGGCTTACTGTGTAAACACTTTAGTTATCACTGGGAGTTTTCCTATAGTCTAGGTCATAGGCTTTACAGGGATATCAAAAAGCATTGCAGTAAGGATTTACTTAGGCTGTACATTTTGAAATGTATATCACAACCAAGCATTCAATCCTTGAATTTAGAAATTAGAAATTACAGTACTAACCCTTCATGATCCCCTCATATACTTATTTATTGTAAGGAGAGTTCAAATATCACCTGAAATATTCATGATGTTATATATTGTGACACAATGATCATTAGGCTAAGAACTAAACATGCCTGCAATTTTTTTGTTACAAAAAAGATGTGTAAGCTGGTGAAGTTAAATATGTACGTCATATTCCATGTTGTTATTCTCCAACATGCATTCCTGTATTGCTAAAACCCTGACTGTCAGAGCACTTGACTGGCTAGTGAGGATGATGGGTCAATACAGAAGGAGGTCCGTAAGCCTTTGTTTACTGCCTCCAGTCAGAGATAGGGGAGGTCATGCCATGCCATGGTTACCTAGAATGACCACAGGGGCTATCAGCAGCAATTAGGCTATTTGTCCATGACATGTCTCTGCCCACCAATGATGATAAGCCAACCACAGGAATGTCCTATCTTGGGACTCTCTGTCTAGCTGTATAGCTAATGGGATCTCCAAGCTTTCCTGAGTTTCAGTCTTAGCTGCCAAACACAGGATCAAATGTTTTACTAGTCTGAATGCAGGGCTGATATTGAAGCATTATACAGTACTATTAGTATTGACCTGTTGAAGGTAGAGGTGATAAAAGTGCAATAGTGCCCTGAAATCAGGGCTGATATTGAAGCATTATACAGTACTATTAGTATTGACCTGTTGAAGGTAGAGGTGATAAAAGTGCAATAGTGCCCTGAAATCAGGGCTGATATTGAAGCATCATACAGTACTATTAGTATTGACCTGTTGAAGGTAGAGGTGATAAAAGTGCAATAGTGCCCTGAAATCAGGGCTGATATTGAAGCATTATACAGTACTATTAGTATTGACCTGTTGAAGGTAGAGGTGATAAAAGTGCAATAGTGCCCTGAAATCAGGGCTGATATTGAAGCATTATACAGTACTATTAGTATTGACCTGTTGAAGGTAGAGGTGATAAAAGTGCAATAGTGCCCTGAAATCAGGGCTGATATTGAAGCATTATACAGTACTATTAGTATTGACCTGTTGAAGGTAGAGGTGATATAAGTGCAATAGTGCCCTGAAATCAGGGCTGATATTGAAGCATTATACAGTACTATTAGTATTGACCTGTTGAAGGTATAGTAGAAGTGATATAAGTGCAGTAGTGCCCTGAAATCAGGGCTGATATTGAAGCATTATACAGTATTGACCTGTTGAAGGAAGAGGTGATAAAAGTGCAATAGTGCCCTGAAATCAGGGCTGATATTGAAGCATTATACATTACTACTAGTATTGACCTGTTGAAGGTATAGAAGAGGTGATGTAAGGGCAGTAGTACCCTGGAAGTAGGGCTGATACTGAAGCATTATACAGTACTATACAGTATTAAACAGTGGTGCCCTGAAAGAAGTAGAGTTGATGTGGTACTATTAGTATTGACCTGTTGAAGGTAGAGGTGATACAAGTGCAGCAGCCACCTGAGCTGATGAGAGGCGGATGCCATATAAACATTGTGAGTATGATCATCACAAGCGGCAGGAAACCTGCCTGGCATGTAGGAAACACCACTCATTTACAGTAATCAGCTGCTAGCCTGACTATGGGCAATCACTTAGGCGGCCTTGTAAAACCCAGCGAAAATGGCACTCGCTCCTAATGGAGCTTGTGGATTTTCTCATCACACTTGTACAAAATTGCCTTCTTAGCGGCAAAATGTTTTACTCTCGGCTCCATTTCTGAGGGTGGGTTAAGTTGGATGAGCAGATTTTCTGACACTGGAAGAATAGAATAGAGTAAAAGGCTGCAATAAGACTAATACTTATTTGTTTTAGCACCCTTCACCATACTACACTGTAATCAATCCCCACTTCTAAGGAATTGATACACATTATTTGCATTGGGTAGTATAGAATTCTCTACCAAGTTCAATAATTTTCTATCATTTTAGTTACTCTCCTTTTATTTTTCCCTTTGCTTCAAAGTGGTCATCAATCTTGGCTCTGGTAAATATATGCATCAACAATAAAAATATATAAGTCCTCGAGTTGAGCAGTGGGTTATTTACAGTAGCTGTGCTAAAAAGCAGAGTAGCTTCATTTGCTGCCAAAGCATATCAATATTTTATAGATGTGAACATTAGGCCCCTTCGCTTCCAGGTTCATGCTGCTGAATTCCTATCTCCATGGAAACAGGAGGGGAGGCCTGCATCACATTGCTAATATATTTTGTGAAGTTTGCCATTGTGACACATGGGATGTCAGATTAGAGCTGATAATGATATGGGATTTGTCTGGCTATGCGGAGCCATCAGAGCTGATTCACATCTAGGACATTCATGTTTAATGATATTGTTAGGTGTCGCGACCGGTATATACTCTACAAATAGTATTCTATACAAATAGCAAGAATCACTTTAAGGAATATTTGTTCATCAGTGGAACATGGTTAAATCCCTAAAAAGACATTTAACATTTCTCTGGATAGTAGCAAAACGACCTGAATAGCCAATAGGTAGTGACCTGGATACTAGCACCAAGACCTGTATAGCCAGTAAATACTCCCGTGGATACTAGCATTATGACCCAGATAGTAACTAGGTGGTAACCTGGGTACTAGCATCATGACCTGGATAGCCACTAGATAGTGACCTAGATATTAGCATTATGACCAAGATAGTAACTAGGTAGTAACCTGGATACTAGCGTCATGACCTGGATAGCCACTACATAGTGTGGTGTATACTAGTATCATGACCCAGATAGTATCTAGGTAGTAACATGGATACTAGCATCATGACCTGGATAGCCACATTATGGTGACCTGTATACTAGTATCATGACCTAGATAGTAACCTGGGTACTAGCAACATGTCCTAGATAGCCACTTGATGGTGACCTGGATAATGGCAAGAGTGCTTACTGGGGTATGGCTTCCCTTGTTGACATTAGGGCTGCACACCGGAAACCGGTTGCAGACCGTAACCGATCATTAGGCTGCCTAATGATAATGATAACCGTCCCAAAATAAACCGGTTTGAAAAACCGATAAAGCAGCTATGAGGAAACTGCCTTACCTTACTGTTGACATCGCTCCGAGCACTTCCTAAGCCGTGATTCAATGAAACAACTGCTCGGCATTGGCATAAATACTTTCGTATTTAATTCTTAATGGATAATTCGTTCAAATTTAATATTCTATGGCAAAATAAAACTCATAATAATCAAATATACGATTCTGTTTTATTCAAAGAATTTGAAATCATATTTCATGGAAAAAAAACAACGGGTTTTGAATACGAAAGTTTGGCTATTTTTCAGAAGTTCGTCCCACGCGGTATCGTTAAAAAACCGTTAAGAAACCGTATCGTTTCAAAGTTATCAGTATCATATCAAATCGTTAATTCTTAACGGTGTGCAGCCCTAGTTGACATCCCGACTAAATTACCTACATCCTGACTAAATTACCCACCACTAGTAGCATTGTTTCTAAGAAATCTGCTGACATCATGGCTTAGATCCCCTACCCTTGAAACCTGATCCCAACAAATCATGTCCTCAACACTATTGTTATACTTAACTGAAGAAATGGCATGTGTACTGATGTCATGCCCTAGATACCCAATGCCCTGATACCATGTCACCATGACCAATGTCTTCTCAAGAATGCCTAGCTCCAGTCTTAGCTTCCCTGTTAGTGTAGAGTAAAGACTCAGCATTGCCTGTCTTGCAAGTCTTAATGCCTCAGAGTGGATCGATACTGGCCCAGGATAATTGCATCTCCTAGTCCATGGCTGGCAAAGTAGTGAGCAGCAGCAGCAGTAGCAGTAGAGGTACTGAGAGTGGGCCTGTGGCTGTAGCAGCATCTCCAGCCCATCAGGTTGCCTGCCTACTAGCCAGGGATCGTGCTATACCAGCATTCCTGCAATCATTATGCCTCTTTAGCTGGATGTTTTCCTGTAACTTGTGCCCATAAGATATTTATTTTGTGCAAGGTGAACCAGGTCTTAGTTGTTTCTCTGGACTGATAATGTCTACCAACATAATTAGATTGTAATAGATGTAAATCTAACTATGATATAGCTTTGATAGCACACAATAATATCCCTTAGTCAAGACTCAAGAGAGGTATTATACTTCTGCTTTTGCTCTATTTTGATCATTATGATTCACATGTTTGACTTATAATGCACATTTCCTGTTGGTGTAAGCAAGTTGTCAGTCTCATTAGGTCTCTCTTGGCCTTTCTGCCTATGTTTATCTGTTAACACCAATTAATTAGAGGGATAAGCAAAACCTACATAAGCCCATTGACTTATTGACCTATTCACTATGTAATCACCTAGGTGCACTCTCAATGGTTAGAATATTGTATCGTTATAAAGGAAACTTTTACGAAAGGATGCAAAATAAGTCTAGTACCAGTCAGTGGGTAGAATTTATATTTAAATTTCTTTTTGTTTCTGCAACCAGTGATTTCAGAAGTTTTGTACTCAGACATATCCTAATAAAGAAGCTGAGGTTTCCTAGTCAATCATGCATTGTGTGAGTGGGTTTTCCTAGGTATTCCTGTCTACATTCCTGTGAGTGATTTTTCCCCTGTGTGTCTAAAGCTTGTGTTTCAGCTGCACATGTAGATTGATAGATAGATTGCCTGTTGTAGGGCTGTCACTGTAGAATGTTTTACCTGTTAAGCGTCCAGGATGTGGGGTCAGGGTTGCACTTAGTGCCTAATACATCACCACTAGCTGTGTCATCCCTGTGATGCGTCTTCTCTCTCACCTGCTGCCAGGTAACCATTCTCACCTGGTACCAGGCAAGCTTTCTCACCTGGCGCCCAGTTGAGGAGTGGCTGGTGAAATATTCACATGTGCTCCTACATGTTAACCATAGCTCAGGCTGGATGATGTGAATTAGAATCTCTAATTAAAGAATCTTAGGGTTTAAGCTATTTACTGGGTTAAGTTGTCCACCTAAAAATTGATTATCCGGATTGAAGAGTGCATCTTCATGAATTTAATTTACCATATTTCCCCAAATAATCGGCCAGGTGAAGAAATAAATTCAATTTTGGGGGTTGGTCAGTTTATTTGAAAATAGTCTGGAATGTGTCTTCTCAAAGTTACGCCAGTGACTTAGTGTTAGGCAATGGTTTCGCTGGGTATTCTGGTTTCCTCCGCCACTTACACCTGGCTAGTCAAAACTTGGCTGCAAAATGGCTGAAAAAGTGACAAAAAAATCCAAATACTCAAGATTGAATTGATAGCTACAATTACCATGATTACTTTTATAGAAAAGTATCAATTTGTAATAGTGACTCTTAGGTAGGTGAGTGCTAGAACTCTACTATAACCTTTGCTATCGATCTTAGAGACAATATGGATTTTGATGGCCTTATGCAATCATATGAAAAGACCTGTGTAAAATATGGTTATCAGTGTGCAAAGCACAGGTCAGTGAGTGCTACAACTCGACTACCCTTTGCTATCGATCTTAGAGACAATATGGATTTTGATGGCCTTATGCAATCATATGAAAAGATCTGTGTAAAATATGGTTATCAGTGTGCAAAGCACAGGTCAGTGAGTGCTAGAACTTGACTACCCTTTGTTATTGATATTAGAGACAATATGGATTTTGATGGCCTTAGTTTCGAATGACAAAGGCACCAGCCCTAAGTCCTGTGGTGGCTATCAAGAGTGGGATCAGATGGTCATTGATGATAAATGGCCATTCGTCTCTGTGACTAGCTGTTCTCCTCTGACCCCATCCAACCCACAGCTGGTCTCCTCAAAGCCGCATGGCTTCTCCACCAATACCTCCGCCATGATTTATATTGTCATAATACTGGGGAATGCAATGGTTTCATGGCATGATGAGTCATTCTTGGAGTGCCAAGGGAGGAATAAATCCTGCATCTCTCCACAGCTAGGGTCAGGTTGGGTCGTAGAGGACTATGGGGGCTGTAGGCCACTAACTCCACAGCATGCTGGTGTATTGATTGCCCAGAATGGCAGGATATGATATATGTTGCTTTCTATGTTTTCGTGTGTTTTTTGTCAAATATGCAATCATATGAATAAACCTGTGTAAAATGTGGTTCAAAAGCACATCTGATTAAATAAATAGAGAATTCCCCATTTCTAGAATTAAGGAATAGTAATAATAAATAAAAATTGGAAAAGCAAGAATCCATGATATGGCATTGATTTTAAAATGGTCACAATATTACCTTGGTAAATACAAGGATCAGAAGAGTCAAGGGGTCATATGTTCCATCAGCCCCAAAAATCATAACCTTGAAGTACCTCAGTGATGTATTTACCACTACTTGGAAAACTTGTGGTTGCTTTTGTGCCATCTCATTATCTTTCATAGGTCTGGATAAAGCGTGGGTAATAGCTATTGATCCTGAAAGTCGACTTGGGTCAGTCTAACATGGCAATGCCAGAATGAGCATGGATTTTAGACGACTCCCATTACGGTGTGGTGGCTCTTTTTAACCCTTTCAAGCCCAGAACTCTCATGTCATCTAACCCAAATGCAGGTAGATTTACTTCATATTTAACTAAAAAGTACCTGAGCATAAGTATAACTTCTCTTCTCCATATCTATGCAATCGCTTCGAGTATTGGCCAATATAACCTCAAATTTTGGGATTAGATTTCGAAAGGTTGATTTGGCATAGGATCATAGATGGGTTAAGGTGTTATTTCCCGATGCTTAATCTTTCTATGTCAGAGTGCCTTGACATGGCAATCTGCCCTTTGGTGCAGAGGATGGCATTTTAGACTATAAGTGTATTATTCAAATTGTAGCAGAGAATTGCTCGACTTTCCAGAAGAAAACAATGTAAATGCAAGAAACTCACTTATCAAAAATGTGCAACACATCCCCTTTTCTTGTTATCTTTGGCTAACGGGTACTGAACCAATTTGATTTTGCTATTAGCAATTGTCTAGGCAGTAGAAAAATTGTATGAAGAAAATATTTGGCAGAATATTATGGACTTATATCCAAATACATTCAATTGCAACATCCTTCAATTTAACATTTATGAAATCCACATACTGGGCCAACTAGGCTTATTTGGAAGTGGCTGGTAACTCTGCATCAGCTGTGTTGCCTTCGGGAATGTTCTTTAATGCCCCTTTAAGCGCTTACTGCAGAATGTGCTACAAAGATTGAAGTGTTTATTCTAAGATTTATGGATGAGTGGAAACCATGCTTTTGTAATGGCCTAGCCATTATGATCCTGATAGCTGTATTGTTATTACTCCAATAATACTACATAATGCAGGGTCTGACACTTAGATTTCAGGCTAGAGGCCCGAAAAGGTCTTTCAATAAAAATTAGTGGTCTAAAACAGGATTTCTGTTTATTTTTTATACTATTTTGGGCCCCATGATCGAGCAAAATCGAGGGGGCATATGCCCCCAGGCCCTGGGAAAGTCGAACCTTGTAATGCTATCATGGCATAGTGAACCTGCACTGAGATAGCATTGCTGCAGAAGCATTGGCAATAAGGAAAAAAGGCATGCGGTTTCAAGTAGCTTTTAACAGCTTGGGTCATATCGCAACGAGATAGAAAACCGGAACTGAGAAGAAGTGACCTTCTCTTTCATGAATAGTTCCAAGGGGTCTTTCAATTGCAGAAGGACCATAGACAGCCCTCCACAACGCTAGTGTTCGGAATCGGTCACAATTTTCCAGATCGATCATCGGTCCATCTGAACGACCGATGACCGATTAATAATCGAAGTTGTGTACATGGTTTTCCGTGTCGCCATTGCTGTTTACTTAAGTCATAAGGTACCGCGACACCTAGCGGTATCAACACACACTAGCGTAATTGCGTCATGCGCATTTGCGCTATTGTGTGCCGATAACCACAACAACAATGGCGGCATCGTAACAGTGCCTCAGCACGCTCAGAGAGTTGGATCTGGAGCGGTCAAGCAGTGTTTCCTCTTTGGTGGGGCAATAAATACGTAACTAAACTTTTTTCTCAGATTTTCTGACAGGCAGGATTACCGAAAGTCCAGCTATTTCTTTGAATATAATTTTTATCCATGTTCGTTTTTTTGTTCGAACATGTGAAATTGCGTTCGATCATCATAATCGGAGGCACAAACGAACGCTGTTCGGCTTGTTCGAACAATCGGACGAACACTACACAACGCGGCACATTTATATAGCGACCAGGCCAACCTGCTTAGGGATCTAGCAGAGACTCGAACCTGCAAACCTTTGGTAACCAGGCATCGTAACCACGGTAGATCCCTCATATAGCAGAGACTGAGATGTTTCTAATAAGTAGGCCTTAATGTACCAGCTTGAACTGCATTTACATGGATATCACTTACACCTGTGTTTCCTAAGTATCCTGAATGTAAACAGAAAAAGGCGGAAGAGAAGCAACTGTTATTGTAAAGATCATTATGAAGTAGCTGTGGGGCTGTATCGGGATAACACAACATAAGTATAGGCAGTACCATTTCACGTATCAAGTGTAAAGTGCCTGTTCCTAAATGAGAGATTTGTGTTGCCCTGTAGGGTATCTGTGTATCAGTATCCCTCTCCACCTATCCTCCTAGGCTTGAGTGTGTGTGTGTGTGTGAGGGGCCAGCCTAGCAGCACTGATGGTAGGGAATTGGGTTACAAGTTCAAAAAGGTCATTTCCATTGCTGAGGAAGCGCCACTACTATTATCAGACGCTCCAGCATGAAATATTGATACCCCACAAGTATGCAGGCTACATGCGACTCCTGACAGTGGAATGATAAGAATTCAGGGACGCTGACGCCACCATAACTAGTTCTCTACCAAAGTATGATTACTACATTTCTGGGATTCCTGGGATTTTAAAAGGATAACTGGAGTTTTCCTCAAAGGAATCCCACTCACATGTTTGTAATTATTGCAATTTTAGTATAGTAAAACAAAATGATTAATTATAAGAATTATTAAGCCAGATTTTGATTCAGTTCATTCTTAGAACAACGAGAAATGAAATATTTCCTTTGTTTCTCATCATCTATGATGTCTTTCGGTTGTCTCAAGTTTTATAGTTGGTTTTTCTAATCAATTGCCTTTTTATTACTAATTTGACTGTTTTCATTAATTATCTCATGTTTCGGCTATTTTATTTCAGGATTTAGAACTCACAGAAGAAGAAATAATAGAAAATGAAAAAGTTTGTTCCATATCATTAAGTATACCCTAGTTCAATCCTCATTGGTAAAGGGCACTCAGTCTTGCGTAAGAATCAAGATGAATTTCTCGGTATATCTCCCTTTTTGAGCACATGGAATCCTCAATTCAAACTAATTGGTCCTTTGGGTTTTGGTTTATGCACAATTGCCACCTTTTTGGTTCCATTTCTGGTCTCAATTGTATATATTTGATATATTACAAATATCTGTTTACAATTATCTATTACAGACCTCAATTTCTGTGCACATTTGCTCAGGGTAGTGCAGTTATGGTTTGTGGTCTGTGTTTTGTGTAAATATAACCCTTCCAATGCTGTTGTTACTTTTGCCCATACTAAAAGGATGCAAAGATTTTTGAAAACCATCTAGACCCTGTCATATTGGTATTCATTGGATAGCTCTTGCTGAGTACTCTCAGATTAGTACCCATGTGCCATGGTTTCAGTCACGTGTTTAGGTTTTTTGCATCATTTTGTATTGGCCAAATTAGCCAACAGCAGCATAAGTTGTAATGGAAGCAGGGCTGTATGATGATCTTGCACTTAAGAAATTGCTACAACTAACATGTGTGTAGCAGCATGGAGAAATGTTTCATCTGTTTGTGTTGCTGGTGTTTTTTGTAGTTAACTGGAGTGTATTCCAGACCAGATGCTGAATGCGAGAGCCTGACTCATGTATACTCGTTAAAGTGTTCATTCCCTACCCTTTGCCTAATAAGTTCACAAAACACTTATTTTCATTTCAAATATTGTTCAATTATCATTCAGTATCTTCATTCAAGTGTATCAAGTCCACTATGTAGCATTTTTGTTTACATAAAAAAAATTCTGAACTAGAGAAAACTCTATGAACAAGTACACAAGAAACAAGGATATTAAGAAATTTGAATTATCCTATGATGAAATAATCCATTTCATTATGTTCAGTGTTATGAGCTCTTTCATCTGGTTCAAAGGTATAGGAGGCCTGGTGTATGAAAAATAAGGTTCATTCATACTCGAAGAGTGATAAATGGCTTGATGACCTATTCATAAAGTCAATTTTAAGAAGAATTTTGAGGAAAAATGTTGACCATTTCATATTATTAATGCTTTCTGACAAAGTTATTTTACAAATATAGCATAGATTCAGACTACACTTGTCTAACAGATGTCCTGGCATGAAAGGGTTAACACTTCCAATACTGAGGCTACTTTCGTCGGAAGTACAAGAACGCAAAAATTCTTGGAAACCAACTAAACCCTGTCATGTTGGTATTCACTGGTTAGCTTTCGCTGAGTACTCTCAGATGAGTACCCATTTGCAAGGGTTTCAATCATTTTTCCGCTTTTTTGCATTATTTTGTATTGGACAAATTAGCCACTAGCAGCATAAGGGTTAACACTCCCACTGTGGTCCCCTCGTGACCTGGGAGAGAAGAACAGGGATTTACTGCTTGACCCTTGACCTGATGCACTTGCTACTGGAATGTTCTTAAGTACCCTGAGGTTTACAGGGCTAAAATAACACTGCTGCCATTCTCCAGCAGTAAAACCACTCAATAACCCTTGTTACTGGTGCAGCTAAAATAACAGCACTAATTCCCATCTTTGCTGTGTACAGGGAGGTGCTGCAGCTGTTACTTAGTTTACACTTACAATATAATGTACATTTGCACTGGTTTTGAGTGTGTGGGCGTGTTAAAGGTCTACCTCCCGGAAGTGATAAAAAATACACTATTTTGCTGTTCAAAAAGGATCAATAATCAAACCAAATATGACTCCTTTGTTAATTTCAGTATGCTCTGCAAATAAAGTGTCATTTCAGTGCCTAGAAATAAGTGCATTTGTGAGAATTTAGTCAAAATATATTTGCAAATATTGTACAATATGAATAAAACATGTAAACCAAGAGGGTTACTACAGTTATTGATAGCTATCTGGGTCATATCTGGTATCAAGCTTGGCCCCTAACAGTATGATTTTTGCAACATAAGTACCTTCAACAGCCTTAGTTTTGACCCCTTTAAGGTAAGTGCGTAGAGGTTCAGAGAATGCCATAGCTATCCTGTAACAGCCATCAGAAAGCTGAGACAGATAGGTCTGCGATGTTTGGCACTAACAGCTACTGCCTCAATGAGTCTGCTGGTAACTGCATTGAAATGTCAGTAAGTTTTGCTCAAACAGAGCTTTCTTAACCTTCCCATTTCTTTGAGAGTGAAAAAGCAAAAAGAAAACAGGCTTTCCTGTTGATTTGAAGTAAATGGGTAATTTCTTCTGACTCCATTTGCATGTCTATCTTTGAGATGATCAAGTGCCCTGACACTAACTAAGCTTCCTCTTTATTTTGGTATTGGGGCAGTTTGTGGGAATCAAAAAGCAAGTAGGCATCAGGGTCTTTGTTTGAGGAGCTTTTCTGAGATATTTCAAGAGCTTATTTTACAAAATTCTTTTAAATGTTTTCAAACACTTTCTTATGACATGTTCATAGCTTGTTTAAAAATAAGGTGACCTTGACTCCATTTCAAGGTCATTTTAGGATGGTTTTCAATTCAAGATCAAATTAACCCTACAGCAGTTGATCCAAAAGTGCCATAGCATACATATTTTTGTAATTACACAATGAGCCTGCTCAGATACCATGGGTCAGAGGTCCTTATGCATTTTTAAATGACCCTGTCTGTCAGTCTCAGTGTGTCATTCCTTAAATAATTGTATGACCTTCACCATGGGCCTATGTCCTCTTTACTGCAGTGACAGCTACGTCTTAACCCATTTACATTCAGAGCGGCCAAAAGAAACCTGTCAATTTAGGAAATATTGTACTTACAAGAGCATTTTCAGGAATACATGTTGATCAAAAAGCCAAACAACAACCCTCCTTCAAATATTTTCTTTACTTTCGCTATTTTCAAAACTATTAGAATAGCAGACAATACTTTTCTTGAGGAACTCTTAGTGTGAATGGGTTAAAAAGAAACCACCTAAGCACAAGCTGTGATTGCATTCAGGCAATACTGCTGGAAACATCTAGGGATTTATATCTAAGTATTGTGGAGGACGTGGTGGCAAACAGGCTTATTGTAGCTGTCAGTCAGCCTAGCTTTCAGCAGAGCTGACAGTAATCTCAGCCTGGACGACGGCAAAATCCTACATGTTCAAAGCCGCCAGAGGAGAAATCTTTTTGCGTAATGTGCTTGGCAAGAATGAAAGCCGAGTGACAGGTGGAAAAACGATATAAAACAAATTGATTAACCTCCATGGCTCTACTACATCTGAACGGTGAACTGCTTGCAGCGTGTGGTGATTTTTGCTAAATAGGAAAATGGCTTGGGAAATAGAGTTGTGCTTTGTGGTCCCTTGGGACTGTGATTAATATCCCTGTAGTCACAGCAGCTGCAGTGGCACTGATATTGACGCTGTGTATTGAACAGCAATTCTTGGACGCTTGGTAACTTGAGGTCTGGGCAAAAGTGATATAAAGTACACACCCCGCTCTTTACTGCCAATCGTTTTGCAATATTGTTTCTAACCACAAATCATTTATTCTCCTAGTGCTTGTAGACTAGCTCTAGGCAAAACATATTCTTATTTAATTTCTTTGATATCTGACATAATTCTATCAATGAAGTCATTTAGTTCAATAATTGTTTTAAAGGGGGCCAGTTAAAGTTCTATAAATTTACTCTGGTTTGAACCGTTGTCTGTGATCACTTATGTCGCCCTATATGTTGATTCTTAGAAACTACTACGTCAAAATGAAATGACAACCCAAATTTTGCCATATTTTGTCCATATATCATATATATATATATATATATATATATATATATATATATATATATATATATATATATATATATATATATATATATATATATATATATATATATATATATATATATATATATATATATATATATATATATATATATATATATATATATTGACTAAACTGTAATGAGGCATTGGCTATTCCAAATTGTTCTGACCCTTTTTCTAGGGGCTATTCCAAATAGTTTGACTGTTCTCAAAATATTGCTGTCAACCCCTGAATTAACCCATTCAGGACTGTAGCAGCCAAAACAGCTGGTTATTTCGGTGATAACTTTCCCTCAAAAGCATTGTTTATAAAAATATATATTTGACAGAGAAATGTTGAGTAATATGAAAGTTTGCTTTATTGCCAAGTTATTTTCATTAGCATCTTATATCCGATGTAAGAAAAGACGATAAGTTCTTCCAAACACATGTTTGTGTGAGAATGGTAGGATATGAGTTATAGGAGATCATGGCCTACCCTGATTCCTGTTCATTTCCTTGCCAGCCAATGTGTTTCCCTAGGCTGGAGCTGATAAGTGATTTTTCCAGGGGGTGAAAGACCAATCCAACCCTTTCATGCCCAGAGTTCTTGAATAGTATTTATTGAAAATTTTAAGAGTTGTTGTTGGTTGTTGAGAGTTGTTGGTTTGATTTGTTCCTTGATATCTTCCACTAACCCTTTTACTACTGGTGGCTAATTTGGCCAATATAAAATGATGCAAAAAACCTGGAAGATGACCGAAACCCTGTCAAATGGGTACTCATCTGAGAGTACTCAGTGAGAGCTTTCCGATGAGCACCAACATGACAGGGTTTAGATGGTTTTCAAAAATCTTTGCGTTCTTGTGCTTTGGACGAAAGTAGCCTCAGCATTGGAAGGGTTAAATGCTATGGTCATAAAGATATCACTTCCTTGGCAATACTATGTTCGGTGCTACAGACATGAAGAGGTTAATGAGCATAATGACCTTTGTTTCTCTTACATTGTTTGACAAAAGGGGGTCATTGATCTAGTGCCAGTGGTCATACTGCATTCATTTTTTGGAATCTATACCATTTATGTTCACTGCACTTAAGTTGTCAACCACAAAATCAAAACTTGTGAAATAAAGTGGAACAATGAGAATGAAATTTAGAATAAGTAATGTGTTACTGCAAAACTGTCTTCTGCCAAATAATTTTGAAATAATGTGTTTATCCTTGAAATGGTTCTAACTGTGTAGGCGCATTGGTCCAGAAAATATAAAATAATCTTGGTCATAAATACTTTGCTTTACAGTTTATATTGCTTTCTTAAAACATGCCCAATGAATAGCTAATATTAGTCTTCTACATTCATTTGTTCATACTAATTTATAATAATAAGTAAGATTTTTGATATGCCATGTATGTTCACCCCATTTTGATATGCAATGTCACAAAGTATGATGATGAATAAAAGAGAAAACACACATACCAAAAATAGTTTGATCTAAATAATTCCTCACTTTTAAATTATTGTAAAAATGCCACAAATGAATCAGGGTTCATGAACACATTTACCAAAAATAGTTTGATATAAATAATTCCTCACTTTTAGATTATTGTAAAAGTGCCACATATTAATCAGGGTTCATGAACACATTTACCAAAAAATGTTTGATATAAATAATTCCTCACTTTTAGATTATTGTAAAAGTGCCACATATTAATCAGGGTTCATGAACACATTTACCAAAAATAGTTTGATATAAATAATTCCTCACTTTTAGATTATTGTAAAAGTGCCACATATTAATCAGGGTTCATGAACTCTTAGCATTATCTGATTAAAACAGGTGGATTATTATACATGCGATACTTCTTAATGAATATAGTCACCAAAGGTTATTTTAAGATTTTAATCTTGCCCTACCAACACCACTCCTTGAAATTCATCTCCTGAATAAAAGAATTATTTAGTTTGGTCTTATTACCATGTAGCATCCTGAGATTAAAGCCCAGTGAGCCATTGTGGGGTTCCAGTACTCAGATATAGATTCTGGCCTGATTAACTTATGGTTGCTATGGATACTTAGAATTCCATTCTATTAATTTCGATGTGTTGGATTTGCAGTGGACTTTGGCTGACACTAGAGTCGGCTCTACAGTCTGAAGTTGAATGAGCCAATTTACACTCATCAAAGTCAAGGCAAGCCTAGTGAGCTTTTATTTTAAACCGAGGCAATGCTTGAAATCTCATAAATAGTTATAGCTTGTGAGTGTGGTGACAAAGTCAGCTCTCGAAGGAGCTGCAGATAGATGGGGTCTGGAGAGCTTTCACAAAAGCCTTGTAATTTTTCCCGTAATTTCGACCTTGTTTTTATCCATAATCTAATCAATATTTACAATTCTTTTATTGATACTCTTTAACATCATTTAATTTCATTCAAATTTTATATTATTAGCAATAGTAGATATTGTTTAATCCTTTGGTAAAATAAATTTGTAAAAACCCTGACATTGAATCCACAAGTTTTCAGCTCTGTAAATCTTCCAACAGACTGACTCTAAGAATATCATCACTTTAAGAAACTGTGATGACATAGTATTATCTTATCCTCTCACTTGACCAACACCAGTGTCCAGAGTGGTCATCTGATCTGACCAGTGGTCAGCGTGTGAAATTGTCTCCAGTGGTCTAGTTGGCTCTGTTGACATGTGTGCTGTAAGACTGTCAAGAGCCCTCAGGGAGACTGTCCTGTGTTCACTTAGTTAAAAGGAGGCAACGTTGTAGCCAGACTCTGAGAAATGTGGATAGCCTGAGGTGGTTGTGTTTGGCATTGCCCAGGTCCCTCCTGTATATCATTCAGCTTGTATATGTCACTCTTTGCCTGTGTGTGCCTGGAGAGTTATACACAGCTACATGTCAAACCTCAGAGATGTGCACATTTGGGACTAGCCTGCCTCTCAGGCCATATATAATAAAGAAAAAACACTGCAAAGCCTAGTAGATAGGCTTATTTGGGACCAGGGCAGGAATATGCACATTGAAAATTCCCAGTCTCGGCTTTACTGAATGTGTGCTTCATTATCCAGATATTTCTCTTTTGATTAAAGCATCTAGAAATTAGGAGATTCCCATACTAGGTTTTCCAGAATGTCATGTGCTTCCATATACAGATATTTTGCTTTTAGATGAAACCTCTAGGATGTGCATATTTTGAGACCATGCTTTCAGGTGTCAGAGATTACCCACAATGTGTCTTCCGTACATTGAAACCTCAGAGATGAGGACATTTGGAACAAGAGCTGACACATTAGTATATGATCAATTAATTGAGGTTTTTCACAACAGGAGACCTTTATGTACCTTTTGAGAATCTGTTTGTAGATGACTCTCAGGCATTGAATTGTGCCTTGGTCCGTTTAACCCATCAGTGCTTAAGAGTTCCTCTAGAAATAGGTGTCTAGATATAAGATACTTATGACAATTATGTCAAAATTGAGACTGATTTAACAAAATATTTGAAGGAGAGTTGTTTGTAGATTTCTAAGTAACATTTCTCATTGAAATATTTTCCCCTCTTAGATGTTTTTGCTTGATAGATTTCATCAAAAATGCCTGGCTGCTTTGACTGCTGTGACATAGTACTAATTGAGTATCAATTGATTAAAGCAAGGGAAAGCGCTTCCTATGAATGGCCAAATAACTCTTTAGCATCAAACAGCAATCTTGGCTCTGGTCTTATCAGGGTAACACATAACTATGTAGGCTCTCCTGCCATACTGAGAACTTCATAAAGGCAGTATTTGAATGATGCTCTTATGTCATAATCTGAATGCCATTGAGACAGTGTGACTAGACATTATGTAAAATGTAATTAGTGATAGACATGGAGATACCTACCAATTACTTCTCTTAGGGGGACGCTGGACTAGGTATTACAAGTTTAAGGATTTAGAGAGTGAAAGCAACCTATCATAACTTATTGCTGTGAGTCTAGTATAGATTATGTAAATAACTCCTCCCTATCATATCACATTGAGGAATTATAAAAGAGGTCATCATTATTCTAGATTAATTTTCTTTCACCTTTACACAAATGATATGTAATGGTATTTGTTACATATTTGAGCTGAGATGGTCAAGGTAAAAGGATTATTTTTCAAGGAAATTCCATGAAATTTGTTGGCATTCTCAATAGCAATTAGGTAACTTAAATTGTCGCACATATGATTGAAAAAGGGTATATTACAGAAACCATTTATGTGTGGGCGTATCTGGTTCAATGGGAAGGTAAATGTGCTTTTGTGATGTATCAATCCATAGAATTGAATGTTGTTTCAGTTCTACATGGCTGGCACTTTATTCAGCAAAGAACCATATTTTTATAGGCTAATCTGGTTCAAGAGGAAAATAAATGTGATTTTGTGATGTTCCATTTCGTTGAAATGAATGTTGTTGGGGTTTTACATTGCTGGCACTTCATTTAGTTAAAACCGAGTGACTAGAATGGTAATCGATTATTGTCTTCATTATCACTCATCATTACCATAATCATTATCCCAGCATCAATATTATTAAGACCAGAGATAATTGATGGTTTCTATCTGATTTGTATCATGGCTAAGGCATTAATAGTTTATCACTTACATAATGATAAATGCTCAAGACAAATAGCAATAATTAATCAAGGCATGTTTCCCGCATGATCGATATTTTGCTTCTAATTCATAGGGAATTTAGAACATTTCTTTGATCATCATAATAGACACATTAGTATTGATTTTATATAGATGTCGAACACTTAATTGGAAATGAAATTACAGAGAATTGAAACATATTGTATTACTTGTCCTGGCTATTTAAAAGGATTTTTGAAATTGTTTGCTTCATTGTGTTGAACATCATTGTCATTGTCTTAACCCATTTATGCTTACAGCGGCCAAAGCAGCCTGAAAATGTTAGTGAAATCTTGTAAGGAAGAGCATAGTTAGAAAAATATTTGATTGAGAAACATCAACATTGAGGACATTTCAAAGAACTCTCTTTCAATTATTTAGTGAAATCATTCTCAATTCCAATATTATTATCTTAAGTATCTTAGATACAGTTTCTGTAGGAAGTTAATGGGTTAAAGGAACTATGAAAAAGAGCTGTGGCTTGGGCTCTGCTAAAACCCTTCTCATTTTGAAAATTTTCCAAAAGGTACTTATGTTGAAAAGATATCAGCAAATTGATCATGCTTTTTGTGGCTGATACATGCATGGGGTTAACAAACATGGATTCCTCCCTTTAAGTGTGAACTCAGCATTGTCATACAAGATACTGTTCAGACACACTCAATTACAAGATGTTTAGTATCAAACCTTAACATGCATGTCCTAGCCCATTTGAATCTGGAGTGCAAACTTTAACATAACTCATAAAATAGAGGAAGATCTGAAATATTTGAGATGTTAATATCAAACCCAACTGAAAGAACACATTTAAATACAATATTTGTCAAAATATTGCTTTGTTATCAAGATATTTCCACAAATATCTGACCTTATGCATGCTTAGACATAAAAGGGTTAAAAGTACCCATCGCTAGTCACATATATACAAATCCTGCCTCAGACCATGATTGTTGTTATGTGTAGGTGGTATATGACGTGATTCAGTGGATGGTTCTCATGTTTGCATTTGTGGCTTGCGTCTGTGTGTGCGTATTGGTGAGTGTAAAGAGATTCATGACTGTTTCCCTGTCAGTCATGTGTTTTTTGTGGAGTTTTTTCCGTGCGGCGGCGTGTGCTGCAGTTGTTGGGGTTATGATCCATGTTTGTCTACATGCTGTTATGTGACATGTGGTGTGGAAGTGCTACACCTAAGATGCATTACTCAAACACTTCTCACATACGGAATAACTTGTCTTAAGAGTGACGCATACTTGCAACTTCTTTGCTGTACTGTAGAGGCTTTGCATATTTCTATTTGGGAATGTGAATGATTTGTGACACTCCACATTAAATGGAATATACCCACCCATTCTTGTATCATCCAAATGACATATAATTGAGCCGTATCTGAGCAGCACTAGTAGTATAGTGAATGTTGTACATCTCAACATTTATGTGAGTTGCTGTACAGTTTAATATTCATAAGTATTCTGGCCCAACCTAATTTAAAGCTTACAATGGTGGAATTAACTTTCTGCAAGTTGAATTATGTATTTATGGACACTGTTTTGAATAATGTAGTTGGAACTAGTGTGTTGGGGACTGGTAATGCTATACATATACAAAGGATGCTGGACTGCCTGTTTGGCACTCACTCTGAGGCAAATTAGCCACTGCTGAGAAGTAGCCAGTCGTGGTGTGAGGGGGAGCCTGTGGATTTGATGGGGCTAACCCATCTGTCAGCCCTCAACGCTAGACATCTTACACATAAACATTGCCAAAGCATTAGACATGGCTGTTTACTTTCTATATTTACCTATTAAAGGAGTAGTTTATTAATAAACTGTTTATTTTCATTTATATATGCATGATAATCTGGCTATTTTTCATTTCGTGTAACACATGTGAAATATGAAAATATGTGGAGATGATTGGCAATCAGAACAAATCTGCAATAATTTTCTTAACCCATAGCTCATTTAGATATTCTGTGGCTACCTGTATCTTTACAAAATTATTTTCAAATGTATTTTAGATATAGACAATACCTTTCAAGGGGAACTAGGCATGCATGTGTTAAACATGACCACTTAGTGGCTAGACAAACTTTCCCTGAAAGCGGGTCATAGACCTAATGCTAATATGTGGAGGTATAATTGAAGTACTTAATCATTCTCTGGCTCTGAGAAGGGTAATGTTGAATTTCTCAATTATCCTGTTCAACAGCCATAAATGCTGATGGTTTTCCAAGTACCATGTCTAGTGCAGTCATCCATTTGGTGTGCGTAGATAATCATTTATCTTGGTAATTAGCCTCCTCCATCTTGTAGATAAAACTAAAGGTTGCCAAGTAATAAGCTAAGATTAGCTCTTGTGGAGTATAATGCATGTAATGTGATAGTCATATAGCAAACAAAGTAGGGCTGTGAAGAAATGTGTTTCCATCATCCATAATCATACTGCTCCATTGATGGACTCATGGCACATCTTTATCATTCATAACCTGCTGGTTTATGGGGACATGGGGTAGAGTTGAAGCCTTCCATACTGCCTTATGTTATTTCTTTAACCCTTATGCTGGTGGTGGCTAATTTTGCGAATACAAAATGACGCAAAACACTGAAAAATGACTGAAACCCTGGCATATGGGTACTCATCTGAGAGTACTCAGTGAGAGCTTTCCAATGAATACCAACATGACAGGGTTTGGTAGGTTTTCAAAAATCTTTGCATTTTTGTGTTTTCAATGAAAGTAGCCTCAGCATTGTAAGGTATAAGCCTGCCTACCTCTCAGGCCAGGTGCAGGACAGATATCGCTTATGGCACTATGGTATTGTGTATGCTAACAGTTAGAGTAGTGAGTCTACAGCCTCCCAAGCCATATTTAGGTGTCATACCTTGTTGATAGATAGCACTGCAGTATGCAAGGAGGGTAGTTGGAAATGTGCCAGTACAGCCCCCTCATGTGGCAATTGTATGAACTTAATGGCCAGTACCTGGCCACAAGCCCTTATGTATGTGCAGGCATAGCTGTATATGTATAGTAGTTATATGGCCTAGTAGCTTAAAGGCTGTTGATGGTACAACTGACTCCCTCATGTGGCAAATATAAGCTGAATAATCATACAGTCTACCTGATGGCTATGAAATCATCCTGTCACAAAATCTTTGCTGTGTGTGGAGGAATTCAGGTATTAACATCCTAATCCTTACCAGTAAAGTTAGGTCAATAGCCAGAAATTGCTACTATGATGCCAAGAAAATTCCAGGATTTCCTAGGAAGTCTCACCTACATATACTATATTATATACTATTTGTAGTAGGTATGGTCAACTGCAAAAACATGATTTCCAGATGAGAATAATGTCAAATGGAATTCCTCATCAGCTGCAGAGAAGAAAACAGAAAAAAGAGTGACCATGTGTATGCAGTGAGCCTGGTAGATGCAGATTTACTTGACTCTTTAATTGAGCCGTTTCTGAGCAATCTTGCCGAGGATCAGTCGGAGTATCAGGAGGCCAGTGAGTAATGGCCCACTCTCTTGTTTCCTGTTGGCAGTTGGTCATGTCCTCATCAAGATCACGGAGAGCTATCCGACAGCATGTGAGAACATTCCAGCCAGGAGCAGAGGAAGTGCCTGAGATGTCAGCACAGAGTGATAGACTGGCATGGTCTGGGTGTGAGATGAACTGTGTTGTTCATCTCTACAAGTGTACACACACAGGCATGTGAACAACACCCTACAAACAGGGACCATATATGTATGTATATGTGTGTGTGTATATTAATATATATATATATATATATATATATATATATATATATATATATATATATATATATATATATATATATATATATATATATATACAGTGGAACCTGTCTACATTGAACACTCACGGGAAATGAAAAAGTGTTCAATGTACGCAGGTGTTCAATGTATCCAGGTTCAGAGTAATTGGAGGTTGGGTGAAATAGAAACAAAATCAAGGGTAATTAGAGAAACATGATCATTTAATTGCAAAATCTACTATTTCTTTACCTCACTTTCTTCATATAGTTAAAAACTTCACATGTTCAGCATACAAAAAATATCATTTAACAAAACAGTTAATCCTTTGTATCTCATTTGTCCTCATTTTCAGTGAAAAGTTTCAAATCAGCGCAGAATGTTTAAAGTAGACAGGTTACATGTGGCCTGCGGGAACAAGTTTGGTGTTCAATGTTCAAGGTAGACAGGTGTTCAATGTACCCAGGTAGTCTTCCATTGATTTTCAATGGAAGTTTGCCGGGACATGAAAAAGTGTTCAATGTACGCAGGTGTTCATTGTACACAGGTGTTCAATTTGACAGGTTCCACTGTATATATATTATGTTATATATACGTATATGTATATGTAGGGTTTGCCGTGAGACAGATAGTGGGGAAATGAGGATCAGGAAAACTTGGTGACAAGGTGTATGTAACTAAGCCAGGATGGAATGCGCTTTACCCTATTGTTTTCATTAAGTCATTTCAGGAAAATGTTGTGCTAGCACTGGTTGACATGATGGTCCATTCTTATAACTATTCTAATAAATGATGATAGGTGTGGACACTATTGGGCCAACCTGGCTTCAAAGAGCCAGCGCACCCTTGAAGTCCCATTTATGTGCACACCCATCTTAAAGCCAACCATCAACTCCTATCACAGTACCTCACTGGATTCTCAATATCAAGACTGATGGCATCAAGACAATTACAAAATTTGATCCAGGTTCAAAGTTGAGGAAAACATGATTTGTTGATTTTGCTCCAGGTCTTCGTAGTAAAGTGAGCTTATTCCAATGGTTACGATTTTAGTGAATTTGTCATTGCAGAGTGCCAACGTGCCTGACTCCATGAAACAGGCATTAGTCACTCCGTTACTGAAGAAAGATGATCTCGACCCGGAGGTGCTCAAGAACTATCGTCCTGTAAGCAACTTATCATTCTTGTCAAAAGTATTGGAAAGGGTAGTTGCTGCAAGGCTTACAAATTACATGACTATCAATCAGCTACATGAACCCATGCAGTCGGCATACAGAGCATGTCATAGCACTGAGACTGCACTGCGGGTACAGAACGACATCCTTCGCACTCTCGATCAGGGTGGGGCTGCGATCCTTGTGTTACTCAATCTTAGCGCTGCTTTCGATACAATCGATCACTCCATCCTTCTATCTAGGATGGAGTCAGTTCTTGGAGTCAAAGGATCTGCTCTACAGTGGTTCAAATCGTACCTGTTGGGCAGGAAACAGAGGATTAAAATCAATGATGACTTCTCCGAAAATCAGGAAATCCTGTGGTCTGTACCACAGGGATCTGTGTTGGGTGCACTATTGTTCCTAATATACATCATACCTCTGGCACAGCTAATCCGATCCTACGGTCTGAACAATCATGGCTATGCTGATGACACCCAGCTCTGCTTATCATTCAAAAAGACAAGTGATAACACAATAGTCAAACGTGAAATCCTAAATCTTGAGAAATGTTTGTGTGACATTAGTGTCTGGATGTCTCAGAACAAACTGAAACTCAACAATGACAAGACTGAAATCATTCTATTCGGCTCTAAGGATCACCTAGCTGAACTGAACATTAAGTCACTCTCTGTAGCGGGGACTGATGTGTCTGTTGCATCTGAGCCTGTGCTGAATCTGGGAGCTATGTTTGACTCTCAACTGATCATGGCACCCCATGTCAAAAGTGTTGTCAAAAAATCTAGCTTTCACCTGAGAAATATTGGAAAAGCGAGACGTGTGTTAACAGAAGATGCCACAAAAACAGTGATGCAGTCACTGGTGATGTCTCGCTTGGATTACTGCAATGCTCTCCTAATTGGAATACAACAGGATTTGATTGCAAAGCTGCAGCGACTACAAAACAGTGCAGCAAGGATAGTATCGAGAACCAGGAAGTATGAACATATCACACCTGTTCTCATCAAGCTTCACTGGCTACCAATCAATTCCGCATCCAATTTAAGGTCCTACTGCTGGTATACAAGGCGCTTAATGGACTTGCACCTAAGTACATCAAGGAGCTGCTCGTGCCTTATAAACCCAGACGCCATCTACGATCAGAAGCAAAGGGCCTTCTGGACGAGCCTCGGACTAGACTCAAATTTGGAGATCGCGCTTTCTCCATTACTCTGTGCACCGAGATTATGGAATGCGCTTCCACACCACCTGAAGGATTCTACATCGTGTCAGGCCTTCAAGAAGTGTCTCAAAACACACCTTTTCAGGCTCGCCCATTGAGGCGTTGTGGACTATTACTCAAACTATGACAATGTGCAGCGCTTTTGAACATTTTATGAATGGAAAAGGCGCTATATAAATTCCAATTATTATTATTATTATTATTATTAAAGTAAATGTCAACTTTGTTAACAAAAACAAAACAAGGGAATACTGAGATTATTCTATCCTCTATTATCTCTAGCCAAAGGTCATATTTTTTATTTGTGAACAAAAACAACAAAGTTATATGATAGTCATGTAGTTTTTATTCTCTATGTTAGGATATCTGCATATGTAGATACGTTTTAGTATACTTATTACTTGGCATGAGTGCTGGTTACTGTACTGAAGTCATTGACCCCCAACTCTGCATCCTAGTACCAGGGAAACCAATCTGCGTCCTTCCATTATGTGTATGGGATATACGGAAGTTCTCATTAGACTTGCCACAGCTGCAGCACTGAAATAAATGTATTTTAGACAAGTATCGGAAGATGGTGGCTGCCCTTGTGGTTTTTATTCTCTCAATAGTAATTTCCTGTCCCTCAAAAAACATTGAACAGAGATTTTTCTATTAAATCCTGAATTCCTATGCTGAATTTGGTCTGACAACTGTATGCCTAAGAGACCAGATCTGTGCTTCCTAAGCCTTAAGCTATTGTGACAGCCCGAGTCCTTATACCATGGATTTTACTGCCTACTTCATAATGCCTGATCTGAATAGTATTACGTCTGGCACATGGTTGAGTCTGGTCAATACAGCATTATATTACTGACCCAATATGGAAGGGCTGTTCTGTTAAATTCTGTTAACCCATTCACACTCAGAATTCCTTTAGCAATTACTGTCTGTTACTCTTATACTTTGGGAATAAAGCGAAAGTTCACAAAATATTTGAAGGAGAGTTGTATGGCTTCTGATCAACATTTCTCCTTCAAATTTGTTCCACAATTTTTTTTTGTAAGAAAGATATTTCCAAAATCATCAAGCCTTTTTTGGCAGCCCTGAGTTTTAATGAGTTAATATATAACCCAAATATAGAGACATTATCTGGCACTCGTGGTGTTATATATTTATGAGTTATACCTCTTTTTAAGTGATATACCATGTTAATTTCAATTATTCCTTAATCTATATTTGGCTTATGTTAGTGCTAGTGTTGGGGACTTAATGGTTACTGTGATAGAAGCATAGCAGGTATTTAGGATACATGAGAAATGTTTTTGCGGCAGGTTGAAATCGCTGTAATTTTAATGCCAATTATTTTTTGCTCAATCTATGCTATCTTTTGGTCAGTATGAATGAAATCATCCGGAGCTACGTCTTTCCGTGAGTCAATTTTAATGCGGTTTAAATCGTCTGAACTGCCACAATACCTTCTACATGCAAACCTCTTTTGCACACAATATCTAGAACGCTTATTTTGGCTGGAACTGAACCAAATTTCGAGATACTCCTATTTGAAATCCAATATCTGCCCTCGCAGCCATCCTATTTGGTAGCTGGCTGCCACTAGTCCATCCTTCATTCCTAGGTTGAATCATCAGCTCAAGGATTAACACTTTCCCTTTCTGAACAGCTTAGCACCCAGTACCCCAGGAGAACTTATCTCTGGTCTGTGGTAAGCAACTGGAATGGTGAAATGCATTTTAGTTAATTTTCTGCATTGTGATAGGAAAAATACAACTTTGTCTGCAGTTTTAACTAGCTTGAGACACTGTAAAGTGAATATATTGATGCAACTGTGTCATACTGATGGCAATGGTGATATTCATGATAAAGTGAATATATTGATGCAACTGATGGCAATAGTGATATTTATGGTATTGCCGCTTCTACTGTTACTACTCCAACTACTACTACTACTACTACTACTACTACTACTACTACTACTACTACTACTACTACTACTACTACTACCTTTTCAGGCTACTGGTTGTATTGAAGGGTTAATTATTTTCCACTTCTCGTAACCTCTATTTGTCCTCAACTGTAATGCTTCACCAAAGAAACCTCATAAATGTTCATTCCTCATCAGGGTTATTTTAGCTCTTTAATAAGTAGTTCTTCCTAGAAAAAGATATCGATTTATCAAACAAACTCATATTTTTATTTTGGAGAAGACTGACTGAGCAGTTCAGTCAAGACATCCTCATGAATTCTGAATTCTCAAATTCCTAGAAGTATCCTAGTCAATAGTCATTCTTTAGCATTCCGAACTAGATTTATCAAAGGTGATACATGTGATTGTCATTTCTACCTTATAATATACTCATTTATACTTATTTCACTCACTAAAGGGTGGTATTATATCAGTCAAAATCCCACAACTCAATATCCTAATTGCTAGGCTGATATTTTCAGTTCTTGCAGGAAATTGATATTAATGTATTTGCAAGATAAAGGAATGTATACTTCGTCTTGATAACTTTGCGAGCTGCATCCATTGATTTGGATGAATTAGCCCTAGGAGGATAGTGTGTATCATGATGATGAATTGGGTGTGGGTTGGAGAGGCATAGGCGTTGCGTGGGGTTACCACAGAACGGCAAGTGGGGGTCATGCTCTTGCTCATTTGTCAAAATCTACCTATGGATCTTCCAAACCTCCTGGCAGCAATGTGGAACTGCCTCACACATAACTATTATAGCCCCGTACACAACAACATTGGCCTGAGTGCAATATAGAACACCAATTATGTAACTAATATTCCATTGCCCTAAAAGCAATGTAATTTTATGCACACATTTATATGTGCAGGGATTGCTATGGGGAGTGGGTGCAATTTGAGAGGTAATATGAACCCCCTTCAATGAGTAAAACATGCTTACAACTTTCACAAACAATGTGTGATTTATTACTTATAAAGTTTGATTGGTAAAGACAAAATGCCAATTTTAGTTTGATTGAACTCAAATTTCCTCCATTAAGGGTGAGACCCTAACTCTAAAATCTTGTATTATCTGTATCTGCTAGAGTGAATGAGTTAAACATCTAAAGAATACTTGTGGTCTACATAAAGCAAGAAAAAAGTGTTTGCCATGTACTAGGTTGGTGCATTGCCATAAGGTTGCTGATCATACGTGGCAGCAGAGAAATACATCCCCTTGATCCGCAACCCCATAGGTACTGCATGCTAGCCTGTACGGCATCTGCGCCTCGAGTTACGCGCTGTAGCCTGGGGTTGTATTGGTCACGTGATCTGTGCACTGCTGGCTGACTGGCTGGCTGGGGGATGTTATCCTATCTAGGTCAGATAGTGAGAGGCAGCGAAATTTGATGATTCATGACCAGTGCCCACTCCCTGTCTACTTCTCTCAGGTGGCAGAGAGAGGCTGGGTATCCTTGATGCATGTCCCGCCATAACTCACCTGATGTAAGAGTGTCAAGTTCCCCTCCTTGACCTGTGCTAGTGATCCATGCTGATGGCCCTCTGGCTGTCAGAGCACTCTCACTCAATCAACCCGCACTACACTTAATCACACACACTTCATGATGGAATTTAGCCATCATAACATAGTTGGATAATTTGATAACTTAATATTCTTTGTATTTCTTGTTTAATTTTTTAATTTTTAGATTTTTTTTCAATATTTTTTTTATTCCAGTACATAATTATATATATTTATTTATTCATGTATTTATTCATTTATTTATTTATCTATTTATTTATTTATTTATTTATTTTTTAAAAAGATTTTTATTTATTTATTTGTGTATTTGTTTATTTATTTATTTATTTATTCATCTATTTGTATATTTATTGTGAGTTTCATATATCGATTTTTGATTTTATTACTAAATCTTTTTTCAGTTTTTCTATATGGTTCAAAAAAAGAATTGTATAATTAATTTCCCTCTTTAAGGTTATACAGGTATACAGTCTGGGTTACCGAGAATGGCTGAAGTTGATGTACAGCGAGTATACTATAGTAGATAAAAACATAGGAGGAATGGGAGTTGCCAGAGAAAATAATATCACAAAATGAATATAACTTTGCCGTGCCCCTGCAGCCACTGCTCCATAGTTTGTAATTATGCCTGTTATGACAGTTATGGCAACCTTCCAGCATCTTCTATCTTAAGGCCACTATCAATCATGGTCCACTGCATGTTACAGGTCAGCCTATGGCCTTCAGGGAACACCTGACAGGTGATTTTTACCTGATATTTAGTATCTTAACTCTAGATTGGTAAGAGTATCCTCATAGTGAAATAATGGGGAGATATTTGAGGTCTGATTGAATGAGAAGTATACATGTTTATTTAGTGCAGAATCATAGGGAATCAATGATAATCTGATTTAGCTGATGAGATTTAGCGTAGCTTATCCCTAATCCTTTGAGTAATGTGCTCTAGGGTTAGATGCTAGCACTGAATAATGGCGAGAGGAACTGTAATGTTTAGTGTGCCTCTTAGGTAAGTTCCCCTTTCTGCGCATCATGCATAATGGAACATTTTACACGAGAACCGAATCTTAGGGAATTGAAATAGATAGGCTTAAGCTCTCGTCTTTGCTCCCACTTTCCACATATTGTAATAATAATGATAAAGTGTAGCCTTTTAAAGGTTTCCAAACTCACCTTTGTGTAAGGAGGCTTTATAGTTAGCTAAAGGCTAAATAATTATTGCAGGGTTAAGGAAATATCATATTCAGTCCATATATCAGTCCATATATATATATATATATATATATATATATATATATATATATATATATATATATATATATATATATATATATATATAATATATATATATATATATATATATATATATATATATATATATATATATATATATATATATATATATATATCCTCAGTGAACGGTCTTGATACTTTTGAAATTGACTTGGAAAAATGGAAGAAATGTGCATCTATTCGAAGAAAGTAACTTGGATTAACACAGGAAAAAATGTTAACGTAAGAAATATTCTAAAATGTTCCCTCCTTTGGGATGCTGCAAAGAGGAAATGGTCAAAGAGTGAATAGAAAAAGTGTGGGTTGGGATGGTAAGTGTTGCTGAAAGTATCAGGCTTCCTCCACTGACTGTTCTCATAGTACACCTTACCAAATAGAGCTAGCAATACTCAGGAATTCCTAGGATGATACCAGAAATTTCTGTAAAGTCGGTGCGCTTGGTGAGAGATTTGTGTTCCTTATAGTGGTAGTCATGGTAGTAGTGCTAGGGTCAGACAGACACTGGCTCTGTCTGTAGGGGCAAAAATAATCAGCAGCCCCCAGCAGGAATTCATGGGAGAATTATGTAGGAGTTATGTCTAAGTTCAAGTTTTAAGTACAAGTGAGTCATTTATACTTTTCCTAATGTGGTTGCTAAGTAGCATTCATTTGGACGATGGCATTTTAAATCTTTGAGCCACTAATTGTGTATAGGGCAATTCCAATACAGTCAATACACTCTCCATGGCTATTCTGCATAACAATTTTCCTCATCTTGAAACTAGAAGCATGTCTGCTACCCTGATATATTACATCGGCAGATCCAACCCTCTTGTCCTCATGAGCCCTATCAGTAATTGACAATCCCAGCTATTTGCTATGTCTCCCCATTTAATATAAAAAGCACACATGGCAGGATAATGGAAGTACATAACCTAGCAAATAGAAAATTTGAAAAAAGTTCCATGAGTTAAACTTACTTTAGGAATTCTCTATATATCGATTTATTATAAAGATATTTCAGGACATGATGTGAAAGGGTTTAAGTGTGTGTCTACCTTGCAGAGAAATATATCAATACATTGAGTAATTAATTTCAGGTTACATTAAACTTGTCATACTCAATAAGTGAAGCAATCAGGTCATATGCTAATTAACAGATAACAATTATATCAAATTTGCTAATTAGGTTCTCCAATATAACACAGAAAGTTATGTTTGTTTGAATATATATCTCAGAATATAGTTGATTTTCAAAATGTGTGCTTAAGCAACTATGGGTTAGATGGTAGATACTGAAAACTATGTGTGCTTTCAAGAAAAAACTGTTCAATGAGACTTCAAGGTTTGGAAGTTAATCAAATGCACACTTCAATGCCGGCGTCTGCCTACCACAATAAGTTTTTAGAGGCAATAGAAATGCTGTTAGATTTAACACTGATTTAAACATAAACATCTGTGATGTGTATCTCAAGAAGATAAAAGGTCACAAGTTCCAAGAAGTATCTTTTTCTTTAAGAATAACTTTTTCGCTTCAGGCACAGAGGGAGGTTTACGTCCCCGCCCAAAACCAGGGAATGTATCACTGTATTGTCATGGCAACCATGGTGTGATCCCAAGCCCACACCGATACAGGAACTCATGTAACATTGCTGACCGTCTAAACTAACAACAATATGCTTAGGGTGATCGAGACTGATCTTGATCCAAGATGTGGAATTCTAGAGACATTTAAGTCAAGTTGTTATATGAAGTTCAGTGTATGCTATTGTCATAGACCAGCTACAAGTGTGCATGACATGCTGCTGTCCATGGTAGTGTGTTAGTAAGACTAGTTTGCGAAGTTTGGCAGCCCATTTGGGTTAGTCAATTGGAGCATTTAGATCTCCTTGGACTACCAAGACGGCTGCAATCACCACGTTCCTCCTTGGGGGTCTGTGGCCATGCTCAACCAGGTAACCTTTGAAATGCAGACTCTCTTCATAATTTTCAACGTAAAATATCAGCAAAGGATTGTGTTGCAAATGACAAATTTATTTAGACAGGCCCAGGCAATCACTCGCCTGGGCGGCCATGTCAAATGGATGATTTGCTTGCCCGGATCTTTTTTTACTCGCATCCTGGTGAGTAGGCTGAAATGCATGTTGAATACACTGCTATGGTCTATCCAGGAGTAACTCCTGGCCAAGTTTAGTTCTCTCTTTAATCTCAAGGTGTAACTGTGGGAACTATCCATAACACTTTATACACTACCAACCCTGATGAATGTACTTCTATATTTAGACATCAAGTAAGATTTTGACATGAAGATGTGAAAGGCATGCTGTTACTTAATTATAAACCTTTGGTGAGACCAATTGGTTTAACAACATTTGGTGCGTTTCAATTCTGTGCCAGTAGATGGCTCCACCGTACTGATAGACCTACGTGATATATGCTGAATGCCCTAGTTCAGCTCTAGACAACACAACACACATTTCTCTCCATACATGCTATCATGGATGGAGAGGAACTGGTATTCCCAATATGGCTCAGTGCCAGAGATAAAGACATGCAGGGTACACAGGCCGGATCTCAGGCATCATATATTATCATTCCATAAATTGCAAGGTGAACAGAAATCATAAAATTTTCCTTCAACAGGCTCATCTGAAAGCTGCATGCTATTTTCAGACTCAAACCCAGATAAAATATAGTACTACGATTATCATATCTAGATGATATTTGCTAGTTTGCTTAATTTATTGCTTAAGCATCTTAGATTATGGTATGTAGATGGTTTTTGCAACATAAAATCATGTTTTTTTTCCACTATGTCATCACCACTGGGGCAGACCAAAGAAAAAATCAAGAGGTGAAATTAAATACAGATCACACTCATAAATGTGATTGTAGGGTTAAAAAAAAATGCTATTGAATTTTTAGTTTTTCAGCCAAAATTATACTGTAAAAAATAACCACAATAACAGCAACAGTAGGGTTGGGGTGGAGACAGTTTACATTACAGTTATGATTCATGCATGGATCCACCCTTGCTCTGTATGAAGCCAACCTGCCATTGAAATGGTTAACCACGTATCAGAAGTGGGCTATTATGAGACAAATGGCTCCTGTGATGATTATCCTCATTATTATGAGATAGTTCTCACCTGTAATGATGCATTGTGTCAAGGTGATCAGCTAGGATGGGATGTAAGGTATGCTGCAGTCTTCACATTACAGGTACACCAGGTCATGCTGTGTGGGCTAAGTGCGGGCCAGGAAACACTTAATTAACACTAGAGTGGTGCAGCTCATACAGGGAAGGCAACTACATATATGTATTATTATTTATTAATATCAAAAGGATATAGGGATTTTGGTATTTTAGATTTGTTTTTAGGTCTGTCTAAGAATATGTAGTCTTCAAATTTTACATAATTTATTTATAAAGTTTTGAATAGAGAAAAGTATTACACATGTTATTAATTTAGATTTAAAATAGATCTAATATGAAAAAAAACAAAAAAAAAAACAATCTATAGGTGCCCCATTTTCTCTTAGGTATTTGGGGTAAGTTAATTTAAAAATATATTCGTTATGAATTTTCAATTTGAGTTTTTTGTTTGGTTCGTTTTGCAAGTTGAAAAAGACAAATGTTGCCCATGCTCAAAGTTTGCAGAAAGGTTATTCAGCATGTGAGAGTCTCATTTTTGTTGTACTTGGCTACAATGGTAAAATCTCAGACTGGCCATACACTGACCCAGATCTTGTCATCCTAGGGGTCTTGTTGGCATGTTAGTTTAGGCCGGTTGGTATTTCATTCATCTGTTGAGATACCCAATGCATGACCCTGAGAGAGGAGTGGAGATAAGGTAGCTATGAAAATAGCTTTTGAGGGGAGCATCATCTTCATCATCAGGGGTATCTAGTCTAGTATCTCCTGGCTGGGAAAGGCACAGAGATTCCTCATATCTCCGTGAATTCCTAGAGCTCTCTGACGAAAATGTCTATAGTTGTAAAATGGCATCATCATCATCATCATCATCATGGGTATCTAGTCTAATTTTTGCTGGTTGGGAAAGGTCCATGGCATGGGGAGGAAGATTCCTCATATCTCCATGAATTCCTGTATCTGCCTGACGAAAAGACGGCCATGTCTATAGTTGTAACATGGCATTCTCATCATCATGGGTATTTAGTCTATTATTTGTCTGTGGCATGGGTAGAAAAAATCCCCATATCTCTGTGAATTCCTGGAGCTACCAGGAGATGGAAAGGGGGCCATGTTTATAGTTGTAACACGGCATCATTTTGATCAGGGGTATCTAGTCTATTATTTTCTTCCTGGAAAGGGTAGGGTGTCTCTGGCATGGGGACGAAGATTTCTCATATCACTGCGAATTCCTGGAGCTGCCTGACGAAAAAGGGGGCCATGTTTATAGTTGTAATACAGCATCATCATCAGGGGTATCTAGTCTATTATTTTCTGGCTGGGAAGAGAAGGGTGTCCATGGCATGGAGAGAATGATTCCTCATATCTCCGTGAATTCCTGGAGCGGCCAGGAGATGAAAAGGCGGGCATGTTTATAGCTATAATAGGGTCATGAGAAGCAGCTGCTGTGAGCCCGATAAGCTAGCTGCATTAGAAGGCATCTTTAACCCTTGTCAGTCCAAATTGTAATTGTCCCCACTAATATCTGGTGCCAAATTGTAATGACGATTATTGTCCAAAATCTGGTACCATCATCATGTTCATGTTTGATGATCTTTTGATTCACCATATTTATGTGACATATTAAAATGAACCTTGTATAACATTCTGACAGCCAATTTGTCTAATTTTCTAGCTATATAGAGGGTCTTTTCATTTGGCGAGCCAGGCTCTTCATCAAATGAATTTGATGTGGTCGCACGCATATATGCGTGTATGGTTCTCTAGGTTTGTTGACCACAAATGCACATATACGTGCATTTATTTCTTTTGTGCACATTAATGAATAAAATGATTTCTAATTCATTCTCATTGCATTAAAATCTGGGGAAGAAGACTTCCTTCAGCTTTTTCCATTCACATCACAGATTTATTGTCAATATTCGCTATTTATATTCACAAAGGATTAGTTATTAGTTCTGTGTTTCCAACTGTATTACATTATCTTTTCTCTGAATGAGTATTCAGTAAAACAATATTGAGATAGTGAAATCATTGATATATTCACCCTATGCACTGTAATTGAAATTTTGAATTCTGATTAATTCATATATACTATTTTGGGCCCCTAGGGGCCCACAGCAAAATCAAGGGGCTGGGCCCCTTGGAAAGTCGAACCCTGCCTAGAAGCTAGGCAAGGCGGTTTTAGTCCTGTAGGAAGCAATATGTTATCTGTATGATGAGCTGTGGATTGGAATGTGGATAGGGTATTATCAGTGATACTCTACTAGCTTATCATCATGCCTCACTGACCTATGCCATCAAAGCTCACAACTATTCTAGTAACATTGTAATGTATGCCTAATGTATTCCCCTACACACCAACACAGCAAGAGCTATCCAATGAATACCAATATGACCAGGTTTAAATGGATTTCAAAAATCTTTGCTTCCTGGTGCTTTGGACGAAAATAGCCTTATCATTGGAAGGGTTAAGGCTGTGAGGAATATATAACACATGACCCTATATTCTGGTTCTGGCACAGGGTAATAGATTTATTGACCATTAGAGTATTACTGAAAGGGTTACAATGTGAATAGCAAGGCATTTTATTGATTTGAACTCAATCTATACTTATTGATTTATATGTATGGAAGAGCCGTCAACCCATCCTGCTATATTAGCATTGGATGTAGTCTAAGCTAGTCCTAATATCTGTGGATATGAAGCAGTAGATCTGTGACCTTTATAACATTGCTGGGTGATGAAGGTGGGGAACTTAAGATCTGGGATTAGCCATTTGAATTTGAGAAATGGCTTGTTTCTTATCATAAAATGTGAGCTAAATGGCTGAAGCAGCTGGCCCCTAATATCGCCCCTACCAAAAATTACTAGGACAAAGCTAGCAAAAAAATGTTAGGAAGATTATATTGTTACTGTGCAATATGGATAAAAACAAAATAAACTTTTTTAATTTTAAATAGTTTTTTATTTCGTTCTCCAGCATGTCAGCAACAGGTACATAATAGGCATGGTTTAAAAGACGGTATGCAATGTATAATACAGTCATTTTAAACTTATGCATAACATTCCTTGATCTGTATTAATCCCAGAACAACTTAAAAAGGTAGAAGTCCAGAATCCTAAAATGTTATTGTTTTCCTCCTATACGTCGGCAACAAGGACAAAAGATAAATGTTCTAACAATTCATGTATTATCCAAATAACTCATACTTTGATATGCTAATTTATGTATAATGTTTACCTTTATTTATATTTTAGGGTCGAGAGGAAGGAGCTGAAATTGATCCCTGGGAAGACCCAACCTTTGAAGTTTACCATGTTACTGACAGATTTGGCTTCATCCAGTAAGTACTCTTTTTTTACAATGTATCAATATATAATTTTTTACCAATCCCCATTCTCTCCAAAATATTCACACTCACACACAATTGAGACAGTCCGATCCCTTAGTGCTCTGACATCTATGCATCTTGTGTTAAAACCAATCTTAATTGTGTTGTCTTTATGAAACTGATGCTACAACAACAGCAGTTAACATCAAGGTACTTCAGATCATTTGCATTAATAGCCTGTTTGCATGCCTACATCTCAGTAATGGTGTTATAAAAAGCTAATTATGTTAAAAATCAATATAAGAAGTGGTATCATAAAAACTGCTTTTTCACAGCAATTGCAGATTGCTTCTCGGGTGTTTCGCATAATTTTCAGAAAACAACCTGTTTGCATGTGCAATCTTAGGTATTGACATCAAAAAGACTAAGCAATTATACCAAAAAATCAATCTTCAGTAATGGTACCATAAAACACTAAACCATTATGCTATTAAGTCCATTCTGGGGCTGCCGCTCAATGGGATTGAAATTCTCTTGTGAATTGACTTACCTGAGTAGTTGTCATTGTTACCTGTCTTTTGTTTGCAGCTCGAAGCCATTACCGGTGGTATCGGGTGCACAGGAAGCAAAGGTAAGTGCTTATCCTCAACATAGGCGGCAGGAAGACACTAGCACTATGGGGAGTGCCTGCTCTCTGATAGTGAAAACTATAAAACGTTCACATAGCTGCACTGAAAACAACCATAGCACCGGAAAACTGTGCATTGTGGAGTTAGAACAATAGACAAGAATTCATCAGAGGCCCTTTATATGAGAAAGTTTAGAAAGATATGAGAATTTGCAGTTATCATCAGGAAAGGATTTTTAAAGAAAAACATGAGAATTTCTAGAAGTTACAGAGGAAAGAATATTTGTGATGGATATGAATCACGCCTGTACTTAAGATTATATCAGAGTTGTGTTTTAGGTTAACCATGTTCTATTTGTAAGTCTTCTATATTTACATCCTCATCAGGGGGACAGTCCAAACCTGTTGCAAATAACCACAGGCAGAATATCTAAGAAATGGTCTCTGGGGGCTGGTGCTCTTGACCAATAGGATGATTTCAATGCATTTTTCACATGGCAGAAATTACAGAGTGACCTTTGTGGGCAGATGGTCTATCTGAACAGGCAGTCTCGTTAGCATATTTATTATTTATACATTATCTGTACTCTATAACTTTTCTTTCTTTATAAACATGGATCATCAACCTCTAATGATTAGCATAGAACAGAAACCACTTCTCAGGTGTTACATGTAATATTTGCTGATATAGTTATTAACTATTTCGTAAGATCTTGGAAGGTCACCAGAAATGGCAGTAAATTTCATATTATTAAATTCATTCTACTCTTGTAACTTTCATCATTGTTTTGGTTCACAGGCTCGACAGCAGATGATTGAGAGAACCAACAAATGGTTGAAAATGACCAAAGGATGGGAAAAGTACTTTCCTGGCGAAAAGGTGGGTAATACTGTGTTGTCAAGCTCTTTATAAGATTATGTTATCATTGTGTTTATTAACCCTTTCATGCCTGGAGATCTTCTTGACAAATGTTGTCTGGACTTTTAATATTTTTGAAAATAACTTTGGAATCAAGCCCAAATTTACAAAATATTTGAAGGAGGATTGTGTAATGGATTTTGATCAACATTTCTCCTGCATATGTTTTTTGTTAATCGCTTTTGTTGGAGAAATATTTCTAAAGAGGTCAGGCTCTTTGGGCCCTCTAGGCAAGAATTAGTCAATCAGGGAGTGGTATATTTACTGTATATTCTTTTTTCTTCTTGGTCAGTTATAAGAATGATCTCAGTAAATCGTGTTAATCAAGTCTTGTGTACTGTATGCTTACACTGCTTGTGCTGTACTGTAATTCACAAAAATAAGGATACAGAACTGTAGGTAGTTGTGGCAGTAAATAAAAAAATTAGTTACATATTTTCAATTAAACATAGCTCCCCAATAGAAGAATGTTTAGTCTAGTATGTTTCCACTTAAGTACATGTCTGCCTGGCATTAAGACTATAAATTTTGGGATCATAGACCTTACAATTTCCTTAAATGGATTTATTTCTTTTTCTACTTTTTTTTTTTTGGGGGGGGGGGGGGGGGGGTAGGTGGATTAACTCCAAAGAATGAACAGTAACTGTAGTGTATTGCGTCTCTCTAATAGTGAGGCTTGGCATGCTTCACAAAGTTGTAATCAACAGTAACATTTCATTCTGTCTATTTCCCATAATCATTCTGGGCTATTATCCAGAAATAGTTTTTACATCTAAAGGCCATTGTGATGGATCTAATTTTGCTACAGTCTTGACTTGCTTTTGACATAGGTTAGGAGATCTAGTAAATTATGAAGTCTATTTGACAGTGAGCAAATTGCCTTTTCTTATATTAGCTACAAAAAAGACCAAATGACGTATGCATTCATTACTGGGGTGTACACTGACAACCAAATTCATATCTAAAGAGTCATTTGTAGTAACTAGACAATATTTATCCTGGCCTCTTGTTGCATTATATTAACCATTGTGCTACTGGTGGCTGATTTGAACCCTTGCACATGGGTACTCATCATAATAATCAGGGAGGGCTTTCCAATTAATACCAAAATGACACGGTTTAGATAATTGTCAAAATATTTTTGCAATATTGTGCCTAGGACAAAAAGGTAGACTCACAATGGTTGCTGATAATGATTTTGTATGGACCATCTCTTAAGAATTTTTTTCCCTTTCAAATAATTCCCAGAAACTTCATTAATGTTGGATGGGTATTAACCAAATAGTTTGGTGATTTTTTAGCCAGTACAGGCATAAATGGGTTACTAACCTACCCATTAGGAAAAGACATTTGAGACCGTTGCTTGGTTTCCCTCTTCACCCATTGGCAAACAGTTATGCGCAATAGTTCCTGCTGCTGGTTCGGAGAAATACTAAAGGTCCCTGAAGCCTGTAAGCTTGGAGATTTCAGACGCCCTTTCTAGTTGGAGGCAAACTGTGCTGCGGAAAGATCTGAAGAGGATATTGGATGTGAAAGCTGTATGGAAATTAATCTTTTTGGCCTCCAGATGGGCACTGGCTGAGATTGATGCTCTCTTTGGGCAGACATATTGATCTCCTTAGAGCGTACTGCGCAGCACTGACGGAGCACCGGCAGTAATGTAGTGTGTCACCATGGAAGGGAAACAGACAGAGTTGCTTACCCTTGTGGCTTACCTTGGCACTTAACCCTTATGCTGCTGGAGCTTAAATTTGGCCAAAACAAAATAATGCAAAAAACCTCTAAAATGACTAAAACCATGACATATGGGTACTCATCTGAGAGAACTCATTGAGAGCTATCCAATGAATACCAACATGACATGGTTTGGATGGTTTTAAAAAATATTTTCGATCTTGTTCTTTGGACAAAGGTAGCCTTAGCATTGGAAGGGTTAAGCCTTTCATGCTTAGAGGCATCCTTTGAATATTGTCTTTCTCTGACTTTTACCAAAAGTAACTTTGAAATAAAGAGTGAATTTATCAAATTATTTCGAGGGTCTATGTTGCTTCAGCTTTGATAGACATCTTTTCTTCCAATTTTTCTAACTGAGTTGCTCAAAAATATATCATACAAATAGTCAGGCCATTTATTGGCACCACAGGCATGAATAGGTTAAAGTGATAATTCCAAATATAAACCCCTCGTTCCAGAACAATTTTTCCTTATATATATGCTTATTATGATCATTTTTATGATAATTTCGCTCATTGTTGTGATTGTATTTATGTTTCAGTTAACACGGCGTGTGTACAAAGGCATTCCAGATAAATTACGAGGAGATGTTTGGTATCGATTTTTGGACATAAGCAGGTTAAAAGCTGAACAAGAAGGCATTTATCAGGTAACAAACTACATAATAACATAAAAGTTACTAAACGTTATATAACACATGTTGCTGTTCATATTCGGAGTTTGTTGAAAGTAAATCTAAGTGAAGAGATTCATAAGCACATTTTCTAGATGCAGATTTTATTTAGCAATGTTCACCTATTCCTTAACTGTTAATTTTGATAGAAAAATTTTGATGTCTGACCAATAATTACAGTATTTGCAATCGTTAATTATATAACACTTGCTATTCTCTATTCTGCCGAATGTCCAAAACATACCTATATTATTGTATGGTGCAATTATCCAATTTAAGATGTTTAATTACCAATGCATTCCAGAAGCTGACCTGTTAAATACTGTAAAACTGGTAATGTTTGCGTATAGTAAATATTGCGTTTTTTTCATTTTCTCTTTTATGCGTGTTTTAATTAATGCGAATCTCCATCTACGTCAGATATCTGAAACAGAAGGGACAGATTTATGCGTGTTTTAATTATTGCGTCCTCATGCATTCGCATTAAAACGCAATAATTAAAATCACGCAATCATTACCAGTTTTACAGTACTCACATGAAATAAACTACTGCTGTAATTTCATTTCTTCTTGTATGGCACAACACATGTATCAATGGTAATAAATATTTTCTCAAAATAAAGTCTGATTATGTTTTGCATTATGTAATATTTACTACTTGACTTCTTAACCATAATGCTGCTGATGGCATATTTGACCAATACAAAATGATGCAAAAAACCTGAAAAATGACTGAAACCCTGGCACATAGTTACTCATCTGAGAGTACTCAGTGGGAGCTATCCAACAAATACCAACATGGCAGGGTCTATATGGTTTTCAAAGATTTGTGCATCCTTGTGCTTTGGACAAAAGTAGCCTCAGCATTGGAAGGGTTAAACTTCAACTGTATAGATTGGCGATGTAGAATATTTGCCCAAGAATGAAAGTTGTTGGACAATTGAACATTTTCTTCTCTTTCCAGCAAATGCGAGAGCGAGCACGGTATCACTCACCAGACATACGACAGATAGACCTGGATGTCAACCGAACTTACAGAAACCACGTCACTTTCAGAGAAAGATATAATGTCAAGTGAGTAGTGGAGAACTTACAAATTCAGTATGAAATCTTCATCATTTAAAGCATCAATCATCACACATTTACATTCAGGACATTGACCACCAGACAAATAGTCAAATGGTCGGAAGCATTGTCAGACAACTTGCATGCAATAAGCCACTGCCTCAAATGGATTATAGTCAATTGGAGTTAGGCAAAATATAGATGAATTGTACAATATCTCATGAATTCAGATATTTGACGTGTAAGCTTGCTTGATACTTTCTGGTATTTGGATTCTGAGGTAACTTGTACATGGGCAAGCTATGCATTATCCTTATTATTTATTTGTTATTATCTATTTGTCAATCACCCTTGAATACTATTTTTCAATAACCTAAAAACCTCTGCTATGCTATTTGTATTATAACCCTCAAAACATAACCATTGTATTATAATGTAACCTTATTTTATTAGTTATGGCAGAAAATAAACCAATCTTCAGAATTGTACCTTCTTCAAAAACAAACCTTAGAAATTCTATGTCAATCCTTATAATCTTATGTTATATTCTATAAGAGTTTGTGAAGTATGTTTGTGTTTCTTTATATTTCTAGTTAGCAGGAGTTATTCCCTGTTCTTGCGGCCTACTCTAATTATCTAACTTTCTATAGGAGTTTGTGAACTGAAGTATGTTTTTGTTGCTTTCTATTTTCAGGCAGCAGCAGTTATTCCACGTTCTTGCAGCCTACTCTATGTACAACACGGAGGTTGGTTACTGTCAGGGCATGAGCCAGATAGCCGCCCTGCTCCTCATGTACATGAATGAGGAGGATGCGTTCTGGGGCATGTCGGCGCTCCTCACAGACAGAAAACATGCTATGCATGGTAAGGCCAGCCTCATGCTCACAGCTTTCACATCTTATTGAAAGAGATTAATACATAAGGCATGAAAAAACATTGTTGTTTCCTCCTGTAACGGTCCAAAACTATTAGGATAGTTAAAGAGGGACTCAGGCACTTTATTGCAGGCTACACTAAAGTACTGTTATGGGGTCTTATTCAGAAAAAAAGGTTAATGAATTGAATTTTGGTGCGTAATTAAAAGAATTTTTCGCGCTTAACTGTTGTGTATCAATACTGAATTTTCCATACAGAAAAAAAAATCTCAATTGTTCATGTCTGACATGCCTTAATTTGTTGGAAAAGAGGAAAAGACTTTTAGCCACTATCATTTGACCTATTGTTTTATGTATCCAGCAAGTGCCAATATGTATGTTGCAATACCATGCCAATTATGTTCATTTCGTGCACATTCACCCAGAGATATGTGTCTCTGATCCATCATATCTTACTCTTTTCAGGTATATTTATCCCAGGCTTCCCTAAGCTAATCAGGTTTCAGGAGCACCACGATCGAATACTCAGAAAATACCTACCAAAAATTAAGAAACATTTAGTAAGTTTTTACTTTAATCAACTAAGAAGTAGTCTCTGAAGGATCGACAACACATTCGTGATTTTCTTGTTTTTAGATAGCTTGCCTAATAGAGAGTATTTTGTCTACAAATAGACACATAGACAGAGAATACCTAAAAGATAATAATTTTGAATTTCTCTCAATCTTCAGAATGGTTTTGAATGATTTCACACATCGTTCATTTGCAGCTTAGTACATAGTAAAAAATGATGATAAATTGCATTTTAAGTTACCACTTTTTGCTTGAAGTGTAATTTTGCTGAATAATGATTTAATTAAAAATGGAAACGATCATATTTTCTATTCTATATCTGTTTCTTTCCTTATCAGGATAAGAATGAAATCCATGCAAGTTTGTATACAATCAAGTGGTTTATGCAGAACTTCTTAGACAGGGTAAGTTGAAAAACATGTACATAAAACTAAAGGAAAGTTTTTTACTGGATTTGCCTTAGACAAGTATCTAAGAAGTTTTTGTCTTGAATCCTCAAGCTTGGGGTATTTAATAGATGTTGATCCAAATGCAATTGATAAGTGTAAGTTTTTCGTGCTCTCAGTACAATATCTAAACTACAGTATATATAACTATTACATATTATCTTAATTTTAATCTTTTCATTTTGAATATAAGTTAAATATCTTGCTTTTATCCAAAAAATATATTCACTGAATAGGTATATTTTTCATCTACATCACTCTCAAAGGTATATGCGTCTCTGATTGAAATGAATCAGTTTGAATACCATCAAAACGTGTGCTGTTTATTTTAAGGTGCCATTCAAGCTGACATTGAGGCTATGGGATATTTACATGCTGGAAGGAGATCGGCTGCTGGTTGCTATGGCATATAACATACTAAAGATTCATAAAAGTAAGATTTCTACCTATAGTTCATTCAAACTTTCCATCCATGACTCCGGTTTGAAAACATTTCTCTGATTGAGATCATTTTTAAACTGAGGTATGACTTTGTGATTTCAGGCTTTGTACTATTTTCTTTTAACATCTGAGTGTCATTTTCTGTCATGTTTTTGGCAATATACCTGTATAAATGAGTTGAATATGATTAAAAAGATTGTATGAGTATTCAAATTGACCTCCTTTTTGTACATCAGTACCATGATTATGTTCAAGAGGAGAACTAATAAATATATATTCAAAATTCAAATTTGCAATATCTTCACAAAATATTGTTAAATTGCATACTCAATATGAAATTCTATCTTAAAGTAGGTATGTGAAATACTTTGGAGTGCAATACTTTGACAGTCAGGAGGTTTGATATTATTCCTTTACATTGTAATATTTATACCATTACTTTTCCATTTGAATCCCTCTTTGACATCTTTGCAGAAAATTAAATCATCAAGATTATGGAAAATGTGCAAGCTGTATAGATAATTATATCATTTAAGAACATTGCATGGTTGATAACTGATCTCTGTTGTTTTGTGCTTATTTAGGAAAGCTTCTGAAGATGAACATGGAGGAGATCGTTGGGTTCCTCCAGATCGAGCTGGAGCAGGATTTTGGAATGGAGGATGATGCTTGCATAGAGCATCTCCAGGTGTGTATAGAGGAACTGCGCAAGGCAAAGATGGACCTACCTCCCAAAGGAACAGTGTCAGAGTTTCCGCAAAAACCATTCGGATTATGGATGCCTCCGAGTCTCGAGATGATTCTCGGGAGGCGGAGCTACGAGCCCTCGCAGAAGGAGCTCGCAAACGGGATTAAGAAAACACGGGAGGCGCGACGACAGCAGAGGTCCGTGAGTGACGAACCGAGAGATCGCACCGGCAATGCTGGCTCTAGTCGGGGGAACTCCCCCGATATGGACCAGATTAGTTACGATACGATAACCAACCCTAGCACGGGCGGGGTCAGTTCCCACGCCTCCTACCAGGACATGTTCAATTCACAAACTTCCTACATGGATAACGACGCTGCCAGCACAGCGACCTCTATCAGCAGGTACCAGAGTCGGCTGGGGGAGAACGGGTTCAGTGATTTTGATGATTCGCGCCATGCCTCGCAGTTGAGCATGAACGAGGCTGGTGCTCAGAGTATGTCGTACTCAGGGGCGGTTCCTCTGCGCACGTCACCCTCAAACTCTGACTATGACAACATCAACTCTGCTCAGTCATCGGGCGGCTCGGGGGTCTACGAGCGAGAACTGGAGAGGACACTTGAGGCCATTGAGACAGCCTCGGGCAGCACCATTACATACACCCCCAATAATATCTCTGTCGTCAAGATCAACGGTTTTGAGGATCAAGAAATGCGGGCGGCCGATGCAAGCTTTCATCGTGAGCAGCTCGTGGGGGTGGAGTACAGAAAGCAGGAGACTTTCACGGAGCATCGACAAACAACGACGACGACGAAGATGACTACCTCCTCGCATCAGGAGTTCCACCAGCAGCAGTATTCCTTACCACAGTCCCCCATGGAGGAGGACATACCGGGATCACCCACGGATTACAATAATAGAACGCTGACCAGGTCCGGTCGACTTACCGTGTACGAGCCTCCGAGAGAGGACTTAGTGGTGGAACCCTCTCGGTTCATAACTCCGTTAGACTTACCCAGCGACCACCTCCACTCCCCGGAGAGGACACCGCAACACCACTCCCCAAACGGGGGCCAGACCTCTCCTGCTGAGACCAACGGTCATAGAAATCGCTCGCAGGTGGACCCGACGACACCGGTCAACGGTTTCACGCACCTGTACACTCACTCTCCTGATCGACCACGCCCCATTCCGCGCTCCGAATCTGGCCTAAGTAAGAAGAGCCAGAAAAGCAATAAAAGTCCTATTTTAGAGGGCAATCCTATCTATCTATGACCCTATGACAGTTGATTGTGGATTGAGGGAAAGTGTAGCAAGTGGTCATTATTCTAAATGGTGCCCTGATGTATTGACCATGCCTGACAGAGCCACCTAGTGGCCGCAAATGGACCTAATGGCATGGGATTGTAATTAAAACAAAACTTTTCTCACTTTGGTGTACATGTATAGTAAATTGTAATTGCAAATTGTATATAATTTTGATACCAGTAGTAGATTGATTATTCTACTGTGAATATGTATGTATAAGTATATTAGCACCTATCACCTTACACTTACCACCATCTGTAACATGAAGTTTTGTCTTCTAGGCATATATATGTTTGTGGAGTTGTGTATATTGTTGGTACAGTGTTCGGTGGTTACTTAGTAAGGCACCTGATGTTTTGTACAGTGAAACTGATAACCACAGCACCAAAACCAAACGGAACTCAGAAATACCATTGCACGTGATGTACTCAATTCTGTTACTCCTGAAACAAATGTATTGAATTTGTTTTTAAAAAATGTAATTTTGTCTGGGTTTGTATATCAGGTTGTTGATGTCATTCATACTCAAAACACCAAAGCAACCTAGCATATCTCCATATCTCCACTTATTTCACTAAAAGCAGCAGATATATACTAGACCCATATAGGAAACATAATTCTCTGCACAAATCTGTTGTGAAGATTTACATTTTTGACAGCATCACAAAAAGTCAAGAGTGGGCCTCATAGTAGGGAAGATGATGGGTTTTGTTGACTCATTAATGCTTGGAATGCCAGGATATCTGAAATTTATTTTTAGGGGGAACCAATTATTTTAGCTCATTTATGCTTTTAGTCCCTTTTGCCATCTGGGTGTAAGATACTTTCAACAATACCTTTGCAATTAAGCAATAATTGCCAAAATATATGAAGGAAAGTGGTAGTATGGGGTCTCTTTCTCGTTCATTTGCCCAGAGAAAATCCTGCTTCAAAATTTCACATTCAAGCCCTACAATATCCTTTAATAGTCTATATCATTAAAACTGCTCCCCATGTATCTTGGCACTGAGAGAATGAACTGCTTAAACAATAATGGTAGGATAATGGTGGGATGGTTATGGTTATGCAGATCATTAGCAACAATGAAATTGTCTATCTTGTCCTCTGAGGCTAATTTTCATTGAAATCACCTCAACTTGATCCAAGAGTCTTTTTGAGCCGCACTGTACAATGCTGTATGTATGCCTGTTCTGTTATTGTTTTATGGCAATGTTAAAGATGGTGTATTGTAAAGGCGTTTCTATACAGTAATTTAACGTGTATAAAGGCAGTGCCTGAGCTTTGTAGAATGGCTTCAGTGTTTTATGAGTAGTTGGTGAACCTCATCAGTGTACATAATCGATTACAGTGACTATTTATAATGCTCACAATGGCCAGAGTTGACCTGTCTCTGCAATGGTGCAAATATTCTCAGTTGTAAATGGTTGCTCTACAGGTGTAAAGGACTCTATTTTTAGGCAAAAGGAGATGTAGGGATTCTAATCCCTCAGTGAGTGGGTTTCTCAATGTAACACATCTGTAGAATGTGAATTTGACCTCGACTTTCAGCATGTGACCTGACCACTGGAACTGTGTTTGTTCTCTGTTGAGTTGACACGGGTGTGTAGAAAAAAACTAGTAACTAGTAACTTATGTTCAATAGAAAATTATTAATGTGAACATTTTTCTCTCGAAAATATACAAAATATTTGATTAGATTAATTAAAACAAAGAGACTCCTTGTTTTCTTAAAATAACTAGTAATTGAAAATGACAAATACCTTTTGAAAATTTCAATTCAAAAAAAGCATTTTCATTTGTTAATTTGTTGTAGCTTCATAACTAAAGCTGCTTCGTGGATATTTTTTCAGTCACTGATTAACTTCCAAATAAATAAACATAGTGTCTATAAGGATGGATAAATAAGGACCAAGTGTTATTTGTTTGTAAAAAATCTATGCAAAATCTCAAAACTGCCCTTACATTTCTTTCGAATGCATTTTCAATCCCTTCTCCAAGTTCTCATTTATTTTAACACAGGTAAAAATCTTAGTTCTATCTCATGACTTTTTAGAATGAACAGCAATACTCTCACGTACTATACTATTTGCAAGCACACTCATTGGTGTTCTCTCACAGTGTAGTATCTGGTAGGCCAGGTCCAGTTGATTGTTGAATGGATGCTCAAATGTATATTAATTACAAGAATATTGTAGTTATATATGATGCACTAGGGTAGATGCTATTTTATTTATTGAGAGATATCATGTTATATTAGCCAGGTGTACCAGATAGTGTATTTTTGTTTGGCTATTAAGTTTTGCAACCAGCACAGGATGTGTCATGATGCATGTTTACTCTTAAGACATATGTTTATATATGATAATAACAAAACCAATACAATATACTAGCTGGAAGGAACTGGTATACAGTCTATGCAGTTCTGTAAATAATGTTTTGTTTTAAATAGAAAGCTGAGGAGTTTTGTTCTCTTGGCAGTATTATTGATTATTTGCCACTGACTTCTGAAGTCCATGGCAGTTACATGCAAGACCCAGTTGCAAAGATGCTAGCTTTATGCAAAGATCCTATGTTATCAAAACGTTACTTTGATTAAGTTTTATGAATTATTGAATTATTGAACCATGCTTTAAAGTGAAAATGGCTAGAAATAGGCCATAACTTGTAACAAAACGTGGCAAATTAAGCTAACCTCAAACTGCTTTCGTACCATGTGTCTAAGTGTAAGTAGCTAGAAAAGAAACTAGCTAGCTACATAATATCGGAAAGTAAAGTCAGCTTATTTTGAAATATTTATTTCAGACCCTCTCACAAAGTGAAAATTGCTTATGGAATTAGCTTGTAACTTTATATCGGAAAGTGAAAGCTACTTATATAAAAAAGGGTTTTCAGACCATGTTTTATAGTGAAAATGGCTAGAAACAAAACTAGCTTGTAACTTAATATGGGGAAGCGATGTCAACCTGTATATAAAGAATTTTTCGACCATGTTTTATAGTGAAAATGGCTAGAAATAGAACTAGCTTGTAACTTAACATGGGGAAGTGAAGTTATATCATAAGATTTTCCAGACCTTGTTTCACAGTGAAAATGGCTTGAAGTTGGCAAGTTGTATCAAAAAGAATAGTACAACTATTTGACTATAAAAGTTACTAGAACTTGATTTGGGATATTAAAGTTAACGTAGAATAAGACATTATGTGGTTTTATAATGACATGGCTGAAATTCAGACTAACTTCGGCTTAAACGGAAAAGTGAATTTCTGTATTGTTATCTCTGGGTGAAATGCCTCTTCAACACTCAATTGCTATAGTTTCACCGTCACATTAAAAACTTCTGTTCGGTCATTTACAGGAACCAAGTTTTCCTTATTAGTGCCAAGTCCCCAATACTCTGATGGAGTATGTGGAAAATAACTTGGAACTTAAGTATTTTGTTAATCATCCAACTATGTCATTCAAAAGCTACAAAAAGCTGGCCTTTTTAGCTTAGGACATGCAGTCTTCCTTCTGTTAGCTAGTTTAATTTAGTTGTGACAAGTAAATCCGTTCTCAGCCTCTCTGTAGACACAGAGACAATAGGCATTACACTCATAGTGGTAATAAATCAGCCACATATACCCCCCTGCTGTGTCAAATTGTTTATTTGGGGATTTGCTGGTTGAAAGCAAGATTAACCTGAATTGGGTTGTAATTTCCCTATGGAAACCATGTTACAGGGGCTGATAGAGGATGCAGCTGATAGTTTTCGTGTTACTTTTGTTGTATAATAAAACTATGCCAGGAAGTGAAAAAAATCATGGTAGAATTTCAAACATATTAAACAGAAGTATATATATTTTTCAGGATTCTGTTTTAACCCTTGTGCTGCTGGTGGCTGATTTGGACAAAAAAAAAGTTGAAAAAAGGACTAGAACCCTGACATATTGGTACTCATCTGACAGGACTCAGCAAGAGTTTTCTAATGAATACCAACATGACAGGGTCAGACTTGTGGTACTGTGGACTAAAATGTAGACTCCGCATCACAAGGGCACCATGAGTTTCTTGGTAAATGCAACTGACTACCTGAGCACTCCTGAGCATTAATTATTATCATAGAAATCCAAGAGAGTTAACCAGCAGAAAAGAGTCCTCAATTCGTGGATGCAGATGAAAACTTACAAATTTGTGAGAGCAATGATAATGTTTATTTGTACACCAGGTACCCATTTTATGTTCAGTTCATATGACATAAGTCATACTTTTAAAGGGTGCACCTATGCATGAGTTAAGTGGTAAAGAATTCGAAAAGTTTGAATATTGTTTTTAATCAACCGAATATGCTTTAATAAGTTTAACAAATAGATATTCTGTTTCACATAAACCTGCTTTGAGAGAACAGATGATTATTAAATGTGTTACTGTATAATTGAACATTTAAATAACATACAACAAGTGTTACTAAATACAAAATATTGTTATATAAAGAATAATTTATAAGGGTTAAGATTAATTTTAAGTCACAATGTCTAATTCATATTGTGATAGTTTTGCACCTTATTAACCCTTCCGATGCTGAGGCTATTTTCGTCCAAAGCACAAGGATTCAAAGAATTTTGAAAACCATCTAAACCCTGTCATGTTGGTATGCATTGGATAGCTCTCACGGAGTACTATCAGATGCCAGGGTTTCAGTCATTTTTCAGTTTTTTTGCATCATTTTGTATTGGCCAAATTAGCCACCAGCAGCATAAGAGTTAAATGGTACAGAGTAAGAATGGACAACCATTAAACCTCCAATCATGGTCAATCCAGTCCTTTCAAAGCAAGTTTAAGGCTTGTGTATTCCAATGCAGTGTGTATCTGGTACATCAGGTGGCAAGGTATGGTTTGGAGCAAAAAACTACATTTAGAGCAGATTTTCTATGCATAATATAGTAAAGCATATGTATTGCATATAGCAGCTAGCTGTAGCATAAAAGCAGTCTGTGTATCTGTTTAGGTTAAGGTCACATAGACTAAAAACAATTTAATATACACCAGCAGATTACTGTAAATACTAAACAATGTATGGATTTATATCTACAGTTGAATAAATTCAGTTTACCACTAATTATGTTTGAGATTCTGTTGTTCATTTCTATTTGATATATGCACATATTTTCAATATTGATCTGCAATCATTCATCTGTTCCAGTCTTCCATATTGGGATACTTGGTCCTACATGTCCTATTCAATAAACTTGACCCAAGGCCTCCTTTCAATGTCCAATATGACAGAGTAATAAAAATCCTATTTGAATTATTTCTTTTCTCAACATTGTTTATAGAAATTACTTGGAAGAAACAATTTAATGTAGATCACCTCCATGACCAGGGTTTCAGACATTTTCAGGTTATTGCATCATTTTGTATTGGCCTAAGTAGCCACCAGCAGCATAGGGGTTAAGCTTTATTCTTAAACTTCTTTTCTATTTATCTCTTAAACAATAGTATTTTCCCTTAACTTTCGTAAGTGTACTTTAATGGAATTGGTCGACATGAACATCCTATTAATCAAACACTTTTTGTGGGCCCAAAAAATGTATTTGTTGTTTTTAAATATTTAAGAGAATCTCTATATGTGAACACAAGTATAAACTGAACTATTTTTATTGGCCCTTGTGCTGTAGGTCTTCAAAGTGACCTTGGTTTTAATGGCTTCTTAATAAATCAAGCTTAGGTGAAGTGCTGATAGGAATGAAATATTAACTACCTTACATCACTTTAAAGTTTTAAATTGCTCCTATAAAAGTCTGAATCTCCTCACGAAACGATTGACGAACCGACATTTACTAATGGTACTGCCATCTATTGACAGCATTGTATACTAAAAGTATATGTAAAGCAAAATAGCAAGTTTAAACAAGGAATGGTGATCAGGCATTGTTTAAAAGAATTGAGGTACCACAACCTAACTAGGTATCCATTACTGGTTATTTTTCTACTGAGATACAAATCAAGAGAGTGTATGGCGCAGAAAAAATATGTAAACATGAAATGCATATTGGATTCTTATTTATTTTAACATATTTACATCAACATCAGCCTCAGACCATGAATCACAAAGTCAAACTGTTTATAAGAAAGACCACTGACACAACTACTGCCAGTGGTCTCTGGAAGAAGGTGGCTCTATTAAGAGACCACATTTTCATTTCCCCTGGTCTAACATTATAGTTTGATTGACCCTCTATTAACAGACCACCTGTCTTGAGAGACCATTTTTGTTTTTCGCTTGGGTGGTCTCTTAATACAGGTTTGACTGTACATCCATCATCTTTGAGAATTTTGACACATATTCAGCAGAATAAGATTTCTCCTCAGCAAGGTTGGCTGTAGTATATATCTTATCAAAATATTCAGTAAATAATAACAATCCTCTGATAAAGTTTCTGCTATAGTTCCATCATCACCCAAGCAGCTTTAAATTGGGCAGTGATCACTGTAGTTGAGTGGATGACAAATGAGATCATATACCAGGTATGGTGTTATCATGTATGTGATTTCCATGGATGACACATAGTGCATGACAACAATACTTTGAGTCACACCCTGATGATTAACAGTTGATACAAGAATCAAATATTGCTCACATAAAGTAAAGTGTGCTCTAACATAACTCATTGCTGATTAACTCTTATTATTTTAGTATTGTGTCATTCAAATGAGCCAACACTTAAAGGGCAACTTTAAATAAGTTCAGATTATTCTTGGTGATTTTTTCTAGTGTGCTCATTCAATGTATTGAGTTATTTAAGCCACCAAAGAAATGTGAGGAATCTCAAAATAATGTCTTTTAGTTGATTCTTCATCACCTATCTGTCTTATCTGATTGGCGATATGTTTCTATAAGATGTAAGCTGTCTTTTTTTTGCAATTTAAAGACTAGGCTTGTTTGGTCTTTTATTGGCAAGGAGGAAAAAGTCAGGAAATCTCCATCCCCTTTGTCTTTGACTTCTGAAAAAAAAAGAAACGAGAAATAGCTTTAAAATCTCATGACATACAACTTATTACAATGGAAATTGTAAATTATCAAATTTTATTGAGTAAGTTGCCTGCGATTACCAGTGTTGGCAAAGCATGGATACATACTTTTCTTTAATTCTTAATTAATAAATATTTCGTAAAGTCTTGCTCAATTCCAAAATTATTCTAACAAGTATCAGACAATCCAGACAATTCTATCTGGGGGAACTCTGAATATCAATGGGATATTTTCACTATATATTCAATGTAAGTTCACTCAAACTGTTGTAATTATGAAACAAATTAACTCTGGTAAACCTGAATAGCCTAAAGCGAACTATACCTCCAGCTTAGGGAGCCTGGCAGAATTACCCTAACAAATGGGCACTATTGTAATAGCATGGGAAGATATAGTTAAATGTAGTAAACAGGGACTTAGCCAGGATTTAGAAACTGGGTGCCCAAAATTGGCAATTGTTAAATTTTTGGGCGTCCAAATTTTTAAGGGGGACCACAATATACTCAGATTTCAACGATATACATGTATGAATTTATCTAAATAAGGCATGATATCCTTATAATCTCATTTGAATTACATGGGGTTGAAAGAAAATTGATTATATGCTTTAGATTGACATTTGAAGAAATTTCTCAAAAATAAATTTGGGTGTCCTGAGGGGGGCTTTTGAAGAGTTTGGGTGTCCAAAAAGGCACCCAGACGCCCTGCTGGCTAAGACCATGGTAGTAAATGACCCCCATATACTTTATATCTAAATGTAGAAATCCCAAAGAAAAATAATTATGTGAGGGGTCATTGACTGGAGAAACCAATATCTTCTCCTTTGAGGTAAGTACATTCTTCGACGGTTATTCCAGTCAGTAGTAGGGCATGCGATTCTTAGTATCACTGACTGGAAAAGCCCTGTACAGGGCCCCCAGGGTTAATGAAAATCAAGTGGAATTCAGTCATAATCCAGTTATTCGAATACCTACAGGATTTACAGGGCGGCCCATATTTTGTGTAATGGTGACCGCGGCTAGATGGAGGGTGGCCGAGATTCCCCACTAATCATTTTGGAAATTCATTATAGTGGCCCATATTCCTAGGGTGGCCGATATATCCAAGAACTACGGTAAATAAAGCAATGCTGAGTTCATCACTTACTTTGCACTTTCCAGAGATTTTTCAGAAAGCGCTGGTATACAGGGATGTGTAGTTTGTTGCTGATTTTAGTGGTCATGATGAGAGCGCACTTCTCAGTGTGTTCAGACATGCTTCCTGTATCCTTCTCGTCTTTCTGGCCAGCAGAAATAAGTTTGCTTTCAGCCTGAGTGACTTCTTTGTTATGCTTTTCCCTAGAAATACAAATTAACAATTACCATTTTAACAAATTACCTTAAACACACTTTTATAAATTTCAGCTTTTCTGCAAACATTTTAACCTTTAATATTGTTTTCGGGTTTCAACTTGCGAAAATGGGGATACTATTTAAATAGCATAAACATCTATTGCAATAAATTCCTGTTCCAATATTAATTTTGATTAACTTTTTACCTTTCAGAGCCCGAATATTCTTATCTTGATTTGCAGAGCCAGATTTTTTTCTAAAAAAGGATAGGCCCTCTTCCAAAATATAAAACGGTCCGCCCCATATAATATACCTATAAGAGTAATCAATACACTTACTACTAATCATTTGGTAGTACCTATCTGTTCATGATCTTTCACAATATTGAATGCTTCATTTTCATAATACTGCGTCTGCAATGTCTATTTCAAAAATATGAGTAAGCAAGTTGAGCTGGAAGATACTATTTTTAACCCAATCCTCAGCCTGTGAATATGAAACAAACTAGTGCTGCCACCTATTGATACAGCTCTTAACTATAAAAACATGGGAGTTCAGGCAGCGTTAAATCTATCACATTTTCTGTTGGTATCATCCTTCAATATTGATTGATGTTTATTCTTATACACTATATATATCCTCTGCAACTTTCTTTAAAATTAACAAAATTAATGGCATTTTCTTTTCTTATCTTTAGCAAAAATTGTGTGATTCTGATACTCCTTCACATTTACACATATTGTCAATCCAGTATTGAAATCTGACTAAAAAATTCTTCAATGTGATATGTTTTTTTTTACTGTTCAAATTAAATTCTTAGACATTTGTGAAAAACTCAAAAGTCTGCACTGTACTTTTCCACATATCAATAAACACAGTCCCTACACTAGCTAACTCCTTGAGATTGGATCATATTCTAAGAATTTGCAAGCTATCAGTTTTTAAGAAACTGAGACCTAGGGACTGAATGAGGCACACTTCCTTTTAACATATATAGGTTACATTCAAAAGAACTGAATGAAAGGGTCATGTCTATCATTTCAATATGTTAAACCAGAGATTTTGATTAGTAATACAGCTCTCTGATTAAACCCATATGTGTATACCGGCCAAAACAAGCACTTAAGCTAGGATTGAAATAACTGGGTTTACACTCCCAACAAAATCATTTCTGGAATGAATTTGTCGAAACTTTATACTAAATTTAACTCAAAACTTAAATATTAGTTTACCTATGCTTTATTCTGTAGTTATTATCATGAGTATCAAAGATACAAACAACTTATCATGATTGTGGAATTGCGTACATCTGAAATTGTTTACTAGTGATCCACATGCTATACCGCATTCTCTAAATTGCACCACTCCCTGAAATTGCATCAGTTTCTAAGAAATTGAGACAGACACCATCATGATATCAGCTCTAAAAATAGAAGTTCCTTTGTCATGGACCCTGGATTCCTGTAAGGATAACCTGTTCAGACACATTCTATTCTGTGAAAAACAGCATTACCAGTGAGAAAAGGTCACTTCATTACCGGCCTAAAGAAGTATAACTTGAACAGGTAAGTAAATACATAAATTACATGTTTAAAAATATCATACTTAGTATGATAAAGTCTTCATTAGGTACTAACTAACTAAGTGTGCTTTTTTACTTTTAAGCAATTAAATTTTGTATATTGCATTGAGTTATGAAATAGTTGATTACTTGAAAATACTCGTATTGCTTTTATTACAGCACAAAATCATAAATTATAATTGCTTTTGCAGGGGAGGTAACAAAAAAAAGCTTATAATTGTTTATCTGAATCTACAAAAATATTAATAAAGGCAGGAACTATCTCTGCACAAAATACTTAATCTTCAATTTGATACCACTTTGTATGTAACTAAGCAATATCTTCAGAAATATTTGACTGGAAGTTGTTGTTTCTATTAGGTTCAATAACCCCTTCTTAAATAGTCAACATGTATCACTCTATTATTCCATGAGACATGTCTTAATTCATGACATCCAACCTTGTGTTTACACCAGATACAAAGAGGTTAAATCATTTTCATTTTCCAATTGATGCTTTCATTGGTTAGATATCCATAAATTATAGGCAGGCCATTTAAGAGTACTTCATAAATATATGCGTAAATATATTTCTGTTTATCAAATGAATTTTTTTGTTAATCAAACATGCACATTGAATTTTGGACAAAAGATTAGTAAGTAAGGTATGTTTTTTAAGTATACAATATTCTCATAGGGTCAACTTACCTATCCAAATTTAAATAACTTATGAAATCCAACAAAAGTGCTGACATCTTTGCAATACTGTGAGTCTGTCCATGATCCTGAAAAATATGGCCAAAAAGCTACATTAAAATAGTTGATAATTATATAATAAAATGTTATAATTCTGCTCATTAAAGTAGTTAGTAAAAATATAATAGAATGTTATAAATCTCCTCATTAACACACTGAAACACACTACATGTATTTTGCTTCAGCCTTCGAAGCAAAAAATCCATCTTTGTGAGATATAGCTGAGAATGCAACAGATTCTGAAATAGTCTCTGTTTCCTGTTGCTATAATTCTAAGATTCTTTTCTACTTGAACATTGGCTTGTTACTTTTTCAAGCATGATGTCACTTCCCTGATTTCGCAAAACAGGCAAATCATTAATGATATTTTGAAATACAAAAATGTACTATCAGGTGTGTACCATTGATTGTTTTATTGCAAGTGTAGATATTTGAAAGACAAAAATTTACCATCAGTTGTTTACTGTTGACTGTTCTATTGCAAGTGTAAATATTTGAAAGAAAAACATGTACTATCAAATGTGTACTGTTGACTGTTTTATGTAGAATTGTAGATATTTAAATCAAAGAAATGTACTATCAAGTATGTACCGTTGACTGTTCTATGTATAAGTGTAGATATTTGAATCAGTGAAATGTACTATTAAGTGTGTACCGTTGACTGCTCTATGTAGAAGTGTAGATATTTGAATCAGAGAAATGTGCTATCAAGTGTGTACCGTTGACTGCTCTATGTAGAAGTGTAGATATTTGAATCAGAGAAATGTGCTATCAAGTGTGTACCGTTGACTGCTCTATGTAGAAGTGTAGATATTTGAATCAGAGAAATGTGATATCAAGTGTGTACCGTTGACTGCTCTATGTAGAAGTGTAGATATTTGAATCAGAGAAATGTGATATCAAGTGTGTACCGTTGACTGCTCCATGTAGAAGTGTAGATATTTGAATCAGAGAAATGTGCTATCAAGTGTGTACCGTTGACTGTTCTATGTATAAGTGTAGATATTTGAATCAGAGAAATGTACTATCAAGTGTGTACCGTTGACTGTTCTATGTAGAAGTGTAGATATTTGAATCAGAGAAATGTACTATTAAGTGTGTACCGTTGACTGTTCTATGTATAAGTGTAGATATTTGAATCAGAGAAATGTGCTATTAAGTGTGTACCGTTGACTGCTCTATGTAGAAGTGTAGATATTTGAATCAGAGAAATGTGCTATCAAGTGTGTACCGTTGACTGTTCTATGTAGAAGTGTAGATCATCCACCAGGACTACCTGAGGGCTTAACGTGGCTGTCTGCGGGACATGAACTGATGAGAGATATCTAACAAGCTCATCAGCGCTCGACATATACCTGCAATTAGAGAATATGAGGTGATTTTCAAAGCATGGGTGTGAGTAAAAATGTCCATCTTCTCTTTAATGTATACACATCATACCTAACAGTAATGCAAATTGACCCTTTCATAATTAGAGCTTTCTGTGAAACGTGTTGTGAGTAATGGTGATGCTTTTGAAAATAACTGTTACTAAAGCATTTTCTTGAAAAATATTCTAAGGAGAGTTGTAGGCAGAGATCTGATCAATATCTCTCCTTCAAACATATTCTTCAAATTAGTCTGGCCATCCTGGGTCCTGGGACATGATTAGGGGTCCACACCGGTACCGTCGTACCGTGAGGGTACCGATACTCCGCCCGAAAATACCGGTAAAAAAACGAATAATTAGTAGCCGGTATTTTGTTACCGGTACTATGAATAAGCCGCCTCGCTGCTGATAAGAGTGCAGAGACACGGGAAAATACATCGCGAATTCGCGTCATCCAGTGCCGGCCGCCATTGAAACTGCACTACGATAGATACTAACGCGCGCAGTAGTACTTGGAAAAGTGTGGAGAGGGCCACGCTATGTATTTTTCATGGTGCTAGTCCAGCCCCCACCACACTTTTCCAAGCACTAACGTGCGCGAAAACATTGACAAAGTAAAGAAAGTATCCAGTATCGGTACCGCTAGAATACAGGAACCGTATAAAAAATACCGGAACCGTACCATACCGTATAATTTTAACGGTATGGACCCCTAGACATGATAGGTTAACTTATCAAATTGATGCTCGTAGCAGCCAAAAACATCCTGAAAAATATTGTTGAAAGCTTTCAGGCAAGGCTTATTTAATATAGCATTTGAAGAAAAATGTCAATCAGAACAATATCAACAACTCCCCTTCAACTATTCAGTGATATCATTTTAATTTCTTATAAGTTATTGTCAAAAGTATTTTAGGTCCAGACAATTTCTGGAGGAGCTCTTAAGCATGAATGGTATAAATTGCTGAACATATTTGTGGTCACTACTGACTTCCTGGTAAAGATGACAAGCCTTGTTGCAAGCCCCACAATCCTCCACTCATGCCACACAGATCCTTGAGATAACCTTTTCAACCCCGCATTGGCCCTTAAATTTCTGGCCAATTTGGTGATTTTTTTCTAGCATTTTCGAAAGGAAAGCTGATGAGTACCTAACAAACAACTTTCTATCAAATATTCTTGCTGTATTCCCAAGTAGTTTTATTCAAAACCTATGGAAATTCATCTAGATGATATTTTTGAAGTTAAGTAGTATAAGACCATTAATGGGTAAATGAGGAGTATTTCATTTAGAGTAGATATAGATCTAACTGAAACCTGCGATTTCTCATTCAAATGCTGTAAATTCAATATCACTATAGTATCTTAGATAATCTTTAAAAATTTCATTCAATAGTGCTCTGTTTTATCCGACAAAGTGGAGGGTATTGCAATTACTTTCAGCTAAGATGACCAAACACAAGTGGATTAGAAACCAGCCGGTCAATCTGAACAAGCTAGCCTCAACCCGTGTCAACGAATAGCCCAAAATTGGTGCTCTGCGGATGCCCAGCTGATGGTAGAGATCAGGTATCTCTGTAATGTAATCGATACGAGAGCCCTGATGCCATATCTGTGACTCCTGGCATGAGTCCAGCTCTTAACTATAGCGTATATAGTAATTGGCCTTTCGCTACATATCCATTCTTTTCTTCATCCAAGCTTTCAGGGAATAATAAGAAAAACACAAAAGCAAAATTGAAGATGCTAGACATATAGATCAGTGACTCTTTGATTGAATACATTGAAATACACAGAAGCACTTGCTACCTTCTGAATGAATTCAGAATGTGCCAATAGAATTAGATTTGAAGAAACAATGAGCTTCTTGCATTCATTCATTTTGATCCCTGAGCACTAACTGTCTAAACAGCAACTGGTTTGTTATCCAAACAGCTTCATTTCTCAAAGGAACAGCTGAGCCTATTTTCATCTTTTTTATGACTTAATGAGTATTTCAATACATCTATAGGCCGAAATTCAGAAAAATAGACTTGTAAGTGCTTTACAATTTTCTTAATTTTACTCACATAATTTTCAGTTGGCTGACCACTGCCGGATCTGGCCGTGGCATGCCATGTACCGTGGGTGGCATGGAGGTAAATGGCTTCTGGCAGATAAACACAACCCGATATCCCTCTGCTGCATAACTTAGAGCACACTGGAATAATAATGCCGTCTTGCATCTGAAATTGATAGAATTCTACCATGAGTCATGCATGGAAGGGCTCGCCAGCCACTTGAAAATACACACACATTGGGAACTGGATTATTAAGAACAGAGAATGAATTCAAACAGATATGTAATTTTGTCCAAGATGTACTTAAAAATCAAAAGAAAATTAAACTATAATGGGAACCTTATCGGGAAAGGTTATAACTCTAGGAGTACATGTTTTGATTCTTAACCATTTCAAAGATACTAGAGTGCAATGAGATTTCTATATCAAGAAACAATGTAATGTTTCAAACCGACTTGCCTTGTTGCACAAGTCTGTGTCAGGTATTAGGTGGCAGGCCCAAGATGGGAATAACCCTTATGCTGCTGGTGGCTTATTTGGCCAATATAAAATGATGCAAAAATCCTGAAAAATGACTGAAACCCTGGCAAATGGGTACTCATATGAGAGCACTCAGCGAGAGCTTTCTAATGAATACCAACATGACTGGGTTTAGATGGATTTCAAAAATATTTGCGTCCTTGTGCTTTGGACGAAAGTAGCCTCAGCATTGGAAGGGTTAAGGTGCTTCGGAAAGAGTGCACCTGTAAGCAAGTTGGGCGTATTTTTTTTTCAACCTTTAACCTATTCATTTTTTTTTCATGCCTCTGAGCCTGAAAAGGCTTAATTAAATTTAGGTATATCCTTGTGGTCTGAGCAATTTTGAAAATCTTCGAAAGTGAACTGTTAGTCATAAACTTATTGGTTCTTCAGGTCCAATTGCACCCCAGCCCTGAAGATACACAATATCATTATCAGTGTTCTTCTTTCTACTTTTTTTCCTTTCCTTTCTTTCTTTCGTGCTCCTGCCGTAAGCATTTATCTTCATAGCCCTACTAGAATTAATGTTCATACTCTCAGAACTTAAAATTAAGAGAGTGAGGTTATACATAAGAGGTGCTGGGAAGTCATGATTATGATCTGTCAACACAGGAGCTTTCTTACATATCAATATGTACATACTTCCGAATGGCGTTATTTCAATACTAGATTTGAACTTTGAATCAATCAGAGAACTTTTCCTTAGAAAGCTTTATTATTAAAACTAGACTTCAACTCATCTCTGTTAAAATGAAGATTAGTTGAGGTAATGCCGAACAAACGTTTATTTTGCTCAGATAACTTCAATCTTCATTTTTTTTAAAATCTGTTGCAGCACAGAAAATTGGAATGGTTATGAGTTTAATACAAGAAAAAGGGGATTCAGCAGAAACTTCCCATGGTTTGCTCTTCACAGGCAGACGAGGCCACTAGCAATAATAACCATGGGTGTAATGGTCATACACCATGTGGTTTGCAGTTGCTTTCATTAATAATCAGGCCCTGGCAGCAGGAAATGGTCTGGTAATATAGATGGCAGCACTGCTTACACTTGGAATATTTTACAAACAAAAGCTCAAAATTCAAGTTGTATTGATGTTTCATGTTCCAATTGTCAACCCAAGCCTGGGGCTCAGGGATTCCATCGAGTGACTGGACAGTGATTGTAAATGGCATTGAGCGAGTAAACATGAGGCAGTTGGTTACTTAACCCATTAACACTCAGAGCGGCCAAAATAGGCCTGACGATTTTGAAAATATTTAACTTAATAAAAGCATTTTATGAAAAAAATTTGAAGGAGAAATGTTGATTAGAAGCTAAACAACAACTCCTCTTCAAATATTTATTGAATTTTTGCTTTATTACCAAGTTATTTTCAAAAGTACAAGAGTAGCAGACGATACTTTCCAGAGTACCCCTGAGTGTGAATGGGTTAAGGCATCGTTTGTACACCCATATTGAACTCCAAAAACCTTACTGTTCTATAATTTGATGATTAAATGAAAATGTTTGGAGGGCTATTTGACCTTTACTGTAATATTTTCATTATTTTTGCACTATCCAGGAGTTTAATGTTATGGTTTTCAGGCAGTTTGGGTCAGTTGGGTGTCTACATCCTCATCACCTATGTATCAATATGAACCCTCCAAAATATCTGACATACAGGCTGTATTCAAAGAATGTAGGATTAAACTTTTCAAAGCCCCTACCGAAGCAGCTTAAGGGCAACCCTTCTGGAGGTGTGACAGTGATAGTGAAAATAATAAAGCTGTGTTTTCTTGGGCCCAAGTGTAATGTGTATAAGCCTCTGCTTACCAATCCATGTTCTTGGTTAGGGCAGAGACATACAATTCAACTTCTTCCAAAGGTTTCAAAACAACCTGACTAACTCACTAAAATCTGATATTTTGTCAGAACTACTCTTAAATCAAAATGAGTGGGATGACTTCAAGATTATGGTCTCTGTATTCAGAAAGTGGAATCTGTTATTTAAAGGCTAATTAATGGGATGCACATCTTAAATCAATGCATTCTACACATAGCAAAATAATGGGCTTTGTGGGGAATATTTCAAGAGTATGAAAACCTTCCAGTTTCACAAAAAGAATCATAAGTCCAGACGATACTTGTTAAGATCTGTAAGTATTAATGGGTTAAAATTATCCTATTTATTGATTTATTGATATTTAATATTACCCCCCTACCCCTTATTCCTTTATTATCTAAATATTGTGCTATTAATTCATATCTCATTATAGACTCAAATCAAAATTTCAACAAGTCAAATTAGTAATAAAGTACTATAATAATAAATAGTACTACTAGACTCCTAGTCTGGTAGGCCCATACCCTGCCATGCCCACAACTTACCTTTACATCCTGTCACCTGCAGGAGGTGTGAAATATGGCTACCCACAGAGAGGAAATGGGCTTACCGGAATACACACTCTCTCTGCCCAGTGACTGCTCCACCCAATTGGACTGGCTTAAATGTGTATTGCCTTATATAGAAGCAGGCATGAATTTCAGGCTTAAGTGCCCCTTTAAAACGGGTTCACAGTGATTGGTCATTTGATTTTTAAGGAGATAAGGAATGAAATTCCTCAATAAAAATGGCCGTTTTGGATCGTCCTGAAGTAGACATTGATTTCATTCAGGCATTCGGTGATGGATTTTTGAACAACAGGAGAGATGGTATCACAAAGTAGAGCAAGGTTAGATAAGGATACAGACTGGATAGATTTGGCCAGATAAAATAAGTAACTGAATCATTCCTTTTAAATAATCCTATGAAACTGGCTTTCAAAAACTTAATTGGCAAAAGGCTGCATATATGCGCATGTTCAGAAATGACATGACACATGCCCTCTGACATAAACCCTCTGTTCTGTTGTGAAACTTCCACAGAAACACACCAGTAAATCTAGAATGCCTACTGTTGGGTCCTGCCGCTGGAACATCTTTTAAGAAGTTTATGTTGAACAGGTTATCATTTAAGTGTGACCTATTTGATAAAAACCTATTCAACTGTTGATACATGTTTAACCGAAACATGTTTAGTCCTTGTGTGTAATGTCCCATCTTTTTTCATGTCCCCTCCCCCCCCCCCACCCCCATTAGAAATGTGCAGAACATAAACTCTGAACATTTAACATGTGACTTGTAATAAGTGTAGAGAAATACTATATTTAGCAACAGACAGTTTCAAGTAAATCAACTTCATCTCTCAAGTTTCAATATTTCTTTATTTTACCATTTAGGCCAGTCAATGTAGCCCAATTTTGGCCAGGAGAATACATAAAAAATGGTATACAGGTGAACTTGGATATGACGGACCACTGTATGACGGATTTTTGCATATGACGGACGATATGCTTGGTCCCAGTCCGATGCATATCAAGTATTTGTCATATGTATACGACGGATTTTGCATATGACGGACCAATTTTCCTGGTCCCATTGAGTCTGTCATATCCAAGTTCACCTGTTTAAAGAAATCCTATCATTTCAAGAATTTTCAAGAATTTGAACATGCTAAAATTTAGAATGAACATTTGTATTTCCTAGGTTATAAGGGCAGAATGCAACAGTTCCTGTGCTCCTATTTTTCGGGGAAAAATGACTGAAAATGTGGCAAAAATGATATTTTTTTCATCTTTATTTTTGACAGTCTAATTATAAGTTTTGGGGATTAAAAATGTACAAAACCACCCCATATCATAAACTATGATTACAGGCAACCTCCTTCCTGCTGAATAAAGCAAAAATGAGCTTAAAATTGGACCAAGCATAATATAATAAGACTTTCTATTCCTGTAGGCCTACCCCTATACGTTAAAAAATGACCGAAATATTCAAAAAATATATATTTTTTGTTTTTTCTAATATTCACCTTAAGCTTAGAAGACCAACACATGGAATGGAAACCAGCCGGTCAACCTGAACATGCTAGCCTCAACCAGTGTCAATTAATAGTCGCTAATAGGTGCTCTGGGCACCCCCAGCAGGTGGTGGAGATAAGGTTTCTCTGTAATGTAATCGATGCGGGAGCCCTGATTGGTCCTTGTTCCCACGTGACCTCGTGCTGCTGCCTTATCTGCTAGTCCTGGCATGAGGCTAGCATGTAACTATAGGGCATATAGTAATTGGTCTCTCGTTACATATCCATTCTTTTCTTAATCCAAGCCTTAAGGAACACATGCTTGATGGCAGAAAAAGAGCAGTTTGTATATGAAAACTAATTGACTGTCAAATGGATTGTCTAGTAGTGTGGGAAACTAATGTCTCCAACAAAATATGCTTCAAAAAGCTAAAAATCGATGGCTTAAATGAAGATAGAGCAACAGGTAGTTTAAAATTGAGATTTTTGCTATAATAGGGCTTTTCCAGAAAAATGTCATGCTTTTGAAAAGATGAGTGTAAGTCTTACGTGACTTCATCTCCACAGATAAGCATACATGGGTACGCAGAGGACACCTCAACACTTTCCAGACTTCGATACCAAGGAGAGGTTACAGGTACAATTCTTTTCAGAGATGAAATCATCTTTCACTATGGACAGTGATTGTTTTGGGGAATCCCTGTCCGGCCTGAAATTGCAGTTATCAAACTTCCTCGGTCGGGTCGTTGGGTACTGTTTGTCTTGCAACGTCAGAACACGACAAGTAACGTCATCAAAAATAACTATTTTAGACTTCTTTGAAACTGGAATTTCCCATCACGAACAATGCGGCAGAGGCATTTTTGTTTACAGATTGGTCGGGGATTCCCTTTTCCGCCTCGACGATTTGGACATCCCGCTCCTAAGAAAAATAAGACGGCTGCTCTGATTGGTTTAAAATCAAACGCTTTCTCACGAGCGTTTCTATTGGTTGTCAATGACTTCATGCTTCCCTCAATAGTAAATGACATCATTCATGAATTTACGGTAACAGTTTGAATTTTGTGTTTCCCTTTTTTACGTGGAATACGCGAAAAGTATTGGCTCAGGTGTGATGTCAAGGTGTTCCCCGAGACAAAAAGCTGTATCTGGATTATATTCCAGCGATCGTCAGGATCTGTGAATAGGATTTACAAGGGGGATTCTAAGCTAAATATGAATCTTTACGGAATCACCACGACCGCCTGTATCTGAAGGTATGAAAAAACATTCAATCATCGATGTGATAGGCGCACTACACTCCGTGTTATGTGAATCCCCTGGGATTCGAATTGTTGCAATTAAGAGGTGTCATGCACATGCGATTAGTTGATTGCAATATCTTTAGATGTTAGTAAGTAGTTAGGAGATTGCATACCAGAAATATGGTTGGAGGCAGCTTCCAAAATGGAGCTGGTAGCTAGTGGAAACATGGAGGATGTACCACTGTGTACAACTCCAGCTTGTAGTAAAAACCACCCCTTGTTCATTTCTAGGTCATCCAGGATATTGCTACAAGAATTGATTTTTGGTGAAATGTGTGACATTGTCATATGCATAAAAATATTTTGTATGATAGTAGCAGATGCATTTTGCAACTATTTCTTCCCCAGTTCATTCAATGCAAGATCAAAATTTATTATTGATTATTGAATTTTGCAAAGCTTATTCATGTTGCAGGAATGCTACTTTTAAGAATACATATGCAGTTTTCAAGTAATTTATTTGTTACCTCCAAATGAGCGGAAATAAAATACTGTCATGAATTATTGTAACTTCAGGGAAGAGGCATTTTTCCACATGCCAACCATCTATGGCTATGACAATACGGAAAGGAAACATGTATAGTTAGGTACATGTTCAGGTACAACTGCATTCACTCTTTTTATGTGTATCAATTTATCAATTTTATAAACTCTAAGCCATGAGTTATGTCACTTATGTGCGTTGGTGTTTTACTTTCTAAATGTATATCACCTTCAACGAGTAGACAACAATTATTTAAAACATTCTTGTACATAATAAAATAAATGTTATGCAATGATTGAAAGAATGACAGATGTAACTAAGTGGACCCAAGGGTGGCAAGAGGTAGAGAGTTTACTATTTGCCAAAATATGTTATTTCTTGTCAAGTAAATGACTACACACAAGCTTTCATTCAATATTGTTTACATGCTCAGTAAAATTATTTAAAGACTAATATTGTAGTTAGTAGATGTCATCTCATCTCATATTTCCTGGATAATATTTTCTAGAATTCTCCCCTTGTTACTTATAGTTCTCCATATAACCAAAGCGAGTAACAATATTATATGTAGAATACTTAAATTGAAGGCATTACTATCCAGCATGGTGTCAGGACATCGTTTTGACACTCGAACCCTTGAAAATCACAAATCATCATCATGACAGTCAGGAATTTCTGAAAATGTCAATTAGCAAATGATTGATATGTTTCCTTTCAATGTTCCTTCTATTGAACAGCTGAAATATAGCACTATCTTCTCAAAATCAAAAAGCAAACACATGTTCATGGTTTTTATCTCAGTAACTATAAGTTAGGCCTAAAAAAAAAAGGTTGTTTGTTTCCTGTAACCCTACAGGGTACCCTAACAAGTTTTTATTCAAGAAGTTTTTTTCACCCTCCCAATTCCCAATCAAAGTAAAATATGCATAAAACACACATTTTTGACCCAAAAAAGTGCAAAAAATTTTTTTTTACCGATCTACCTACCCTATTTTTCTTTCGGACCGTTACAGGAAACAAACAATTTATTTTTTTAGGCCTTATGTTCTTGTAGATTTATTATTTTACCCTTAATGTGTATGACTGCTCCTATAGGACATGTTCAATCTCAAAATCCTTGCTGCTAAGTTCCTGCTTTCACTTATTTCCATTTGATCAGCTTACATCAATTTGAAACAGTCACTGCTAAGGAAGAGACCAGCCTATTCTAGAAGTTAAAATTACGGTAAATATGTCAAATTATTTAGGTTGAAAATTGAATATACAGGCAAGTTAGTGGTGGTATGTAACAGCTGTGGAAGTGGAATGGCTGGGAGCATTCTCTGCATTCTAGCATTATAAAGCATATGCTGCTGATTTAGACCTATGGGAAACAAGGCTCCATGTACCAGGTGAAGACCTACCTGTGTGATTCATATCTCCATGGGCAATTTACTGTTTCCGGACATCCTATTGTTGTGAATGGCATTTTATTATTGTTCTTTTGCTGAACTAGTCATTTATGTTTTGTCTGCAGGTTCAGGATATTATAGTGTTTGTATCCTTTGCTTTGTGATTTTCAATGAAAGAAAAAACAAGTTTTGAGTTTTGTGGACCTCTTGATTTAAGTGGTTTCTGAAACCAACCATAAACACCCGCCTGCAATTTATCTTAATACCAGTGTTTGTGAAAACATTTAGGGATGTTTCAATATATTCTTGCTGTATCAGACAGGTATTTTTGAATTCCTGGCTAAGAATCTGTGTGCATGTTATTGTATGTATTTATGTATATGTATACATATGCAATTTCTCTCTATTCTCTCTCTCTCTCTCTCTCTCTCTCTCTCTCTCTCTCTCTCTCTCTCTCTCTCTCTCTCTCTCTCTCTCTCTCTCTCTCTCTCTCTCTCTCTCTCTCTCTCTCTCTCTCTCTCTCTCTCTCTCTCTTTCTATATATATATATATATATATATATATATATATATATATATATATATATATATATATATATCATTTCCTAATATTCATTTTACTATATGTTAATCCATTATTATCTGATAAACATGAGAAAAAGGCCTATAGGAAATTACTTTTTAGTGATACAATCAGCACATGTTACACAGCCAGTACACTTTTGATGTTGGGAATAAATCAGCCAGCAGCAGCATTGAGATGGTGTGTCCCAGTGCCCGCTGTAGGGTCGTGGTAAGCCCTGACTGTTCAATAGTATTGATGAGGCTGAGTCATCATCAGCACCACACCACACCAGCGCTGCTGCCTGTCCTCTCTGTGCCTTACCTGAGGTGTGGTGACAGGTGAGAGGGATTAATGGCTGTCACTACTGGGACTGCCTACCTGTCTACCTGGCCTAGACTGACAGGCTATAATTGACAATGGCCCACTGCATGATATTATGGTAATGACCTGACTATTACTTCTGCGGCTGCTGCTCACATGCAGTATGTTGCTGCTGCTGCTGAATCTCCAGGGAGACCTGTATCATCATCGCACAGGTGGTGACTGTGGTATGGAAGGATGCTTCTACTACATGTGTGGGTTCTGACATGTACTATTGTGTTATATATTACAATATGCATGTACCTACCATTACTTCATTGTGGGGGTGGTTGTGTTAGGGTAATAGACCACATTGTAGGAGTTCAATTTAGAGCAGAAATAATTATTTTACACATTGAGAGGAATCAATTCCAACAAAGAAGTATAATGGATGCTTATTCTTAATCATCTAACTCAGAACATGCAAAGACATTAAAAATTATAAATTTAAGGAAACATTTATGAAAATGGTAAATGGTGTTGTCCTGTCTGATGAGATTGGAATAGGACCTATCACCTTGCAGACTTAAGAGGAATGGAATGTGTAATTTCAATCGCTTTGACATTTTGATTTATAATACAAAAATTCTACTTCAATTTGGCTAAAAATATGGATTTCAGCGTGTTTTGTATGATATATTTAAACTTGGCATGTATTACATCCTGATAAATTTCAAGTAAAAACTATTTGTGTTCTCTCAACAGTGAAGGCCTTTGAGATGTAAACAATATGGGTCTGGGTTGAAAGTTATACATTCAGAGGTAAAGTACCTATTTGCAATAACAGTGTGCTGGAAAGCTGTGTTCATAATAAGCGGTGTTCAGTTTTGGAGGCTTTACTGTATATGGTGCTGTTTGTAGCCAGCTGCCTAAATATAGAGCTAGTAGCTGGCTGCTGCTGACTGCAGGCAGGCAAGCAGGCAGGCCTGATGGGGGTGAATAACTACCAAACTATCCTGGGACCGTGGTGCTGAGTGCTGCTCCTGCCTCTGACGTGGGATGTGAAGTGGAGCCGAGATGACTTACGTACAACTCCGCCACCACAGTGATAGTACTATAAGGCAAAAACATGCCTTCTGACGTTCATGTGCTGCCCTCCATACACCCCACCTATAGATGAAATAGCAGTCTTATCACAATCCATGAGAAATATGACAGTGGCCCAAATATGCTATATGTATAAATTTCATGAAAAGAGAAAAAGAAAAAGTTCCACAGTAATTCATTGTCAACTATCAGTTTTTGGAAAAGCAGTGGAATCCATGACTTAATGTTTAGTTCAAGATGTAAGCCAACATTTAAGTCTATTTTAGAAAGATTATCCAAAAGTACCACTTCTATGTCTATCTAATTAAGGTTAATCTTAAAGATGTCATGTAATTTTAGGTAGATGCTTATCTGTTAAATTGTTTTCTGAATATCTTGCTGTCCCCCTCAAAAAGATATTACACCTAGATAATGGTGATAGTCCATTTTGGACTCTCAGGTTCTAAATCCCAATAAAGACTTTGGCTGCAAGCGCAGTTTAGTTGTGGATGTTAATGATACCTTTGGATATGAGAAATGTTAAGGGTAGTCTATAGAAAAAACTGGTATTGCATGTTGTTCTTAAAATAAACTTATAAAAGTGATTCTGTTACATGTTATTTTGGACGATGAATCATGGACTTATGGCTTTAATCCAATTTTCCTGTATATACAGGGGATTTAAGGATTATTTTTTCTCAGAATTAATAGAAGCCTTCCAGGGGTCTCATAGTAATATACATGTTGCAGTTCTATGTCAGAACTGTTTGCACTATGCAGTATGTGCTCAATGAATGGTTTATTTGCCAGTTATAAATGAAAACCCTTACTAAGTGATTCTATAATGTTATCTAGAATTTTCCAGTATACAGGGGATTTAGCGATTATCATTTTCTCAGTATGGAATTCCTAGAAGCTTTCCAGGGGCCTCATAGTACTATATTCATGTGTTCTACGTCAGAACTGTATGCAGTATATATGTGCTTATTGAATGGTTTATTTGCCAGTTATAAGTGAAACCCTTTACCAAGGGCTTGGCAGTCTATGCCCTTAAAATCACATTTAATATTGAGAAATGGATGTCTGTTAACCAGAGCTATTGCAATAGATATTGGCCATGTAGGCAATTCAATATTCTATGGAAGAACATCCCTGGCTCACTCAGTGACTCATTCTAAGGCTAGTCTTCCTTTGGAAAGAAACTTAAAGGGATGGCCTGTGCTTCCCCATGTGACATCTATGGGTTATGAAAAATGTTCGCTCTTCCCTGTTTCAGTTTGACTCATTTAAATCTTTCAAAGGGAGTGCCGTGAACCACATGAGGAAGTAACTAGTGGTTTAGTACACATGTACACAACCAGGAGCTATGATTTCCAGTAAAGGTTCCCTCAAGGGTGTGTGAGTGAGTAAGTGTCTGTGTCCTTCTTATTGGCCCTGACCAGCTGACTGGCTGGCTGTCTGGCTGGTCCTAGCTTCCTGGTTCAGTCCCCATGTGTTAGTGTGTCTATCACATGGCTCGTGTTACGCCACTCAACGAGAACATCGTCTGCATTCCTGTGGTTACAAGACACATTGAACCCCCCTCCCTGCATTCTCCTACACCACATAGATCCATCTGGTCATATGCAGGGAGGGGACACTCTCCCTCTATATATGTATAGGTCATATATCATAGGTCACAAAAGTGCAATATTTTATTGCAATTTCTGTTTCTACTGAATTGATGCCAGAAATTCAGTTTTATGAATTATGATAGATATTGGAAGTGAGGCATAACAGGAATCATAGTCGTAGCCAGAAGGGAGTCTAGACATTATTTGGATGCCCAACCTCTCAAAAATTACCCCTGGAAAACCAAATTTCTTTTGTGAGTAATTTCTTAAAATGTCAATGGATAAAATGACAGAAAAATACATATGACAGTCTAGAAATCTAGACTCTCAATGTGCACTTCCCTGTGTCTAGATTAGGGAAAGGTTGCTACAAATTAGGCTTCACAAATGGATGACAAGGGATCTGGCATCTGCCAACTCTATTTCCTTAAATATACATTTGGAAATGCTGCAATATCTGAGCTAATCCATTATTGTCATTTTGATAGCCAGATTGATATATATGTATATGTGTGTGTAAATCTCCATCCATATGGTTTCATTTGTGGCTTTGGATCACTCAACATCTATGGGCTTTGACTTCCTTTGCCTTGTTAGAGATGATCCATGAGGAGTACTTGCTGGCTAGCTAGTACAGCCAAGCCAGACATGAGATCTCTGACATCCTCCTATCTGGCTACCAAATGTACAGCCCTGTTTCCTTAATCTCCTCAGCATAACACCTCAAGCGAAAACCCAGACACAACTTGCACATTCAGTCCATAGAAAGTAGAACACAACAAGCACCAGCTTTCTTCTCTAATAGCAAGAGGAAGAGGGTAGTATTTTAATGCAAATGCAATCTTAGATGGATCTTTGAGTTATGTTAACTATCTCCAATATTGACTGGACTGGTGAAAGTGTTAACAGTTGGATTCACACTTCCTTGGCTTCCACATATATCTCCCTAAAAATAGGCTCATCTCCTCTACCCAGTTGGTGTAAACCCATCAAAGATTAGGGGATAGATAAACATCCCTGAGTTCACTATCTGCAGTGGGAAAATATTTCCCATACCAATAGTCAATACTCCACTGGAGAGGATCCCATTTTCTTGCACCAGTGGTCTACCTAACTTATGAAATTCTCCAAACTTATTATATGTATGGGGCATTTCACGGTAAGCCGCAGGGTGCGAACGGGACAATTTGCAGAAGAAAACACTGGATAATTTTTTAACAACTGATTTGAAATCATTCATTTTCAGTCCATATGAACCATTCCACCTATTGCTTTCTATACCTACTTCAATTTTTAAAATCCGTTCTCAAAATAAAGAGTTATGTTTAAAAAAAGACAGGGTGCGAACGGGACACCTCTGCGACATGAGATTTAAAATAATTTGCCAACTTCAGAATCTCTGCTCTGTTACAAACACTACACCTGTATAAGAAGCATGACCAGATCACCAAAATACTTGTGCATCCCATGATTATCTTTGTTTTCTAGAAACATTCTTTATAAAAGAGAAATTTTGATGTTAATCATGTGAAGTCGGTTGCGAACGGGACGGGTGCGAACGGGACACTTTTGTCGCATGAAGAAAAACTGGTCTTTTTACCAAGAAATAATTAGGTAAAATATCTAAAACCATCATATTTGGATATTATACCAACCTAAGCAGCAGAAATACCCTTTTAAGCATGTATTCATGCTGATAGAAGGAAGAAATTTCAAATTTTATGACTTGCTATTTTGAATAATTCGCTACTTTCAAAATTTCTGCTTCGTTACCAACTCTACATCTGTATAAGTAGCATGACTAGATCACCAAAGTACTTGTGCACACCATGATTACCTTTGTTTTCCAGAAACATGCTTTATGAAAGAAAATTTTTGATATTTATCGTGTGAAGTCGGTTGCGAACGGGACGGGTGCGAACGGGACACTTCTGTCCCATGAAGAAAAACAAGTCTTTTTATCAAGAAATCATTAGGGAAATACCTAAAACCATCAGATTTGGATATTATACCTAGCTTAGCACCAGAAAAAACCCTTTTAAGCATATATTTATGCTGATAGAAGGAAGAAATTTCAAATCTTATGACGTGACATTTTGAATAATTTGCTACTTTCAAAATTTCTGCTTTGTTACCAGCTCTATGTCTGTATAAGTAGCATGACTAGATCACCTAAATACTTCTGCACACCATGATTACCTTTGTTTTCCAGAAACATGCTTTATGAAAGAGAAATTTTGATATTTATCATGTGAAGTTGGTTGCGAACGGGACGGATGCGAACCGGACATTTTTGCCCCATGAAGAAAAACAAATCTTTTTATCAAGAAATCATTAGGAAAATACCCAAAACCATCATATTAGGATATTATACCAAGCTTAGCAGCAAAAAAAACTTTTAAGTATGAATTCATGCTGCTACAAGGAAGAATTTAAATTTTCTGTTATGGAAGGTACCTGCTGAAAGTACGGAGCAGAATTTCAACTCGAAGCATCCTTGATAATGCACTCAAAAGTGAAGGCTACCAAATTTTTTCAAAAAAAAACATGAATTAACTATTCTACACATGTAACGGCTATCATCTGATTACCAGAATTCATCATACATAAGGGGTTGTTTCTCAGCACATTAGTATTTTATGAAGATTCATCTAATTTCGATGTGACTTTCTAGTATATAAAATCCAGATGATATTGCTTCATTTAGGTACATACGATCACCCTTTTCAATCAAATACGAAGCTAATACAAGCATATAAACCATAATTAAAAAGCTACTCTTTATCAATAGCAGCTAATATCACTCTAAGTATCCATTGTATCCATACACAGAGGTGAAAGGGTGAATACCAAATTAACCTTTCGATGCAGGAGTTCAGTACCTCCCAGGCTCTCAAATAGGTATGAGACCCTAAGTCTAGTAAAACTAATGAAATTTGCAGAAATATTGATTCCATTTCCAGCTTATATACTCAGATAACTTTATTCAAATGTACAGTGATCTTCTATATGAAGAGAGGGAGTTCAAGTATGGAAATATCACCCAAAGTGTCCCGTTCGCAACCATACTGTCTCGTTCGCACCCTTTTTAAAAGTTGTAATTTACTGCTACACATGGAGTTAATACACATTTCTTATAACTCATAATGTAGTATATAGTGGATAGGAGGAGATTTCTTATTGATTTTTTAATGACATGCCTAGTTTTGAAAATATCAAAACTTTTGGAAGTTGAAAGGGTGCGAACGGGACATCTGCATCTAGGACAGGCCATTTAAGTATGCTTTTGAAATATTTCTGCTATTTTTCCATAATCACTTGAATAAATTGTCATGTCTAATTAAAGTAATTAGTAAAAAATATAGAAATACAGTTGAAATATCTCAAGTTTTCAAATGTCCCGTTCGCACCCTGAGGAATACAGAACTTTGGATTAAAATTGCGATATCTCCAAATATACTTAAGTCAGAAAAATAATAATCATAGATTCATGAACCGTAGAATGTTTTCTTTTTTAACTAAGTTGAAAGAATATCATAAATCCATTTTGAAAATTTGAGGTCTGCGGACCAATTACTGTGAAATGCCCCGTATATATTTATCTGAAGGTCAAAGTCTGAATGTTTGGTTTGATTTCCCATGGTCCCACCTCATTCATTTTGTGTTTAAAAATGTCCTTATGAAGCTGACAGCTCAATAAATACTTTCAATCTACACCACAGATTTGCAACAATTAGTTATTCAAATATGCAGTTTGTGTTTCCACACTTCTGAGAGAAGTCAAAACAGTCTGAACCGATAGATTTTTACAGCAACTATTTCATTCTAGTTATCAGACATTTATATGAAAAGTATATATAGGGAATCGTTAAAAACTTATGGCACACTGCTGATTCGAAGAGGAAGGAGTTGTTTGAAAACTACGAAAAGTATTTTTACAATTCACAGATCTATGTTATAAACATGTAGGTGGGAGAGGGGTTGAGTTTGGCTTGTTTATACTCCCTTATTTTATCACTGTCCCCCATACCTGATGGGGATGTTCCCAGGAAACCTGGATATGTTACGGATAGTATTACAGGTGTGTTATCATTTAACCGTGTCTATCCCATGAATATGTTGCTGCTAGAACACACATGTGTAACAGGCCATAGAGATCTTCAAGATTTCATGAGTAAATTTGGACTTTTTGTGCGATACTGTACCTCTAGAGGCCTTATCACAAGCTCCAGGGATAACCTGAGACGATTGGTACTGTAAGTAAAACCAATGTTGACAGAATTTAGGATTTTAGCCAAGAATTTTGGCTTTTAGCATTTTTGGTGAAATCTGTATGTATCATATTTCTTGGTGGTGTTGTGTCTTATAAAAGATGAACTATTTCATGAGTATACTAGTTTGCCTTCTTTACATATCCAACTACATTTTAATGTTGCACTTCTACCAGTTTCTTTTTCTCCTCTTATAATCTGTTCATACCAAATACATGTATTTGAATGGCAATGTAAATTAGAAAGGTATTTTCTATTTCAAAATATATCTACCAAGTAATGGCATTCTGAGGCTTAACACTTTTAATTGTTAACCCTCCTCATACTGGGAAACTAATGTAATGTTGAGTTACTTGCTCCATATTAGCATCCAGAATATAATGGGTTAAGATACATAACATATATGCAGTAAGGTTTGACCTTGTTCTCTATCACTTATTAAGATGTAACCACAATATCCCAACCTTTTCTCCTGGGAAATACTGATCACTTAGTGGGTCAAAGATTACATCAATATCAATGCCTCTACTAGTGCTTAGTAGCTCTCGCTGCATATAACATTTCCAGCTATTAACCAATTTGTGAGCTTTTGATCAGTTGTTTGAGACCTGTATATGCGGACAGATAAGCTGCAGCTCATATCACAAGCAGGTTATGGGACCCACTCGACTTGATATTGATGTTAGATTCAATAATCACACACTTTGCCAATTACAGATCCATCAACACTGTGTGCCTACATGGTGAGTCATACGCGGGCAACATACAATTGCTCAAAACATTCCTGATTGGCTACTTCCTTGTAGTTTAGGGAACCAGGATGTGGGTTATATATATATATATATATATATATATATAATATATATATATATATATATATATATATATATATATATATATATATATATATATATGTAAATATACATACATACATACACACACACTTCATGTGCAACTGGATCGGTAGAATGGACCCTCAGAACCTATTCAGCATATTTGAATGTAGAAAGTTCCCCCTTTATAATATTTTTTCTGGTAACCATGGTTCTATGACTTGTAACATAGTATATATTTGAAAATTAACTGAATGGTTCTTTTATAGTCAGAAAAGTTTTCCTCTAAATAACCAATAATTTTTTTAGGTCGCTTTTGGTATAAATAAGTGATAAACCGTATATAGACCATAGATGGGAGGATGAATATAGAAGCTTCACAAACAAGCCCTCCCACTCATTTTACCTTCCATATGATGGCAGGCAGATGTAAATTAATACAACAGACAGAATAGCGAAGTCTAGATACGAACAGCTGTCTCCATACTGTGACCTATACAAACACCGGAACTGTGATATTCCATCTACCTTGATAAACTGTGTGGGAGGAATCAATCTGTATGAGAAATATGGAATATCATATCTATTTCTTGATATACCAAAAATTATAGCCAAAAAGTTGTATTTAGTTACTAGTATATATATATATATATATATATATATATATATATATATATATATATATATATATATATATATATATATATATATATATATATATATATATATATATATATATATATATATACATATATATATATATGTGTGTGTGTGAGTGTGTATATATATATATATATATATGTATATACACACTGCGTATGTGCACATACATTACAGGCTATAAAGTAACTCTTGAGAATATTGTAGATCTTGAGATAAATTTACTCTCCCCAATATAGATATATGGCCCCAACTTAATGGCTTGGGCTTAAAATGTTTTAATGATCAGAAAGAAGGTTACCATTTGTACCAGGTAAACTGACAAAGATCTGAGTGATTTTTACAAATATGATAATGTATGACTCTACATGGTCAATACTCTCTACAATTTCCTTATCAATGTAATTTTCCTGTACATCACTAGGATATTTTTACATTTTAGTAGTATTATTATAGGTCATCTCTGTCTCTTACAAGTATGTTTCGCATGATCAGTCAGTTTGACCTGGGATCCATAGATCTCATGTATTTGTGATGACTTCTCAATAAATATCTCACAAGGCCTCGTCAAATATAGATGGACCAATACTCAATATCCAATAGTAATGTACAGAAATATTTTGGTTCAAGGCGAATTCAATATGAAAGGTATTATATGTATAGATGTATATTTTGTGATATCAAAGATCTCTATTTTAGTTTCACTTTGTTATGAACTAGTATAGGTTGCTTACAGTGTGTATAGCATTGGTAGAGCATGGGCCAGATGGCGGTTGGTATATTGAAAGCAGTACACTAGCACCAAGGTGTGCTATAGATTTTTCCCAAGCTGCTGATGACTCATCTGTATGTTGTACACACTCCAGCTCTCTCTCTCTCTCTCTCTCTCTCTCTCTCTCTCTTCTCTCTCTCTCTCTCTCTCTCTCTCTCTCTCTCTCTCTCTCTCTCTCTCTCTCTCTCTCTCTCTCTCTCTCTCTCTCTCTCTCTCTCTCTCTCTCTCTCTCTCTCTCTCTCTCTCTCTCTCTCTCTCTCTCTCTCTCTCTCTCTCTCTCTCTCTCCATATTCTGCTGTTTGTCAGTCACTCATGGTTAACAACTTGTCAACTGGAAGACATGAATATGTACATACCCATATATGTAAATACATTCATGTATTCAAATTTACATACATGTGTAGGTGGGAAGATATAAATCCAGACGATCTGAATATGTGGTCATTGTGTCTAATGACTGAAGATCTTCATAGATAATTAGCTTATGCATAGATACCCTTCAAATATTTTTCAACCTTACAAGGCAACTGTATCAATCAGGCATTCCATTTTAATACTCAGAATTCACAAAGGTTGATCCTATCACAATTCTCTAGTAATATATCTATTGCTATTTCACAAATGAAAACTTCTTTGGCTCACGTAATGTGATATTATACTTAAACACTACAGACATTTTGCATATTTAGCTGCGAAACCCAATCCCTCTCGACAGTGTTTGATCAGCTTAATTCATTGTGTTGACATTAAGTGTATTATGTGAAATGCATACAGCAATGAATAGGTCTATCTGCTGCTTTTCTGAATACTAAATACCTCCAAGCCTTGTCATGTTCAACTAGAACCTGGTCTATTACCAGGAATATCTATGCTGAAAGAATGACAAATGTTTATTTAATATTAATCACTTTTTTAGATCAATTCTGTCGTTAGTCTCCTGATGGTTTTGCTAAAGGATTTGTGAGGGTCCTCTGAGGACACCTGCAGCTCTCAGGGCTGTACATCATGTTCCATAGGTGTTTCTTTGCACTTCTCACTGCACAGGTAAGTGCAATTAAGTGCACAGGGTGGTGAAACACAACTGTGGAGGAATGACTCATAAGGCCTAAAAAAAGTTGTTTGTTTCCTGTAACCCTACCCTAACAAGTTTTTATTACAAAAAATCCCTACCCTAAAGTTTTTTCAGCCCTCCCAACTCCAATCATCGTAAAACATGCATAAAACACACATTTTTGACCAAAAAGATCATGCAAAAAAAATTTTTTTACCGACCTACTACCTACCCTTTTTTTCAGACCGTTACAGAAAACAAACAATATTTTTTTCTTGGCCTAAATAGTTAAAAAGACAAGAGGGTCATTTTTAACAGGTGAGACAGTATTGAGAATTTCTGGATGATTTTACAGGTAAGTGCAATTAAGTGCACAGGGTAGTGAAACACAACTGGAGGAATGACTCATAAGTAGTTTTGAAGGACAAGAGGATCATTTCTAACAGGTGAAACAGAATTTTTGATGTGGCGTGTTTAGTGCTAGGAATCGTTGAAAAATATCAGCTTGATGAATCGTTCAAATTTTTGATTGATTAATCAATTATTATCATTGGTAATATGCCCACTTGCCAGTGTCTGATATATGGCTGATTACCCCTAAATTTTGAATGATAAATGGTCAGAAACTTCTTTTTCGTGATTATTTTGTACAATAATCTTTAACTTTTATGGATGGTTTTCATGGGAAATAAAGGCTCTTTTGAATGAAAACTTTGACCATATGAGCAAAGAACATAATCGATCAATTAGAAATCATGGCAAAATGATAAATTAATTGATTATATGCACTAGTTGTGTTTATCTGAAGGTTGTATAGACTCGTTTCTTACAGCAAAAACTCATGAAATTCTTCCTAGACCCCAAATTAAAAGGCAAATTTCCCAACTTTTGGGTTGCCTGCCATAAACAGCCCTGCAATTATCTGCGTTAATGTTAAAAGTCTTCATGTACTTCTTAGATTCAAAACTTCTTGATACATGTTCACATCAAACATAGATGAATGCCTTGTAAGAGTTGTATCTGTCTAGGAATAAGGTTGATGCATTGATTTCCTGTCTGAATGAGCTCAGACATACCCGTATTTCGGTAGACAGTTTTGATGGGAAAAGCACATGTTAGCTGGCAGTTTTGTCTCTGATGAAGTCAGTGCACTTGTCTGCACCAATTGCAGGCCAATAGTTCCAGCCCTGGTCTGGAATATTGGGGCTATGAGGGGGAAACCCATTGTGCATGAATAGATAATGAACTGTGTGTTGGTTGGTCATCATTTAGGCCATGACGCAGCTTTCCTCAAGACTGGACTTCCTTTACCCAATTGATATGAAAAAACAATGTGGAATTTGATAGGTTTTCTTAAACTGATTAATCTTGCTATTGGCATAAAAGGTATTAGATTATTAGATTGAAAAGGCATATTTTCCACAACAAACTTATGGTATGTTTCTTTGCCAAGTACTGTACAAAAAGAAGTGTTGTCCTATATCAACTTTTATCTAGAGGATTTAATTAGGTAACCCAAACATAACTATACTTTTGTAGGGTATCTTTTACTAAGGCATATGAAGAGGAACTTTATGCTTAAAACAGTTACATTGAATTATTAGATATTGGTTATGATAAGTGCTCAAAAATAAATAAAAGGAAGGAAATGTGGGATATGGTTCTTGATGTATCATCATGCAACTGAAGAAATAGAAATAGTTAAGTATTTTCCTGTTTAGGTGATTTTTTTATTAAGCATTTTTGTTGAGCAGATATCACCAGCTATACCATGTATGGAGCAGAGTTAGGACATTGTGTAATTGATTTGGACGGACCTTGAACTGAAACAGCTGATTTGACGTCATCCTGCCTTTAGCTTGTGAACGGGTCAAAGATGACGGCGGCCAGCTGATTTGTAACAACCTACTTTAGAGATTGGTTGTAAACAGCATTTCCTTAACAGAGATCAATGTAATGAGAGGGCAGAGGGGGGGGGGGGGGGGGGACATTGTTTCAGGGGTCATCTGTTATTTCATTGCATTAGGGGTTTGTTGGGACCCTAATTTAAGGAAACTGGAGGTCCAAAGAAATGTTTAAGGGCACAGAGATAAGGGATTATTCATATCAATTTCTTAGATATATTTCACAGACAGATCTATTTAGTCTGACTGGGCATAAATAGGCTAACATGGTCCAATGTTTTTCCTGTTTATCTAAGTTGGTGTGGAAAAATGACAACATTTAATAGGCGATTAGGTTCTAGATATCTAGTACTACTATTGAGGTCTGTATTTTTGTGTGTTGTTTTTTCAGTTTTTTATAGCTTCTCTTCTTTTACCGCATAGAAAATGCTCTTAAGAAATGCTCATTCCAAGTCGTGCTGAGTACTAAGTGCTGTATGAGACATTAGGGTCGCTGCCTAGATACGGGCGGGCTTGAATTACCTGCAAGCAGGCAGGAGAGGAATTCCATGCTAGGGCGACTGGTCTGGCTAAAGTGTTTTGGTGACTTATTCACATGCTAGAGCCACCCAAGAAGCTGGTTAGATCAGAAGGCTGTGTCTGTGGACTTGTATACCACCAAATCTTCCTCCCCTCACGGTCATGGTGATACATACTACATCTATGTGTCACAACTGCAGCCTACCATAAGTGCTGCTGGGTAGGTGGACATGCATTGTGTGTGTGAGTTGCTTGTGGTGATGGGAAGTACCAGGTAAGGCATGATGGCTTTCTGCCCACATGCTGTTATGCTCGACTACTACTACTACTAATTCTACTACTACTACTTCTACTACTACTACTACTACTAGTAGTCTACTACTACTACTACTACTACTACTACTACTACTACTACTACTACTACTACTACTACTACTACTACTACTACTACTACTACTACTGCTGTTGCTGCTGCTTCTGCAATGTTCAGATCACCTGCAATGTTCAGTCTGAACATAATATAAATGTTTTTCCCTATATCTAGGAAGGAAGGAAGGAAGGATTTGACTCACTCTCACTCTCATGTGTCATGACAGTTTCACAGAAATTTGTAATATTTTGCATTTTTTCTTTCCTGCACAAAATTAACAGAAAATACTTGCACAGACCACATTCCTTTGCTAAGGATAATTACAAAGTTAAGAGCTTATAATGCTTTTTCTTTGAAAAACAAATTCTGATTATATTATGATATTGAGTATTATCTAGAATAAAGCATATATTCCCAATGATCCAGAATTGATGGTGTCATCTAATGAGTATTTCTCCTTCAGATAATTTACTAAAAGTCAGTTAAGCTGATGTTTTGAATGTGGGATTAATTAATCACTTTTGCATGCAAGCAGTATGTACATATCTATCCATCCAAGTGCAGCTGCACTGTATGAGTAGTTGTATGGATTCCGTAATCAACCAGTCTGGCCCTTTAAGCTACAGGTGAAAAAAGACAGGCTTAGACAAGGCCTACCTGATTCATAGCTAAATTTAGTGAGATATAAATGTCCATTGTCAAACCTAAATGCTGAAGTGGGCTGATAAAAGGGCATTCATGTATATTTTTGTCCTTCTATGTACTCCTAATGAGCATGACTTATGATCATTCATCCATGTGGAGGATATTTTAGAGTAATTGTCTGCACTATTTGTTTTCCATCGTTTTTTGCCCATGCTGTGTTTAGAAATGTATGCATTTGCGTTAAGGGTAGTAGTGATAATGTGGGTGGGAATGCAGACATGTGGTATGGGATACCTACTAGTCACTGAGTGCAAATGAGCAGTCAGTGGTAGATACCAGGCCCTTGAGATGTATTTTCTGGTTGATATGATATATATATATATATATATATATATATATATATATATATATATATATATATATATATATATATATATATATATATATATATATATATATATATATATTTATATATATATATATATATTTATATATATATATATATATATATATATATAAATACATATATATATATATATATATATATATATATATATATATATATATATATATATATATATATATATATATATAAATACATATATATATAGCCAACCATCATTCCTACAAATGATATATATATATATATATATATATATATATATATATATATATATATATATATATATATATATATATATATAAATATATATGTATATACACAGACAACCATCATTCCTGCAAATGATATGACTGCATCTTCTCACTGAATGTGCACTGGCAAGACATGCTATAACATGCCCCTAAACAAACTCTTGTTTGTTGTGATGCGGTTTGGAGAAATATTTGGCAGGTTGGCCTGCTTGTGAAAATAGAATGTGACTCACTGATCACAGAGATGCAGAAAAAGGTGTTTATGGAGCTTTAATCTGATAAGGTTTCTTGAAAATACATTAACAAGTAGCTAAAAGATGTCATGCTTTTTAACACTGAGTCGAGCTGAATTTTGAAATGTATTTCACATGGCTGTGATCATAAACTGTGATACACTTAACGTGTGTTTAGTACTTGCATTTTTGTAGTCAGAAATGTTTGTGGTTGGTCCTTACTTCGCTATTTCCATCCTTCCTACTATCACATAACCTAATTTGACATTTCTCAAAAACCCATTATTCTATTTCAATAAAAAAGTTGACAGTATTATACCTTTAAGCTTTGATATGTTTTTCATATTCATGTTGTTTTTTGTGTGTTTTTTTCAGACCATATTTTTCACTTATAGGCTATTTTCTATACTAATAGTTGTGTGGTATTCCGAATGCCTTGAAGGGACCATTAGCTGTGTGTATGTAGACCCAGGGGACTGCAATCAGTCTTACCGTAGCCCCTCTCTTGGCTCAGCAATTGGTCAATATTTATCCTAAGTTGTCCTCTACTCAGTTTTCTCTTTTTACGCACAGCTCAACAAATAGTGTGTTTTGTGCCTGGAAGGTTTTGATGGAAGTGAAATGGTTCATAAATCACCCTCTTTTCTATAGGCCAGATGGAAACCCTGCCTTGAACATATTATTAGTTCTTTGTGCTGCTGAGCGCAGTGTGTTTAGTTAGATATAATGGCAGCGTTTGGTCTGGCCATTCTGTCTGTCTTGACGCTTGTTTGTGACGCAGCAGATTACTATTAAGAAAAAATACAAGGAAACAGACAGATGATCTGAGAATTTTAGAAAACCCATTGACCGGATTACTCAATGGCAGTCTGTGAACTGAGATGGGTGGTCCTTCTCCACAAGTGAACTTTTTCTCTTTTTTACTTGATATGTGTTCACTTTTTTTCAATCCAGATTATCAGTCCTCATTTTCTCCTTTAGAGTTCTGATTTCTGGATTTTTCTATGTGCATACATCCCATACATAAGTTTATGCTTCAAAGAAACTTTTCATTTCTCACTGTCTAACAATAGCAGGTGCTCTGTTTTTTATGTGGCATGTAAGGGATGACCACTGTTTGTTAAGCTGAAATATTTAGCTATGTCTGACAACACAGACAAGAAATGATACAAAAAAATCAATCGGCCATTTCTGTAATTTTTGCTTCATGATCATAACCATTACCACATGCGCCAGACAAATTGTCTGCTGGTTTAAAGATAATTGTGTTAAGGTTATTCAGACCCCAGACCAAGGGTTTATTTTGGGCTATTGCATGTCTGATAGATATCATTCCCAGCCTCTTCCCAAATGTTTACCTGCATTTCGCATCAGTCTTGCCGCAGATTATGCAGGGCAAAGCCACATTACCTGCCCTCTAGACTGATGGAGGTGTTTTCTGTAATCCACGCCAATAAAACAAACGCTGCAGTTCAGATAGCAGCTTTGGATTCGTTCCAAGTCTTTTTTGGCTGGGTGACAAATTTGGCTTGGTTATTGAATCTAATGTTGGGTATCGTAATTGAATTGTGGGCCCTTGGAGATGGGGATAGTTTTAGCATGATGTCATGGATAAATGTGTATGTGTGTATATTTACCCAGTGTTTTGCTGGGACCCTGTGCTGCAGTTCCCAGGGTTGCTACTACCTACACCACAGGATTGCACCACCACTGGGCAATGTGAGTGAGTGAGTGGTGTTGGGCAAGAGTAGGCAGCAGGCATAGTCTATTAGTGTGATCGCATGACAAGTATGTCGGTTAACCACAGATAATCATAACACCATCACAACAGGACATGTGACACTGAGTCAGATCCCAGCTTAGCGCCCCTGTCTGCAAGTTTTCCTGACCACTACCTACATACCCCAGCAACCTCAATTTCAATTAAAAAGTGCATGTTAAACCTGTACTTATCTAATAAATGTTTTTAAAATCTAAGAAGTCTTCATGTGGTATGTCATAGCGGGACAGAAAGGGGGGCGTGTCAAATTTTGCAGATTGATGTCTCAAATGGACTTCAGTATCTCATGTATAAAGGAAAAGGGGGAGAGGTGGTAAAAGTATGGACAGCACTGAAAACAAGGACAATATACAGATAGGTTGTTGTTGACATCTATTTAATCACTTATTGTGTAGATTTAGTGATGATCAAAGTAAAAAGGTTCACCATGTTCCGATGTCTATCATGCAAGGAATGCATATATAATGAAAATTGCTTTTCAGACTGTACATTGCCTCTCATTCAGACTTCTAAAAGTGAAAGGGTTTGTAACCCTTGGAAGCATACGTTGTGGTCCAATTATTTGCTGCTAACTGTTCAGCAAAGGATTAGCTCTAGTCACCCATGTTGGCCCAACGTAGACAGTATTGTGACTATTGTCACACGGCTATGACTCACCCTAAATATGAAACTGCTTTTTAAGCCCTCCCTATTGAAGGATAACCAGGCCATATAGTATTGTACTGCACACATACACCAAAGCACAGTTAAATGAGGAAGGACCCAATGTCTACATTAACTCATCCAAAAGTAGAATTTCTTGCAGCAATTGTAGTTTATACTTCTTTTCAATTTGGGTTTTAATAAGCCTTGGATCCCATATTTGTTTAGCATGATGGGTCAGAGCCTGTTAGTGGTATTTTTTAGGCAAGTCATGAGGTGAAACTCAGGCTAAGCCTTATATACAGCTAGTAACTGTAGTGTTAGAGTGAATGATAGCTGAGTAGATAGAGCGGGTACAGGTAGTTCAGGAAAGATGGGCTGCCTGAAATGCAGGGTAAGTTAGATATGCTACATCAGAGGTGATTGCAGGAGCCAGGGCTGGGTGGGTTGAGGCATGGTCCATACTCAGCAGTATGGCCAGACGAGCTGTTGGTTTATGGAATAACTCAACTTTTCCATTTGTATTCGATGCCTTTTAGTTTACCATCCATGTCGATAGTGATGACCACCCAGTGGCACCCACAATGGTTAAAACCACTTTTGAATGACTGCCTTTGTAGCAAGGTTAAAACTAAATGAGGGTAGACTTAATTATGAATTGGTATTCAATTTGTTCATAACTATTCACAAACAACTTCTTTCAATTATTTTGCATTATCATTCATATTTTCCAATTTGCAAATGTGCTATTGATAAGGGTGTCCTCAACCAGAATAGGGTGTTAAACAGCTTCTGATTTCTAATTCAATTGGAGCAGAAGCAACTTGCACCACCCTATGGGTTACCGTTTCTCAGTGTATTCAGTACTGCATGGCTGCCAGAAACATATCTCAGGCTTCTTAGATATTCACCTTGGAGCCAGTTTGGCTCTCTGGGGGAGAGGCCCAGTGATATTCTGATGGTTTTCTCAGCCCCAAGCCAAAGAGAATATGGAAATCAGTGGTCATGTATTCTTAGGTAATCAATGGACCTGTTGAGCCCGGGTCATGTGCATCCTAATCTAGATACCTAGAGCTGTTATTTCACCTTACCAGTTCAAGCTCTCAGAATGCTGCCTAGCTCCAAGGTTGTGATGGCCTGCACCTTTTAACAGATCTCACAAATCAAACATATATATTAGAAGTGTTTATTTTGCTATTTATGAGAAAGGACTTCACCTTGAGATATTCACTGAAATACACACCATTTGATTTATTTTAGGGAGTTTAAACAAATCCCCTGCCTGTGTTAAAATATCAAATTACAATTTTAGGAAGTTAAAAATTAAAGGACCCCATTCCTCCAATAATCTTGTAAATTCTGTCTTTACTCGTAAATCTTTTCCAGTATTATAATCTTGTACATATTATATCACTTTGCGGTTTCACTTTCAAAGCTTGTGCGTTGAATGTCAGAAATATTATACCAGGAACCTTAGAATAGAGTCTAAACTTCCTGATTATACCTATGTGGCTCTGAAAATGATATTGGTTTTGCATAAATGAAGATCTTAGCACAAAGATCAGAACATTTTATACATGTAATTCACTTTTGATTTGTGGTGTCCCAGAAATCAGGGACTGTACATGAAAATCTCTGTAAAACCATTATTCAGACTCCTGGCATGGGTGTGGTTGCCATGAACCTCCGAAGACCTGGCACTGACATTGGCTACTAGCTTTAGCAGTGATTAGATAAGATGATCCGTGCTCATCAATGTCTAGGGTCAAGATGACCTTGCCAGGCTCATACTATGCCATCAGGATACCTTGGCCGACTGTAGGGACAACTTTACATTAGGTTATCTGCTTAGGTTACCTGATCATTGGATATACTCCTGTGCTCTAAGCACAGTGTATAATACATGGGTTTATTTTAATTTATATGGAATGGAAAACGGCCATCCGCCACCATACTCCCTCACTCTAATCAGGGATATACATCTCTGCTTTAATATACACTTTGATAACTTAAGGTTACCTGACCATTGGTACACCCATGTGCTCAAAGCAATATATAATATATGGGTGCATTTATGTGAAATGGAAAAAGGCCATCCGCCACCAATGATACTCCCTCACTCTAATCATATATATATATATCTCTGCCTTAATTTACACTTTAGGTTACCTGACCATTGGTACACCCATGTGCTCAAAGCAATATATAATATATGGCTGCATTTATATTGAATGATACCCCACCCCAATCAATTTTATTCCTGTACCCTTATCAGAGATACACACTTCTGCTCATGGATTACTCCTTCAAAGCATATATTGCTGCAGAGATGAAAGTGAAAGTGACCCATAGGTGCTTGCTCTCAGGTTGTAAGTAATCACAGGCAGCCGTTATCCCAGCTTGACCACATCTGTGGTCAGCAGCCAGGGCCTGAGGGCCTGCGGGCACCAGGGTGACCAGCTCATTTGTAAGCAGTATGGATTTCCTGTATATAGAGAGAGCCAGTGGACGCTGGACTTACTGCACAGGGTGCTAAAACTACCACTAATGACGCTGGAGCTAAGTACTGTAAGTAGCAATGGATTGAGGCAATGGGTTGGCCATCAGTGGTAATGATGACACTGGCCACCAGGGGGCTGTTCTGCAGCTCTGGCCAAACTGGCGAGTAATTAAACATTGTTTGGGTGCAGTGGTAGATAACTAGACAGTGAGTCAGAGGAGACTGCAGGGACTGCCGGGGTGAGAGAGCACGGTACCATACGGTGAACCGCTTGAGACCCTCACATCAGCTGGCGAACGTAAGTAAACAACACGACTGGCACGACCACATAAAGGGCTTCACAGAATAGGCTTCTTTTAAATCTGGAAAGTTTGCAGCCAAAATTACTAAAAATAAAAGAAGATCAGTACCTTTTTACCTTGAAAAGTCAATGCTCAGTTTGATGTAAAATTTGATGTAGGGTTCAGACTTCTGACTCCCCTGTGTATATATGCATCTGGTTGGTAAGGGGGATATCATGACACCTAGATGCTAAACGTAATATATGTAGCTTTCAGTATAGCAGTATCTTTGTATCTTTAGTGCCCTAGGGTCCGGGTATGGTTATTAAGTCAGTATTAATTAGGTTCATTGGATGCTCAGATCATTCATCACCCATCCAGTAATTATTTTTGTGATAATGGTATTATTTTATTTGACTCAGGGTGCATGTGAAAGCCATGTATCTGACTTTATCTTCTAATTGATTTGAATTTTATCAAGAATGTGAGTACCATTTTGCATTTGTGACAATTAGTAGGTGATAGCATATTCAGGCCTTTGACTTTAATGCTATTCATCTTGTGAAGCTGTATCTGTTATTTAGCCTGTCCTTTGATAAAAAAACACACTGATCTTTATTGAGGAACGTTCATTTTCACCTTTCATTCTTGTATTGCGTCCACCCAAAACTGTACTTAAATAAATTATAATGCCAAGATTGTACAGATATTCATTGCACACCATATTTTTACCAATTTTTTCCGAACAAAAACAAATATGTTGGGTTGTGAATATTCTTGGTAGTTGAAATGATATCTGTTTATATTGGGCTGATTCATGCCCTTGGCAGTCTGCTATCGGTCAGTGATAAGTAGCTGCAATCCACAGAAATAGCTGCCAGCATTAATATAGACATTCTTCACTCCCCTGGGCCCTCAAGGAAACTTACTACTAGACGCAGCTCTCTAGACGCTGGCTGGCCATCAAGTCATAGAGTATACGTAAATAATGAAATAGCTTCCTATGGAACTCTTAGACATGAAACAGCATTGTTACTTTGTGTACATATATATATATATATATATATATATATATATATATATATATATATATATATATATATATATATATATATATATATATATATATATATGTATGTATATTTACCAAGAACCCAGAGAATCTTTTTTGCTGAATCCTGAACAACGTTGAGAGCAAAGTGTTTCAATTTGTGTTTCTTTGCTTAAATATGAATATTTCATTTTATAGCCTCTGATAAAATGTTTACATAAACAGCATTTCATAAAGCCTGCACAGGTGTAAGGGCTATCTGGCTTCCTCCAGAAAAGAGCTTTGGCACACCCTTGATAGAAAAAGCAGAAATAGCCAGGAAATTTCTAGGAAATGTCAGGGACAAAGCCTTATTTCCTAGGAAATCTCAGCTACATTAATCATTATCAAAAATGTAGGTGGTCCTGAATCATTTTTATTCTGTAAGATATTAAATTTGCATTGTTTGTGTAGCATTTCGTATATGCATTTATGATAAGATCATATGTATTAGGTTACTGATTTAACTGGGTGTATTAGGTTTAATATACAGGGCTGCAGTTATCCAATAATGCTTGGTCATGTTGTCCATGTGCATTAGTCATAACAATTGAGTTGAAATTGGGAATAAGCATTTAAGACCTAGAACAAGAAAGTGGATTGTTTTGTTTTACTCAACCAACTCCCAATCAACATAAAACATGCATTAAACACACATTTTACAACAAAAAAATAATCCCCCCTCCCAAAAAGATTTTTTACAGCCTACCTACCCTATTTTTTGTACAGTATAGGAAACAAACAATATTTTTCCTAGGCCTAAGCCCAGTTTTAACCTTTGGCCTACCATATCATATATCCGTCAACCACACTCATTTCACCCAAACTATCAACCATTCCCATTGGTGTCAGGATGTCTAAAATTGTGGTCATTTAATTCCCAGCATTTGCATATAATGGATACTGGAACATTCTATTTGTTATGGCTTAATCATAGGTCATTGATTTCACAGCACACTTTGATCAGCTGGTATATATATATATAGCCCAGCTTGTCATGGTTTTATTATGGGAGTGTAAATGTCAACGGAAGAACTACATGTGCATCACATTTAGGAAACATAATCAGGTAATATTCATGTTAGTTTAATATTCATATTTACATTATTTGTTAAACATGTGTCATTTAGGATTTTTCCTAAAAATGTTAAATCTAAAATATCACCTACAAAAAGAGTATGAAATGTGTAGATAGTAAAATGTAATGGTATAACATTGCTGAATGTCTCTGTAGAATAGCCTTTTCAGCAGATACCTAAGCAAGGTACTATTTGAACTGGTTCTGTAGTGTGATACCTGCAGATCTTCTAATCTATTAGGCTATATCTGCATTTTAAAGTTTTGATTTAAATGTTTCATTTATTGTTATGACAGATGTTATGGTTAAGAGGGTCAATAGTAAAACAAGTTGATGGGTTGGCATGTTGTTAGGTATCAAAAGTAACTTGGTAGATGCACTCTAGTGCCACCTAGCCAAGAAATTCTAAACTACAGAAAGTCATAGATGTAGCACAAGTCAGCAAGAGGCTCATTGAACATTGAACCCAATAATGCAGGCAAACAATTTGCATTCATTTAACTCAGTGGCAGAGTATGCAGGAATGGAATTAAAGCATGATTATCTTAAGTATAGATGTAGAATGTTGACAATGTCATATTCATGCTTAGAAGCCTAAAGGATAGCAATAGTCTACCTCCAGTTTCCTTTACCTTCACTTATTTTTTAAAAACAAAAATCTCTGCTTCCAATAGTGTTTTAAAACTATTTGAAACATGCATGGAGTAAGAATTCAGTTAAATGGAATTATAAATTGATTAAAATATTGTCATAGCGAATAGATATTTCTTTCAGTACTTGAATAAATTTTTTTAGATATCAATGACAGTTGAGTTCTTACGAAATGTAAACAGCTAGTGCACACATCATGATGAATGATAACTGTATAAAAGAGATATTACCACCTATTATAGGAACTTGGTTTAATATAAGTTTTTACTTAAATTATGATGCGTCTTTTGTACTTAAGGTGTAGAGAAGGAAGAAAAAGTGGCCTCGGTCATTTCCATGAATATGTACTTCAAAAATTGATGATAGCTTTAGAATGAATTTAGTAAGTTATATTTTTACTCACATCCACCCATGTAATGGGTATCCTGAAGTATTAATTGGTGTAACTGATGTATTTGTAATGGGTATCCTGGAGTATTAATTTGTGTAACTGATATATCTGTTTTTATAGGATGAACCAATATCAATCATTGCTCGAACATGAAACGGCAATTTCTGCACCATTTATGAACAAACACACTTTACACGGGTTAGCCACAATCAGGGTGTCACTAAATTTGCACTACCATTAAAAAATGAAGGTCATCATGGAGCAAAAGTAATGTTCTTAATGTTTTGCCCAAACCCCTCCCCATAAGATCCTGAAGTTTCCTGAAGTTATCTATCACGGTTAAAAAGTTGCAGTCAATGGTATGTCAGTACCTTTTGCTTGAAAATTTCACCGTTGCGGACACTACATTTCCATTGGTCTTATATTCTTATGGCCATTTCAGGACTCAGGTGAACAGCTTTCAAAGAATACAACTTTTGGTCAACTTTTATGGATATATGTGATAAGTTTAAATAGAGTCAAGGTTCCAGAGACCTTTAGTATTTGTGCTATCCACATGAACAAAATTAGGAGATTTTTCACTTTTGTTGACCATTTTGTTCACAGAAATTTACTTTACTTTCAACTATCATACAGATAAAATACTTGCAAATTCAGGGCTAAAGTAGCCATGACTTATGTCTTTGATATGTTATCTAACTGATTTAACAAGTGAATCATTCAATGTGCATCCATATTTTACTCCCATAACAATAAGGAAAGCAACCCCTTTTTGTTGCGGACACTACAACAGGCACATGGTGTATTTGAAAATTGTTTTATTGACAGAGCAATAACATAAATAGAAAAAACATATCTTTTTAGCCAAATTACTTGAACATATTGGCAGAACAAATAGAATTACAGGTAATGACCTCTTAATTGGTCAGTATAAAAGAACCGCTTTTGGCAAAGTTGTACTTTTGAATTAAGATAGTATATACAATGAGGAAATTTCACCTTTTCACATTAAAGTTCAGTCTTCATTCTTTCTTTGATTTACAGAATTGATATCACAATGCACTGATAAGATATTTCTTATCTTACATTGAAAAAATATATGGATTGTTATCAATGTCTACATGTTGCGGACACTACCATTTTTACCAAATATTGAAAAAGTAAATGAAATGAAATTGGATGATCTATATCTTGCTTTAACCTGTAGCTTACAATAACAAAAAGGTATACATTTCATGAATACAATATAGAATTGTATAGAATTACATAAAATCTAAAGAAAAACTATACAAAACAGAAATTGTCTTTATTACAAAATTTTCACTTGTGCTTGTATCTTACACAGTGAATTATCACATACTAGTATATGATCATGATACTACTATATTGCAAATATTTGACGGTCCTACATTGTCAGTCTATTTGAAATACACCACAGCCTTCTGGTTTGCCAAGCACTCTTTAATGTATGTAAAGTCACTTTTGGCGAATCGAAATTGTGCCCGTTCATTGACCAATTCAGGAGAATTAATTCGACAAACAATGTCTTGTTTTGCCTGTAAGGCAATATCAGGTGGTTCTGGCCAATAATACAGGTCCCCTGTCTTTACCATGAATGATACCAGCATATCATCCTCATGGTCTTCCAGGACCTGAAGGTAAAACAGAATTGGTTGTGACATAGTGTATAATATACAAACAGCAACATATTTCATTTCAATGAAATATGTATGCAGTTGGACATTTGTTTGTGCTGCCATTCTGCCCTGAATATATGATATGGATAATGTTCCATGTCCTGTGCTAGGCAAGTGATGAATTCCAGTATTGGCCTCTTCTTTTCCACACATGAGATACAGCGTTTCACAGAGCCATCTTTATGAATTTGAATGTACTCCCAGTGGCACCAGGTTATTATTGCCTGATAGTGATCCCTCAGAGCTTCAAAACAGCTTTCCAACTTGGGGCACTGGTTGCACTCTCTCTCCAAGCACTTCTTGTCAGGATGGGAGGAATATGCACAAACAACGGCATCACACAGGTATGCTTTTGTCATCTTGTCAGCAAGGTCTTTATTATCTGAAGAACTCGTGGCAATAAACTTCTTAAGGGCTTGTACCTTCAGTGCAACATTGCAACACTTTGTGCACAAACAGGTGCGGCGGCTTGTCTCAGACACTTTGCGGACATTTTTTGGCTTCAATTTTTTGAATGATGAACATCCAATCTTAGTATCTGGGTTCTCTTCTTTAAACATCTTGAAAGCATCTTTGAGAGTCATAACCATCACATGTTTCGGAAGGATGACAGCCTCTCCAGTCTCTGTTTTTGTCTTGATAACTTCAGTTTTTCCTGGGATCTGGCGGGTCACATCAGGCTGGAGATAGAAATCTTTCACTTTCTTCATGGTTTCATCACTTAATCTGTCCTTTCTTTTCTTTCTTGTATTTCTCTTCCACCAGTCTGTGTTTTTATTCTGAGGAACACCCATCCTGATGTCGAAATACTTCTTAAGATGTCCTCGAAGCTTGCTTCTTTTCGACAAAGGTGCAACACAAATTGAAGATTTTATCTCTTTGTAAGCTTGCAGCTTGTCTTTATTACAGCCTCCTTTGGGTTTGGACTCCTGTAGTTTTTCTTTTATGTTTTTCATGATGGCTTCTCCCATATCAAGAGATTAACAAGATGAGGGCTTCAGCATTCCTTTACGCTCCAAAATAGTTGCTGTTCTTGGTGAAGATTGGCAGAGTTTTTCCAGGACTGCTGCCCTTTTCTGTGGTGTTTTTGGGACAGTTTTCTTTGCCTGTAAAGAGGCTCTATAAGTAGCCCAGTACGAGGAGATGCCTTTGCTTGTTCCCTCCCCTGGATCTTTCAGCTTGAGTTTCATTCTCCAGTTCTTTACCATTTTCTTTCGCTCTTTTCTGTGCTTTTCCTGTTGGATTTTCTCCCATCTTTTTTTGGATGCCTGTCTGGCCTTCTTCTTCCTTGCAGACTTTTTTCCTCCCTCCTTTTTCAATAGCCTCAACTCATCAATCTGTTTCTTTTTTTGTCTGTACTTTCTCATCTCATCCCTTTTTTTCATTCTAGCTATCTCTTTTTCTGCCTCAGACATTTCTTCCTTTTGCTTCTTCCTTGCTTTTCTTTTTCGCTCCCTATCTTTCTTTCTGGCTCCCTCAGAACGTAGTCTATCTCTTTTTAGTCTCTCTCTGAACTTCCGGCTGCGCTCCGTTGATGTTAATGCCTTTGGTATAGCATCCATGGTAGCCATTGATTTGCAACTTTAACTCTCAACTGAAATGCTTTTTGAGGAACTCTGGGCTTCACCACATGCTATTTTAAGTATTCATGAAGAATAAGAAATGATTGGTTTTTGTCCACAAGGGGTGTGTTTTTGAAATACTGTCTTATTGGTCTTTGATAAAGATAGGTCTTTCAACACTGCCAATCATTCAATTTTGTTTCATCTTTCTGTTGGAGGAGGGGCAAATAGCCAAAAGAACTGATTCAGCCCTAGACAAAAAGCTTCAAAGGCTTCGTTTAAGTGTGCACATGAATAGGGATTTACAAGGTTTGGAATTTTTGATCTTGGACATATAATGCGACTTTTTTATGATTAATCTTCAACTTCTTAATTATTGCTTGTATGGATTGAAATTGGGATCTTTATAATGGTTTCATCTTGAAATACTCTGAACTTTGTAAATTCTAGATATTTTAAAATAAAACCATTATAAAGGACCTAATTTAAGTCCATACAAGCAGTAAGACAAAGTTATTGAAAGTTCATCATAAAACAGTAACATTATATATCAATATTCATAAGATTTTAATGGAAAACTACATGCGTTGCGGACACTACAAAAGTTGCGGACTCTACATTTCAGCTTCTTGAGCCTCTAACACCATTCCATGTACAGGTATCAAACCCAATTTAATGGTGTTTCATATCTGGGGTTCAAAGCATGAATTGATAATGGTAGATAGTCTTGAGCTTATGCAGTTTATTGTGTACAGGACCGTTGCGGACACTACGGATTTTCTACGAGACTCAACTAGCCCAAGGGTTTAATCCAGTATCTAACTTTTT
>OZ012684.1:24798617-24881117 GCA_963942565.1 Maea johnstoni
ACAACTCAAGGCCATCATCTCCAGTCCTGCGGGCTTGGACAAGGTGAGAATTATACCCTCATATACCCATATTGCACCTTGGAATTAAAAAAAATTGTCACTTTTTCTACCATATCGCGACTAAATCGTAATTAGTCAGTTATAAGCGGTGGAGGAAACCGGAAGACCTGTTAAAAACCACTGCCTTACCCCTGCAAGTCACTGGCATCTTTCTCACATGCCCCTATTCAAACCCATGCAGTGGTGAGGGACAGCTAGCAGTCAGAGGCAATGCCTTGGTCAGGCCATCTAGAGAAGAAATATATCAACAAAACCTTAGGAGTATGTTTCAGAGGGTGATATAAAAATCTTCTTAGGGAGCATGGTACTTATATAGGTATTCAAGGCTTGTTTTGGTGGCAGCGAAAAAAAAAGGGTTCTGTAAAAGTTCTAGTGTTAGTTCATATTCTAAAGACAGGGTGAAACTTAATTTCAAAGATGTTTCACAGAATGCTAGAATCATTTTTTGCGAGAAAAAATACTTGAAATATCTTTGTTAAAAGGAAAGATGAGAATTTAAATGTGTTAACACAAGATATGTGTATACTTACTCTGGACACTTTCTGGTATTTTTAGAAGATATCTCATTTTTCATATGAATCGAATTATACCCTGATCTGATATGATCACCAACTGTGTGTACTTATAACATTCTTTTCACATAATTATCAAGTCCGCGCAAGGGTGGATTAGTAGAGCACTCAGGATTAGCTTTTTATGATTCATCTCACACTTGTGAACTTTTATCTATTGATAAGATATTAAATCATGATTAAAGAGTATCATTCCATGTGTTAACATAAATCAGGTCAATTGAATCGAAATCCAACACTGCCACTACTTCTTAATCACACTGTTGGGGTTTACACTCCTGCCGCACTAATGGAATGAAAATTGCTACTATGCATTATGAAATGTATCAGAATTTAAAATGCTACTGTGTAACATGAAATGTATCTCTCTAGCATTTGAAGTCGTTACAATGTTTCATGAATTGTATCTAATTGAAGGCAGTCTTGCAATGTATAAGATATTAATTTTATGCGTGTATGTGGTTATTAGGAGCGTAAAATGAGCATATGCGGTGGCGCATGAGATGATGGAAGCGAGAGTGTGTCGGTATGCCGGGCCTGTCACCCCCGATATTGATGATTTATCTCGATACAAGTCGCCCTCATCTTGCCGCTAATTTGCGATGATTCATCCTCAGGTTTTCAAATGACATCACTAACCACCATAAGTAATTGCGATGGAAATAATTACTATTTTGTGATAATTCCGCAGTTGTGTTTTACAAATTTGATTTGCTGATTGCATGCCAATGCAGCTATGCCCAGAGGCAATAAACACTGCCCTTTCTCATAATCATGCAGACCACAAAAATATGCCATCAAATTTTGCATAAAATTGGCTCACTATGTCACTATTGTAATATACATGGTTTTTGTGAGAAGTATACATTAGTGGCCCAGTCACATGGATGTGATGTATGAATCGGGAGTCATTCTAAATAATTAGGACTTGTAATTACAGGAAATGAGCTCTCCAAGTTCAGTATCTACATTCAGAATTGCTTTTGTGCAAAGCTTTCTTTTCTAAAACTATAAGGTCAAATTGTAATTTATCTGATATGATTTAGTTGAGGAAAGAATGTACTTGAAGTGCTTTGAATGAGTTAGCATTCAAAGGAATGAATTTTCATTTCTCTCTTGTCTCCTAGTCTTGATATATTTTAAGTCAAAGATTAATGTTTTTTGGAAGTATAACAGTTAGGTTTTTTGTGCTGCTCTGTTGTATTTCTCTTTACATTTTGATGAATTCACATGATGCGATTGACAAACTTATGGAGTAGGTTTTTTTTTTGTACTGCTCTGCTGGATCTCTTTATATCTTTGAATTTACGTTTTCCCCCTGATTGCCATTTTATTCTGGCATTGGGAAAATAGTTCCCAACTATTTAAAAAAAACTCATTCTCATAGATTATTTCTACCACAGATGCCAAGCATACCCTAACACTTTACTAACACATCTTAAGAAGCATCATGTGTATGGGGCATTCCACAGTATTTTGGTCCTGACTACTCATTTTGTCATCCTTTGAAACTAAAGTTCATTTTACATGCATCTGAAGGAGAACTTTCCAAAGTTTTCAGAACTGGTTTTGGTTTTTCCCTATAATGGCCCAAACTTAAGTTATTGACTTTGAAAGTGGAATTTGTAGGGAAAATTGTGTCTATCACGGGACATCACATATTGCTCATTTTCTTAAAGTTCCAAATTTGTTGTTTAAATATCAAAATGGAAATGAGCCCTAATCGTTCATTTTTACATAGCCCATATTAAAGTTTTTGACATTTTTGAAAGAAAATGTGCAGTTTAGCATGATTTCTTTTGCTGCTGTCCCGTGATGGACAGTCAGACATCTAAAAGTTTTATTATCTCTTATATACACAAACATAGAATGCTGCCTTTACATATTCTACTCCTATGATTTATAATGAATAGTGCGATGCAGTTTTCCTATAGAGAATCTCTCAGAATCAAGAATAAATGACAATTAAAATCTGTCCCGTGATAGACACTGAATGTCTATCACGGGACATCCCTGACATCACACTCAATTTTTCTTTGTAACTACAGAATATTTTACCATCTAAAATATATCATGTAGAAGCTAAGTATTTTTGCAATGGATTACACTAAGCATGAATGCCATAGTGCATGTATTTGAGGAGAATTTTGCAAGAGAAAAATGTTTTGAAAAAGCCACTTCCATTTTGTGTCTTGTGATAGACAGCTGTATTTGCTTAATTGTCTCCTTCAATCATGAAGGAATTTTTCAAACAAAGAGTTCAAATGATATACCTTAATGCCAGTTTGTATTATATAGCAAAACTGTCTAAAGCATTGAAGTGGTTAAAGATTAAATTGCCTTTGAGTTGTCAAATTTGTCCCGTGATAGACAGACATAATTTCATAAAAAGCTGTTTTACTGCTGACATAATAGTTTTAAGTTGTTCTAAGTTATTCTAAATTATCACGCAAATGCTTATAAGTACAATGGTATTGTGCATGTAATGATAGCCTTTTTAGAAAAATATATACTTTAGAAATTAAAATTATTTTCATTATACGCCAATGAAATGCCTCACAAACACTATAAATTAGAATTAAAATGGAATTGTGAATGCATCATCACTTAGAAATGCATATATTCTACTTGTACACAAGTTTCTAGAAGGTTAGGAGTGCTGACACTCTTATCAGATACCCTAAAACTGTTGTGGAATTTTTGTCCCGTGATAGACTGTCCGGCGATAGGCAGACCTTGTTTCATAAAAGCTCAATTTTCTTTGTAACTACAGAATATTTCAACATCTAAAGTATATCATGTAGAAGCTAAGTATTTTTGCAATGGATTATACTAAGAATGAATGCCATAGTGCGTTTATTTGAGGAGAATTTTGCAAGAGAAAAATGTTTTGAAAAATCCACTTCCATTTTGTGTCCTGTGATAGACGGCTCTATTCGTTTGATTATCTTCTTCAATTATGAAGGATTTTTTGAACAAGGAGTTCAAATGATACACCTTAATCCCAGTTTATATTATATATAGCAAAACTGTCTAAAGCAATGAAGTGGTTAAAGATTAAATTGCCTTTGAGTTGTCAAATTTGTCCCGTGATAGACAGACATAATTTCATATAAAGTTGTTTTTCTGCTAACATAGTAGTTTTTAGTTCTTTTAAGTTATTCTAAGTTATTACACAAATGCTTATAAGTACAATGGAATTTTGCATGGAGTGATAGCCATTTTAGAAAAATATATATCAAAGAAATAAAAAATCTTTTATTTTATGCCAATGAAATGCCTCACAAACACTATAAATTAAAATTAAAATGAAATTGTAAATGCATCATCACTTAGAAATACATATATTCTACTTGTACACAAGTTTCTAGAAGGTTAGGAGTGCTGACACTCTTACCAGATACCCTAAAGCTGTTGTGGAATTTTTGTCCCGTGATAGACTGTCCCGTGATAGACTGACCTTGTTTCACAAAAGCTCAATTTTCTTTGTAACTACAGAATATTTGAACATCTAAAATATATCATATAGAAGCTAAGTATTTCGGTAATGGATTGTATTAAGCATGAATGCCACAGTGCATGTATTTGAGGAGAATTTTGCAAGAGAAAAATGTTTTGAAAAATCCACTTCCATTTTGTGTCCCGTGATAGACGGCTGTATTTGCTTAATTATCTCCTTCAATTATGAAGGAATTTTTCACACAAATAGTTCAAATGATACGCCTTACGGCCAGGTTGTATTATATAGCAAAACTGTCTAAAGCAATGAAGTGGTTAAAGAGTAAATTGCCTTTGAGTTGTCAGATTTGTCCCGTGATAGACGGTAGGCTTACTGTGGAATGACCCGTATAAGAGTTGTCAGTTATGTCAATTCCCCTAGTCCATGAAAAGTTGGACCTCTAGGACTACTAGCCACAGATTGCATGCCTAGAGTGCTAAAACCTACAGAGGTCTACTAATCCATTACAAATCTTGCTAGTTGTGATAACAAACCACCAGGGAGTTTGGGCGGTCTGACAAATTATCTTGTGGTTTTGTTCACCGGCTTCCCCACCGCAGTGGGCAGTGCTTATGGCCATTTGCATTGAGTTTCCGCTGACAGGTGGAAAAGAGGTAACATAACAGTTACGTAACCCGCTGATACACTATCTGCTTGATGGAGTGTCTGCTAACCACAAGGAAACCCTAGCAGTTAGGGGTAGCTTTGAGGATGCAGGCCAGAGATTCATTAACACATTCATGCATCAGAGTTCCTCGAGAAGTGTTTGTCTTGACCCCAGGAACTTTTGACAAAATTTTAAAGGATCAAAATTGGTTTTACAAACTATTCAAAAGAGGGCTGTTGCTAGTGTTCTGATGAACATTTCAAATATTATCCCAACTATGCTTTTTCGACTGAAAGAATTTGCTAAAATTCTGAGGATGCTTTTGGCCACTGTGAGCATTAAAGGGTTAAGTAAAAGTATTGAACAGTCACATTCCTCACTATACAGGGAATGAGTCTCCATTATGCAATCATATGGAGTCATCTTCCATTCCGGGTCTTAGCCAGGATTTAGAAACTGGGTGCCCAAAATTTGTAAATATGAAGTATTTGGGCATCCTTTTCAGGGGAGACCACAATGTAGATCACAACCATAAACATTTTATTTACTTATTGAAATAATGCATAATGTCCTTATACATTTAAAGAAATTCTTCACAAAATATTTTGGGCTAAGACTATGCTTCCATTCCTTTATCAGTCAAAGGAGTGTAAATTTTGCATCATTATACTTTGAGACTTCTTTCCTACCTACACTATTATGATAATATTTTTCATTAGTCTATGATAAAAGAGAAAAAGATACTCGGCAGGCCTCTTTCTAACCACTCCATCTTTATAATCAATTCACTTTTTTACAAGTCAAGTCAATATGAAATATCTGGTCAAATATTTTAAATTGATAAGGTAGCAAATCAAATAATCTTTTCAGTCTTTGAGAGTTCTTTTCCCTTACACTTATTTGCTGTAATATCCTTCTCTTTTCATTATATATAATCTGTAGTATACTTATTTGTTTTATGTAAATATTCTTATTTTTTCATCATATTCAATCTGTAATATTATTTGCTGTAATATCCTTCTCTTTTCATTATATATGATCTGTCATATACTTATTTGTTTTATCTAGATATCCTTATTTTTTTTTCATATTTAATCTGTAATATACCTATTTACTCTACTTTAATATCATTATTTTCTCATTATATATGATCTGTAATATACTTATTTGTTGTACTTAAATACCCTTATTTTTCATAATATATAATCTGTAAATCCTATTTACTCTAATATCTGTATTTTTTTATTGTATTGTATCTAATTTTGTCTAGATTATCAGTGCTCATTCTGTTATTGGACTCTCCAGCCTTATACTGGAGCCACAGTGAGCCCCTCCCATCCTCCCTGCAGTCCTGGAAGGCCATTTATTCAATCATATCATGATGTGTTATCTCTGCTGGCTAAGATTCCTGTCTCCAGCCCTAACTCCAATAGAGCCACAAAGAAGACTCCATGATCCACTCAAATCAAATTATCATTCCTTCGTTTGCCATCCGCAAATCAGCTGGAAGAAATGTTACTTTAAAGGCAGTTAAGATTTCTGCCTTGCTTGGCGAGATATATGAGGGAAAATAATAGAGTGAACGTAATGCAATAATCATGCAAACTAGGGGATATTCTGGGTTGTATTAATCACTGTATTTGAGCCTGATTAAAACTGACTGCTATTAGAGGGTGACTCAGTAGGACTTGGGCAGGGAGATACATGATATGAGGGGTAGAGGGTCAACTCAGTATAATCTGCACTAGAGAGTAGTAGAGGCAATTTGAATGATATACTATCCTTTTTAGCACCTTAATGACTTGTCCCTGCTTCTTAAGACAATCTAGGCCTACACAAAGGATTCTTGAGGAGCAGCATTGAAAGTTTTAATATCACATAACATATGTGATATTACTAGTTTCATTATTGGAGGTTTTGTCTCTAGAAAGGACAACTTATGAAACATATTCACTATCAATTTAAGCCAGGAAAGATTTGATTATATTGTTGTTAAATATATTCAGAATGGCATCATTTATTTGGAAAAAAGGAAAAATGTCAAATTTTCTTTCTCTTTTATTAAAAATTCCTTTTATCTATTCATTTGTATTTTGAAGTTGTCCTGTGTATCATGTTTCAGCAATCAGAGGCTCCAAGTCAAATTTTTTTCAGGACTCAACCCTCCCTCCTGGGGTTTCCGTGAAGCGTTGACAGTTTGATGAATTTATTTCACTCCAGAGCTTGACTCATGAATGCCTATTTCTCAGTGTATTCCCCAGGTAAGCGTGACTCAGAACACTGATTCTAGCATTCCATCGCAGCCAGCGCCGCCACCGTGCTGATTCTCCCCTGTGTGTTTTCAGAGGAATTAATTTTGGTTTATTCCTTGTTTTTGTAGCACCTGATCATTGACAGCCGCTCGTTTCTGGAGTACAATACCTGTCATGTCGCGCACTCTGTCAACGTGTGCTGCTCAAAGCTTGTCAAAAAGAGGCTACAGCAGGATAAGGTGAGATACTCTCTAATACTTTGTAACCTTTTTGACCTATTAGAGAAACTAATTTTCTTGGTGTCCTTCTAATAGTATTAAGGTTTGTTGTATTGGGCTTTTAAAGAAAAGAATAAAAGGAGGGGGAGAAAAATTATGAATTAATTTTGGCCACAAGATTTTGGTGCATGCCAATTTAAAAAGAATAAATACAAAAAAAAAGTTTTATTAGTATGGAAAAAAATATTTCTTCTCTCTCACTGTTTCTTTTCTCTAAATTAGCTTTGTTATTTTCCCTTCATCTTTTGGTTTTATTATTTTGATTAAGCCAATAATGCTTAAGAGTTGCTCCAGAAATTGTTGTCTGGATCTAAAATTACTTTTGACATATAACTTAGGAATAAAGAATGATTTTACATGATACTTGAAGGTAATTTTTTGTTTTAATATTTCATCAAAATTGTCAGGCTGCTTTTGACAAGAGTGAGCATTAAAAAGGATCTAATATTTTTTTTGAAAAGTACTATTCTAGGAATTTTACTAAGCATAAGTTATGTTTGAATTAGATACACGCTTGTGGTTCCTTACCCTTGGATACCAAGAAAGAGTGATACATGTTCATTTGTCCGAGATCGCCCATTGAATGGTGAGCGATGTCTGTGTGTCCTGCCGGTGCCCTGACCTAGCTGAGCAGGAGGAGCAGCGGTGGGTAAGCGGGCAGTGATTCATAGGGGTGCTATATGTCATCTCCTGTCAGACAACATGATAGCCCTCCCTCATCCCCGACCCATCACTGCAGCAGGCCACCGCAGCCAACAGCCGCTCACACACAGCGGGATGGCCACAAGCCAGAAAACAGCCAGCTATAATCTCGCTCCTGAAAACTTACAAGGAAAAGGGCAGATGGGGAAAGGGGTTACGCTGACCAAGGCATTTGAAGCACCCTCAATCCCTGCATGCCATATGCATTTACCCAAATATCCAAAAATGTCAAGACTATCATGGTAATATCATGGTGACCATTTTTTTTGGGGGGGGGTGGGGGGGGGGGACATATTTGAAGGAAAGATTATGGTCAGAACCCTAATCCGTAATGCCCTGAATGTTATTTCATAATTTTATGATTAATTCATAAGGTATTTTCAAAAGTAACATAAGTTAACACAGAGTCAAGAAGATATCCATACATGAATGGGTCAATGAAAATTACAGCTTGTATTTCATTTCAGTAATGTTATTTACAATCACATACCTGGAAGTGATTAGGCAGCAGCTATTAAAATGTCCAGAATGAACTTTATAGAAAAAGGTTCAGGGGATATTTTAATGAAATCTTGATTTTTCCTTTCATCCTTTCCTTCCCTAGTTCATTACTGGATCCAATACATGCCTGGGAGCAGCAAGTATACCAGTATGATAGATTTTGAAACAGAAGTGTACAGGAAGGTTTCACATGGGAGGATTCTTTCTGCAGAATAAATATGGTTACCTTTATCAGTTTCCCATAGCTCTTTGAAAATGAAGGTTGCCTATCTGTACTGAATCACAGCATAGCATTTAGAAAATGAAATATGAATCTAAAATCAATTGTATACTGCCACGGATAATATGATATGCATGCATTACAACAATGCTGTCAATATAAGTTATTTAGTACATTTCAATCCATGAATACTGCACCAGCCAAAGGTTGCCTGATAATCCTGGTTAAATCTGTAAGGTACAAGCATCGATAGGAAGATATTTGAAAGAGAAAGAATCAAAACACTGCAAACAAATATTCAAATATTTCTGAAAATTGTTTTAATTCCAAAGGTATTATCAAAAGTATTATAGATGCAACGATTTCTAGAGGAACTCTTAACTATGATGCTGCTTGTGGCTAATTTGGCCATAACAAAATGATGCAAAAACCTAAGAAATGACTGAAACCATGGCACAATGGTACTCATCTGAGAGTACTCAGTAAAAGCTTTCCAATGAATACCAACATGACTAGGGTTTAGATGGTTTTAAAAAAGCATTGTGACCTTGTGCTTTGGACGAAAGCAGCCTCAGCATTGAAGGGTTAGGCATGAAATGGTTTAATTAAGGTATTTACATACTGTCGCCAAAGCTATGTATTTGAGCTGAAATGAAGGACCTTATGATAGGAGAGCATTAGCAGATTGAAACTCTCCAGACAGCCAGACAGGAGAGAAAATCTCTACCCAGTGGGAGAGCATGCCTTGCAGCTTTTGTTTTGTGTATGATGTAATTGTTCAGCAGAGCAGTCCAGGCTCGGTCACAATGTAATCAAAACAAATGCATGTACACATGCATGGAGGAGTCAATGTGAGCTCTGGTACGCAGGCTAAGAGGAGGTCACCGAAACCTTAGGCAAAGCAGCAGCAGCAGCACTATTGACAGAAAATATTGACAGAAAAATCTGCCTCATTACAAGCAAGAAGGAAGTAAAAAAAAAACAGCCACACACAACAATGGAGAAAGAATGGCATTATTTACTGGTATGGAATTACTAACAGAAGATCTCTCAGGAGTGCAGTAGTCAGTCCCGGGGTACTGCAAACCTGAATATCACTTCTAGGTATGCATGGTGCAGGGCTGCATTCTGTCACAATCCCAGAATTTCTCATGATTCAGGATTCTCCTGATGTTAAGGAATTGGGGTGATTTAGTCTGCACCTTGAAATAAAATGAATTGGTCCTTTTTCAATGGTCATTTGATCCGTGGAGAGCTGTAAAAATGTGTCTTTATGTTGGGTTGATTGTGACTAGAGATTCAGTGGCGAGATCAGAAGACACTATCAGATGCCTGCTTGAAATCTATGTGCCAATAAAACAAATGGGAAGCATCTATTTAGTCTATTTAAGGAAGCGGGTGCCGAGCTGCCTGGGTGCTGAGCGAGGCAGTCCTCACTGACCCGGGATTGTTACATGACTGGCCCAGATCTTCTCCGAGTTCATGTCCAGCTAATTGGCTGAATGGTCAGGAAAAAGCTGTTATTAATGCTACTCCTGTTGCAGGGCGCGCTGCCTGCTGCCTGGCCGGGTGTGAGAAGGAGGAGGAGGAGGCTGTGCATAGCTGCACTGCACGCCGCAGCGCCGCTCTCACCATGACTCACTGGCAAGGAATCACACAGGCTGGCGGCAGCCATTGTTTCATCCAGTACTTCCTCCCCATTAGCCAGCATAGGGGACACTCTCCTCTCCTCGCTAGACTCCCTTGATGCCCTTGGCTCATTTGCCACATACCGGAAAATCAGCAGCCTTTGGTCAAAAAGACCGAGGTGGCGAGGTGGCGCATGTCTAGTGTAAAGCACAGCACAGCAGAGTATTTCTAGCGTGCTGAGGGTCTACCTATTGTATCATCCTCCTGTACTAATCAATGGCATTCCTGTGCAATCCTACTCACCTGTTACAATGTAGCAAAATAGGACAAGGCTAAGAATGCCGACAAGAGGCTGCTAATGTTGTATGTTGTATGAGAGTGTCACATCCACATGCACACATTCATAGGAAATGTACATCTGCTTACATATGAATGTCTCAAATAGTACTTAAGAAAATATGTTTTTGTGGTGGCTTTAAGCACAAACTGAAATACTTAATCATAATTGCTTATAAATATTTTTCAATTGATGATTATAAATCTTGTTAGAAATGTTTGAAGATCACATGAAGCTTGCTCAAATGTTGCTGCATTTGATTGAAGATTTACTTAGATATTAGAAGATTGAAAAAAAAAATCATACTTCATCACACCTCATAAATTTTGACTTTTTCATATTATTTATTACATTTCTTGTTGAAATTACAGTCTGAAGTCTGAAGCAACAACTGCAACATAACTATTCTTTTGAAGACTTCTCTGTCTATCCATGCTCTTTTTACTCAAAATTGATTTGTATTGGGCAACCAGGAACCCAGTTGTCAATTCCATTTTATCACAGTCCCAGTGTTTCCTTGGCAATTAGCGCTAAAGCATGTCCGATTGATCATTCGATTGATTTGTTGCTAGTTCCTTGGTGATCACACACGCTCGATTTGCACGATAAATACTGCAACTGTCAACTTGCTATTTAGTATTTACCGCATGACATGAACTTCATGTTGTGCTTTTAGGTATCAATTCTCAATTTACATTTTTTCACTACAACATGTGATTGATCATTAATAGACACAAAAAATACCACAACAATAGCCGCATAAAACATACATTGTGTTCCTAACAAAGCCGCACTTCATTTTTCTATTTTTATACAAACTGGGGAAATTGAAAGTGCAAATCTATGAGGCAGCCCAGTTGATCAGATAAGCAAACACTTGGCATACTCTGTTTAAGATTGAATGATGATAATCACTGTCATCAAACTGTTAACATCACCTTCTCTGTGGCGTGTGTGTGCAGACAGGCGACACACCCCCTCTTACACCCTAGGCCATTACCACAAGTTTAAATAGCAGCAACAGTGTGCATTCACTATACAATCAGAACAGGAGTAGCTGGGTGTAGGATAATGTAGTCTTAACATAAAGCAATAAATTGGAATATTACAGATTGGGCTTTCATCCTCCTCCTATATCCTGACCATCTATTATTACCACAAGATTGAAATGTAATAACATTGCAAACTTTCTATACATTTTAAAGTCTTAAGTTTCCTTAAGACCAATCTGGTCAAATATAACAATGGTTTAGGCTAAACTTAGAGATCTTTTCAGAATATGATGTGTTTCATACTCTGATACTACAAAGTGAATGACATAATTATGAACAGATGATGTTGGTTGAGTTTCAAAAGAATGATATTCTGGATTTTGATTTCAAAATATGAATATAAACAAAAAATATTAATGCTGCTATTATCTGATTATGTCTAAAAATGAAAACTTCTCGTATATCTATCGAAAAATCCTTCATCTGTGCCCGGTAGGAAGTGCTAGAATGGTTATCTCAGGAAAGTGGACCATCTCATCTGCTATTTTCTGATTTTGTTTAAAAAATGATAACTTCTCTTATAGTTAAATCCAAAATCCTTTCTTCATGCCTGGTAGGAAGTGAGAGGATGGGAATCTCAAAAGTGGACCATCTCAGTATTGGCGATCTCCACCTTGCTGTCACTGGCCCTGACACTGTGTAAGAGACTGGACCTCTGCTCTGACTCATGGCACCAATTATCCATGCTAATTAAATGACTCTATTGACACTTCCGCTTGCCCCATACTTCATGCTGCTGCCATTCATATTTCCCTGCTGCACATAATCTCATAATTGAATATCTCGCTCTCGAGAGTCTTGTTCAGGTCCAACCTCTGATGCCCTCTATTCAAGACACTCTTAGCAAAACCCATGCATTGAAAAGGGCACTAATGTAGTGTTTAAACTGAGATTCATTTGGCCGCAGAAAAAAGTAAATACATGCCTTGACTGTAGTGAATCTAGGGTAATAGGATGTATCGCTATATCACACATCCACACACACATACATACACATATGTGTGTGTGTGTGTGTGTATATATATCTATATATATATATATATATATATATATATATATATATATATATATATATATATATATATATATATATATATATACATATATATATATATATATATATATATATATATATATATATATATATATATATATATATATATATATATATATATATATATATATATATATATATATATATATGTGTGTGTGTGATGTTTCGAATGTATGTGTTTTGTATAAATTGCTAATTGATGTGAATTTAGCATTCTTTATCAATATACAAATACATGCATACAAGTACAAGATAACCAGGCCAATATAATTGTCTACCTTTAGAGACACACTTTGAAGACATCACAGGTAAAACAACTAAAATGATGTCTTTCAATATCCCATTATTGTTGAATGCAGTTTGAGACCTGTAGGTTTCTCCTCCATTGGCTAATGAGAATGCATAATGCAGGCCTTGGAGTTCTCCTGCTAATAGCGCTGCTGCCTCTCCAGCCCACCTCTGTTATTACTCCCCACAGTGATTGCTGCTGCTGCTGCTTCTGCTGATGCTGCTGCAAGCGCCATTTACCCACCCAGTGCCTGGTTGAGCCTCTTAAGATGCTGCCAGCCTCTTGCAGCAGCTAGAACAGTACAATACAGCACTGCCCCAGCCTCTGCTTCATGATGAGTATCTTAGGGAGCGATTTATTTGTGATCATGCAGTAATTCATTTTTGGCCTATTTTTGTTGGAGGAAATTACCTTATTAACCTAGTTCTAGCCTATGGTGCCTTCTAGAGTGAAAGCCATAGTGCATGAAAAAATCTCAATGACACTTTTCAAGATTTTTGACTAGAAGCTGCTTTCCCTGTTGGGTTTTAAAAATCCCTCTTCAGATCTATTTCAAACATTACTCTAATGATGAGAGGTGGTCAAAGTTGTTAGACCATGTGTGCTCTTGATATGCAAATTGTTTTATACCTACAGACTACAGTACATGGCACCAGGCAGGTAGACTCAATTGATCTTTAGCATCTGGCTGTTATGTAAGTCTGAATATTGATTATCATCACCGTTTCTGCCATGTTTAAGCTAAATCATGATTAGCCCTTTTTTTAAGGTGAGGGACAGCAAGCTGGTGTTGTGCTCAACTGTAGATCACCCTCCCACAGGTTAGACCACCTACTAATCCCAATTTACATGCTCATTAATCAGGTACAAATACCCCTGGTGAGTGACAGGAAAATTTTGGTGTTCAATGCTTCAGACCGCTCGGCTATTGAGGCGGCCCCTCTCTTTCTCAATGTGTTAGGGCTTTATTTCCTGCTGCGTTGTCAGGTGCCCTGCACATTCCTCCTCTTGAGGTGTGAAGTGGCTAGGTGGTGGTGGCCTGGACAGCTGCCAAGCTCTGTTGCCACTCTCCTCAGCAGCCACCCAGCCCTCCTGATGATACTGGTACCTGGAGAGAGAGAGAGAGAGAGAGAGAGAGAGAGAGAGAGAGAGAGAGAGAGAGAGAGAGAGAGAGAGGTCTCTAATCTAGCCTCAGTGTGACGTCACTGGGAGACAGTTTGCGCACCACCATGTGCAGAATGCGACGTTTGGGCTATTAGCCACAGCCAGCTTGTTGAGGTTGACCGACTGGGCTCATATCCTCTTATTTTTATTCATCTAAGACTAGGAGCTAGTCTAGCCATACAGCTGCCTGCAGCACAGGTGAGGGGAGGGTCAGGATGTACTGGAAGCCATTAAAGGAGGCAGGGGGTTGGCAGGTGGGAATGATGCAGTTGTTACATCGCTGCCCTAGATCTGAGGACCCCTACCTACAATATTGCTACTACCACTGTGTCATACTCACATGCTTCCAACAGCCTGAACAGGTCATGTGAGAGCTGCTTTTGTTACAGGGTGCAAACATCATACTTATCCCAGAGACCTCTGGTGTTTATCATTGTTCATCTAAGTATATATAGTGGAATGCTATTGCACAATCTGTATGGATGAATTAGGCGGCAAGCCCCCGCCCCCCTCCTTGGCTTATCACTTAACCCTAGAACAAGACTAGGAGATAGTGAGCATGGCTATGAAAATTTCAACTTCTAGTTGTCATTCTAAATGAAGAAGATCTCAGATTATTACATCAAAGCTGGGAGTAGTAGACAGGGAGTGGGCACTGTGCATGCGTCATCAAATTTCGCTGCCTCCGACTATATGAGTCATAGATAACCTGTGTACCGCAGGATTGGCTGCCTGCTGCCTGCTGAAAAAAATCACGTGACCAATTCTTCCCCAGGCAACACCGCGTAACCCGAGGCGCACATCACCTAGGTACTAGCATGCTGTGCCTATGGGGTTGCGGATCAAGGGGATGTATTTCTCTGATCAAAGCTATGTGGAATATCAAGAATACAATCACTTGAGAGAAAATAACCACTTGCAATCTTAATTGTTCAAAGGCGCATTTCTAAAAATGAAAATGATGTACTGAATCTCATATTTCAAAAGCAATCATTATTAGGTAACTATTAGCATCACTCATTTTTACCTTGTGGTACTGTTCATTTATACTTTAAAACTATGAATGACTTGCTGTAATAGTACCTACTACCCAGCTGGAACTGGCTTTTGGTATCCATTTTGGGTGCTTTGATAATGTTTTGCTAGTTTTTGAGCGCATCAGTAATTCTATGCATATATTTTCACACCTCACAATCACCTTTGCATTAGAAAGAAGCTGTACTTTTTGATAAAAGTAATCAAGACCAACATTGAGTTAGCAATATATTGCTGGAGTTTGCTGCACGTATTTGAGCCAATACTTCTCATCGGATGTTTAAATGGTGGTGACAACATTTCTAAGAAAAGAAACAATTGGTTTTGTTACTTGCTTTGAAATTCTGCCAAAATAGTTTATAACCAGACACCAAGGTACGTGCCAAAACCCTAGGCAGGAAACCGGGTGTGAATTATCATGGTTTGCATTTAGTCAGCAATTACATATGATTCATTCCTGCTTAACCCTTATGCTGCTGGTGACTAATTTGATCAATACAAAATAATGTGAAAAAAGCTGGAAAATCACCGAAACCCTGGCAAATGGGTACTCATCTGAGAGAACTCGATGAGAGCTTTCTAATGAATACCAAGATGATAGGGTTTAGATGATTTTCAAAGATTTTTGAGTTCTTGTGCCTCAGACAAAAGTAGTCTCAGCATTGAAAGGGTTAAAACCAAGTGCTGATGAATTGCCGGCCATCGTTGGGCTGGCTTCTAAGACTGGACAGAGTGGCTGCAGTGTACAAGCATGCCTCTGTGCGATAGAAATAGGATTATATGTCATGCAATGGTCAAGATGACCAATGAGTCATGCTGTGGTCTGAGCAAGGTAGTGGATTAATTCCCTTTCCAATCAAGGCCATGATTAGATTTGAGTGGCCGCAGGGATTGGGCCAGCAGAGACCACTGGTGGTTGGAGGAGATTCTACTCTCCTGATACTGTGTGCACGTCCACTCAAATCATTCTCCTTCACTAAGTACTTCATGCTCCACACTGCCCAGTTCAAATACAAATGTACATTATCTTATGTCATATTTGCTCTTCCCAATATTCGTCATTTGTTCATGGTAACAACATTTTGTAGTCCACAATTGAAAGAGAAATTGTATTGATAAATTATTGGGAGATTAACGTCTTTAGCAGAATGCTTTATGACAATAATGTCAAGATTGGATTAAAAATCATATTTGCAAACAAGGCAACATCTTAACTTTTCATAGGATTCACATCTATGTTTTAATATGTATTTGAATGGTATATATGTACTCTGGTAGTTATCCATACAGAATACCTATGGTAAGGAGACAGTTAAACACAAAATATATCAAAATTTAGTGCAGAGACTTCCATTAATTCTTGTTTTATCAGCATTTTCTTCACACACATTTACTTATATGAATTACATATAAATATTTCTAGAATTAATACTTTAATAATATTTTAGTAGTTATTCCCCTAGTGGACATGGACAAACCATACTGTTTTATTGTTTTTGCATTTAAAAATGTAACTTGATTTGCAAGCAGTAGGTTGAAAGAACTTATTTTATCTAATTTTTATCACCATGTAGAGGGTTTCACTTCACTGAAAAGCTAAAACATTTACACCTCCCCTTAAATTGTTTTCTTTAGACAACGCCCTTTTCTTTGAAAAACCCAAGGAACATACATTATTTCAAAAATAATTTAACCTGCAAAAATGTATTACTTAACTTTTAAGATGCTGCGAACCAATGTAATTGGCCAAACATGTCATTTAGCACACCAATGTTCTCTGCAATGCTGCTAATTGGCTTTAATATAATAGAATGGCAGGCTGCTATCCAATGTGTGGTATCTATATCTCGAGGCCTTCGCCTCAATGGTTAATCTTTAGAAATGTCTGCAAGAATTGATTTCTCTGCAACTGAATTTCCAGGCAAGGAATGACCTTGAGGAATGTATGGCATATCATTGGCATATGGCAATGTCACCTCATCAATGCTTTCTGTGCAACTGAAACTGACCTTGTAATTGCATGAAAATGGCAAGAAATGTCTCGAGGAATTTTTTCTATATGTAACTTTGTATGTGTGGGTGGTAATGCGAATAAGCTGTTAGCAGTTGATGATGAAGGCCTGATGATAGAGCACCTTCACTTCCAGCTCCTTATGCACCAATTAAGCTAAACCACAGAAATCAATGATGTGCCGTCGAGTAGCCAGTGTAGGGCTGCCATCCCTGGAGAAAGCTCTATAGAAAGTCCTGCAGCGAAAACATGGTAACTCTGATGAAAAGCTTTGTGTGAGCAAGGTAAGCTTAGGAGTAATTTCTCGTCCCTCTGTGTGGATGTCAGCAAGCCTTACAAGTAACGGTAGCGGTCATGAACCTCTCTAGGGAATAAGGAGAATACTTACGCGTGATCGGTGGGGATAGGGAGAGGGGGCTCTATTGTATAGAGCCCCAGAAGGATTCTCTGAAACTAAGGAGTAAATCTTGTAGAACAAAATCAAGTTGCATTTGACATACTCTACCACACATCGAGTTTGATCAAATATGTCATTTATCTGAACGATTCTATTTTGTAAGCAATGCAGGGAAAAGCATCCACTGTCTCACAGATACATTTTGCAAATCACAAAATGTCCCAATTATTTCATTCACATATATTTGACTTCTCCCTAACCTGTATTGTGTGAAAATGGCGACATTGAACTTTTGAGAATCTCAAAATGTTCATAAGCAAAGGGGTTTTCATGCACTGTTGAGAATGATGACAAACAGGATATGCTTTGTCCCAGAATCTTTTGCGCCTTTTTACTCCACTTCCTTTCATAGGAATAACCAAATAAATCCATGTTTGTATTAATGAAAAGGTTTCCATGTCAATATGTTTTCATTGTTAATCTTGTGTCATTCAATCATAATCACAGGACTTGGGTTGGCTGGTGCCAGCCAATTCTGAATGACTGAGTAATTGCTTGGTTATGACTAACCAATTAATAGCCACATGATTTATTCCATATAGTTATCAGTGACCCAATTTATCAGGTTAATGTGCATTTTCTGAGTTAATCTCAAGTTTCTGCAGGTCAACAACTACTTGATAAATCTCTTCTTAAGAATGTGATAAATAACATAATGGGTTTATTGCTTTCTGAAAATATCAGAGGTAACAGATACGTTTTGTGCATAGTATATACACAATCTTATCCATAGTTTACACAATTTTGTTTAATTTTGATTTATATCTAAAAAAAGATTGCGATGTATGGTTCATTGTATATAGCAGCTACTGGATTAGTTGCTGGTGTAACAATTCAATCAAGCATACAATGGGAAGGTTGGCTTTTCAAATTTCCAGATGTTTTGTACTTAATAACTGCAGTGCATCAGAAATTATTAATACCAATGTATAATGGTATTGGTATTCAAGATGCAGGAAATCCCTTGCATCTGACTATAACAGGAAAACCTTCGAGGAGATGTCGCATCTTCACTCAATCTTCTTTATGATATCAATTCTAATCATGATGCAGATATTCATTTAAAGGCGATAAATACTATCTGTCATCTCAGGTTTCCTTGGCGATTGGGTGGAACTCTCGGTGTTCTCTCAATGTCATAAAATTCCCAGCTAATTTTCTTGGCGAATATAAGAGATGCATCAGCTAACACTCTGGAGAACCATGTGCTGTAATAGCTCCATAAATAAAGTGGATTCCTAATAACCATGACACCTCGCCTCATTTGCATGCAGATTCAAATGCTTTCACATGATCCCCTCCCCCATCATTGAGCCCAGTATTAGTCATTTTTCGCACTCCATGAGTTTATGCAAATATACAGGTTTGTAATACCAATTATGTGCGGACAATGACCAAATTGTTTATTTTACATCAAGTCGAATTAGATTCAGCATATTAGCATCCCTCTCTCCCTCTTGGGTGACCGTATTACATGAACATAACTTTACATGTCCTATGTGTTGCCTTGGCTGCCTAGCCCATGCAGGGTGCACATCTTATTCTTTACTGAAGACTGAAGCACCCATCCGTCCAAATCATTGGATTTACAAGACACATAAATTAGATTTCTACAATCTTACAAATTGGTACACCATTTTTTGCGACAATAAACAATATCAAGTAAATACATGTACTCAGAAGTTAAACATGTACATTCCAAGCATTTTGTACATAAGATATTTTTTTTAACAGAACCCAATTTCAAATTCATGATAAACTTTGCGAGTATGGATTATCGTGTCTAGGCTGGTGCAGAAGTACTAAGGCTATGAGCAGGAAAACGTGTGTTGTCAGTAAACATTTCATCCAGAGTGCTACTATGACTCACCAGTGGCAGAATAGATGCACTCAACCACATGATTATACTGACAACAAGGTGAACAAAAACAAGTAAATCCGTCTCTAACCTATTACACACATAAACTGCATGAATAATACAACTAGCACTGCAAGTCGCTTTGACAATTTAAAAAGCGGTACGTATGAAATATATATGACAATTTCCTCTTGGAACCACCCTGCACTCGAAGGATATGGCATCAGTTTTGTTCACAGTGCCTATGACCTATGTGTAGGGTACCTTGATGGTGTTATACATGATGCCTGCAGGCCAATGCCCTTTGAATTCCACTAGGCTACTACACTGTACATTTCCCAGAAAGAGTGTCACAAATCAACTATATCAATAACCATATTACCATGTATGCACACCTGTCAACTGAAAATGCAGAACTGCCGTTTTAGCATAACAGAGATATTTGTTACATATGTGGTACCAACTCACATATCTTCTTACTTGATTTCTACATTTATTATCAAAAATATTATGTAAGTGTATTATTCATATCGTTGATTTGGCATATTTTGGATTAATGATAATTTTGTGATAGAGGCGATTTAAGGAAATCACGTATTGAAAGCGTTATCCATTTTTCATTCACAGTGGTGATGGAGGGGGATTAGAGAGAAAAAAAACACTATATTCACATTATAAAACACATAAACACATTATTCCCGATGGATGATTTATTATACATGTTTTTTTCTATGAAAAATTATTTTGTGGTGTAATTATCTTTATCATATCACAGAAGTTGATTTCCCATTGGATGTAGAAAAATGACCTTGTACTAAGAGGCTTGTATGTGTATTCATTTAATTTTTTAGAGGAGAATCAAAGACATCTGAAGATTTTTTCATTTTTTCGAACAATCAAAAGATAGCACCTTTAAACCTGCTTCAATGAACATATCTTAAAGGCAGCTCAGATTTAATACATACACAAATATACATGTATCTTTTGAACACTGTACCTTCATTTCAGTGCTAAATAATGATGTAAAAAATGTACTTGCAATGTTCATGTGCAGAAATAAATGGCGGTTAAATCCGCTTATTAAATTGCTGTGATTCAAAAGTAAAGGTATTTGTTTAGACTAATTTTTTTAAATCCATAATTAGAAAGTTTAAAGAATTTAGAAGTGTCTTTTTGATAGGACAATCAATGATGTTAGGAGAAGCAGATGCTTTAATATCCAGTAATGTTCATCCATGTGTCTGCCTGTCTAGTTTTAGATTCAAGTATTGACTCCACATATTTCATGAGAAAGAAACTTTTCAAACTTGACGTTAAAAATGGTACATTATGGATGACATGGCATCATGCCTGACACAAAATATTGTCATGTCTGGGCTTATGACATTGATTTAATGCAAGGCGAAGCTTGTTATGTAGTATTTCTATTTCGATTTAGATATTTGATGGAATCAGATTTCATGTATATTTCTCTCGGTTTTAGGTGACGATCACCGACCTGTTGGCGCAGGCGTGTCATGCCGACTTGGATCCCAACCTTGATATTATCGTCTACGACCAATGTACGGAGAATCCAAGCGCGCTGTCCGCCGACTGTTTCCTCATGGTACTGGTCAGTAAACTGACCGTGGCCTTCAACTCGGTCTCACTGGTCAAAGGTAAGAGATTTTTCATTATTTCATTACGCATCAATCTCCAATGCCTGCTCCACAAGGGAATCCCTGGAAATACAAAAACAACTGCAGGCAACGATGAAAACAACTGCGGGCAACGTGGTTTCCTCTTGCTACGTTCTATTTTTAGCAACATATTGTTTACATGTGTAGTCTAAGACATCGACAGCAGAGGGCGTATTTTTTTGTTAATTTATGAATCTGTATATTGATGGAGGAATTTCCAAAGATAACCATGGTGAGATATTTAATGTGCAGAGTCTCAGCTACCATGATCCATCACCATAGCTGTTATTGAAATCACCAGTTTCAAGAAAATGATGCAGTTCTACTGGAGAAAATGTGGTCTGGTAGTTATTTTTTGGCCTGCCACGTCAGCACGGGCTTGTGGCGCAATGGATAACGCGTCTGACTACGGATCAGAAGATTCCAGGTTCGACTCCTGGCAAGCTCGGAATAGTTTTCCGAGGACCTTAATTTATGTAGCTTATAGCTTCTCATTTTTCTTTTCATGATATTTCTTTCAGACCTCGACGCTAACTCAAAATGAGACTGGCCCTGTAGGACCAGTAACACCTAGCATCTACTGGTCCTGCAAAAATTTTACTGGTCCTACATTTTTTCTTTAACATATAACAAGAAAGAACATTGGATAAAATTCACCACAACACTTATCTTTATAAATTTTAACTTCATTTATTTCAAAAACATTTGGGGACATTCTCGGGGGGAAACTTTTTAACAAGAATGTCTCCAAATGTTTACTGGGCCTGTAGGACCAGTTGAAGTTTTTTTTTACTGGCCCGAAACTGTTTTTGGGAATTTTTACTGGCCTGGGGCCATAGGTTCACCCTTAGCGTCGAGCCCAGTCTTTGTTTTTATTTTGAACTTAAACAACTCACCAATTTGACCAAAGCTTTGATTATAGCAACTTCTATCCATTACAACTCTGAGACCAGCAAATTGCAGAGTATTTTATTGCACACATTCTAGTTTATTTATGATACGATAGCAGGGATTTTTGTGTTTAAATCAGTTTTTGAGAAATAGGTTGGATGATGCAGAGCATATTTTGTGTGATTTTTCAGTATAATGATAATTTTTATTGTACGTTTGAATTAATTCATAAATATATTTTTGAAAGGTTTTATGTATTTTTAGATAAGAATACTTCAAGTAGAATTTAAATGTTAAGTATAGGAATAAAGTTAGCATTTGATAATGAAGTCAATATTCATAAAAGATAAATTCATCCATGTGTCACGTGTGTGAACCAACCCACCTATGAATGGGCTGGGAAAATCAAAGTAACAAAACAATGGGATCATTAAACCTGAAAATTGCTGTATGAATCATACAAAAATCCTATGGTTACCATAAGCATGCTGAGTTTTCTCTAGACAGGCAGATATGTTACGGCCTGATCCATACAGTACTAGAGAGGTAGTAGCAAGTGATTATTGGAGAGGTTTTGTAAATAGATGAGTCATCAGCCCCCAGTGTTGTAATAGCATGGAGTTTACCTGGGAACGTGAACACAGGTGAACACAGGTATTGACGAGGCAGCCAGCTGCTCAGCTTACCTGGGAAAGTCTGCAGGTACGCACAGAAGGTGCAGAGAATACTTAAGAATATACTAGATTAGGGTCTTTTTTTTAATTTCCAATTGCACACATGTGCAACAGTGGTTTTTATTCTCCACAGACAAGTATTCAAGAGAAAGACAATACTGAAAAAATTTCAGTATGCAAATATTCACAAATATGTACTGATTTTTTAGAGAAAAGAAGACAATATTTTAAATACCTATGATGTATGAACATAGATTAGGGTCTTAGCCAGGATTTAGAAACTGGGTGCCCAAAATTGGCAATTGTAAAATTTATTGGTGTCCAGATCTTTAAGGAGGACCACAGTATATTCAGATTTAAACCATAAACATGTATGAATTTATTAAAATAAGGCATGATATCCTTATACAATGGCATTGGAATAATATGGAGATGAAAAAATTCAATTATATGCTTGAGATTGACATTTTAAGAAAATCCTTTCCAAAGAAAATTGGGTGTCCTGAGGGGTGCTTTTTAAGGGTTTGGGTGTCCAAAAAGACACCAAGACACCCTGCTGGCTAAGACCATGTACTAGATGAACATGTTGTGTGCATTCTGAATTTGCTTTTCCATATACTGGAATAACTTGAATGTGAGAGTGCCATTACTGGTAGTTTTGTGATATTCTATATACTGTAAAACTGGTAATGATTGCGTGATTTTAATTATTGCGTTTTAATGCGAATGCATGAGGACGCAATAATTAAAACACGCATAAATCTGTCCCTTCTGTTTCAGATATCTGACGTCTGGTGGCGTCGCATTAATTAAAACACGCATAAAAGAGAAAATGAAAAAAACGCAATATTTACTACACGCAAACATTACCAGTTTTACAGTATTTATGATTTCTGTCCACTGCAGTTTAGATTCAGGTATTTTATCCCATTTGATAAAAACATTTTTTTATGAAACATTTGCTGGCTATTAGTAGACTTTTGGTACATGTAGTTTTATTTAATTGTATGGTAGTACTACACTAAGCCCAGTTTTAAGGCATTTGGTTTCAATGGATTAAGTTTTTTTTTTTGGAATGATCTGAAAAATGTCTATTTATGATCAGAAGCTCTTTAGGGCTTGTGTTCAACGCTGTAAATTTTTTTGATTTTTTTTTTTTTTTTTTTGAAATTTGAAATTGATAGGAGGTAATTTGTTACATTAGTAGATTTCATTGCACAAATTCGAAAAGAAAAATCTCCCTCTATCATCAAGTTGTTTAAGGAGGCCTGGTTTACCATGGAGAACCAGCTTAAAGAAACGGGGCTCTTTGGGAGGAAAACGCATACATTGACCAACTTCCAGGATGATGTCAGATTAATGTATTTCCCTTTTGGCGCTTTTCCAGCTAGGTGCTGTCTGTCATTGGTTTAAAAAAATAATGGCCGGATCGACATGCAAGCCTTGAGGGAGTGTGTTGTCCCTGTGCTATGGATGCCACTTTCTATTGTTTTGTAATACCTATGGCATGTCCTAAACATTTTGTGGATTGATTGTAAGTGGGTTATTTTGGAAAGTGGTTATAACTTCTATGCAATTTAATTGTATTTTAACCTCGGAATTTCATAGGCAGGTAATCTTGGAATGTTCTGGTTATAAAAATGTAAGTCCTGTGTTACACAATGGAATAATTACACTCTTTTAAATGTGACTACAAGTCATGAGAAAGTGTGATTACTGTATGCCTAATTAAGTAATTATATTCTAAATTGCTCTGATTCACTTACAAAACATGTAGATGTACCTGTTCTTCTCCACGTAAGGTTTGTGCACATATTCTGGTGGTGGTGTCCCTATTCCTTCGTAATGTCATAGTTTTACATGGTAGCTGCTAGTTGTGGTAGTATTTATTCAGAAGTAGACTACAAATCCATTAATGCAACACTTCAGTATGCTCCATTACATAAAAATGGTATTGTATTCATTGCAATATCTTTGGTCAGCCTAATTAGTAAAAATGCACTTTTTATCATTTTAGTCTAGATTATGTCAAGTTCAGAGCAATTTATTTGTTTATGCATAGTTTAAATGTCCTACATATGGTGCTGCAGTTCAATTTCTGAATTCATCGTTTAGTTATACAACACCTCATTGATATAGATAACTCAGCGCATGTTGGAAAGTCATTCAGCTTTTAAACCAATGTTTAAAAAGATATTCTAGGTCTTATTCTAATCAATATTTAACTGGATATCATATTACCCATTGATAGATATGAAACCAATCTAGAGTAACCTTGATCCTCTGTTAGAAAGCATTAATTGCCATGACTTATTAAGTGATTTTTTAGTTGGGATTAATTGAATTTTGTTTTTCTTGCATTTGACTTCTTACAAGACATTTCCACAAAAGAATTAATTACTCAATTATCCTATCACATCATAGATCTCTTAAATCCTATCACAAAATGATCCTGGCAAGGTTACTTGCTGAGCAGCTAAGTGTTTTTTGAATGAGTATTGTGTCTGATAATGGGACAGGGAACCAGCTGTCGTGGAAACGACAACACCTGTTGCCATGGGAGCTGGAGGCATTTCCGAGTGGTGCCCTGTCACTTGTCCCTGACAGTCTTGATGGTAGGGCCAAGGTCCTACCGGATGTCACACTACAGCTGGCTTCAGGCTGTTTTTTTGTATGCATGAAATCAGAGTTTTTATGTTCAATAGTGATCTCCTTACCAATATGAATCATGTGGATTGAGGATTTGTCTGGGTTGGGTTGGGGAGGGGGGGGGGGGGGGGGTGGTAGTTTCCAGTGAATGAAATTGATTAAACGTTACTTACCGTCAGGGTTTTATGGCAGTTTTTTGTATGCAGAAAATCAGAGTTTCTATGTTCAGTAGTGATCTCCTTACCAATATGAATCATAGGTATATCCCTGACAAGAACATATTTGGAAGATGTTTGAATTAAGGTATGTTCATCAGAAGAAAATTAAAATTCCTCCTTCAAATATTTTGTGAACTCATGTGTTATTCCTTAGTGATATTCACAAGCAATATTGTTCCAAATGATAATTTCAGGAGGGACCCATTAAGCATGGCTGGGTTTACTAGAGAGACCCAGCTGACGTGTGGTCATTGAATAAGAGCTAGTATAATGAACCTCAACTAGCCCCATGGTGTGTGGCTTGTTTGATGTCCATCAGGAGGATGAGGAAATCCTGAACTTCCACTGAAATACACATGATATGTTTCAATGTCCCTACATTTCTTACCAACTGCTCACATTAACTTGAGTTTGGAATAAAGAATTTAGGATGATTTGAACCCATCCAAAAACTTTTCTTCCAATACTTTTTCCAAAATTATTTTTCGAAGTATGTTAGGTCCAAGCCTTAGATGAATAGAACATGGATTGGTCTCCACAGACCAATTACCATGAGGCCTATTGTAAAGCACTAGATGCACCCAATCTTGCCTCAGTGTGACGTCACTAGGAGACAGATGAATGAGGGCTCTTGTATTTGTTTACATTATCAAGGAGGTTGCTCACTCACATGCGCAAAGTACGCACCTCTTGAGTGGTCCTCGTCAGCACCTGGGGCTAGAAGTCGTGCCAAGGCTGTTGAGCGAGACCTGCTGGTTGCGTATCCGGTGATGGACCCTTGTGGTCCAGACGACACTCATCAAGGGGATCCCCTGGCATGAGAGATCTTGGCTAAGTAGTCACTAGTCATACCACCTAGGCACTCTGATAGTGAGAGGGTCATGCATTTGTTCAGCTGTGCCTGGTGTCTGTGTCATAGAGAGGATACGAGAGATAGCTGAGTACTTCTGTCATATGACTTGCACTACATGATGGGACCCTCCCCACGTCTGTGTGTGTAGTAGTGTAGTAGCAGTGTAATCTATGCATTCCAGTCTCATCACCCTACAAGTTCAATAGTGTGACTCCTGAATAAACAGCACATTCTTAATAGGCTTAGATTGCCCCTCATTAGTTATGGACAGCTCAAAACCACAAAACCACTCAGGGACTTTGTTTTCAGTGTACGGCTTGGCTAAAGAAAGGAAAAGAGACAGCCAGGAAAAAACCTTGAGACTCTGATTTCCCCTGGCGTGACCGGCAGTAGAAACGATGGGCCACATTACTGTCATTCTCAATTTTTGGCGTTAGGTTTCTGTAAGTGAAATTAATTACGCCAGGCTCAGATTCCCAGGGAAGAGGGGGATAGTCAAATTAAGGCAATTGAAGATATGATACATAAAAATGAAAAGCTGACTGAAAAAACAGAGATAATTATGCGGTGATTCAGTGGACTGCCAGAGGGATAGCGATACCCGAGCTGGCCTATCAATGATGAATCATAGAGAATAATGACAATATTTTAATTACCATCTTCAGGCCTGTGCTCAGGTGTCAGGTCCTGAGTGTTTTTTATGCTCGGAGCATTGTTGAGATTTTTTGTCCTTTTGTGTGGCTGCTTATAGAGCAGGAGTATGTGGGTTCCTGGCTAGTCAACAGTTGGCTTTTGTTCGGAATCACTTAATGGCAGTGTAGTTATCATAATTCTGAGATCTCCCTCAGTGCTAATAATGGTTTCAAGTGTATTAAGATTTACTGCATATTATGGACCTAAAATGTCCCCTCATAAAACATGAATTATGGACTTTTGAGTATGGTGGTAATCAGGGTTAAAATACTGCATTGTGGGAGGGCTGCCGAGTAATCTACTTCACATTATAATTAAGGCAGCATTGTTAAACAATTTTTTTTCCAAAGTAAAACCACTCTTTCGAAGAGTACAACAAAGCATGCAAATGCAGAGGGTGTTTTAAGTTTTTGACACAACCTGGATTGCACTCAATACCTTAACCCTTCCAATGCTGAGGCTACTTTCGTCAAAGGCACAAGGACGCAAATATGTTTAAAAACAGTCTAAACCCTGTCATGTTGGTATTCATTGGAAAGCTTTTCACGAGTCCTATCAGATGAGTACCCACTTGCCAGGGTTTCAGTCATTTTTCAGATTATTTGCATAATTTTGTATTGGCAAAATTAGCCACCAGCAGCATAAGGGTTAAATTCTAATTGTCACTGTATTGTCAGATGAGGGCATGTACACCTTTACCTGCTGTACCACACATTGCCCCCACTGAGTTACACCTTTACTTGTTATGAGCTTAGATTGATTGGTAAAGGCAACAAGCATTGAAATATTTCCTGAAATAAGTTATTCATATTTCCAAAGCATGTCCTGCTCCACTTCAAATTTGCTTCTAAAAATGCTTATTTATTTATTTATTATTAAATGCTTACTTATTTATTAATGGTATAAGATGAACAACTGGTCTCTCTCAACATTCAAGAGACTTTACCTAGAGGAACAATTTTCAACTCTGTGGCTCGAAGCATGACAAGTATAATCCTTAAAACGGAGGGCCACAGCGAAAATCAAATCCTGTTTTTGACTGTGTTACCCTTGTGAAATAAAGATAATTATTATTATTATTATTATTATTATTATTATTATTATTATTATTATTATTATTATTATTATTATTATTATTATTAAGATCAAAATATTGATAAGCTCTTTCTCCTGTGCCTGAGAGATTTATGTGTGTTATAAAGTAGTGGGTCCCTCCCCCATTATTCTGAGTGTGTGCATCCCTGACATGCCATACACATGCCATCACCTTGGTATTCCAGCATCTGGGACCTGAGCATCCTAAGAAGTTGACGGATGGGTGTCTGTCTCTCGGTTGGTCTGACCATCTTTTTAACCCTTATGCTGCTGGTGGTTAATTTTGCCAATGCAAAGATATGCAAAAAACCTGAAAAATGACTGAAACCCTGGCACATGGTACTCATTTGAGAGTACTCAGTGAGAGCTATCCAATGGATACCAACATGACAGGGTTTACATGGTTTTCAGAGATCTTTGCGCCCTTGTGGTTTGGACGAAAGTAGCCTCAGCATTGAAAGGGTTAAACCTCTAGCTATTGTCATAATCTAAGTGCCTTTTCTATACTCTTTCTGGCTTCACACTAAGCTAGGTATGGCCCTGGTTGAGCGTCAGCTGAGCTTGCTCTTTTCAAGGCCACTCATTCACTGACTCATGCTACTGGGCTGATAATGTATGTTTCTCAATGCTGAAAAATGTAACAAAAATCCCCACAACCTCATAGTTAAAATAGTATGGTTCATGTGTGTAGTATGTTGAGTATTTCTTAGTATGTTAAGCTAGTATGGTTAATGATTTTAGTTTATTTTTCTTGTGTTGTGCATTGATCTTTTTCATTTGTCCCACATTTTGTAGGATTTAATCTTTTCTTTCACTTTAACCCTTCCAATGCTGATGCTACTTTCGTCCGAAGCACAAGGATGCAAAGATTCTTGATAAGCATCCAAACCCTAGCTGTCATGTTGGTATTCATTGGATAGCTCTCGCTGAGTACTCTCACATGAGTACCCATGTGCAAGGGTTTCTGCCATTTCTCAGGGTGTGTGCATCCTTTTGTATTGGTCAAATTATCCACCAGCAGCATAAAGGTTAAAAAAAGATGGATTAATGTATCAGAGGTTTAGGAAGTCTCCTACCTAACCACCCTGCATAACAGAGATAGATATGTGCAGTGCAAAACAGTGATACCCTAACATTGAGATGTTTGGATGTTGTCCTTTCTTTGGTTGAGACAGGTAAATGGGAGGGAGAAGTGATAGCTAATGTTCATACATTATAATGTATTGATATTTCTTAAACTGTTTTATTATAGACAGCCTTAACCCATCCATTGTAAGAGTGCCCATTAAAGAATTATCAATAGGATCTGGTACTACAATATTTTTTAGTTAAAAAAATGAATTCAAAGATTTAAGTAGGTTTTGTGTACTGGTCACCATTGATTGACATTTCATTGGGTAAGGCCACAGATGTCTTATTGTTGTCATCTTGTTTGTCATACAGTTTGGCAGACTCAGACTTATCAATTATAGTTAGACTAGAATTAGAGTTTATGTGGATATATAGGATAACCCTTATGCTGCTGGTGGCTAATTTGGCCAATACAAAATAATGCAAAAAATGCTGGAAAATGACTGAAACCCTGGCATGTGGGTACTCATCCGAGCGTGCTCAGTAAGAGCTTTCTCATGAATACCAACATGACCGGGTTTAGATGGTTTTCAAAAATCTTTGCATCTGTGTGCTTAGGGCGAAATTAGCCTTAGCATTGGAAGGGTTAAGATTCACTTCAATCGCCCACACAGGACTGACTTTGGTGTCCAGTAGCCTGTGAGGCACTGTGGGGGACAATGCAGTGATGAATGTTTCCCTTTAAACTGTAAAAATGTTCATAATTACACGTAACTGTCCAATGTAAACAAATGACCATCCTTCTAAGAAATAAAACCTAACACCAGGAAATTGAGGCAATTATTATCTTGGATTCAATGTGATAAAATAAAAGTGATTTTGATCTAGTGCCAGTGGAGTTGCTCTTGGAGGTTTCCGTAGTGATTTTTCGCAGGGCAGTGAAATAGGAGCGAGGTGCCAGGAACATGAGCTGTATTCATATTGAAATGTCATTAGGATTAGTGTTATCTCATCCATTGTTCATGCTTGGGTGTGGATGAGCTAAGAGGGATAACCACACATTATCTTGCCTGCCTCCATGATGGATTAGACTGACAGTACGATACCACCGAGCCGCCGGAGCACTGAGACAGCTCTTGTGTTATGCATACAAACATAACACGGCAAAGACAGTCAGCTTTAATACCTAGTAAAAGGAAGTGGGTAGCTCTGAAAGGCTTATGCAAATAGAACAGTTTCCATATAATGGGTGAAGGCTGATAAAACATAACATTGCAAAGACAACGCTTTGGTGTAAAGAAACAGGAAATGGGAATCTCTGAAGTGGCCACTTGGATAAGAGCTTATACAAAAGGAACAGTTTCCAAATAATGGACGGAGGGAGAGAATAGACCTTATGTAGTTTATCCCCCATTTACGGATACATAGGGGGTTTGAGGGGTTCACAGGCAACCCCTTTACAATTCAAGATATCAATTTCCTTGCTTTGAATTGCAACTTTTCTCAATTTTACTCAAAACCAATAATGTAGACCTACTACTTTAAATAAATACGATCTCATTCACAATGAGCCCCCTTCACAGATATTATGGATCTCCCCTGCCCCTCTCCCCCTCCTCCCCAACCACCATGATATACTCATATTCATCCCATACTTTTCTGAGTTAATGGGGGCCGCTTTGTTGGTTTTAGGCATATTCTATTAAGGAAAAATCACAAAAATTTACTGAAGTCACAAAAAAGCACTTAGGCCTAAAAAAAAAATTGTTTGTTTCCTGTAACCCGACCGACCCTACCATTTCATTGCCGACCCTACGTCTTTTTACCTCCCGTCGTGAAACTTTTGGAACCGTTACAGGAAACAAACAATTTTTTTTTTAGGCCTTAAGTAGTACTGTATCTAGAGTTGAATCATCACTTGGGTGTCATAAAGAAATCTCATTTGGAAACTAAGGCATGATTTTCAGGTTGTGGTCAAAGCATTGAAATGTATCTGACAGCTGTGAGGATACAATTTCAAATATTATTTTTTATCAATATTGGGTATCAATTAAAATGTAACCCTATTTCATACGTGTCTTTCATGAATGTCATCATTGAATCAAAAAGCCCGAGTCATTTTCAGCTACTATTGAATGTTGGTAATAATATCAAAGATATCAATAATGATTCTTGACATGAAGATTATCCTGTGTGCTTCACTGCACAATTTTGCATTTCGTCTAGTGACTATTCAGCATACGGACAGCTCATCTACTTCTAGGGCTGTGCTGAGACACACTGTGACCAAAGGCTATTTCGTGTGCAGGGATTTTAAGAAATGTTTTCACTGTAAAGTTGTCATCCAATGCCTGTTCAACCTAAGCTGCCTGTGATTCACTGATGAGTCAAATCCTGTCAGTCATGAAATCAAATCCATGTTCCCCGGCCACTGTATAATCTCAACTCGAAAACTCCTGCATGGTGACAGAAGCGTTTAAGTTAAATCCATTTAAACTTTGCTGCACTTATTGATGTGTCATACCTTAAGTAGATGGGAATGTATGGGAGGAATTCATTGAGCTTTCCCTCCTCCCAGGACCACCAATGAAGCTTATGCTTATGAACTGTAACAATGCATTACAAAGCACCGAGGCGTGGCAAGCAGCGATGTATTGGAATCCTACTGCAGGTTGATATGTCTCGTTAATTTCTTTAACCCTCCCAATGATAACGCTACTTTCGCCCAAATCACAAGGATGCATAGATTCTTGAAAACCATCTAAACCTTGTCTTATTGGATAGCTCTCACTGAGTACTCTCAGATGAGTACCCATTTGCCAGGGTTCCAGTAAAAGAAATCAGCTTTTTTGCATCATTTTGTATTTGCAAATTAGCCAGCAGCAGCAAAAATGTTAAGTCCTGCATACAGCATATTTGAAAGTTATATGCTTGTCTGTTCGGAAGATTAAGCTGATTGATCAATCAGTGCAATGTGAAATTCTCTCCCATCAGCTATTATTATTACCCTTCTGCTTTGTGTGCACAACATCTCATATCTAAACAAAAGGTATTTACCAGTAGATCCTAATGTGGAACATAAACCAACAACTACATAGTGGAACAAGGAGACTGTTATTTACTGAAGGATAGACCAATTATGTGTAAATATAACTAAAGCATACTGTTGAAACTCAGAGTTGACTTACTTAGATGCATATGCAACAATGTCTCAACTTAAAACAGGGATAATTCATACTCAAGGATAGCACAAGATACTGCTCCCAATATGTTTTTGAGATTCCCCTATCCCATAATTATGTACTATTTTTATGTGAGTTCAGTCAAAGTAGAAATGTAGATCCAATCAAAATGAAGAGTAGTCTTTTTATCCTTACATTCCTTCCCACCTCTACCTTTACTTTCATTTAGAAACTACATGATTTTATCTCTGTATGATAAAACCTTTTTGAACTTTTTTCTTAACAGAAGCGTTGTCAGATCAGATAATGTTGTGCCTTATCAGTCACTAGCTTAGTTTGAATGTTTTTCCCCGACGACTTTAAATAGGTTAGTCTAGTGCACAACTCAGCTCAGCATGTCCTTGTTTCAGACATTTCTTACTTAAATGTATATTATCTAATGAATAAGTTGTTAAAGCGTAAACATCTTTCACTTTCTAATTTGACCATTTCAATGATTGGTATTAAAACATGAGTGCCTAATAACTTATAGCATAAATTTAGTAATGATTCATTATGCATATTTTGAACTTAGTTGTATAGTTTAGAGCTGATAGGTAAATGTGTTATGATTTTTTGCAATTGATTAGTCTGTACCAGAATGACTCCCTTATTAATGCACTTAACTGATAACTAACACGTCCTTGTAATCAATCAAAAGTGAACTCTTCTTTCTTTTTTCATGGAGTGAAGACAGCCCAATTAATCTTAGCCTGGGCTGTAACAATAGGATTAAGTGAACGACTGCAGTGTATATTTCCACTAAGAAGCTTTATCAATAGCACTTAGTGATGGAGGCCTTAAACACACTAGCTGTATCAGTGCACCTGAGTCTGATGGAGGCCCCCAGGTGAGGTATGTACGGCACTAACGAGGCCACAACTACAGGTGCTCACAGGTCATGCCTCCCTCCTCTTCCTCATCCTACTCTCCCTCCTCCCCTGACTGCAGCTTTGTGGCCCCTGAAAAGTTAACCTCCCCTCTTCAGTTTCAAACTGCAACTTCTGAAAACAGTGCTGTCATCTATAGGTTGAAGGAGACATCACACCTACCAGGGTTCGACTTTCCCAGGGGCCCAGGGGCATATGCCCCTAGATTTTGCTGTGGGCCCCTAGATTTTTCAGACTAGGGTCCCAAAATAGTATATATAATAATACAGAAATCCTGTTTTTGACCACTAAATTTAACAAAAGAACTTTTCGGGCCCTAGCCTGAATTCTACGTGTCAGACCCTGCCTACTTAACACCCAGTAGTGGTGGTGGTTTGGCATTAAACCTAACTCAGACTGAGAACCCGGCTTGAGTTGTAGGTTTGTGAGTAGACTAGGTTCTTAGCCCCTGAAATGATAGCTGTCCCTTTTGAGTTGACCAACAGGCTTAAATATAAGTGTAGTATTGTCAATGGTCTATTGATGGCACCATATGGTCCTCCTATCTCAAGTGGTTTGGTTATAATAGACATGCTATATTAGTGCTGCCAAGTGAGAAAGAGAGAAAAAAAAACATGAACTACCCCACCTGAGGTTCTTGCTGGGCATGGTTAAACATACAGGTGAACTTGGATATGACAGACTCAATGGGACCAGGAAAATTGGTCCGTCATATGCAAAATCCGTCGTATACATATGACGAATACTTGATATGCATCGGACTGGGACCAAGCATATCGTCCGTCATGTGCAAAAATCTGTTGTACAGTGGTCCATCATATCCAAGTTCACCTGTATATGCAAAATAGATCTACCTATAAGAGCCTAGAACTAGTAGTAGGCTATAGTGTGTGGACAGCTGTATCCATGACTCAGGACTCCCCCGATGTCCACTGATTGGCCCTCTGCATAATTGAGGTTTTGAATTGTTGGGAATGGCTTAGTAATGCCACACAGTCATCTTGATGGTGTCATAAATGCCCGCAATTGTCCTCTTTTAGGAAAATTGCTGTTAGTTTTAGTGGGCCGCAGTTTTAAATGATAGGTTCATTTGGGCATTAAGTAGGGTATTGCCTGGTATTGCGATCACCTGAGTTTGGCTAGGAACACTTGGTAGTGTTGATTCAAGACTATTATCATTTCATTTTCTTGGTTACCTATTGGACATTCCTTTTGTTCTGCAGGATTTATAGGTGCTAGGGTAGAGTGAAATTCAATATGGCATGCAACAAAACTATTCCACAATTGATTATGCTATTTCAAGCTGGGAAAGTCTTAATCAGATTTTATGAAGCCTTTAGAAATGCAGCTTAAGTTAATATGGATATCTCTAGTGTAATTTGTGATATATTGTGTTTGCTAATGATTTATACAGCCACTTATTTTGTTCACTAGATTACCTAAGAATCTTAGTCATCAGTATGCATATAGGTAAACATTTGTGTGATGAAATGATATAAACATGAACAAGCAATACAAAATATTAACTTATATTAACTTTTCTTTATATCATGCTGAAAAGACATAATCCAAATGTAATAATAAAAGATACAATTTAATGAAAATGCAGGTTTTCTTTGGAAGTGTATGTATTGTAATACATGAATTGGGAAGAATTGAATGCAAATACTAAATGCATCATGTTTTCAATGTCTGAACTACTCAGTTGTAAGTGATTACTTTATGCCAGAGCATATAACCTAACTAGACCCCTGATCTAACACTAATGAAAGGTGGGTTAAGTCCTAAGTAGCTCCCAGGTGAATTTACCTGGCAGAGAGGCTAATTGCAGGTGTGATGATGTGTTAAGGCAGCTGAGGCCTGGCCGGCCGCCGTGGTTGGTCAGCCGCTTGTGGGAGAGCTGGCGAACCATTGGCCAGAGCTGATGTAGCAGTGAGCGCTGTGGCTGCTGCTAGGAGAGAGAGAGAGAGGGAGAGAAACTCAGGAGTGAGTCATCATACCTTGCTATTCAAACACACATACACACAAAGCCGGCAGGCAGTGGTGGCCAGTTTGTGAATGAAGTTGGCGGATGTTGCAGGGGGTCCGTGGTGGCTGTTGCTGTATGTAGCGAGCTAGTGGCTGGTTGGCTGTGTGTGTGTGTGTGTGCTCGGATGGATGGCTGGCTGATTGGTGTGAGGCAGGGTTTATGAAGGGTTCCCAGTGCCGCAGCAGCAGCAGCATCAGCGTGAGAGAGTACAGCACTTTCCCAGAGGACCGCAGCTGGAAGGGGCTGCTGCCACTACCAAGGCTACCAGAGGTGCGGGGCGAAAGGTTGTCAGTGTTTTTGTTTACATGAACACAACCTGCTGCTGATGCTGATGCTGCCGTACCTGGCTACTGGTTCCTGCTAGTAGTAGTAGAAGTGGTAGCAGTGCAGGCTTGGATTATTATTATTATCTACTGTGCCTGGATGTTTAGTGGAAGATGACGGCCATCAAGGGTGAGTGCCACACATTTCTCTAACGTAAACACAAGCCCATTTCACAGGCTCTTTTCTAGGGGCGGGTAACAAAAAGCAAAAGCACATGACTAACATAAACAGTGTACATAACTCACAAGGGTAGGGTGCCTGGGCATACTAACCCATTAATACTTAAGAGTTCCTCCAGAAATTGTCATCTGGATCGAATATACTTTTGACAATAATTCTTGAAATGAGAATGATTTTACAAAATATTTGAAGGAAAGTTTTTGGTAATGTTCTCATCAGTATTTCTCCTTCAAATGTTTTGCCAGTTATGCTCTAGCCTGAAAGATTTCATCAAAATTGTCAGGCTGGTTTTGGCCGCTGTGAGCATTAATGGGCTAAACAGTGTTTCACTAGAGAGCCTTATGAAGTGAACGTATAACAACATCTCTCAGGTACTCCTCAAGTAGTGCATATTTGCTTTATTTTCAAAAGTTAAACATTAAAAGTTATTATGAGAACATGAAAACTGACTCCCTCACACTCAAAGGTATCTGCAAACCGATAGGAAGAGATATTAAAATCTAAATCAAAAGTTTTGATAAAAATAGAAATCTTAATTCAAAAGTTTTGATAAAAATAGAAATCTTGCGATAAATGTGTAAACTTTGGTGCTGAAACAAAAAGGTCCACCTTTTAGTATAATTTTTCTATATTGAGAATGAATGAATGGAAATATCGCAAGGTGTTCAAGTTAATATGTATATTAAGAAAGTATAAATGTTTTCAGTTCTAAATTAACTTGGCATAGGTTGTTAGATTAAAAGACAAAACCATATTTACACCAATGAATTAAATATGTTGGCAGGTTTAATTTGGGACCAATTTATACCCACACAGTTAGCATTGATTGAAAACTCTAGGGAACAGCACTGAAAGAAAAGTGATGAATGTAAATAAGAGTGAGAAGTTGAGAATCCCTCATGGAGCAATACTAAGTGTCACATTGTGAAACGTGAAACTCCATAGAGTAATTAAAAGAATAATTTGTCATTAAACAATTCTCTTGATTGACAGGATGCACTTACTGATTGATAGGGTGCATAGTTTATAATAAGTTTATGATTAAGATTTTTAGCAGTGCTAGCTAGATATTTATAATTGTTGAACATCACATTAGAGCTATTCATAGTTGTTCATTCACATATCAATACTTGTAGTATGATAAATGTTCTCAATGAGTGTAACTGAATTAATCACTGATACTTTGTTTAAGGTGCCTTTTGTTAGAAGTCTTTGTTTATTTTTTACCTCTGAATACCCATACTTAGTACTGACTTTTTTCTCTCAGTGGGAACATCACCTCTGAAATATGACAAGGAAATTGATAGCATTGTAATATGCAGTCCTTGAAGATATTCTCTTACGGAACTTGATGCAAGAACACTGCCATAGCAATAATGGCATTACGTTACTTAATACCTCTGCTTAAATCCCCATGGAATTCACATACCAAACTTCCTGTTTCTCACAACGCGTCCTCAACAGTAATGAATATTTGGACTCAGTTTTTTTTGGCAAGAGTATATAGCTTCTGATCATGCAGATAATTTGCTGCTAGTTATTGTGGTTTTGGAGCCAATGTTTAGGCATCGGTGCGTAAACTTGCCCTGTCACAAATTGTCAGCAGGGCATTCGTATTGTAAGCATCAAAGAGACGTAATTGGCTTGGTGTGGAAGGAGACAGGTAGCCGGGTGACTGGTTGCTTGCATGACTTGGCTGGCCACTCATGCAGGAATGGACACACATAGCTAATTTACCAGTCATCACTATTCACAAAGGAGGCAGCAGTTTACATTAGGCACTTTGTATCCATATCCTAGTGGATACAAATTGATAGTATTCTTTAACGTATTATCTACTTTAATGCTTCTTTTTAAAGCAACCATAAAGCAACTTCCGTTTCCCATTCATACATCATCCTGATTTAACAAATGATTCTTTTATCTGAAATTGTCATAGCGGATAGCCTAAAAGATGGATAGTTTTTGACCTCTTCAAAGACAGGTTTAAACATAAATATATTCTTTTACATGAATCTTAAATCGAGACTATATTTTAGTACTAAAACTTCTCTACAATGTGTGATTTAAGTTTGTGTTTTAACCATATGGCTTAATAACAAAATAATTGGGGTAGTACCTTAGTGCAGTGGTATCCCTATTTTCTGATGCTTGACGAGCTCAATTAGCCAAGATAGCACAGCTTACGGAATACAAATTACATGTAGCACCCTAAAAAGCCTTGTACATTTTGGTGCTCCTTTTGGAAAATATTTAATCATAACCTAACCAACAAATCTCCAGCAATTACTTCATTTCTGTGTTATTTTCAAAAGTATCATGTACCCAGACATTGCCTTTTCAAGAGGAACACCAAGCATGAATAGAGTGATATTGTCTTTATACTGTAGTACTTTGATGACAATACCTTTTGTTTATTCAGTCTCCTGTTTCAAAAAAGCAAACTATCCCTGCCCCTAATTTTTTGACATTACAATCTTGCCTGAGGATTGTCAGATACTAGCTACTCCATAGAGAAGAGTTGTACAAGAGTGTAAGAAAAAGGCTTTTAGGAAGATGATAAACAAGCACAATAGCAATTTTGTGCAAAACACATTTAAGCATTAAAAAATTGCTAACCTTTAACACCCCTATAAGTTGTTTTTTTTTGCATGTTAACAATTGCTATAAGTGTAACTTAGGCGTATAAAAACTTTTTTAGACATTTAAAGGTAACATTTCATCCATTGTATGTGTGAAACAATGCTTTCGCCTGTCCTCTTCAGAATGAGACCTTTAATATGTTTTCTCAGAACTACACTCATAGAGAACACTGAATGCACTGTACCAGACAATATCACATTGTGTGATTTTGAGAGTTTACGATACTGCATCATTATAATCCTAATAGGAGGGGCTGAGTTGATTAGTATGCCGCCTGTCTCATGGAGTTGAGTAGCATATTGTAAGTGTTTCCCTGAGAAAGGTCAGGAAGCAAGCGCCATATCAAATTAGACAAGTTAATATCATGTGATAAGAAATGTGACACTTCCTGGTGTAGTGTAACAGGCTTCTCAACCAGCAGCACCGTCCCAGACCTCCTCGAAAAACTGGAATTTGGATACAGAATTCCCAGCTTTGTAGATGGAAGATAAGAATCCCTAACAAACTATATGTACAGTGACTTAAGTGCATTCAGCCTTGATTGTAGTCTATCAGAACTTGCCCCAGTTGATGTCAGTTGTGTAGTTTCACTGATAGCGCTATCTTTCAAAGTTAAACAAATGGTTGGACATTACTTGAGAGCGTTTGAAATAGACAATCCAAACCCTTCTCCCAAAGAAAACTTTACCTCAAGAGTTGAACATATGTTTTCTTAGTTAAAGCTGGAAGTAGGATGTGCACTCACTTCCTTAGTTCTAGAAAGTGTGAATCCCTTCAATCTCCCTCTTGGTTTTAACTTAAATCTGTAGTATACAAATGAACTTTTGCTTATTCAAGCTTTCATGACTGTGATACTTGGTCCATTTGTCATACCATCACCTGATTGATAGAATTTACTGCTTAGTCAGAGCCATGATGTCCAGACACTTAGTAGTAAAAAATACTTCTTCCAGAAATTAAGGGAAAAAAATAATTAAGGAAAAAAATAATTAGGGAAAAAAATAACGTCCCAATCTGAATATTATATCTTTCCTGGATTGGTAAGTTATTTTTGTATTTGAAAATATTTCTAGAATTTTGCCTGGAATTTCAGTTGAAATACTAGCTATGTTTGTCATCCCATGTACCACCCACCCACAGGGGAATGGAACAGCTAATCTGGATCCTTGAGATCCTGACTCATCCCAGTCCCCGACAAGCATCTCAAGCCCAGCCCTAAGCTCCTCCAGGGGATAGCTTAAGACGATTTGGGATTTGATTATGGAAGGCATTTATCTTGCATATCTCAGCTCTTGGCATTGGACTCCTCAGGAACAGGAAACCCTGCTCAAGGCTCAACTGATTAGGGATATAATTTTTCTGTGGAGTTGGCCACTCAGGAGTCCTGGGATCAGGAAGTATGGGCTGAAAGACCAATTTCGTGTTATGCAGTATACCTAGTTATCTACCAAGGTGAGGGCCAGGGGTGGCAGTCAGTACTAGTTTTGGTGAGTTCTACAACAGGATAAAATGGGTCTATTAGAAAAACCATCACTCCTTCCCTATCATGTGGAAGTTATTATACTTATACCTTGCATTATCCCACCAACTTAATTTTCTTGTGGTTTGTTTGCATTCAGAGTATTATGGCTAATGGTAAAATTGCAACTTTTGAAACAGCTCTAGTTTGAAGTGCCAATTTATTAATTGTTGCTTTAAAAGGTGTATATGTACAATCAATCAGGTGCAGACGTGTGTGTGTGAAAAATATATAATCACTTAGGTCTTTCAGGATAATAACCTTTGGTTTGAACGAAATTGATTAAAGCTATTTACATTTTTCGAGAACGATGCTATAGGGTTTGTTATCTTTCCAGCTATGTATGGTTATTTAGAACATGTATTTGAAATACTTTAGGTATTGGTAACAGGCATGTGGTATAGATATGTGGTGTGATATAGAGATAAGTCATCTACAGAAATAGCCTGTACAGTAAGCCATGACTGGTGCTTTTAATATGCAATTAAACATGTGTGTGGGGCTTTAAAATCTGAGTGGAGTACATGTGAGATTAGTGACTGGTATTCTTGCCACCAGGTGGCATGATTCAGAGTCTAGCTATTTGCACTGTACACAGTCAGTGTGTTGCTCTAGGACCTGAAGGACCATGTATGGCCAAAGGATGTCTGTCTGCAATATGCAGTTGTTGATTATAGCTAAGGAATCCCTGTGCGAAACTGGGGAAAATGTTCATAATTTAAAAGAAATCCAAATCAGCAGCAGTTGAGTTGGTAATTTGTTTAAACTAGGTCTTGTTATGATGTTTTGATAATCAATTCTTCATCCTAAGAAAAAACTAACCAGGCGAGCATTTTTTGTTTTCAGAAAAATATCTACTTAGGTATTATTTAAATCCAAATATCATTATATGCCTATTTTCTGCACTTCCTTATTGAAGAAGGTTAGTGAATTTTAGAAGTTTTTAGTATCACTCTATGGAAGTAGTCAATCTTCTTGAGTTATCATAGAAATTAAAGAGAAAAGCAAATTAGTTTTGTTTGTGATGGATGGAGATAACCAGCTGGGTTTTATGGGATGGTTCTAGATAGCATCAGATCAGTAGGGTAAATATTTTCACTGATATAGGTGCTTCAAATATTGCATGTTGGGCTTCAGGGTTGGGCATTTCCTAATTCTCGCTCATGCTTGAGATCTGAAAGCTACACCCCTGAAATATTTGTGGTGATCATTTGCACCTATTGAACTGAATGTCATGCTGATATTCATTAAGTATTCACACTTCCCATATACATGTTTACATGTTTTTCTTTCTATGGACAATAGAATACTCCACCTACCATGTCCAGTTGCTTATAGGATTTCTTGCCTTTAGGCTTGGAACTTGTGCCAATTCCTTTTGTGCCAGGTTTTACAGTTAGCTGGATTCCGAGTCACCAACACGGTCTTTTTTTTTTGCTATAGTGAAGCATCTCTTAGTGAAACTCATGGAAAACTCTGACAGTATGCATATATATATATGTATGTATGTATATATATATATATATATATATATATATATATATATATATATATATATATATATATATATATATATATATATATATATATATATATATATATATATATATATATATATATATATATGTATATATATATTTATATAAAAATGTTCAATCTGACTGATATCAGTATATACGGATATGATTTGGGGTGTTTGTATTTATGTATGTATAAAAGTTATTTTTTTATTGTATACATATGAAAATATAAATACGGCCCCTTGCATAGTTGTGTAGACATGTACATTTATTTGGTGGAATCAATTGAGTGACTTGTAACCTAAATTCTAGCTCACATGTTAAGCCCGTCTAGACTTCTTACATGTTCTTTATATGGGAAGCAGGGTGTTTAAAAAGGGCATAGTTCAATAGTGCACCCTGTAACCAGAGTGCAACCTTTTTGAGACTACTTCAATTCTCCTAGTGAGACAAAAGTGAATAAAAGGATCCTGCTAACAGGAAGTGCTCGGTTCTGATATTCAGGGCGGGCACAGTGTATTCAGTGACTCAGGGTAGTCACTCGCGAGTTCAATGAGTGCATTTTACCCTGGGAATCAATAGGTACCTTTGTGGCGGCTCGCCACAGACCTTGGAAGTGCGCTGGTGCTTCTGCGGAACTGGGAGAAAACAAACCCTGCCAGCAAAACCGGTGGAAACTAGACCTGACTATTGATATGAAAACCTGGTGTGCCTCTGAGTCGATGATGACTCACCGAAGGAGCAGGCCAAAGAAGCTGTGCTCTGAGTGGAGTAAGGAGGGGAAAATCTGCTGAAATCCAGTGCAGGCCGACCTCTTAGCGGTGTGACCTGAGAATTTTGGAGGCAGTTGAGCGATGGAGCCGGCAAGCTGAGGACGTGGAGGGCTAGTAGTCAGAGCCAGAGAGGGGAGGACGTCCAGGGGACCACTGGTGTGTGCTGCACATGGTGACAAATGTGGGATGAGTCACTAGAGGACCAGGACACGACACAATGACTCCAGTCCAGTCTGGGCCGACACAGCACTGATAAGGGGTAGTAGTACTACTACAACTACTGCAAGCAAGCAGTCATCCGAATATCTACTCTCATCTCAAGGAAGTGAAGCACTTGCAGGACTTGTAATAGTAATAGTAATAGTAATGCAACGCGGCAAGATATCTGTGTACATTACAAAGGGGTTCTACTGAACGCACTAATCCTTAAATCTACTGTTATCTTAAGGAAGTGAAAAAGTTGTAGGACAAGAGGGAGGCAGGATCTTTGTGTGTGTACTTCACAGTATATGTAGTATTACAGCTGGTGCACCTCAGCCCCCTCCTGGCCACCCAGGCTCAATAGGGAATGCTCTTGTTGATCAACGTTTACCTTGGGTGTTTACCGAACGTCTGATGACTCAGACCTCTTTACTTCTACACTCCTCAAGCCACCATCTGACTCGATAGTTCTCACAACTTTGCTGCACCAAGGACTACTACTATAAACTACTACTATTATATACTACCCCTAGGACAAGCATGAGTGGACAGCTCTAGCAGTGGAGTCTTTGTGTAAGATCCGAATCACACTTGTTGGACTCCAGCAGGACTGCAGGAATGCAGGCTCTCTGAGTGTGGGTGTGCTGCTGCGTGTGACTTTTACTCACCCCCAGAGATAGGGTGATTTTACTTTGTTCAACACAGAAATGGGATCAACTGGTCGCAGGGTCAAGAAGCCAGGTAAAGTTACACACAAGCAAAACCTAATAGTTGGATTTAGTTTACACATGTACCAGTATTTGTGATAATGTGGCTTCAGTTTTATTTGATCGTAATTGTCTGTAATAGTTCAGATCTAGTGATGCATAAACAAGTCTGTGTTTCAGGATTAAGAGAATGTATAGCAGCTTTGATATGCTATGCAGTATTTCATGGTAGTCGTGAGCACTTTTTGCTGCTTCGATGAGTGGATCATGCATTGATCCTAATTTATGATACATAGTGACTAATGGTTACTACAAAGGAATTCACTTGCATGATACATTTCATAATTGAAAAAAAGACTGGATGAAAGTGACTACTTGCTAGGACTAGTCTGATTTTGGCTGCTGATTTTTATTTTCTAATTCTCGGGATTGTGTAAGATTCAGGTTTACATAATTGACCAATTAGAGCACATAGAGCAGGACTGCTATTACTCATGTGATTGGTATATTATTCTTAGCCGCTTGTATGTTGATATGACACAGATAACACCACTTGATCGAACTCACATTTACTGTGCAGGGTAGTTAGGCGATAGGCATATGAGTTATGGTTAAGGAATGCAGGCCATGGGCGATTCGAATCAACGGCCCAAGTACAAGTAAAGGGTAGATCTCGAGTCGGTAGCTGTGAACGGGTCCTCACGGTTTATTTGCTGTTTATCCTGGTTCTGGTGTTGTTGTGAAATACTATTCTCTTCCAACTCTTGAACTGACACAAAGGACATTCCTGAGGGGGCCCTTGCTGGGTGTGAATGTACACATGCAGCTTGCATGTCTACAATGTTGACTAGCTACTAGTCCTTTATTTTATCCATTTGCCCTTGCTTGCTCAGGAATTCCCTTAACAGTGTTGTCATTCTCTATTCCATATCTATGTGCAAAATAAGTTATGTATAATTTCGAAAAATATTTTCATTTTTGAATCGGTCATGGCTGGCAAGCTACATGCAGTGGAGATCACTCATTGAGCATCTGGTATACTCACCATTGACACTTGGTGAGACTGAGTGTGAGAGGGGGACAAACATCTCAAAAATAAAATATTCAAAAAACATTTTCAAAAATATTTTTCCTTTTTTGGATGTCCTGGGAGGCAAGCTACAAGCAGTGGGGATCACTCATTGAGCACCTGGTATGCTGACCATTGAGACATGGTGAGACTGTGTGTGGGTGGTAGGGGGGCAATATCCAGGGTCTGATCTAGTGTATGACCCCATGCCCTAGGTATTTCCTTACAATGCCACTGGTCAAGATAAGCATGCTTTCCTGCCCACGTTTTAACAAACATAGAAAACTTGTGCCATGCAAGGAGTTTTGACCAATGAAATTATTGCCCTGCAGGAATAAAGCTTTTTCAATTTTTACAAAGCTTTGAAATGACATGTCGATCTGGAAAAAAACGGGTTTTGAATATTACAGGTATGTGTGTGTCATACTAAACCTTGATAGAGCAGTATTGAGTGAAAGAGGAATATTGTTAAAAGTAAGGAAATGCTTTCTTTATTGATGTACTCTTTTATTTTATTGTCACAGGACAGCCATATTTAGTCCATTAATGCTCAAGATTAAAATTGTCTTCTGGTTTTATTATACATAGAAATATAATCTCTAATAGATCACACCTATACTTCATTTTGATGATTTTTTGAGACCAAAGAAAATCAAAATTTATCCAAATGTATACCAACTAATGTATACCAACAATATAAACAATTGTTGAGTTTACTTACAGCATGAACATGTATGCAACATATGTTTTTTGACTGAATGATTAATTGAATCAAACAGTGTAATTGGTAATTAACTGAGATTTTTTTCTTTATTTATAGACAATTTATTTAGCAGCTGGAATTTATAACTGTTTATTGTAATAGTGTCTCCTGTTATTATCATGTTAGTAGGTTTTAATTTCTTCAATATCCTCAAACAAATACCATAACTAATTTAGCTAATAATTTGAATTGGGAGTGGGAATTATTATGTATCACACTATCAATATGTTAGCAGGTATTATTTTCTTCGCCTTCTTCAAGCAAATAGCAGAACTAATAGGCACAGGCATATTGACTAGCTTTTTCAAGGCGTAGCCTCTCATGCAAACTATTTCCTAATTGCATGCAAATAAGATTCTCTCACTACGTAAGTGTCCCCCTGCCCTGCCTCAAATAGCCCTAGCTTGACTGCCATCATAATCCAACTATTCACTCTTTAAGAGAGATTTTATGCCTCACTGCCCAATATGGTTGATTTACCAGGTGAAATTATCAGGAAAATATGCATGCATAATACCCTAACATCAAAGAGAATTTTGTAGGAAGCATGGAAGTTGCGTCTTTTTCCCTTTTAACTGGGTGTTAGGGATGATACATGATGTATGTGTGGTGTGTGGCGGTGCCAGGTAGCTTGGCACTGTGGCAAGACCCTCTCTGGCCCAGGCATGAAATATTGATGGTAATCATTGTCTTTAATTGGCGCTTGACTTTACTCCCAGGTGGAAACTCATTCAGGTATTACCACAGAGAACTAGACTTTATGAATTGCCACCTTCACAAGCACTATCATTATGAATCCTATTGTTAGTTTTTCCCCAATACACGTTTCCCTAAATTTTGAATATGAAGATATGAAGCTAAATTTGATCATGGAGATATTTAGCTACATTACTGCCTGAGTTTTCATGAGTACTCGAACCCTGCTTGCTCAGTGTATACCTATATCATTTCTGTTAATTTGAAAAAATACCCATTTTTTATCTTTTAAAATTTCTCAAATTTTTTATTAAGGCAATATTTGATTCTCAATAGGTAAATATGTTTTGTTTGTCATTTTAGATATCCTTTTTTGGTTTGTGAATCATTCAATTAAATTCCATATTTGAAGTATATGGATTAATATGAATAAAGTTGTTTTTCCGATTCCACTGAATAATTCATCAAATATTTGTCATATTTTACTCAAAACCAAGTAAATATGTGCCTACTAGTTGGCCTATGGGGCTTTCCTAGTGAAAATGATGATCAAACAATAATTCCCCGTTCTTTCCATTGATGTGTGTTTTTCATTAGAATGATGATAGAAAAAAGGCAGCATGAATGAGACAGTAGGAGGCCTAAAAGAGCGGTGTGTGGCACGGCCTGCTGGTACTCAGTGGGTGATTAGACACACAGGCCGGCAGCAGGTAGTGTGTGTGTGTGTGTGTATGTGTGTGAGCTTATTAATGCAGAAAACCATATGCAAATAATTAAACTTTTAAACCAATGCAATTACGCCAGGTTTCATGCTGTCATTAATTATTGATTGTGATTACTGGATGTAATTTGCAGCCCATTTCCTGCTTTGTAGCGTACACTGTGGGAAGGCCTTGTTATTATCTCATTAGACACCTTATAATAGTCCACAGGCCATTTTGATATTTTATGGCAGAATCTCGCCTATCGGAGGTGTGGCGGCATGACTCACTGTCTATATTGAGCATGAATGTAGTACCGGCATAGTACTATCAGGATCTCTATGGATTCTCCAGAGATCGTCAGGAAAAAACAACAAACAGAAATGCGTCATAATACCCATATATGGTAGTGACTTTAGAGGCTTGTCTTTCATTCATCTTGGCATGGAGCACACATATTTTTAAGTATCGCTTTATACATATTAAATATTGCATAATGTGATTAGATATTATGTAAATACATATTTTTAGAATGATTCTGAGATCATACTGCTTCATTCGTAGGGTAATTGACTGACTGTAAAGGACTGCTTTGCATAAAGTCGAATATATGCTTTTGAGGATCACTAAATGGTACAAATCAAAAAGGTCACTGTAGACATATTTTAGTCTATAGTAAGGTTGAATACAATGTTATTTTCTATAAGGGGGATTTAAAGATGGAAATTTGTAGAAAGGTGGTCACTCTTGAAAGGTTATCCTTCTAGCTAATTTGGCTATATAGCTGTAATTTTATCTTGTATATAGTAGATTTGAATTTTATCAAAAAATGCTTCAGAACTCAAGTACCAGCAAACATGGATATCTTATGGTTACCATATTCAGGGTCTACCATGTGCCACTCGCATTGTAACTTGTCTGTGACCTGACAACAAAACTCATCAGGGTGATATTAGGAAAAACAATTGAATGGGGATTTTGAAACTAATTGGAAACAACTATCAGTTGAAAAATTACTCAAAATATTACTTGTAATATCAAGATATTTGTCAGGTCATGTATGCACTATCCTAGATATGGATAGGTTAGTTACTTGTAATACCCATAATGCATAGAGCTTTTGCTGGATTATTTCCTCTATTCTCACCTGTGCTGTATTTTATTATCTTTCAGGTGGGTTCCTGGAGTTTCAGGCCATGTACCCCTCACTGACCGAGACCAAGTCCATGAGGAGCCAGCCGGGCCTGACGTCCATGTCACAGCCCTGTATGCCAGTCAGTAACGTGGGACCAACACGGGTATTGCCCTTCCTCTATCTGGGCTCACAGCAGGATGCACTCTCCAAGGAACAAACACAGGTAAGACATTTATACATAATTAGGCTTGAGAAATTGTGTTTCCTGTAACGATCCAAAAAAGAAATGGGGTGGGGGATTATCATATTATTCACTTTATTCTGATTATTATTATTATTATTATTATTAATATCATTATTATTGTTATAATTATTTTTAGATGTGAGTTTCATGCATGTTTTATGTTGATTGGAAGTTGGAAGGACAGAAAAAACTTGAGGGTAGGGATTTATTTGATTGAAAACCTGTAAGGCTTGGGTTACAGGATACACCCAACTTATTTTAGGCCTTAGAACAGCCAAGTGCTTTTAGGGCTGTTTAGTTTCTCTATTTAAACACCAGGGGGACTCAGGTACTGCAAATTAGTTGATCTATGGATGTTCTTGCCTTGGATCTGTAGCCAAGCTATTAGCCTTGTTTTCAAGGAAGGAAAAGCACCACAAAAGGTGTTCATTTTCATCAAATGGGCAAATCATCATTGATGCAAATGACCACCTTTTGTGGGGCATTTCCTTCCTTGAAAACAAAGCAAATATGCTATGGACCTGAGTATCCTGTTGGCTTTGTTAGTCTTTTTTCAGGGTATGCCTTTCAGTAATGATGAATCAACTAATATCTGTAATGCTAATGCAAGCTGACGTGATGGTTTTTTATTGCTGTTCGTTCAAAAACACTCATATTTTACACCGATGCCTTGTCCTGTAACTTTAAAGCCAGCTTCACTTTGTTACTTCCTAATGGCTATCAACTGTGCAAGAGTATGCCATCTATTCGAGATCAAAACAGCCCCAGCTAGTGTGATGCTAAGTAAAGCGATGGGGAAACTCCTCTACTCTCCCCGGGAAAAGGCGAGGAAACTCGCAAAACACAGCGTGCGCTCGCAGTTGGTCAGGTGACTGGTATGCCTGCTATAGCGTTCGGTGGTAGGGTTCTATTTTTACAGCAGGCATTTGTTTTTGGTGAGTCAGGAAGCTCGAGTGGTTCTTTAATGCTGACATTCATCAAGTCAGAGGGCCGCTACCAAAACAGATGCACTATTGCGTAGTACAAGCTATTATGATTCTATGTCGCAGTAATCTTGTTTGTTTTGACACACGCCGGTCGGCCCTTGACTTCTAAATGATCTGTGAGCTAAACTGGTGGCGCCATCTATCGAGAGAAGAAAAGTGTGGTACTTGGCTCAAAATAATGTTACATTAGTTTGATCAGATATAGGGTGATTATTCTTTTAATCCTTTAATCATTTATCAGGGAAAGTGACAGTTGGCAGAATAGATTAATGAGCAGTGAAACCTTCCCAATTGATCCTTCTATTCATGCTTCGTCTTCTTTTGGAAAAATTTTGTAAGGGTGCATGAGACTTTTGAAAATAACTCACTTACAAAGCATAATTTATAGAATGAAAATTGAAGAAAAAAATTGAATTCAAAAATGGTAGTTGTGGATGAGAAATATTTCTAAAAAAAAATGACCAACTTCCTAGTCTAATTTTCTGCTAGCACTCTTTAGATAACCTCTGAAAGGAGAACACCTTCGAATTTAAACACTTATGCCTTGTGTTGCCTAGGGTGTTCAACTTCATGACATCGACTGTATTGTGATACCAAGATATACGTCACATAAGTAAGAATAACATTGTGCCCAGGCAATCCCTCGGGTTCCTTCTTTGATTTTCTCTGAATTGGACCAAATCAGTGTTCCTAGAAACTCATTAAGTAGAGAATCAAAACAAGGAAGACGGAAGAACCAATCAAGTAGGACTGCTGTACTGGGCATGTTGACACTCGTTTAAATCCTGCTTCATAGCATGAGGACAGTAATTCGAAGAATCAGAATCCCCCCTGACTTTTCTCATTGGAATCTGGTTTGAGATTTCTTCAGGGAATTTCAATTATCATCCCTGCCCCCTCCCCTGGTAGACTGATTAGATATGGTAGGAGACAGAATGTGGGCGTGGCAGGGGCTGTGGGGTGACATTCCATGTGCGTTTCGTTTCGAGGACATGATAACGCGATTTTGTGGTGGATGAGATCCCCGTCATAGCTGAGTACAAGTCATAGGCTAACAAGCCCTCAAGACAGCTGTAAAACCTCAAGATATGGTCTGCCCACCAGGGGCCGACTCTGCCACACTGAGACCAGACATGGAGGAACAGTGGTAGAGGACACTCTACGATTTAACTCAACTCCCAGCAACCTCGGCAAACTTGTTCACGAGGTTATAAGTTGTTTTTGCATGATGGAGACCATATGTGTCTAGGAACGTCAGCGCATGCAGTCAATTTAGTTCACACCCATTGGCAATCGTGAGCCCCCTAGAGAAAGGTTGGTGAGGGTGAAGTTCACGAACAATGGGATTTCTCAGAACGCATGTGATGTATAATGTTTGAGAGCAATAACTTGAATCCTTTAACCCTTATACTGCTGGTGGCTAAATTGGCAAAGACAAAATGGTGCAAAAAAAAAGAAAATGATGACTGAAACCCTAGCATATGCGTACTCATCTGAGAGTACTCAGCGAGAGCTATCTAATGAATATAAACATGATAGGGTTTAGATGGTTTTCAAAATTCTTAGCATTCTTGTGCTTTGGACGAAAGTAGCCTCAGCATTGGAAGGGTGAAGTTGATGGGTAGTGTGTCATGCATGATACTTCAACATAGAACTCGAGCTCACTATTATAATCAGTGCAACCAGTTGTAGTCTTTGTACAAGCATTTTACCATCTGGTTAAAAAAATCCCCTGGCTTTATCATTGCTTATTCATAACCCAGCAATGATTCATCTATATGTCTAGCTAAAGATAGCACTCACATATAACCCTGTATAAACCCATTAATACTCACAGTGGCCAAAAGCAGCTTGACGATTTTTGATGAAATCTTTCAGGCAAAAGTGTAATTAGGAAATATATATGATGGAGAAATTTTCTCAGTTTTTGTCAAAAGTATCTTAGATACAAACAACTCAATTTTAGTAGAAACTCTAAAGCATTATTGGGTGAAGTAAACTTTAAATCTGCTTTCGTGCACCCTGTCTGAACAACAATGTGAACATGGTCTACAAAGTACACAGACCTAATTCAAACCTTAAATACTCTAGGCCAAAACGTCAGGAAAGTTGTTTGTTGATATTGCAAAATCAGTTGCCACTTGACTGATTGCCTGATCTTGATATCTGAAAGGAGATTGATTATTACCCATAGCCCATCCTTTGACAGAATGATTATTGAAAAACAATGATTTCATGGGCAGTGTTGTTATTGAGAGTTGCAAATAAACTGCTAAATGTTGGCATAACTAGTGTCAGAAAGGAATTGATGGTTCTTTATGACTATTCTATTACTTCCAAGAATCCAAGAATTGATTATTGAAAGTAGTAGTAGTAGTAGGAATAGCAAAAGAAGGAGTTGTAGTAGTAGTAGTAGTAGTAGTAGTAGTAGTAGTAGTAGTAGCAGCAGCAGCAGCAGCAGCAGCAGCAGCAGCAGCAGCAGCAGCAGCAGCAGCAGCAGCAGTAGTAGTAAAAATATATGTATTAGAAGTAGTAGTAGTAGTAGTAGTATTAGCAGCAGCAGCAGTATATGCATTGGGAGTGTACAAAGATCATGTTTGGGCTTGATTCTGTGGAAGGGGAGGGGGGTAGGGGGAGGGGTCAGTGGTAATCAGTTTATCTGGTCATAACAGCATGGTTGCGATTCCTAGCCGACTAGTCACCCTCTATACATAATACCCCAGGACCATACCAGGATGAGTAATGTCACAATTCCAGGGTCTTAAACCCAAAACAACAAAGAACCCGCTTCCAAGTATCGCTCTTCCTATGAGAAAAGATGAGTGGGTTGCTGAACAGGAGCTGGATGGTAGAAGCTAGTGTGGTTACATGGTATCTTCATTAACCCATTTATGACTTAAGTGCTCAAAATTGTCTTGTCTATTTCTATATCTCAGCCCAGGAGATTTTTTGAAAATATTTGAAAGAGAAATGTTGATGATAACCCCACCAACAGCTTCCTTTCAATTACTTCATGAATTTATGATAAATTCCAAAGTTATTTTCAAAAGACATAAGACAATTGTCACTGCCTCTATGCACTAATGAGTTAGCTATGAGTTCTTCCTTGAAGTCTTGGTGCAGTTATGCTGAAGAAAGAACCATTTGGATGCTCTTATAGAAGATACTCTTAACCATAACTTTGGAATAAATTATCATCATAACGTTAGGTTTGGTGAACTTCAAAGATATTTTGCACCTGAAAATCAATGTTTAATCACACTCAAATTTGTCTAGTAGGTTTTATCGTTTAGTATTCAACACTAATGCAGTAGCAAAGGGTAACCTAGTCTGCCAGTACAACTCCCCCATGTGGCATTTGTGTGAACTAAATAGAGGACAGTAGGCCACAAGCCCGTATAGTTGTCGTATAGGTGCAGGCATAAATTTATATATAATGAGGTAAAACACAGCAACGCCTTAGGGTAACCTGACTATTGCAGACCTATTGGGATTCGTGACATTTGCAGGTTGTTGAACCTAGCGCTGTCTCAGGGTTCATCGTCTTTGAGCACTGATCTCTTTGGCTGCATATGAAGTAGTATTAGGTATTGGTTGTTTACTGCCTTGCACCACGCCACCACACCAGGGTCTCCCTCTAGGCAGTCAGTCAGTCTCCCTGCCTCCCTGCCTGCCTGCCTAGCTGCTAATAGCAAGAGATGGAACGTATACTATTTAAGTAACAGTGCATTGCAGGGCAGATTAGCGATGACTCATCTGGGCAAATCTAGAACAAGGTGGAGCTGGCTGATCTGGGCAGTAAGCCTTAATATAATGCAGGTATTACAGGGATAAGTAGAAGGCTGGCACCTCCTTACTAGTCATCTGAGATGTGACCACAGTCTAGCACATACAGGGAAGAGAATCTCATGATATCCTTAGCGCTCCCTAAAAGAGAGTATCTGGATCTTATGCACATCAGACAGTGGATCTGAGATTGATGCGCATTTCTTAGAAAAATGTAGATTAAATTGCCGGGGCTGTGGGGATCTTAACCGTAAACACCTAGCTGGCGTGCGTGATGAGTCATAATACGATTATGAAATAAATTATCAAAAGGAGGAGGGGCTTACGAGTGGCCAGTACTACGCAGTCTGAGCCTATTCTATTATCGTACACTGGCCTATCGGATTCAAACTGATTTAGGATGCAGCCGAAAAACGGCAAGACGTTTCAATCAACACCTGTTAGTAGAAGAATGCAGCATAATAACAAATTGATTTTGAATCTTTAGAATGGCCTCAAGTTATTTTTGATACTATATATCTTTGATGCTATCATCAATAAATGAGTTTAAATCATTAAGATTGCCTGGGGATAATATCATCTTATATGCATTACATATTATCATCATTTGCGGATAGAGAGCAAAAGTAGAAATAGTAGGAGGAGTATCATCATCATCATCATCATCATCATCATTATCATCATCATCATCATCATCATCATTACAATCTCTAAATCAATCTGCATTGTAGTAATGCCCAGAATCATACTGATGAGGGAAATCTATTTACTTCCTGCCCATTGAGCAATTACGACTATCCCAAATGATGAAAATAATATCTTATATATATTATGAGACTTCCTCATATAGGGAAATTCAAATTTAATTGAAATAATTGTTTTAATTCGCTATGATTTCCTTAAATGTGCTCTTCTGTTATACTTTCACCTAAGTGAGTATGTGTTACCTATATTTTCTGCCTGCCCCTGAGAGCCTCATTACTGCCCACACAAGACGAGGCACTGATCTCCACACGGCCCAATTACTGTGAAATGACGGCTGCTACGGACTTGCCACAGACTCTAATGGACACTCACTAATCCCCCGTAAAACCCTCTCCCTGTAAAAACGGCTGCTACCTCTAACATTATCTGACTGTTTAAAAAGATTTGCCTTGATATTTCTCATTTGTGAATTTTACAACATAGTAATCGTTACATTGAGCTTGAATTCAGCTAGCGAAAACATGATGGCATTGGTGTATTGAATCATAAGGTTGGAACCAACATCTGCAGATAGTTGCCAGTATCAGTAAAGCAAATATGATAGCTGGTACAAAAAATTGTCATAACAATACTGTTTGTGATGTATACAATGTTTGCATGGAAACATTGGTCTAGCAACGGACAACCACTCAACTTAATGAATTTGGTCTCTGAAAAGTCAATATGGACTGGATGTTTGTAAAGCATACTTAGGTATAAAAGATATGTATTGTAACTACATATATTAGATTTACAATATGTGATGGCTCACGTATAATGCTTCTGTGGACAGCATGGGACCCATAGGAACGAGGTAGAGAATGTGTCACTTTTCATAGGACCCTGAGGAACAGGGTAGGGAACTAGTAATGTTTGCAAGTAAGATATATTGCCATGTATGCATCATTCTAGCTAAGTGTGAACATCACCTGGGGACCCCTGTGCTAGTTGGCTATGCACAGTACACCCAGAGGAGAGAGACAGGGAAACAGCATGATTGCTTCGTAATGGTCATCCCAAGGAATGATGGTCGTCGATGGCCAGTTAGAGGGCATACTGCCCTCTTTTTAACCCCTCGTAAATTGGTCCTTGAGGACCTGATATTTGCCGTTATCCACCATCTTGTACAGGCTGATTTAAGCTCGCTGGATACAATGATAGGAGATACTAAGCTGTCAATGATTATTATCTCAGACCATGTGCTGAAGTCAGAAATATCTAAAGCTATCATGATATTCAGTTGTTGGATCTTTTCATTTGGAAAAGGATACATTATGGCATTAAACATTTTCTTACTTACATTCAAATGTTACCGAAGTGAATACATTGTAACATAAAACACTGAAAGATATTGACAAGGAAATCAAATCCTGTATTTAGCTCTGTCTTGAAGTGATGATCATTATTATTATTATTATTATTATTATTATTATTATTATTATTATTAATATTATTATTATCATTGTTATTATTATTTTTATTATTATTATTATTATTATTATTATTACTATTGTTATTATTATTATCATTATTATTGTTATTATTATTGATATTATTGTATTTACAGATATCTAGATACAAACTTATGAAATGTTAACTAAGCCCATTATTACATTTGTTTTACCTTGACTCATTGAATATTTTTATTTTTCTTCAGAAAAACGGCATCAATTATATCCTGAATGTGAGCACAGTGTGCCCCCAGCCGAACTTCATCAGCGAGGGGCACTTCCTACGCATTCCAGTCAACGACAACTACAGTGACAAGCTCATCCCTCACTTTCATCAAGCATTCCAATTCATAAGTAAGTCACCCAGGCCCAACCATCCCATTGTTGTGGTCAGCATATTATCATCATGAGTGACCACATGGTCTCTTTACAGTCAAACTGCTCCTCTGATTGTAACTTAATATACCAGAATAGTAGTAAAGTATATGGACTGACAAGTGAAAATATGCGAGCTGTACTTATATTTCATTATTAGCTTCAATGATTTAAAGTGTAAAAACAATTATGCTATGCATGAATATGATGTTTCTAATGTTTTAGGAACTGAAAATACAATATCTTTCAGGATATAAATACCAGTAAAAACAACTCAGTCTTTGCCTGAATATATAGTACGCAATACATATTTGTTCATACTTAATATGATATTATAGATTTGTTCTATTCATTATTAAGTTTCTTCTTAAATATTTTATATATTTCATTACGTTGAATTCCTCTCTTATATGTTATGTCATGATGGTGTATCTGTGTAGAGACTGAACAAATGGCCTAAGAACAGAGTGTGTGCTCTTATTGCTTTACACATAAGCTAGATATGATAAAGCAGTGGGGGATTAAGAAGAGCTGGCCCTTGCATGTTGATGTTGTGTTCCATTGATTGCTGAGGAATAGTAGTAGTAGGAGGGAGGAGGAGGAGAGAGGAAAGGGGATATGTGACACTGGAGTGGCCCTATGAGTAGGCGGGCTGTGTGCTGAAATCAATACTTCACCCGGTATAGGGACTGATCGATATTCCACACTTGAACATTGCTTCCGCTCCTCCTCCGCCGAGAGCGCTGGAGTTCACGCTATGAAAAGCAATCGGTTCTTAACAGTCCTGCTCCAATTCCCTTTAAACTACCTATCTACCTGTCACATGTATTAAGGGTCAAACCTTATGGGCAGTTACATATTATTTACAACTTCTTAACGACAATATGTATACATTATGTGTAATACTTTATAATACCTTCACTTCCTAGTCAAAGGGAGTTAGATATTATTTACAAATTATTAACAACAATATGTATACATTATGTGTAATACTTTATTATACCTCCACTTCCTAGTGAAAGGTTTGTTCCTGTTGGGTCATACCAATTTTCACCTTCTAGTTATGCAATAGTGAAATCACAAAAAAAGCACTTTTCACCTATTCCAGAATGGTGACTCAAATGAAACTAAATCAATCAATTTGACAAGCGGAATAGTTTTGGATAAGTGTAGGTTTCAGATCATGGAAATTCTTGATTTGAAAAAACTTCTCTGGGTGAATATACACTTTTCCTCCTACTATTGTCTTAACAAATAGTGTTATGAGACCTCTTAATTTGAGAAAACTTCTAAAGGTGAATATACACTTTTCCTCCTACTGTTTTCTTAACAATCTCGTGTCTATCCTAGGTTTTGTCAGTTTGAGCTGTAGCTGACAGACATGTATTCCTCTCCTTCCAGACAAAGTGCGTGAAGCCAATGGTTGTGTACTAGTCCACTGTCTAGCAGGTATTTCTCGGTCCCCCACGCTGGCCATCGCTTACATCATGCAGCACCTGAACATGTCTTCAGAGGACGCATACAGGTAAGGCAATAGTAAACTCTAAATAAGTAATATATCTCTCTATTATGTGAATGATTAGTAGGTAAGACGCAAAAATACTAAATTAGCAAAAAAAAATTCAAATAACTTTTACAAATAAGCACTATGTTTTCCTGAATACATTATTGTGTTGTTGTTTTTTTGTAGATTTTTTGTTATTGCTTTTTTTTTTTTTTTTTTTTTTTTTACCGCCAATTTCATTGTACATGATATGCACCTAGAATAGAAAGATGAATAAGAAAAATAGTCCAAATGTAGGAAGGTGTATTTTGGTGTTTTATCATATGTATTTGGAAATCAATCAGCTTCACTAGTCTGCCTTTCTCTAAGCACACTCAAAACTCATCTCTGTAGTATATCAACTCAACAAGTGGTGAATTGGGATGACTAAAAAATGCTAATGATTGTATTCATCGCGATTGCACACTTATTGAATCAGTATTAAATAGGTCAGCATCTATTAGAGAACTCCACATTTTGTGTGTGTGTGTGTGTGTGTGTGTGTATGTGTGTGTGTAAATAAGTAGACTTCATTCATGTTTGTTGGGCCGACTCTGACCGTGTGGAAGTGGAGGCAGAGCAGGCCAGCTGTTAGGGAAAGCAGCCCAGCTGATACATTCACCATTCATGGGAATTCCCTGTATACAGGTTTAGGGCCAGGCTGTTAGATGCTTAGAAATGTGACATGGATACTACTCAGCAGTATTTCAGAGGCATGTTAGGAGCAGGCTCCCAGTAGTACAGCAGTTCCGTTACAACCCATTCATGCCTACGGTGCCCAAAAATACCCAGATTATTTTAGTAATATGGTTTTGTCTTGAGCATTTTTGCAAAATATTTGAAGGGGAAATGTTGATCAGAACCCAACTGACACCTCTCCAACGGGATAATGTAGTAAATTACTTAAGTACAAAATATTCCTATTCTGACCCTGAAGGAATGGTTAGGGAAAGGTATTGGTAGAGATTTGATCTTAAATTAAGAAAATTGATTAGAAGTGTAAAATATTACATTATACAGTTAAAGAATACTGGGTATTGGGATTTTATGTATGATCCCCTTCCTGAGTCCTTGAAAATAGTGGAGGTTCATTTTAGGCCATATCCTTAGAGCCTACTAGAGATTGCTGTGGTTTTATTTCAACTCTTTCCCGGTAGGCTATGATTCCCCGAGCTGGAGAGGGAGGGCGCCACTCTGACCCGCATACGATGCTCAGCCCAGTGATGACTCATCCAGCCAAATCAGCTGAGAATCCTAAACGCCTGATAAAATTTCTCGACAAACTACTCGCCTATAAATCTATATTTCTGGTAAACCAGACTGGCTCCATTGTAGTAATCCAGTGTCGCCGCTTCCTACCCCTTCACTTGAGGCTGTCTGCCAAGGACTGCTTGTAGTGTGTTTGTGTGTGCACCAACAAACATGCACACACAACACACACAACACACACTCACACACACACACACACACACACACACACACACACACACACACACACACACACACACATAAAAAATGCACACACAAACACTCTCTTTTCACTCTCTTCTCTCTCTCTCTCTCTCTCTCTCTCTCTCTCTCTCTCTCTCTCTCTCTCTCTCTCTCTCTCTCTCTCTCTCTCTCTCTCTCTCTCTCTCTCTCTCTCACTCTCACTCTCTCTCTCTCATTTTGCAGTATCGTTCAAATGTTTAGTGTCTTTTTGAGGTGGGTCACTAATGTGCTGAGGTGGTTTCCATTATGACAATGTCACTCACCGTCATTCACTCATCTCATTGAACACGGCTGAAGAATGCCTTCTAATACCTGGCTCTCTTATTCAAGGCATTCACTCCTGCATTCTTTGATATATGAATCTGATCACTATTCCCAGAGCCTCAAAGCCCGGGGCATACGGCATACATTACACTTTCTTCAATAATTATATGTATTGATTTTACTCCATTCTCATCAGAACAGCCATGCAGAATTAAGTTGATATCAGTTCTTGTCCAAGTGGGTCCTTATTCCAGAGAATTGGCTTCTAAATCATAATCTGATTGGTAATTAAACAGCCCTAATACTCTTAATCTTGATTTTTTCTTGATTGATATTTATAGTTTCCTTATTGTCATTGCTTAAGCCAATAGGATGTTTAGGCAACATTTGGACTTTAAAACCTACAATAATCACACATCTGGACAACCAAATGTTTTAATCAGCAATGCTTTACAATGTTAATTTCAAGCAAGTGAATGAAAACAAAGTCAATGTAGTGAAGCTGCTACTTAAAGGCACTACTAAAAGGTGTGAATGGAATTCACCGATATGACGAATGAATAGATAAATTTGTCCTATTCGACAGAGCCTTGAGACTGTTATCAATATGCACAATCTACTAAGATTATATAGGTATTCTTTGAATCAATCAGTAGTAGGTCTCTGAACCCTTCCCATCCACATGCAAGATCATTACCTATGAATCTAAGCGGAGAAAAGTGGTCTGGCGCCATCTTTATAAGGCATCTTGTGAGTCATCGCTGGCGCTGCCCAAGACGCTGCTATTAGGCACTTCTAGGTAGGATAAGTGATGCGACAAGGAACGGCGACAGGGCTGCCGGATGAAATCCCACAGCTTGTAAATTACATTGTCTTATGATGAATGTAATCCATCAGAGGAGGGGCCCCTGTGAGAGCACACCCTACTAGTGCAGAAAGGCCCCTCCCTTGCTCTTGACCTACTCACTACATATAAAGGCATGGGTAGATATCATGGCACATTTCACACTTAAAACCACCTTTTGCATTATACAGGCAAACTTGCTTAATCCGGACTGATATGGACCCTACATTTCTGTCCGCCTGTATATATTGGATTATGAGTTGTCATAGTAATTGTTCTCAGAGGATTTATCTTACCTGCTGGTGGAGGGGTGGGCCACCCCTGTTCATAAAAAGTACACTTTCATGCAAAAGTGTTACCGTTTTCCCCTTCTTTATAAATGACACCCCTCTAATGAAGTATTGTGTCTGTCCTTGAATCGTTAGAAATGCACAGTAAGCCACAGCTGTACTGATTATCCCAGTCCAAGGTAATCATATAATGTATTATATTGAGCATTATGGCCCATGAGTACTCCATTCAACCCTCAAAATGTCCTGAATAGTTTGGGATATCTTCCCCATTAAAGTATGTTTTGTAAAATAATGTACAGAGAAATGTCAATCAAAACCCTATTGATTTATATTTATATTTCATTCATAATTTATTTTCTCAAGTATCATACTTACAGATGACCCATATCATGGAGAACAGGAGGATATCTTTTTGTATCTTAGATTCCCCGACTTCAGTGCTCTATAAAGTTTGTTTTCTTTTCCACACATTCATTAGATGCATTCTTCACCTGGCATTGTATTTTTCTGCAGCTGCTCATGTCATAACCTTTATCTATTGCAGGTATGTTAAAGACAAGCGAGCGACAATATCTCCCAACTTCAACTTCTTGGGGCAGTTGCTGGAGTATGAGAAGCAGATGAAACAGGCTCAGGTGGAGAAGAGAGAGGCCTCAGTATCACCCGACTCCCCAACAAAGTGCATCTTCAAGCGTCAGTGCGTTTCTGACCGACCCGAACCACCAGGGGGAGCCACGCTACCCGGCAAAGCACGGACGTCGTCAAAGTTAATGTTTCCGCCTGCACTGGACACTTCACTAGGAGCCCAGTCGCCCACAACGGCACTGGCAAAACTGAACTTCAACCAACCGGCAATGTCGGAGACGCTGCTAACAAACACGGCAACTAATACTGCAGCACCTCTTGCTGCACCTACTGCAGCACCTAGTGCTACTACTACTACTACTACTACTACTTCTACTACTACTTCTACTACTAAGGACAGCCAGGACTTACAAATACATAGCTTTCCAACTACCTCTCTTGACCAGCTCAGTTTCACGCCATGTTTTGTGAAGGAGGACAGCAGTACCAAAGCGAAGGTGCCGGTCAGGCGGCCGGTGTGCATAGCCATAAGTGAAAGCAGCAAGCCTCGTGCCCACTCTGACAGCAAGCAGAGTGAGGGCGCAATGTCGTCGTCGTCGTCATTGTCATCGTTTGCGGGGCCCATGAAGAGCACTGCCACCAAGAGGCCACGCAGTGTGTGCGTGGCGGAAACCAAGTCGCGCACAGATGCAAATAAGTCAAATAGTACTGGAGGAAGTGGAGATGCATCCTCCGCCATGCAGTCGCAGGTCACGCTACGCTCCCCGGAGATGAGAGCGAAGCGCCCCCTGGTGAGGCCCAACAGTATCGCCTTTTCTACATATCCCAAGTTTGATTTCACCATGGACAATAACACAGAGCAGGCAAGTACCAATGCAAAAAACTGCCAGAGTAGTTCCAGTTCCGCCAGCTCGTCCCGGCTACGGGCAGTGGACTGGAATCTGAACACCACTACCATCGGCACAACCAACCAAAGTGTTTCAAAAAACTACCCAGGTTTCATGGATCGCCTCCAGGGCGGTCCATGTTACCAGAATATCGAGAGCAGCATGCGCAAGCAGAACATGATGGATCAGGGGAGGAAGTCTCGCAGCCTGGAGGACATTCTCAACTCCCCTGATGACGACGTGGGCCATCACCGCAACTGCAACTGCACGGGTCTGGGCCGGGTGCTGCGTTCGCGCGGCGCCGCCGTCAATGACTTCTTCTCGGCGGGCGGTGGCGGGGTGACGCTAGAGCAGATGCAGTGCCACTGCAGAGTCGAGTCGGATCCGCACCAATCAAGCAGCAGCATCTCATCCAGCGGCAGTCACAACTCGCTACACGGTAGCCTAGAAATCATCCAAGTGTCCTGAGCAGTCGTCGTCGTCGAGTAGCGACACCACAAGTAGTTTTTGATCTCAGGTCTGGAAGAGTTGGTGTGTCAGCGTGTCTAAGCCCTTGCCCCACATTGAGCTGTGATCCTTAACCCATTCATGCCCAGCTCTCCCACTAGGTGCTCTGTCGCAAATATCTTAAAATCCATGGCGAAATTAATGAAATATTTGGATGTGAGTTGTGTTTCTACTGATACACACTCCGGTACCACTGTTTTTGAGATATTACCTATATTTTTGGGATATTGACATGTTCTCAGAACATAAGGGAGCTCTGTGGATGAATTGGTTTGAACTTTAACCTTTAGCAGTCCTAGGACTAGTATTAGATCAGCCTTGTCTCATGTAGCTGAGGTTGTTCTGCTCAGACCACTGGTTTCCTATAGTTAAACCATGACATAATGTATATAAACGAGAGCAGATAAAGCTTCTTTTATGCTATCTTTTGCATGTCTTTTCTAAATGTAATCATAATGATAATAATGTAATGATAATCTGAACATGCTGCTACACAAAGAATCATTCAAGAGATGATGTTTTCTTATGAGGAATTTCTTTTCATATCTTTTCATATAATTTGCACTGATTTTTGAGTGAATAGGATTGCCAGTGGTTTGGACAGCACAACTTAAATGACTCATGACCTCATGGGGCAGATACTCGACTTAAGTGCAAGGGGATGGATTGAATATAGTTTAAATTGCAAAATTGCAGTTTTACTAGAAGAGAATTTTATGTATTGGGGAGCGGGGAGATGTTTGAATTGAAATTGAGCCCCCTCTACATCTGCCCCTTGGTCTATTTCCTACTATTTGCTTTGGGACTGTCACATTGCTACCTCTTTTCACGGAGTGTTCCCTAATCGTACCCCAGAGTATTTAGTGAGTCATACGTGTATATATGTGTAGTGAAATAAGAAAGAGGAGATATGGGGAGGTCTTTTAGAGGTGCTACTTGACTCTTGTCTCTGCAGATCTGTGCCAAGTCTTGGAGTAGGGTGCTGTCTGAGGGATGTCTTGGAAAAGTCTTTCATCTATACCCCGTTTGACTTCTTACTTGGGAGAGTTCTTTGGTGGAAGACCCTATTCAAATACCCTCATACCTACTTGAACTTACTCATGTTGGATACCCATGCAAGATCACCTGATTTCATGATCTTGATATACAAATCGTACATAGGGATTGATATCATTATCGATATTGAATGGGAAAAAATTATTGTATAGAAAAACTTAAATTTAGTTATGTATCGTTAAGACTTAAAATATATAGAAAATTGCTACCTGGACCTCTCCACACAAAGGTATTTCGCTATTAATGGCAAATTTCTTAAGGCTTATGGTGCTTAATTTAACAAAGTTAGGTCCCAGATAGGCATGCAGTATTGTTAATTAACAATATTGTTAAGATATTGTATCGTTAAAGAAATATTGATATTGTATTGTATCATGAAAAAGGTGTCTTGTCTTAGTCATACATTTGAAAATACGTCTCTAATGTTCAGATATAACTAAGGTTTGAGCAAGAAGAACTCTGTCAAAGTGAAGTCAAACGGAGTATAGGCTTGGCACAGAAATTCAGAGATTCTTAAAACCTATCTTGTTGCTGTTGATTGTTGTTTCCGGTCAATGTACGACCCCCGTTTAGCCAGCACATAGTTACTACTCACTTACCTTACATTTCTTTCCACACAAAACTGTTATGAGAGTGCACCCTATGTCTGTTTGTCATAGTTTCTATTATAATTATAATAATACTGGTATCTACTGAGGAGAATCTTGCCCTGTGACACTGGGAGTTTCGAGACACAATGAATGCCATCGCAGCGTGTATGTTCCCCCTCGGCGGGAGCATACGCCACCTGCTGGTCGGCATGAGTACTTTATTACTATACACTACTGTGATATAACCATACTATTATGATGCTATATCACAACTTAGAATGAAGATTGTATATATTATGGCATAGGGTGGACTTGCCTTACGATTGATTACAATACAAAAACAACCCAAGCCGAGTAGCCATTTGCAGTACTAGAAAATAAATAGTGAACCCCTTACCTCATTAACTAAGGCATGAGGGCCTAGACTCGCTGATGGACTGACCAGAATATTGAAGTATTAGCGTAATTCAAATGTACAGAAATTTCTTATCTACTCTATTCAGGTGACGCCTATCTTGTACATAGCACACCAGCTAACCTCACAACTCTACTCCTTCGCAGGTAATAATCTTCCATCTTTTCCTCTGTACAAAATCATATTCACCTCTCACAGATATATCCGCAGAGAGGCTCCAGTAGGCTCAAGCACCCTAGCACCCTTACCTGGGCATCGCTGCTTCAATGAGGATGGGTGTTAGGGTTTGTGTCTTGGGAGTACTACTCTGAATAATCATCAGATGGGCTCTGGTAGGCCTACCTAGCGCCCTTGCTTAGGCATCGCTGCTTCAATGAGGATGGGTATTAGGAATGGTGTCTTGGAGTCCTACTCTGAATAATCATCAAATGGGCTCTGGTAGGCCTAACGCCCTTACCTAGGCATCGCTGCTTCAATGAGGATGGGTGTTAGGGTTTGTGTCTTGGAGTCCTGCTCGGTATAATCACCAGACATGCTACAGAAGGCTCATACACCCTAGTGCCCTGAACTGGGTATCGCTGGCTTAGCAAAGATGGGTGTAAGGCTCAGTGTCTTGGGAGTCCTACTCTGTGTAACCACCAGACCTACTGCAGTAGGCAACCCAAAACTAGCACCCTTTCTTAGGCATTGGTGCCCACCAAGGACATGTGCTAGGATCTGTGTCACTGAGTCCTACTATGTATAATCACTGGACAGGTTCCACTTGGCCCATTGTGGCACACTTTGCCTGGGCAGAATGTGTGTTAGGCTCTGTGGCTTGGAGTCCTTATCATAAACAAATTTGTTATTCGACTCAGTGTAATTGTCATTGTCAAGCCTGGGTTGGAGAAGCAACCACAAGGAGGGTGTGAGTATTGTGCATGTATTAAGTATCACTGTACCTACATAGGAATACATGTACACTGAACTGCTATTGCCATTGCATGGTGGTATTTCCTAATGAACTCAAACATAAGTGGCAACTTGGCATGTATGTTAGTATGTATGTATCTGTACACCACCATGGAAATGGAAAGAGTAGACCAATTGTTTTATCATTCATTGTGAATTAATTGTATGTTGACAAGTACTTGAGAACATTTTCAGGAGTATTTTCATTACACTAAAGAGCACTTTTTTTTGAAACATGCACTTCTCTCCTAAGCAACTGTTGCACATCTAGACTGATGTACTGGAGTGAAGTTGAACATGGCTTCTATTGGCTACCAGTGGTTTGGTTCATAATCAGATTGCTGCTATGATCCTTTCCTTGGCTAGGAAAAGGTGTTTCAAAGTTGAGAAGCCATAGTGCATGAGCTAATTCATACCCAGATTGCTCAAGTGGTCTGGCAAAAATGTTATTATCCAGAAAACCTCAAAGTTTTGTTTCCTTTTCCAGGAAACTAGCTTGATTGAGTATTTTTGAAGTAATGCATTCATTTTTGAAAGGTTCCAAAATTTTCCAGACCAACTGGTTTTCTGTGTTTGAATTGGTTGGAATAAGATGTTATGAACCAATATCCAGTTATAGAAGTTGGAATGTTGTACTCAAATCACCTCTAAGTCAGAACTACATTTTGTATCCTGGATTTCAACTTATATTTATGTGTTAGAAAATTGCTGAGTGCACTGCTATTTAATGAGCACTGTTGAAATTCACATTTTTGCAAATATTTTTCCTTAACATATTCTATGTTTGGGCGTAGACTTGTGGTGTTTGACTGTTTTAAAGATTTGATATAGGAAATGCTGCACCTGTGAAATTGTATATATCTCTACCTGTCACATGAAATTGATACAGATCTCAAATCTCTCTCTACGATTTGAAATCTTTTCAGCCTGAATTTATTGAATGTGCACTCTTTACCATTCTTTTGAGGTATCAAATTTATACTTAGCAACGCAACAGGCTAGTGTGTCTTATACACATACATCTGCTGAGATATCATGCATATAGCATTTCTTTAATTTGGAAATTGGACAGAAGACTTAATAGTCTTTACATTGTCTACCAGGCTGAAATACACGTTAAATGTTTTTAAGTGCACATGCAATGTTATTTGAGATATATGTGACAGATATAGATTGGTATGTGTAGAATGCTTTTTGGATTACTTTGCAAGTTTGCATTCATTGACGGTGCGGTCATTTGTTTGCTGCAAGACATACAAGATGGGACTGGTGTGCACTTATGAATGTTAACCCCTTTTCTTAGAGGAGGGAGGAGATGGGTGAAAATACTGCAGGGGAATCCATGGCATGTTCTCCTCTTTGTTGATGTACACAAAAATTCTCTTATTAAAAATGAATTCATGTTTTAATTCAGTGCTGTTGACTTGTCAAGATCCTCTGTCTCCATCAAAAGGCCCATCAACATCTTAAAGGTCACTTAATACTGGCCTTTCTGAGGTTAACATTCATAAATGCATCCCTGAATTCAATCACTAGTATCCTTGCACTTTTAAATATTGAAAAACACAAACAGGAGAAATCCCATTATTTTCATTGACTCTGACTGGAGGTGTAAGAGAGGGTTGTTAAACTGCAAACAGGATTTTGAAAATATGATAAAGGTCTAATAAGTAGACTTGGAAAAATCACAAGAGCTTGCTTCTTAAAGTGCACAATGATATGAAGGGGCAAAATGTGTCCCTAGCTGAACTGACTCCAACCTGTGCTCTGGGGCATTAAGGTGTAGAGGTTTCTATGGACTTATTGTTATCTCAATATACAGAAAGATTGAATATGTACTGATATGATGGGAGCGGTGTTGGTAGTCACTCTCTGTGCTTTCCCTTACAAACATATGGTTACTTAAGTATATCGAACTTCTCAAGAAATTTCACCTTCATTGATGTTTCATTCAAGATACATTGATAATTTCCTATATAATAAGGTGGTTGATCATGAATAAAAATGAAGCTAATTCAGAACTTTTTATTTGTGACTTTTATCAGTATCTATTTGTTATATTCAAATACAGCAAAGATGCACCAGACATTATTTGGCTAATGGTGTATTTTAGAATGATTGAATTTCGGTTGAAATTGGCATACTTTTTGAGCATATTTTGGTAGGGGCTGGTTCTAGGCCCCCATTGTCTAATAAACATTACCCTTATGCCTGTGTCAGCCACTTGTATGGCTCCAGGCCAGCAATAACATGTTATTTATTGGAGTTTGAATGTGATATTGAGATATGACTGTAAATTATAACTTATTTGTACAGTAATTGTATGGTTATATTTAGCTCAGGAAATGTACACTTTGTGTGCCTTATACTCTGCTTCAGGTTGGGGGGAAGGCCCCTCGAAAGCCTGCACTTACCAGTAAAACAGTGTACGATAGACTAAATTGTCAAAATCAGTAACATTACAGTTGAATGCAAAGTTTTATAACTTCATATTGTTGGTGGTACATCTTTCTGATTTTCTTTCGGGAATTGCATTAAGATATATCAAACATTCTTGTTCAGCATTGAGCAATGACAATATGAAAGAAGGGCATTCTAAATGAAGCGCTGCCTTGGTATTTGTAAAACATGCCATTCAGATTCTGCTTTAAATTGCCTAAGTACACCATGCAACATTAAAATTGTCTACATCTGATGTATAAGAAAAACAAAACATCCATCATTAGCTTGGTTACAGAAATGATTCTGCACAATAAGATGATGATGGATAACTTTGAACTTTGCATTGGGGATGTCTGGTGTAGGTGGCAGCACTGTGCTTGTAGTGGGGGAGCTAGAACTCTCCTGGAGCAGAGTATCAGCATTGGGGGAATCAAGAAAGGTTTCTATTAGTTGAGCTAAGAGATGATGATTCTCATCAAGGGATAGGATTCAGTCAGCTTTTGAATCACCACCTCAGCGTTGCTCCTGGTATCCACTTATTCAGTGTATTCATAGCCTTATATTCAATCCAAAGTCTATCCTAGAATAAATCTGAAAATTACCTGACTTATCCATTTTGTTTTATCCATATATTGTACCAAATCCATTCATGGGTTTCTATAAAAGATACATGTTGATTTGTAGCCAATTACGATCATTTGACCATTTCATTATGTTCCTGTTATTTAAGCAGTTGCTAAATTTCCTTAATTTTCATGTGCTGTTACATTTTGCTATTTACAGAGACTTTGACCAATAACTCCTTTTGCTGAATCTGGTATATCGTTAAGGTGAATGTGTACATGCAATGCTGGGGTGGTTCCTCATAGTATTTCAGACACTCAATAGGCAAGAACATACCAGTGAAACGAAACATGTATGAGTTCTGTGATGTGTTTTATCCATACTGGCTGTGCGACACCACTAGCAATACACTTAACCCTTACGATGCTGGAGGCTAATTTGACGAATACAAGACAATGCAAAAAAAACTGTAAAATGACTGAAACTCTGGCATATGGGTACTCATATGAGACTACTCAGTGAGAACTTTCTAATGAATACCAACATGACTAGGTTTAGACGTTTTTCAAATATCTTTGCATCCCTTGTACTTTGGACAAAAGTTGCCTCAGCATTGAAAGGGTTAACCTTAACCCTGCTAATACGGAAAGGGTGGAATGAAATATTTTCTGATAAATCAGAAAGTTAAGTTGGGCCCTTCTTGTCCTAGACACTATGGTAGCTACCCGTTCCCATCTGCAATATGCAATATGGTCTGACAACTTTTAAATCTAAATCATCGAATGAAGTGGTGTTTGAAAAATATATGAAGAGGCATTGTTCAACCCAACGGGATCAACAACTTCTAATCAAATATTTCTCAAAATGTCGACTTTGATATTAAGATATTCCCAAGTGTGTCAAACCATGCATATGCTCCAGATGTGAATGGGTTATGTACACTATAATGTTCTCTAGCAGCACTAGGGTTAACCCTTCCAATGCTGAGGCTACTTTCGTCCAAAGCACAACGATGCAGAAATATTTGAAAACACTCCAAACCCTGTCATGTTGGTATTCATTGGAAAGCTCTCACTGAGTTCTTTCAGATGAGTACCCATTTGCCAGGGTTTCAGTCATTTTCATGTTTTTTGCATCATTTTGTACTGGCCAAATTAGCCACCACCAGCATAAGGGTTAAGCTCAAGTAATACATCATAGGAGAGTTGTTGAAATATCCCTCTATCATTATATAATGGATGGTGTTCAAGGTAGGTAAGGTACATGCATGTCTTGCAACTGGGGCTACTTTCACAAGAAATGGATAAACTGAGTTTTAGAGGTACTCATGTAGATAACAAATCCAACACATGATTTTCCAGGATTCAGTTAGCTGCTTAATTGCTACCCAAGGTTTGTGAAATAACTCGTTTCATGTTGATTTCACCAAAACTCTTTTGTTGGTAGATAAAACTTGTTCTATTTAGAATGCTCTGGTGTTCTGGCCATGAAGGCAATATTTACTAAGAGGTGATATTGCTTGAAATCTTCAAAGAAATTAAAACGTTTAATTAAGAATTCGAAAAGCATCTTTTATTCAGATATTTTCAATAATTTTTCTTCACTTGCAAAGTATTAGTAAATGTGCCAGACCACTGGTTTGTTTTAAGTATGAATAAGTTGAGACATAAGGGTGTGATCGCAGATAAAGTTTTGAGCTATTGAGTACAGGGGAGCATCGTGTTTGAATTGCTGATTGGTGAAAATCACTGCCAAATAAATTGGCTAGCTTTCTACTTCTTAATGGAAATGTTTCTTGATAAACCTTGCTTTCAAAGTTCAAAATTCTTTTAATGGGATATTTTCACTATGGTTAGGATGTGTATTTTTCATAACTCTGTCAAGGTGTGTGTGTGAATCTTTATGGGGCTGTATTGAAAAGTGTCTATTTTCATGACATGAGGAGAAGGCTCTCACTGTCTGTAAACCTTCAACATCACCAATAGTTCCGATATGTTGACGATACTGGCATTTCTTAGAAAGGAAAAGGGGAAAGTTTCAAGATCACCACTTGATAAGTTGACGATACTGATGTTTCTTAGAAAAGAAAAGGGGAAAGTTTCCCTTTAAAGCAAATCTGACTGAAATGTTAATTTTTCTGAGGAAAATATTTCTTTCCTAATTTCTATTTAATTAACAATTTTGGAATATTTGATATTTGGAGGATTTGTAGCTTCGGGGGAACCTGTGGTGATTTTGGGGGTTTTCAGACAGTCTGTGATTTGGAAGACTTTCATTGTTGTAGACCTTGCAGCTCTCCTCTTATTTGAAGCACTTATGTTTTCATGCATAATCCGAGAAGCAGCTCTAGACTACCAATTTCTTATCTACAGGTCTGACCATTTGAAACACTATTGCTACAACTACTGTTTACTAGACCACCCACCCACGGAGGCAGGAATTACATTATTTGACAAAAAATGATTACAGGAAATTATTGAGTTAAAATAGCAATAACAGAATAAATGTTATTGACAATAACAATAATGATTATTATGGGAATTCTTAAGATGGATGCAATAATTGTGGTGGTAATCAAGAGTATTCTAACTCGCATTATGCAGATTATCCTTATGGTATATTGTTATTGAAATTATCTTCCATAGAGAGACCAGTACATGTGTTGAGGGATAGTTGCTAGAGCTGCTAGTTGGATTTGCAAATTTCTCACGAATTGATGGTCATTCCCTTTTTCAGTGGATACTTATAGTAGTATTTTTGTTTGAAATGGATCGTTACTTAGAGGGGCTGCCTTGTGATTGTCTTACCACACTGAGTGCTATTCAGGCAGTCTGAAGGAAAAGTATATGCATTGTGTAATTATATTTACATGTTACATTTATGGTTGATCATCTACAATCCCTCAATCAAAAGTAATGGTCCATCAAAAAACCCTGATTTGACCTTGACCTTGACCTTGACTTGGGGTCTCATCATTGTTGATAAGTATGCAAATTTTGGTATAGTAGTGTCCATTAAGAGTTGCTCATGACACACCTTGTGTAGTGGTACACTTATTTTCTGCAAATGCTCCTGTCAGGGACTTTGACTGAAACACAATACATCTGGATAGGTCAAAGGGATTTGCACTATTTAATAATCAAAGAGGCATTTTGATATGGGGAATGAGGTGGTGGATGCACTTTTCATCCAGGGATGCATTTTGGTAAAATTTAGTTTGCCACAATCGTTGCAATCAGTCTTTGTTTTGAGACTTGAAATAAGTGTGCCCCAAGGTGTATCAGGAATGACAAGTCATTGTCAATTATTTTCATTATGTATTACAATTGTCCACTTCCCTCACTCACTATCTCTTAGTAAGAAGGGAACCACAATGTCTGCCTGGTGGGACTCACACACAGCCACCAGTATCTATACCAGTAATGCATACAGTGGCCACTAGAGGGCCTGGATAGTTGAGTATGAGCAGATACTGTGGATGCAGTGGGTACTCAAAAGAGCATGGTTTTACAGGTAATCTACAGGTCCACTGGTCTGTAGGATTTCTTCCTTGATGAAGGAGAGGTTTTGGGTCTTGTTATAGGTATGTGTAGATGTAATTTACTCGAGAGTGTGAGGGACTCAAAGAGAGAGAGAGAGAGAGATGTACAGTATGGCATGGTCATATGGTGGCAGGGGCTTGTGTCTGATCAGGTTGCTTGGATTGGATCATTCTGCTCCCTGTTTGGGTCAGGTATGGATGATATTCTTAATGGACTTATTATCATTGATCATCAGCTGGATGTGATATAGGGAAGAAATCTGCTTGTGTGAACCTCTAGAATAAAAGCTTGCATCCACTCAGGTCTTGTAGATGGCTTATGCGGGCATAAAGAGGACAGGGTGTACATACATACTAAAGTAACCATCACATATGTAAGGATACGGGAATTATGTGTGGGTAGAAGAATCATACATATAGACAAGCTTACAACGGATTCTACAATCCTTTGCTGGCCATACCACTAACACAAGCCATCTTGACGTATATGGTGCCCTGTACCACTTTACTCCACATTGATTAAGAATGCAGTGAAGTGCTGCAAGTCCTTGCCACCTATGGTAGTAGTAGGAAGCTAGGGAAATGTGTTGGGCTCTAATTGGCTTGAAGAGAGTCAGAAGCGTGCTGTTAGAGGGAGTTGTTTTCTTGTTATTTATTCTATTTACTATTGATTATATCAGGATGAGAATATGTCAAGGGGAACTCATTTCATTTTTTTGTCTTTCCATGTTGTGCACTTGTGGCAGTGTGGTGGAAATAAAGTATTTCATTTTCTCTATGGGACATATGACTTGTTTGTGTTTTACCTATCTTTTAATGCCCACCTCATAACCCTTCACACTAGGTCTAACATTCGTAAATGCTTCCTTGTAGACTGCGAAAGTTGTATTTGTCATAGGGTAAGTTGAGTATCATCAGATGAGTATCATCCTGCAAATATAATTGTTAAAAGAAATTTTCAATTATTTGGGATAAATCACTGAAATAAGTGTGTATATATATATATATATATATATATATATATATATATATATATATATATATATATATATATATATATATACACACACACACATATAGTATATACTTATACATATATAGTATAATCCCTGATTGGACAAACTAGTGCGCTAAATTAAGTTTAGTTAGTAAGTTTGAAGAAAGGATTTGTTAAGCCGCCAATCCCTGTCAGATCTGTCCCTGGGATATACCTAAACCTTATTTGATCTCTCATTTTAAGTGTAGGACAAGAAATTACTTATAGCGGCTTATTAGGATCTTCTCACGGACACGGATTTCCTTTACCAAAGGCAACGCTTGACAGAGAACTTTGCTCACGATGTATGTGTCCTTAGCTTTGGTGAAAACAAAATATAATATGATATACAAATTTTGTAAATGTCTTTTTTTCTAAAATTGAAGTTTTTTGTCCACTAAGTCCGTGCTATTATTTCATTTTCAACATTGGAACAAGTAAGTGTTTTATGTCATTGCACCCAATACACATACCATTTCAAAATAGGGGTAGTAAGAGCCACCATGATATTTCTATTCCTATTTGGCTAAATGTGCTTTCGCAAATGATACGAATCGTTACCTTTTAGCACACTTCTAAATGCCACTTAATCTGAGACTGCTAATTGCCCAGCCTCCCTACAATTCTCTACCACTACTGTAAAGTGGTCATTTCTGAACTCCTATCACCCATTGCAACATAAGATAGTATGGATGACTTCCCATATAAGAGTCGCGCTTCTTCATAATGACGAATGACTCATTTTGCCGTTTTACAATCATTTGCGCAGTGTAGTGAGTGTTGCTTCTTGGCTATGGCTCGACCACAAATTGACTTGCCAATTGAATATTCCCGGCTGAGAGATTAAGCTAGATTATCCGATTGACGAGATTAAAGGAAATGGCCGCGTGGCGTCACGATGGCAGACGCGATCTATAACTGGCGGGACTAAAGTCTCAAAGATTTTCTCCCAGCTCATTTCCCCCCTCTCTCTCTGTACTGTAATTACCAGGAACTGCTCCTAGACCACTGGATGTTCCAGGACAATCCAGGCAATAGGATAGGCACGTATGCGGATTCTCAGTTTGAAAAACTGACATGATTTAATTGATTGATTGATTGATTGATTTTATTGACATCAATACAAACTCAGTACAGAGTTATAAGTGAACTTTAATGACACAGTTACACGTTCCCTGTACCAAAGAAGCAGGAACATTTTAGAAAACGTGGCTTTTTGTTTCAACCATTGGCAAGATGCGATATAGTTAGCTGTTGGACCACCAAACTTCATAAATATAGAGAAAAGATAAACACAGAGGAAATGGTATCACAATTTTCAAACCTATTTGTTTGCTCCGTTAAAATTCTATAACCAATTGTTTTGGATTTTTTGTAGCAAATGAGAAAGTTTGTATTTTCAACTTCTGAATTGCATTATTTGGAACATAATCAAAATCGAAGAAAAAACACTCAAACCATTCTCTACAAAATACCAATTTGTTTAGCAATTCCCCAAATCCTTTTATTTTTGATATCCACAAGCCCTGCGGGGAGTCTGCTGGCAGTTAAATTGCACTCAGAGAATGGAGTTATATTCAAAGGAAAATATGAATTATTAATATCACTGATTCTTCAGTGGCAGGACAACCCTAGAAAAACGATGCGAAATCAATTATCTTAATCATTGGTTAATGCAGGTGGTTAATGTGGGTTAACAATCAAACATGATGCCCTGGACATGTCAAAGCTTTCACAGTAGTCACAAAAAGGCCCTACCATTCAGGTGCATGTAATATCTGCCTAATAAAGGCATACTTTGGGCGAATTTCAAATGGTGCAAATGCAAAAATAAAAACAAAACAACAACTATTGATTTATAAATTTGTACTTAACTGGAAAGTACCCGTCCTGCAGATAGTTACCATGAAATATTTCAAATTGACCAAAAAGATCAGAGCACCTAGATATCTGATTGCAACATCACTCATGATTAATTCTAGTTCTATCTTGGGCGTCTTCGCATCGGTTGAGTTTAGATCCCAGTCAGATTTGAGCGTTCCCGGCATGCTTTGCAGTCTAGTGACGTCACTGTCATTATGGGTGCTCCTCATGTTCTCGATGTAGTTCTACCTAGTCCTTTCATATAAATTTCGCGATTAAACTCAAATATTATTTTTGGCAGCGATATATACGCATATATTGTTCGCAGAAGTTTGGAAAATATTCCTTTCGTTTTTATTGAGATCTTTCACCACAAACGTGCTCGACAATGAACGTCGTAGCAGTCGCGGAAGACCAAGCCGGTGTAACGCAGATGCGAAAACTATGTGACTTGTTTTTCAAAAATTGAATTAAAAAGACTTCATTTCAAAATGAATAATATGGCCAAACATATAAAGAAAATTTGTTTGTTTGTCAATATTGTCTTTTATATGCCATTATGAAACTAAGTGTAGCTTTATATGAGCTTTGACCTTCCCGCGGATATCTAACACCGCAAAGCATGCCGGGAACGCTCAAATCTGACTGGGATCTAAACTCAAGCCTATCTTGTTCGTAATTTCATAACGCTACGAGTATTCTCGAGGGTAGGGTAGTGAAGGTATCGCATTCTACACGAACTGCAAACTTGCAGTTGGTAGACCCTGCCTGTGCTGCCGCTCAGGAACACGTTGAGACCAGAATTTGGAATTTTCATTTTTTGTCAGTTTTTTCTGCCAAATTGCGGCTAGGGCGTATTTCGGCAGTTGTAACAGGTGGAGAAATTAGAGAAATCCTTTTTCTTTCGTATGCCAATTCTTTTAATGAAACTACGAGTATTCTCGAGGGTAGGGTAATGAAGGTACCGCATTCTACACGAACTACGATCTTGCAGTTGGTAGACCCTGCCTGTGCTGCCGCTCAGGAACACGTTGAGACCAGAATTTGGAATTTCATTTTTTGTCAGTTTTTCTGCCAAATTGCGGCTAGGGCGTATTTCGGCAGTTGTAACAGGTGGAGGAATTAGAGAAATCTTTTTTTTTTCGTTTGGCAATTCTTTTAATGAAACTACGAGTATTCTCCAGGGTAGAATAGTGAAGGTATCACATTCTACACGAACTGCGAACTTGCAGTTGGTAGACCCTGCCTGTGCTGCCGCTCAGGAACACGTTGAGACCAGAATTTGGAATTTTCATTTTTTGGCAGTTTTTTCTGCCAAATTGCGGCTAGGGCGTATTTCGGCAGTTGTAACAGGTAGAGGAATTAGAGATATCCTTTTTTTTTTCGTTCGGCAATTCGTTTAATGAAATAAATATTAGAGCACACAGATATCCCTGCGACCACACACGTGGGGCTACCTAACTTATGTACCAAAAGTTCAAAAAGCTCAGCTATCAGATATGAAATTGATAAATGAGATGCTAAACCGGCTGAAGCTCATGTCATTGGCAGTCGTCTTAGTTATCCTCCACGAACGTTGGTCATTCAGTTAAATTTACATATGTGTTCGTAATTTCTTAATGCTACGAGTATTCTCGGGGTTAGGGTAGTGAAGGTATCGCATGCTAATGCGATCTTGCAGTTGGTAGACCCTGCTTACGCTGCCGCGCAGGAACACACTAAAACTTCAATTTTGAATTTTCATTTTTGGTCAGTTTTTCTGCCAAGTTGCTGCTAGGGCGCATGAAATTAGGTGTGGATGATAGGGAAACCAATCCGCCGCTTGCTTTTATGTCAAAGGCATCAATCTTTCATGCCCCAGCAGGGACTCAAAATTCGGACAGGGCCGTGGTCCAAACGGCAGGCCACGGTCAGGGTCAGTGGAGGGTATCGGGGCGAACCACCGACACACCCTCACTCATAATTAGCAATCCCCTCGCGCTCCCGATCTGATGACGAATCGGAAGGGAGCCCAGGGAAGCGCGACAACCATCGGTTGTGCTTGCCTTAACAATGGCAATGATGCTAGTTATATAGGTAGATTGGAGTACAGTAATGTGCTTAGAGTAGTTGACCTAATTAACTTTTTCAAGTTATTTGATTGAATAAAACTGTTCAACTTTAACTTTATCGAAATTGTAAATAGTTTAAAATATTTCTATTGAAAGAAATATTCATAATTTTGTCACATTACCGAATTAGGTACCTTTTACACCTCTGTGGGTGTATTTGCATCTTTTATGGCCGCTCATGGCTATTAATAGAGCACAGTCCCGCATTTGTCATTCGTCGACCGTGATTGGGTCACATTTTCGAAAATTATTTACTTTGCGTATGCCACGATATAAAAACCTATTTGAAGTTAGTTAGTGGTATACTATTTTTATCTATCTATTAAAGGGTTGATAACTGTTGTAATGTTATACTTTTGTTGGGAAATGTTAAGAGCTGGTTCTTCATCTCAATTGAAGCATAACTAAAATGACTGGAGAAGAGTCAGCAGGAACCAGTGACTTCTCCTGAAAATGTGTTTTTAATATAGAGGGTAAACATGCTTGTTTAAAGCGATCATGTGTGTTGGTGAAGTTCAAAATGGAGAAAAGAGAAATACTTCCCGGTCTGTGTGCAAGCCTATGTGAGGTTCTGAGAGGTTTGGCCTCTTACCTCGCCCAGTGATGGCCTTGACAGTTGAAGTTGGTCTGATTATGAGGATGACCCCATATTTACAAATTAACCCCACTGGTCACCTGTATAATGATCACCATTGATGTCACATGCTCTCGTTATAACTCGCGCTGTCCAGTATGCGTCCACTGCACTGGGCCTAGTGTGATCTTATGTCCGCATGTTGCCAATAGGGTACATCATACTTATTAACACCATTTTGAACTAGTGTATTTGTATTTACCCTCATATCCGATAAAAGAATAAGGGAGCAATGCGTTTTGATTTTAGTGCACTCGGTTTCTCTTGGCTTAGTATACAGACTCTGGTCCCCTGCACATCGAATTCTCACTACAGATCAGGTCCATTGCTGACCATAATGCTAATACTCATATACTCCGCGCCAATGAAAATATAACATATACTGAAACTAATATGTACTAAAGGAATATACTGTGTATGGCGTGTATTCAGTAAGGATGTGGGTGAATGAACAATTGAATGAAAATTATATTGCGATTGATGAACAATTTAATGAAAATTCCATTGCGATTGCCTTGCTATGATATTGCGGTACATATATGCTAAATCAGTATATTGCGTATCCATTGAGATATTATGGGAAAGAACAATTTTATGAAAATCCTAACATTATTGCCTTGAACACTCTTATTACTTTCAATAAGCAAATTACCCTATGCAAAGGTAAACCTTGACAAGGAGAGACACACTCAAGTAAACACTTCAGAAATGTGTTTCAAGGCAAAGGGAATAAGCAAAAGGAATGATTATCAGTAAAAAATATTTTCATTTTAGACAATTTCTATTTTTCATAACAAAGAAAAATATCTTGCTCGAAAATATTTAATGCAATACACTTTCCCTTAAGTAAATCAGATGTTTTCGTTCAGTAATAAAAACATCATATAAAAAAGATGTCAGACATTATCTCATGATTGGCAAAATTCTAGGCTTTTGATTGGTCAATTGGCATATGATATGAAGTTGTATTAACCTCTCAGAATCCTATATCAACCTCCCAGTATGTGTATGTATGTATGTATGTTCATTTTTATTACCTATGCAGAGGTCGAGGAGGCAATCATGAGATAAATTCGTTTCGGGTGATACAGCCCTCTGATTGCGAGATATAAGTTGTATCATACTCCAAAACAGTTGATAACTAATAGTATACAGATTCTGGTGAAACACATTGTCGTTAGATGGCGCCTCCATCCAGTAACAATGCAGAAATCGTGACTTGTGAGCTTCGATAAAATGGAGTACCACATTGACTTACTATTCCATACTATCAGTAACTTATATTGAAATGACATATTTTCTTCACAATTGGAATAATAAGGATGTTGAATTATCCTCCCGGGTGCAATATATTTTGTTTTAGTTAGATACCCCACACTTGGCACAGCCCACGTTGGGTAACTATAACCACAGGCATCTGTAACCGAACATATGGCCATTAAAGTACGATAAAACGAAGATAAAACATGTTAAACGTCTTCTGTTATGCTTGTTTACAATGTATGTCATATATATGTACTAAACAAGCATAACAGGATTTTTTAGCGCATTATGTTCGTTTAATTGTACTTTTATGGCCAAATTTCCGGTTACAGATGCCATTGCCATAACTGACTGTAATGGTTGATGTACAAACGGCCACCTTTTGGCGAAAAGATACTATTCCCTACATGCCCAACTGGACTCAGCACCTATGTGTATTACCAGCCCCCCCCCCCCCCCCTCCAACCCATACATTACATATCCAGTAGGGCATGAAGATGATATTAGGGGTACTTAACTAAAATTTCTTGGCCTAGCTACTTTAAAATGGTGTTAACCAATTAGTAGAAAGACATGCATAAGCGCTGGTCTAATTTTGATATTTTAAATCTAGTTTTTGACAATGTTTTTATGCCAAGTAGATGAACCATGCTTACTTTATAGTCATCTCTGCATGTCGTAATCATGTTATCTTTGGACATTACCATAGCGCATAATTTGCATACATGTATTATAAATTTGTTGTTCTGGAATTTGTTAAACTTATGGGACAATCGGCATATCTATAGTTAACGCAAAATATTCAAAAACTAACACTGCTTGTGGTTCATTTTTTATGTTTATTAAACACCGTGTGTTCACTCTAATTTAGACATCTTTTACCTTACATGAAAGTAACTGGTGCAATAAACTGTCAGATTCATAAGATAATTAACTTGGATACCAAAGGTGCAAGTAATCCATATAAGATCTTTAATAAGTGTATGGGAGGCATAACTGGCAAAACTGCAGAAAAGTGGCGAAGTAAAGCAACAATTCAACTTGATATCTATGAGATTAAAAAATCATTTATTTCAAATCATCACCAAAGTTCCAATATGTACATGAGGTACCGGTACATCCAATACAGAATTATCCATCACAGATTAGCAACAAAGAATGAATTTTAAAAAAATTGATAAAGCTGAAAATGCTGAATGATCATAGTGTCGATGTGTTCAGACTTTATAACATCTATTATTAAAATGTGACAATTCAGTACAATATGGAACACTGAGAACAATTGGATTAAAGGAATCGTTTTTACCAAATATGCATCGAACAACAACAACATAACATCAGGTGATTAAAGGAAAATATACCTTTATAATTGTCATTATAATGGCTTGTAAAATGGCAATTTATCTTGACTGAGATAGGGCGAAAAATCTGAACATTAAAAACATTTGAGTATATTGTGAGAGACTTGTTTTAAGTTAAGAAATACTGGACAGAAACAAATGATAAGAGTTCCGTCATTCTAGGAACTTTGCATCCAGTTTATGCCGAATTAATGGAACGGAATAGATAAGTAAAATTTCCATAAAGAAATACATTTAAGCGATAAGTAAATCCTTGGATATTTTACTCGTAGCAAAAAGTATTATTCCCAACTATGTCACAGGAATATCAAGTCCTATGGGGTACCTCTATTCAAATGCAACTCGCTATTGATGCTAGAAAGTTCTATGTACTTATACTTTCTTTACCTGCGTGTGAGATGATGCTTATATGTATTCATGATATATGAATTCTTTTGAACAAGCAAGACAACTAACTACTTTTTAAACCTGTATTTTATGAAATAGGGTCACGCCCTAAGTAACGTTGTATCTGTCCCCAAACTAATTTTAGTAAGGCGTGACTAGGGAAGTGTGTTTTGATGGTGAACTCCATTGACTAAGTTTGGCAACACCTACCCGAGCATGCCCTGGGGTTGTCATTAAGCAAGCCCTTCGCACGACCGAGCGTGTCATAGAAATCACTTAGCAGCCACACCTGTCACGAAATATGCAAATAATGAGAGACTAAGCCTCTGTCAAGATGTGTCATCGTACGGTACCTCCCTTTCGGCCTCACGAGTCAAGGACAAATTATTTTGTACTTAAATTTACCAAGGATTTCAATGAGGTAAACATTCGACCGTACAGAAATGTAGTAGCAATACTTTAATTTTATAGAAAGACAACTCAGGATTGCTTTACTATCAAAAGGTACATTAATTAAACTTATGTCAAGCACGTATTCTATGTAAAACAATACAATACGCAAAATGCTGTTTAATTGAAATACTGTATATATCATTATGCTTACAGTATGATACCATGTCTGTACAAGAGACGTCATCCTGAGACAGATTCGCACCATTTCGAGCAGAAAATTAACATTTATTGCGAATTCTCTATGCATTATTTAGTTTTAGACTTGAATTGAAAAGCAAAGCACTCTTGACTATATCGTGTAAGGATGCCAATGAATGGTTTAACCATAAACGCTTTGTTTGAATTTACAAAGTTCAATGCAAAATGTAGCGCTGTAATACATGTTGTTCTTCAGACACGTTTCATGGCAGAATATAAAGACTCTAACTATCTAACCTTCCGAAAAACATTCAAACATGTGCGTGATATTATAAAATCACCCTCTGAATCTAGAGTAAATATTCTTTTCTCTGCTTTCTTTAATTGCTGAGGTAGCGACACCAGTACGCACTGTTAAACCGTGTATTTACCACTTTCATAAACTGTGCACACGTTCACATACCGGTATCTTAAGTAAGATCATGTTTGGTCATTGACAGATTTTTTCCTCCGCATACGTCCTAACAATAGTAATGCCAACAAACCTGACAATATTTTATAATTTATATCAAGTAAATGATAGAGATATCATATAACCATGATAATGTGAGAAACTTTTCTAGTAAATTTCGATAGCGGAACTGTATATGTTTAATCGCACGAAAGTAAGTATCATAGTATAAATGCCTTTGATAAACATCTATATAATTTTCCTGAGGTATAGTCTATAACGTCTATAAAGTGTATACATACACTATTTCTAAATATCAAGTCAGATAAAGTTCAGAATATGACATTTTACACCGGTATGATAGAAATCGACATCAGCACAGGGGGAAAGACAAAAACTTTGAAATATATTCTCAAAGTTCATACACTATGGAATAGATAAATAAAATTTCCATAAAGAAATACAGTTCAGCGATAAGTAAATCCTTATCAAATATCAAAATTGCTTATAAAGATGAGCAACGGTCAAGAGGAATTCGATGTCTGCAATAGTTCTGCCCTTATTCCTGAGTATTATGCATTTCTAAAAGAATATCAAGCTTTCGCGTTAAGATGAGACTAGCTGCGAAGTTGCTCTACCTGTATGTGGGTGAAAAATTACAATCTAGTATTTCCCAAGGAATCAGAATAACTACCGTAGAAAGGGGCAAACAAGACAGGCGAGAACATTCAAATAATTTTTCCAACAATTTTCTCGAAAGCGCCCGAAAAAATAAGAAATTCAAATGTTTTTCAAAAACACTTTTCGTAAGAGTGTTAAGCCCCATTCACACTAGCCGAAATTATGCTGGCAACTTGCTGTCAACGAGGTGGCAACCGATGGTCGCGGGGGATTGCCACCACATTGCCCCCCGTCGCCAATGGTCGCCAGTACGTTGCCAGTACATTGCCATCATCGTCAATGGTTGCCAACGCTTGGCAACTTTTTCAAACTGTTTAAAAAAGTTGCCAAGCGTTGCAGTGGTCACCCTATTGGTAACATTTGCCCACTCTTACATAATATATTGTTCAGCAAGGAAACCCCATTTTATACATAGATGATTGATCATACATATTTTCTGAAAATGTTTCAAAATAATTAAATACAATGAATATGAAAATCACTGTGGCCAAAATATTCAGTGTTAAAATCTGTCACTCAGGATACCATATAGAATAGGCAGGTTTTGTGATAATATTATACATTTGATAAAAGTTTTTTTTGTACCAATTACTTTTCAAAATTGGCGTTAGGGTCAGGTAAAATTTAATAGATTATTTCAGTTTGTCCAATACTCAAAACTCAAAAGGTTTCACCAAAATGAAGTATCGTAAGACCTTAACTGCTTAAATGGTTAACGGTTTAAAGTCTCGAAAAAACTGAAGGGGCATATTGGACACCCAATATTCAACAATCAGCAAAAGTGTAAAATTG